>AP028265.1:11129098-12329098 GCA_030269945.2 Trilocha varians
TCACGGCAGCATCTCCGACTCACGGGAGCCCGTGCTTCAGCAGCGCAGTTCCGACTCACTCAGACACATGCAACAGCAACACAGTTCCGACTCACTGGGACTTTCTACAATGGCACTGGCAATTCTCGATTCAAGCACACAAGACACAGTGTATGATTCGACCTCCGATCTCCGAAGGGGAGTGTGTGCCGACCAATAATAACGCGCGAGATCCTGAATCGCGGTTACGACATTTGCAGAAATCTACTACAGTGGGCTTCGGCCTGACCGGGCATACACTACCTCGCCCGGTCGGAGATCTCCCTTTGGCCTAATACCACTAATAGCCCACAGGATGGGTAAAAGATAGAGCACAACATTAATTGCAGCAAAATTTATCAAAATTCAATGCGTAGTTTTAGCGATGGACAGACAGACAGTGTGAAGCGATTTTTTTTACATATTGTAGTTATTATGGTAAGGTGAATATGACTTATACGTGACAGTTAGTTTGTATAATAAAACAAACCTTAATTGGGCAAAGTAAACAACTAATGTAGCTGGAAAACATCAGAAGTTTAATCACATGATGGCGACAGTTTTGCAATAATTGTTTTGAGATATCTCCTTAACGCCGATCTAACACTTTCTTTCTTAAAAATACAATAAATAATATGAAAATATAATTAAAGATTCTTAAAAAAAAGGATCAAGTTTGAAACATTCTGGTTGTGGAATGAAGTACACTCTTCCATGTTTCTTGCCATGTATTGTCCTTCTTCAAAAGTTATTTAAGGCGTCTTAAAAGTAGGTCATAGGTAGCGCCTCCGTAGTGTCCCTTGACATTGCAGAGGTTCATGAACGACGTTAATCAGTTATAACTAGGTAACTAAATTACAAAAAAAAGGACAAATCTCTCATCTGAGCGGAAGCAGTTTTTTTTTCAATAATCTTCAAAAATACAATACCACGTTGCTTTAATCTACTACAAATCTCAATTACCTTTAGCAGACCAATAACTTATTAAGGTCAGCAAAAAATCACTATAGATTATTTACTCAGAGTATATTTTTCAGAGTCAGTATTTTTTTTTTAAATTCTTTTTGTACAAAAAAAATAAGTACAATGGCGGACCTAATACCTGAGGCATTATCTACCAGTCAACCAAGGGTGGAGCAGAGAGAACAATAAGTAGATGTACAAGAGAAGTGCACGCATGAGCTTAAACACGTAGAACAATATATACAGTAGGACAGATTTCATATATAAAAAAATTACAATAATAATATATATTTATAAATACATATAAACAAAATATAATTACATTAAGAAAGTCCTTAAAAGGTAGGCCGTAGGTAGCGGCCCCGCAGTGTCCGCTGACATTGCAGAGGTCCATGAGCAACGGTAACCGCTTACGATCAGGTGGCCCGTTGGCTCGTCTGCCTACAAGGCAATAAAAAAAAAAAAACATGTTATACATAAATATTACACATATACTATTACAATTATTACAGTATATCTGATGATAGTAATCGATTGCTCGTCACTTAAGCAATCAATCGCTTTTAAGTAATACGTTTAAAAGTGGTGTCATCTTCACGCCTCCGCGTTGACTCACGACTTTTTGTCGCAGACGCGGTGATCTCATATGTTGTATACGGAAACTTGTTTGAACTTTTTGCGTTTAATGACAATATGGACATCTCTTAGTGTCAATGGCCATATGTGATAAAGTGATTCGTTAATTACAAAACTTAATCTTACTTGTAAAAAGTATAGTGTTAACAACTTATTCAGACACTCGCGGTTTTCTGTAATACTTTCATGCATTTTCAACGGGTTCTTAAAACGATATTAAATTAATTGAGTTGTCTCGATATTTCAATGTTGTTGCAAACGTGATGATCACGAGAAGACTGGATACTGGTCGATTTAAGATCAAACAAATCTGTCTACCCGTTGAAAATGCATGAAAGTATAGTGTTGTCAAAGACTTATAAAAATATTTTTGTATTTAAATCTGTATTATATCAATCCTTTATTGTCCACTGCTAGGCTTAAGTCTTCACAGTAGAGAAATAAGACATAGGTCACCATATCTTTAGTGCGGGTTGAAGAATGTTGTAATTATTATCCGACACGAAGGTTCACACTCCTCTTAGTGCAAAAACTACACACCCAAGACTTCACCAGCGACCTTTGGACTGTGTAATATATTCCACGGAATTTGTGAGGACTTCATCAACGACGGCGACGCTTCGCTTCGCGGACGGGCCGACCGACGAACGGTAAGTTTTTCAGCTCCACGGAATATCATACACTAATATATTTTTAAGGGTTCCTTCATCAAAATATTAAGTAGGTTTTACCTCGAAGTTTTTACCCAGTGCTGTTTGACTAGACGTAAATATTTCACTAGTTAGAGGTGCAAACCTGATTGAACCCGTGACCTCGCACCGATTGATTATAAAACGATATAATACTACAAGTTATTACCTCACACTTAATCAAATAACTATCAAAATCATTAACAACAGAAGACCTTAGAATTCCATTATCATTGTAATTGGACTCGAATATAATACAGAGCCGTATTCGGGGCGGTGTGGTGTACCAATATTATTAGGCACACGTCTGGCATTATTTACGGTGAACCCGTTGATCCCAGGCAGCGGTGTTCGCCGTCTACCGAACGTATTCGCTGAAAGTGTATTCATATTAGATTTTCACGACTTCAATGCCAATGTACAGGGCCGAACTAAGGGGGTGGTGTTGTGGACATAATTAAATTTATTGATTTTTGAGATTGGATGGATCGCATTAAAATATGCAGACATACATTTACTTTTTACATTAATCATTCATTTGACTGTCAGCGACACCGTTCGCTCTACTATACTGAATTCTAAGCTAAATTACAAAATAAAGGTTTTAGTACCTATTTATTTTGTTCTTAATTTCTTTAATAGCGAACAAAATATTATTTAGCTAGCCATTTAAGAGTCATATAAATCATGAACTCTAAATTCATACTCATTAACAGCTCCGAAAACACACACACAATTAAATTACTCATATTCACCGGAAGCTTCATCAAGTTTAAGTAATGCACAATCTGAATGACCGTGACCCCCACTAGAAGGCCTTACTCCGTTCCCCGCGATATCGAGAACGTAGCGAATACATTCAATACTTTATCAATTACATCCCGGCACAGAATACTAAGGCATAAATACGGAGCGATACAGGTACATCTCCTATCTTTCTGCTTTTAAGCTCTCATATTTTCGTCTATGAAAATATGTACGGTTTTTTTTATTGCCATGTAGGCAGACGAGCCAACGGGCCACCTGATCGTAAGTGGTTACCGTCGCTCATGAACCTCTGCAATGTCAGGAGACATTGAGGGGTCGCTCCCTACGACCTAACTTTAAGGACCCTCCTCAAGCCTCGTTTTAAGAAGGACAAGTCATAGGACGTAAATACTATATCTTTAGTATACCATATTCTACCGATTTCTTTTAGTTACTTTTACGAAATTTCAAAACCACACTCATACAACAAAATATAACCTACACTTATTTATGTCTAAGAATTTTGAGACAAAATTACATATTCACCGGAAGCTTCATCAAGTTTAAGTAATGCACAATCGGAATGACCGTGACCCCCACTAGAAGGCCTTACTCCGTTCCCCGCGATATCGAGAACGTAGCCAATACATTCAATACTTTATTCGAGTCTAGAGAACGCGCGACACAGAACACTGCCGAATAAATACGGAGCGATATACATCTCCTATCTTTCCTGGGCGCCTGGTACTTTGAGTGTTGTAGCGATGAATTTTTGTGTGGTTTTCGTGTTATTTGGCTATATTTGTGCTTGGAGTGCCGGTATGTTGTATAGAAGAGATGCCGGGAATGTTTTAAAGCCTGGTAAGATATTGTGTTTTTTTTTAATTCAGACAAGTTAGCACGCCTGATCGTAAGTTTGTTACCTTTGCCAATACTAGGCTTGAACTAATAATCAGCGCTGTGGTTCATATTTTGAGTTGAAGCCTTGTCAAAGTCTTTATATTCTCATTATACAATTTTCAAAAATTGTTAACAACAAGTGTATGTGATTTGATTTCATTAAGTACATTGTATCCACAAATATAATTTTAATATTCTCATAGCTAGCAACTCCTAAATAACAAATTTATACCTAAGCATTGCAAAATCTGGAAATTCTAAAGTTTCTATAAATTTTGAGAAACTGCTCCAAATCCAGCATTTAAAGATTGAATCCGTGAATTTTTTCACGAAAGGTAATCAATACCTATACACTCATCCTCAGCCGAAAGAGACGCTAAGCAACAGAATGTTTTAGTGAGGTTCGACTCATACACCCCACCTGTGGAACAAGTAGATAGAACCAGATTTCCCTATAATTACAATACCTCGGTCATCACATGTTTAACTCCTACATCAACGTGTTTCATAACTTTCCTTTCCCAGAATTTGACTTCATTAACTAAAAATAAACATGTCTTAGAACAAAAGTTACCCCGGACATTTTTCTAATAATAAGCCTAAGTTATTTTAAGAGCAAATTGACATTTAGAAAAACAATGATAAAAGAATTATCATTGTTTTTTCGTTAAAATGACTAATTATGTACATCTGTTCACTCCTACATGGAAGTTTGTCATTGATAAAGATGTTAATAATAATGGTGACTTAATTTGTGTTTCTTGAGCACTATGACATGTCCTTCTTCAAATAAGGTAAATTTCCATACGGTTTGGGGTAGGTCACGAGTTCTGTACCCCTTGGCGTTGCGGAGATCTATAGGCAATGGTAACCGCTCCGTATCATGTGGGCCGTTTACTTGTTTACCTGCCATTGCACTACAGCACACGAAACGATTCTCCTAGGGAATTTTATACTCTTCAATTCTTAAAACGTCTGATTGGTTCAGAAGTTCCCAACATTCTTATTCATGATTTTTCCATTTCCTACAAAGTTGACCACAAACTTAAAAAAACCATGAATAACAAAGTTAGTCGACATATACAGGGTGTAAACAGAGCACTCCCGAAAACGAAGACTGGTGGTAGTACTAGTGATACCTGTGATGATAAGCCAGGAAATCGATCAATTCAGACAATTTTTTTTTGCTAAATCTCAACATCCCAGATATCACTAGTAGTAAGTTTTCGGGAGTGGTCTTCATACATCCTGTATAATAGCTAACCTGCGCAACAAGGAAGGAATGTTTTAGGCATCTAATTTAAATCTAGAAGACACTCACAAATAACATAGATTTCTATTAGTGTAAGAAATTTCTATATCGGTTCAGTAAATCCAAAGACCCCTTATAAATCGCAAACATAACTTCTTTATAATATTAGTATAGATATTTACCACTACCTACATTACTTTAGACAACACGTCGCCTCAGTGCTTGTTTGGCCAATCTGCACTCGAGCAAATTTTACAGGAGACAGCACGGAATTTTCGTTAAGTGCCGTGTTGAGAAAAAAATTGAAATGAGATTTTTATTGTTTTAGAATTGAATATTTTAAAAAAATATTTTACCAGTCGGATGGAAATTTTATTCTTTATAATACTGCATTAAAAAGTCATTTTAGTAAAAAATGTCAGATTGGCTAAACAAGCACTGAGGCGACGAACAGTTAATAAAAAGTATTTCAGAGAACTAAATAACCTATTAATTTAATCATTATTATCTTTGCATTAGATCAACAGAAGTCAGAAATATTAGACACAAATAGTTGCACGTTACAAAAAGAGGTTAACCTCTACAACTTTCAACAGGAATATGCGTTTCATATTACATACTTCCTGGTATGCAAACTGATCTAGTTCTCGTATAATATACTAGACATTTTGACAGGGCTAAATATAATAAACTGTAAATATGAGCTCCCCTCTTCGGTGTTTCCCGAGCGCTATGACTTGTCCTTCTTCAAACGAGGAATCCAGCACGGGGTTATGAGGGACGTACGCTAAATTTTTTATGCTGTTTTAATAGATGTCGTGATTGAAGAGGAAGGTTTTTGTGTATAATACATACATGATATTATACAGAAACACTGATACTTTTAGCGGTTTTTGATGTGATGTCGTCAATAAGCACATTGCTCTGGACCAAATGAATTCGTGGTGTAGACGAAGTTACGCGGGTCAGCTAATAGATCTAAATAGCTAAAGGATCTTAACTTACGTTCAGTAAAACTGATAGTGGAACTGATGAAAGTCATCGTGGAAAATGTAAAGGAATGTTCTTATATTTTCTCTATTCGTTGGTCTCTTAATCATTTTTATCTTAAATGCAATAAAAATTAAATACAAAATTAATCTTTTTCTTCAACGGCTCAAACAAGGCACAATTTGAAGTTATATTTTAGCATATCATGTAGATTTGTTAGTACTTTTTTCTAAGTTTATTTTGATTTTTTAACAAAAATAAAAACTAATAAGTAGATGACAATAAGATTAAGGTTATTTAAACGAGTTATCAGAAGTCATGGGGACATATTAAATTTACTTTGGAAATAAATAACATAACATTTTATATAACTTGGTAGTTTAACAGCTATTCATATGCTAATGATGACTTTAATGATTTACATTTATAGAAATCATTTATAAGATAATTTTGAAGGTCAGACGATTATACCAAATTAATTAGGTACAAGTTTGTTTCTTTATATTTTAAAAACAAGTCTTAATAAAATTGATATTCAGAATTAACTTTTAGCTTTTGGAACGAAGTTCCTTATCGCGCGTTATCGAAAAGGGGCTAGACGGAAAAAAATCTTACGTAAAGTTGTCACGACACTTTTGTTTTAGATGATTATCGCTAGATGGCGCTGTGATCAAAATCTTTTAAAAAACGTTCCTTATCGCGCGTTACGTTAGGAAAAAAAAATATAAGATATCTTTTAATCGAAAGGAACTTCGTTCTATTCGGGTGTCTCATGACACCTCTCAAGTTTTTTTTTAATATGTTCTCAAATTAACAGTTCTAAAAACAAAAGTGAATCTTTTTAGAACTCAACCTGAAACGCGATAGAGGGTCCATTGGAAATGCTTTGAAAATATACAGATTACTTACATTTCCGAATATTTTTTTGTTTGTTAACTCGCTCAAGAATATTTACCGCAATTTGAACTCTAATACTATGTATATAAACCATACCAAAAACCAGCGGTGAAGTGTAAATTTCCTACAAAGCCTATAAAATAAATTCTTAGGATTTTATTTAGTGTTTATTGTATTATAGTGAGCCGCATAGTATCTGGTGCTATCTCTTAATAAACTTACCACACATATCGAAA
Organism: Trilocha varians; assembly: GCA_030269945.2. Lineage (NCBI taxonomy): Eukaryota > Metazoa > Arthropoda > Insecta > Lepidoptera > Bombycidae > Trilocha > Trilocha varians. The sequence continues at coordinate 11,136,427 of AP028265.1, forward strand.
CGGAAGCCGATAGGAATGGAGTTGTATAGAACCTATGCCACTGCTAATAACATAACGGGCCATTGTCGAATTTTTTTTTGTAAATCGATTTAAGTTTGAAAATAAATTATTTGTATTTGTACCTAATACCGGAATAAAAACCGTTACAATCTTTAAATGGAAGCCACTAAAACCCACACAAGATAATGTCAATACGCAGTTTGGCATTTGCATGTATTTTATACATGTTTATGTACATCTCTGTTTAAGGTAAGCTTGTTTTAATGTAATTGATGTGACTAATAAAATCATCATAGTTTAAAACAAAGCTTTCCGTTGTCTGTCTTTATGTATGTGTGAATTCTCATGGATTTTGATGCAGTCTTAAATAGATACAGTGATTCAATAGAAAATATTAGATTTGTGTTAAATATGCATGATATAGTAGAGAAACGCTATTAAACACTTATATTATTGTACTTTTTTATTGCCTCGTAAGCAGACGAGCCAACGGGCCATCTGGTAAGCGGTTACTATTGCTTATAGATCTCTCATTGCCAGAAGATATTGCGGGGCCGCTACCTATGGCCTACCCTTAAGGACTCTCTTCAAGCCTTGTTTGAAGAAGGACAAGTCGAGGAACAACGATGAGGCTACGTCGTAAATCAACAATTTGTGACGCAGATAAATAATACATAGACATAGACATTCTTTATTTGTGAAGTAAAAACACATGATATATAATACACTACACCTGTTTAAAACAAGTGCAATATTTGTTATATTATTCGCACTTGTAAGTACATTGCGTAACAACCTTGGTGCACAGCGAGTTGTGCACTTTCGAACGGAGTAAGCTTAGTACGGTAGTTTGTCGATTGGTCAATATTAATTATATTGATTGTTAGGATTGGTTAAATAATTTACAGTTAAAAGGAATTTCGGAAATAATAATAACATAGAACAAAAAGAAATGGAGTAATGCGTTAGTTTGCACAATATCCCATATAAGCAAAAGATTCGTGAATCATGAGGGGCTAATAAGTCAGAAGATGTAAATGACAAATAAAAATAATAATTTATGTAAGAAACTATTTAAAGTCACAAAAAATACGTTATGATCCTAGTACAATCATTTATAGTTTAAAGTAGAATAGTATTCGTCATAGCTGTTTTTATAGCATTACTAGCTGCTGCCCGCGACGTCGTCTGCGTGAACGCTATGACCCATTTTTGTTCATTTTTCCCGGCAACTATTCGATTTTTTCTCATCGTAAAAACCATCTTTGAACTACAACGAACATTTAAAAAAAGATTTGGCCAAATTGGTCCCGGGCGTTGTTGAGTTATGCGCTTACCAACACATTTTGCGATTCATTTTTATATTATAGAAGATAGGTAAAGAACATTATTTCGAAGGGTATTAAGAATTTCAACAATATACGCCAAACACGCGATATATAGTTTCACATTATAATGTGTGTTTAACAATCAAAATTGAAACCATAAAATTACAGTCGATTCATAAACTTTTTTGCAGTCATTTGCAAATAACCAAATTCAAACCAGCAATAAAGTTACAACTTTAAAAGTTACTCTACAAAATGTAACCTGATGCCAATTAAAAGTTTCCGAACTGAATTGCAAACGAAACAGAGCTCGCATGCACAAGGCCGAATTTGTTTACCAAAATTGGTCGTGAAAACAAAACCTGTTTAAGATTTTTATCTTGCATTTATGATATTAAAACATTATCTAACTTTTTATTTATTAATTTAGACGCTGTTGAATACTGTGTCTTTATTGATAATAATTTATTTTAAAAACTTTAAATACAAGCTTTTAAGATATTAAAAATCATGTATCAGTAGAGTGCTAGTCAAAACAAGTAAAATGAGCCGAAACACGAGAGGTCCTGTGTATCTTATTTAAGGGGTGGGCCATATAAAGTTTGCATTTTCCAAAAGTTGGACTGTCATGTTGGCTGTGTGGCATCTTGGGCCATCCTGTTGAAACCAAATGTCGTCCATTCTTCTCAATGGTTCTCAAAGGCTTCTCAATGGTGACGTGTGGATTTTCCGACCTCCAGATGCGACAATTTTGCTTATTGACATAGCCTCCGATGTGAAAATGGGCTTCATCTGAAAAGACGATTTTTCGGTAAAAATGCTCATCTTCGGCCAAACGATCTTCTGCCCATTGGGCAAACCGAAAACGTCCCATTTCGTAAATGTCAAACCTTTAACCAAATTATGAACACAAATTGAATGACATTTGAGCTGTCATCCTCTAAATAAACAGTAGTTCAAAATACAAACGTTAGATTGGCCCACCCATTAGTACAAGAATTATGACCACCTTCCGAATCTATCATTAAATCAACTCCATTTTGTCATATCATTGCGTTTTCACACAATATACATCTGCATGCAAAATGTCAACACAATCGAAAACCGGGAAGTTTGTCAAATTTAGCTTGCAAAAAATAGAAAATATTGTGACATAAACTAAGGTGAATTATATCTAGGTATAAAGTTATGACAAGAGTAAAGTAGAACCTAATCATAATAAGCAATCTTGCCTATTCCTTGCCACTCGTATCCAAGTCGATCATCTTCTTGAAGTCTTCCTCCCACCTTTTATATTGTCTTCCTCTACTTCTTTTACTATCCTATTTCCAAACATAGAGATATAAGTATCGTCTAATACTACTATTTTTTTTTCAGATCTCCTGCCAGTCTCATCAACGGTAGTTCCCTTACCTTTCTACTCGGTTTACGGATACGAGAAAAAATTACTTCGTGAAAAGGACAGGAAAAGACCTCAGGGGAAAATCTCGCTGGTCACCAAACAACAGGAATAAAAACTGCAATCAAGGGGCCATTAGGGAGGTTTTTCCCTTTAGGTGCGTCTTCACTGTGAGAATAGTATTAGGATAGGATTATTTTAGTGATTTGTGAAAAAAAATATATAGAAAAAATCAGGATTGTTAATCTGTTACTAGTAAAACAAGTGGGGTTAGTTTACGCAATGTACTGAAGACAGGATGTAACGCAATCTTAGTTAAATATGACTTGTTTGTGTTAAAGTCAAAACTCTTTTATTGCCGTCATTAAAGCCCACTTGATAATCTGCTATGTTAAAGCATAGGGCTCCTCTTATTGAAAAGATTTTAAAGTAAAATAATCGTACCTATTTAATATAACCACTCATCATGAGTTGGTTCGTTTACTTAGATGGCAATTAAGAAACTCCAAAAGTGTCATTAATTCATTTGGAAGCTACCATAGATTAGTTGTATCTCTGACATAGGGAAGTCAAAAAATACAGCAAAATTTTGGAAATCAAATCAAATATATTTTATTGTCAACTTAGGTGAATTGTATTTCATTTAGGTCTTGTATTTGAAGTAGTCCGGTCTGCCATATTGCGCCATTTTAGGTAATTTTTTAATGAAAAAATAATAATAAAAAATCACTTCTGGTGAAAACACACCTTTACAAAACAAAAAATAAAATGAAGCGCTTAGTTTTGCCCTTAGTTTCTAAACATATTCTGTGAATCACACGTTTTAGTAAAAAAAAAAGCTTATATCACTTACACAAATATTGACACGTTCGAGGCCTAAATGACCCCTCCTGCAAATTTCCTGTGGTGCGGTGCCAAGAGTATAACTTTGTTAGGGGTCTAATAGACCACGTGTCGCTCTAAAGTCTGATCATGGGCTGGGCGAATTACACATATTGTCGTAGCGAACGAGGTTTTGCAGTGAACGTACTGAGCAGATCACTTACACTATTACTAAACGGGTTCTTACCACGAATATTTTTAACTGAGCTGTCCCGATATTTCAGCACTTTCAAGCGCCATGATCACGGGAAGACTGAGGAACTGCGGGTAGGTCATGTAAGAGCAGACAAATCTGTCTACCCTCTTTCTCGTTCGTTTGCCGGTACCACTGGAACTCGAACTCACGTTTCGACATACCACACTGACAGTAATAGTGTAAGTGATGTAGATAACCGCGAGTGTTTAAAGAAATGTACTAAGCAGATTTTTATCACAATTTTATGTTTATTAAATCTTTAAAATAGCCATATTGTAACAATAATTAATGTGATATTTTTATAGCCATTTTATAAGCTTTATTAAACGCTTTAAGCGATTAAAATAGTTACCAAACGTAGTTTATAATAAAGTATATTTTATTTAATAATGTATTTTTATTTCTATTCTTCTTTCATCATCATCATCAGCCCACACTCATCCACTGCTGGACATAGGCCTCTCTCTGTTTGTCTCATCCAGTTGTTACCTGCCACCTTTCTTAGGTCATCGTTCCATCTAGCGCTCAACACTACGTTTACCACATGGTCAGTTGTTTCAGGTAGCCTACCGTACCCCGGGGATTCTTAACACCCCCCGCCCTGCCGTTACCGTGATCGCTACCATGAACAGGAATAGCAGGGCTGCCGGGAACTAGGGGCCTTTGTTTCTTTGTCGTTGTCATTTTGGGAGGTTTTGCCCATAATCTCCACGCTGGGCAGGCGTGTTGGAGATCGCAGAGACACAGGGTGTCGCACTACTGACACTGTTGCCTGTCAGTAGCCAGAGAATTTTATTTACTGTGTCATGTTTAGGCTGTGCTATACCGCTTTCAGCCGGTAGCCAGAACTCCGTTTGTTAATTAGCAGGATGACCGCGGGCAGGCGGGGTTGGCATTGGGGAGAAAGTTCAACAGTAACCTCATACTATCAGGTGGGTGCTAGCTCGTATATCTTCCACTAGCTGACCAGCTTTCGATGTAATAAAAAATACACACACTCATACGAAAACACACATTTATTTTTAAAGTTGCAATCTCTTCATCAAAATTATATCCAGAAATCTAAACTGTAAAGTAACGAACTGGGTAAAACAGCAAGACCCACCTATACAGTTAATAGAATCTGAAATATGCATGCTCAGTACAATGCAGGCATAGAATAAATATAAAGAAAGAAATTAAAACTTAAATTGCTCTGAAGGATTCACAAATAGGTGTCAACAAAATTCCAAGTACTAGTTTCAGAAGTATGGAACTACATAGCCCGAGAGCTAGTAAAAATATTCGGGTAGATATTTGAGGCAAGCTGAAAACTTAGTCCACGGTTCTCCATTCCCTAACTCGGAATTGGAGATCTGTCTGCTGAGTAGTGAGGCAGAATCATTAACGCAAAACTGATATTAAAAGTAAGCTTAGGTGAAGTATACTGGGCGCAAGTGTTCGGTAATTGTACATTGTGGGTACAGATGATATTAGGCCAAAGGGAGATCTCCGACCGGGCGAGGTAGTGTACGCCCGGTCAGGCCGAAGCCCACTGTAATAGATTTCAGATGCCGTATATATGCCAAGATTTCTGCAAATTTCGTAACCGCGATTCAGGATCTCGCGCGTTATTATTGGTCGCCACACACTCCCCTTCGGAGATCGGAGGTCGAATCTTCGGATGTGTCTTGTGTGCTTGAATCGAGAATCGCCAGTGCCAGTGTCCCAGTGAGTCGGAACTGTGTTGCTGCTGCATGTGTCCCAGTGAGTCGGAACTGTGCTGCTGATGCACGGGCTCCAGTGAGTCGGAGATCTCCCTTTGGCCATAAGTCCACTGTACCCACAATTGGAAAACACACCAAATACATTATGATATACCTAAGTCTTACAAATTTTCTTGATTTAGTGAAGCAAACAAGAATTCGTGGAATTTTCGAGTACTACATCACAATTACACGCATTTAATTTTTTCTCACGTGACAAAATACGGTCTTCCGACACACATTCGCTTTCTTTCTGCATATCAAATATTCTATGATACAGGCTTCGTTTTAATTAAAATCGAATACCATTCACGTTGTTTGCTAAGTAAGCGTTTTGAATGCTTTTCAAACGCGAAACTCGAATTGTTGAGAGCACGATTTTATTAACGAAGTATATTTCAAATTAAATCGTGTGAATTGTGATTCGACATAACTTTGAACATTGACTGTGGATTTGTTTTCTTGATTTAGATAGCTATGTGCACTGAAGTGAGACTCTACTTACACTATTACTAAACGGGTTCTTACCACGATTATTTTTAATTGAGCGGTCCCGATATTTCAGCATTGTTTCAAGCGCCATGATCACGGGAAGACTGAGGAACTGCGGGTCATTTAAGAGCATACAAATCTGTCTACCCGTTTCTCGTTCGTTTGCCGGTACCACTGGAACTCGAACTCACATTTCGACATACCACACTGACAGTATCGGCTGCCGTCCTTAACCAGTCTTGGTATGTAACGGCGTTCAGATGACAAAACCCTGGCTTTGTGAAACTGCATCCAGTGATTAGTCCCTGAGTCCAGTACATTTTAATATATGGCTTATAGTCTACGGTTCACGTTACTGGTCTTGCAACGTGGATGATTGCAAGGATACAGTAGAATCAATGCAGGAATGGAAAATGAAAAGTTTGAAAACCCTTCAAAGATAAAGGGAGCCCCACTAAGTAATAAGTGGGGGCGGCGCGTCGGAAAAGAGTGCCGAGCACGTAACGCGTCGCGCCGTCCCTCATCCGGGATTCGGACGCTGAGTGTGAGCGGTTGGAGGTCTTATACCGGTGGATGGTGGTGGTGGAGGAACGACGAGAACCCCTTAATCTATCTATCATGATTTAAAAAAACGTAAGCAATGCAATAATTTCAAAGTGTATTCAATGATGGCTTTGACATTAATAGCCATATAGAGTGAGTAATCCGCTGAGTGCAGTAATCCGATCGGAATGCCAACCAAAGGATAAGCTGAAATAATGGACCAAAGCTTTATGTTATCTATTTTGAAAATACCTCAGTATGTTTTTTTTATTTATTTGGATGTAATCACCGGTATGTGGGAGTTGAACCACACTAAAACCTCCAACCGCTCACACTCAGCGTCGAAACCCCGGCTGAGGCCAGAACCCAGCACGGGGTTATGAGGGACAGCGCGACGCGTTACGTCCAAGGCAGTCTTTCCCGTCGCGCCGCCCCACCTCAGTATGTGACTTGGTTGCGATTATTATCTCTGTCAAAGTGTCGAAAAGTTAAATGCTAAAAATAGCTACAACTTTGCAAAGAGCTTTTTAAATTTAAAACATGAAAGTCATTTTTATCATCTCCTGATTCCGTTTATTTTTCATCATTTATTTATATTTTTTATAAATTTACAAATTTAATACATATACAGGGTGATTTCCTAGTGAGTGTACACATTGAAGGCCATGTTAGCTAATGGTTATATACGACCAGTAAAAATATTATTAACAAAGAATATGGCTTAATGCCTTAGTAATCGTAACTTAAAAATATCTAAAATTCTTGCAAAAAAATGGTTTTTCGACAGATGATGGGTGTAGCGGAGGTTTGGGGTGCGCGAGATCCCTAGAGGTCATTAGTCAACACTCTTTAAGCCGAAATTGTTTATGTTTGAGGTAGTGTTGTCGAATTTAGATTAAAAAAAAACACGTTTTAGAACAGAGTACTCATCACCCTCCTGCAATATGTACCTTCTCAAAAAATCACCCTGTAGTAAAGAAACAGTGATAACTAAAGCGATTTTTATGGGATATCAAAAATAAGCACTTAGATCTACACCAGCTGATTTCTCGTGACGTGGACAAAATTGCGCGGGTCAGCTAGTAAAGAATTTAATTTCAAAGTTTCGATGCATCTGTGTTGTACAAACATATTAAAAAAAGAAGACATGAAAAGTTTGCTTTACAAACTAAGTTGATTGCAAGTACTGTAGGGTTACCATCTTTTGTTAAATTTTAAACTAAAACACCAGCTTCCGATTGATCTGAAATTATACAAGGTTGATCTGATGATGGAGTCTGAAGGCAGTCATAGAAACTCCTGTACTACAAACAAGATAGACTCATCGTGCTTGGGCTTGTCTTACGTGGCACTTTTCAGCTTATGATATCCAGGATTTCAACTTCTTGTACCTATTTAAGTTTTCTGCTTTTTAATATATTAAATATTTTAACTTGCCCCATCGAGATATTCAATGGTTGTATGATAGCTGTCCAACTGAGTGCAGGTGAGCATTCATGGGATTGCAATTCAATTCAAATCAAATGACTAAATATACCCGGTACCCCGGTAATTGTCGGAAAATTAAAAAAAAAATCCGACTTTTTGGCCCAACATTTTTGTACGGCATCTGTATCATACTATTTAAATTCTGCTTCTAATCCATTATTCCTCAATGCCGTACAAAAATCATGCGACAAGGGGAAAAAACGATGGTTGCAATCCCCTGAATGCTCACCTGCACTCAGTTGGACAGCTTACAAGTGACGGCATAGTACTGAATCTTATTATTTTATGCTAGAATTTCGTTTTAGATAGGTCACCTGGTGGTTCAAATGACCCATAATTTTTCTTCATGGGCCTGTAGTCTATGACGTGTACCTATTAGAGTATGTCTCACTTATATTTTGTATAGATTATAATTGTTATATTTCACTAGACAACCTATAGTAGTCCCACAACAGATTTATTCACGACGCCATCGAATTATTTGATTGATCGCCGCGTCCAAAGCAATAGAGCCTCCCACTAAACTTGGACCACTTCATCAATGAAAAAGGTTCTTATTTAAGCCCATCCGAGCGCAGAATGATGATGCTGTTTCGAAAGAAGGCTCTGTTCAATCTCGTTTAAATAGGAACGCGATAAGCGATACTGCCGATAAATGAATCGGGGTTTTTGAAACTGATGGATACGCTTTAATTTTTAACTCTTTTGGGTATTTTTGTTTGAGATTAGTAGGGTTATTAATAATGTCTTATAAATCATTTTTGAGGAAACTTTCCAAATACAAGCTTTTAAGATCCTGGATATCATGTTGCAGTAGAATGATAGCTAATAAGAGGTGGGCCATATAAAGTTTGCATTTTCCAAAAGTTCGACTGTCATTTTACGCCATCCTGTTGAAACCAAATGTCGTCCAAGTCATACTCTTCAACTTTTGGAAACAAAAATTCGTTGCATGTTCGAGCATGGCACAGTAACGCTCGCCATTGACCGTAACGGCGCGGCGGCTCCTTGCTCATTTTCGACCTAAACCCACACCAAACCGTAACTCTTTGTGGGTGCATTGGCTTCTCAATGGTGACGTGTAGATTTTCCGACCCCCAGATGCGACAATTTTGCTTATTGACATAGACTCCGAGGTGAAAATGGGCTTCATCTGAAAAGACGATTTTTCGGAATAAATGCTCATCTTCGGCCAAACGATCTTCTGCCCATTGGGCGAACCGAAAACGTCCCATTTCGTAAATGTCAAACCTTTAACTAAATTATGAACATAAATTGAATGACATTTGAGCTGTCACTCTCTAAATAAACAGTAGTTCAAAATGCAAACGTTAGATTGCCCACCCTATACAAGTAATACGAGCCCAAACACGACGGGTCTATCTTAGTTAGCACAAGAGCTCCTATGACCATCTTCCTAATCCAGCTCCAGATCAGCGACATTTTGTAACATTATGACATTGTCACGCAATATACATCTGCGTGCAAAATGTCAGCTCAATCAACAACCGGGAAGTTTGTCTGAACTGACATAGTAACATACATAGTTACATCCAGTGCAAATTAATATAAAGCTTGTAAAAAACTACCGTATCACACTCAATTATAGCTCTTAACTCGATTACATAAAGTGTATGATATAAGTGTAATTTTGGTATTAACCACATCTTCTCGTCTCACGTCGTGTCGCTTCATCTCTGGCTTAACTAAATCCTGCTGATATGTGAGATGTGTCTTATAAACTACTAGCTGCCCCGCGCAACTTCGTCTGCGTTACAAAGGGGTTCGAACAGTACTCGCAATGCCGTCGCGTTATTATTTGCGCGGCGCGAAGTGCACATATTCATTGCGTTTTATACTCGTCATAACTTCTAAACAAAAAGTCCGATTGGAATAAAACAAAAAGTAATTTACTTCTACATTAATACTATTGATAATATAATACTTAATTTGGATAAGGGTTAATATAACGATACTCATTTAACGTTAAATTCAATCACGGGACGAAATACTATTTTTATAAACATAAAAGCGGTTATTGTGACTAAACTATGATAGTTAGATATATGCTGTCGCGGACTTTTTTGTTTGTTTTCAAAAAACCTAAAAACCCGTAGTACATCATTTTGTTCTATTATCAATAGTTTTTGCAGCGTACGCATAAATAGGTTTTCGATTTTTCACCTTTTGTTACATATTCGATATTTTCATGCGGATCTCTAATTTTTTTGAAAATAAAATATAGCCTATAACCTTCCTCGATAAATGGACTTTCTAACAGTGAAAGAATTTTTGAAATCGGACTGGTACATCCTAAGATTAGCGCGTTCAAACAAACAAACAAACAAACAAACTCTTCAGCTTTATAATATTAGTATAGATTTGACCGATGGTATTTCATCTACGTCATAAAGGGCATAATATTTTGTTCTTGTTTGAAATGAAATGAAATGAAATGAATAACTTTGAAATGAAATACTTTATTTTCAACATTGATGACGTACTCATTCTTGTTAACGTCAAAAGTTAAAAGCTACCACCAGTTCGGACACAAAAAATAATAATTATTGCCACCGTCCTGAGAAGAACTGGCAAGAAACTCAGCGGGCATGTCTTTTTTCTTTTATGAAATGCATGTGTTTTTTGTTCTTAAAAGGAGGTTTTTATATTAATTGTTTTAAATGTCCCTGCAATACTTTAGTTTTGATTTAGATAAGTCTATTCTTTACTAAAGTAATGGTCGTCGCGGAAACTATTTAATTTTAAGTCTTTAGCTTTTCCAGAACAACATTTCACGATTTGACTTTGATTTATATTTATTTATTGTATGAACCTATTTCGATTCACATCAATGAGAAAAAACTTCTAAATAGAAATATCTCTCGATTGCAATCGATTAATAATCAATTCTACCTCTACATATAAATCTAAACAAACTCCAAAACCTTTTAAGAACTCACTCGAAATCGTAAACATACTTGGAAAAAGCGACAATAAACAAAGTAAGGAGGTAAGAACTATCGCGTATGCAAACAGAGGGCAAAGGTGAAGACTGGAAAAACATACAAACAAAGAAGACTATACTTACAACTTTCAGCCTTAAACCTAAAGCTATAAGGGCTAAAGTTGCCTGTGCTTTGAAGGCTGCAATTCTAGTCGTGATATGGTAAGCTAAAGGTAGGCAAACAAATTGGAAGCGAGGCTAGAGCCTGCAAGAGGCGCGTGAAGTTTCAAAGCGCCTTAGAAATGTAGGTAAATACGTTTTGTTTTGAATATTATCAGAATTGTACAGCAAATATTTGAAGTGAACCTAAAAATAACAATTTTCAAGATTTATATTAACTTACATGGATTGTAACTATATATACAGAGTGTCCCAAAACTATGCGACACGAACGAGAAGTAACTTAAATATTAGAGATAGGATGTTTTGTTGAAACGAAACATCATTTTATTTTTGATGTTTAATAAGACTGCATTCACAGATTTTTCGTAAATTGTCTGGCTTGTCCGAAAATCGAACTAACAAAATCAGAAAGGACAGTGTTAGGTAATTACGAAGAATCTTTGCCAACAAACATAGTATCTTAAACTAAAAGAACATAACAAGAAAAACTACATTCATATCAAAACCCTATTTTATTGACTAAATCAAGATAAAACATTTCAAAATAACAAAATAGATCCAGTTCCTCAACCAAGTAACATTTATTCCTAAAAATCGAGATTCTAGTCCGGAGCCTGTGAAATTTCCGTTGGAATCGAACACTATTGACCCCAATCCGGTGATGTGGAACACCCCACCGCAACACAGTATCAGATTTTCCAGCCTGCGAATGTTTACCTGCGCTGTGTAATGAAATTTCTACGAAATAGGATGTGTAGTTTTAGGTAAAGAAGTTCCATATCTAATAAATGAATCACAAAATGTGTTGCTGAGCGCTTAATTCAACAACGCCTGCACCAATTGGTTAATTAATTCTTTTAACATTCGTTGATGTTGGAGCATGTTTATTTTATTTACAAAAAATAATCTTAGTGTCTGTATTAGTACGTAATTGCTACCGAAAGTGTCTGCTAGCATTAAGAATAAAGAATAAAGATGTTTATTGTGAGTTAAATCCATTACACATTTGACAGAAAACTGATAATAAATACACATAGGATTCAACTTACAGATGTGCCTGAACAAGTTACCAATGATCCTCACACTAGGCAAAGCCTGTATCGTGAGGACCACGCTAAATGAAGTGTTACATAGCGGAAGCTGGGCACAGTTAATCACTAGCAGAGTGATAAAACTTAATACTAGTTACTATCTAAGTAAAAGAAAATGAAAGAAAGAAAAATAACAAAAAAATAAAATATACAGTAAAAATTTAAATAAAGTGCAAGCCTGATGAGTTGGTTTTAGGATCTCGAACTCACATTTCGACATACCACACTGACAGTATCGGCTAATAGTAATAGTGTAAGATGTAGATAACCGCGAGTGTTTAAAGAAATTTATCACTGAATCTAACTACAATTACTATATAGTTATAACCCCAAATGATATAAAACCAGCCACACCAATCGCGCTGCACTTGTAAGAGCTCCAAGAAAATGGATATTACGACCCGTATTATGTTTCGTACCTCTCGTAGGCCCAATGAAATTAGATTGGACTATTAATGACTGTTGTTACAAGTGAATAACATCGGATAATGGGTTGTTTTGCGAGATTTATAATGTTAACGGCCATGGGAATGGTCAAATGGTAGAATTTCTATTGTTTCGTCTCTGTTACTCGTTTGTGATTAGAAAAGGTAGGAAGATGGGTTAGTGTTTTTACTCGTTTGTGTTTTCTAAGTAGAGTAGACATATATAAATAGGTATTACAAACGCTACTTCAGATTTGCTAGGAGATTAAAGAAACTAGACTTTGTTTAAAATGGGCTCCAAATAGGAGCTTAATGAAAAATTATTTATCTTAAGGTAAACTTTAATTAAGATCATAATATTATTTTACAGTAAAGTTGTAGCTGAGACAAATAAAACGAGGGGTCCAAGCACGACGTGTATATCTTGTTTAGTACAGGAGCCTCAATGGCTACCTTTTTTTATTTCTTTTACTGCCTTGTAGGCAGACGAGCCAACGGGCCACCTGATCGTAAGTGGTTACCGTCGTTCATGAACTTCTGCAATGTCAAGGGACACTGAGGGGTCGCTACCTACGACCTAACTTTAAGGACCCTCCTCAAGCCTTCGAATCCTTCATTAGATTAGTGCCATTTTGTCATATTGTTGCATTGTCACGCGATATACATCTAGAAGCAAAATATTAGCTTAATGCGAAACCGGAAAGTTTATCAGATTTAGCTTGCAAGATTCCACCCGAACTTACATAGTTACATCCAGTACAAGTTAATATAAAGCTTGTCAAAATAACCCACCATGTATTCAAAATACAATTCAAATTTTCATAACACTGTAAAGGCAGTTAAGAATCATGATATTCAAGATTTCCCATAAAAGAACTCTCGAAAAACCTCATACAATCATGATCTGATAACATTACCCTCCATTTTACAAGTTATAAACTTCACAATTTTCAGAAATAAATCTTCTAAATTATGTAATACTTTTCAGCAGCTCAAGACCCGTGGTGTACCACAGAATAATACTGACAGAAGTTAAATATAGTAACGTACCACAATTATAGTTTTACACTCACTTTTAGATCCATTTTTTCTAAAATTCGGCTCTGTACTCTCCCCAAATGTGTTAATTGCTTGTAGCTGTGAAAAAATCCTATGTATTCTTGCATTGTTTTTGGTTTAGCTTCTGTTCTATATTTTCTGTGGTACAAGCTTAAGGATATTGACTTTCTCGAGGCAATTAAGATAAAACCCCCATGGAGGGACCGCGGTGACATTATCGGCTGTGTTGCCCATACTTCTTTATTATTAATGGGATAATAGTTGGATGATATCATTATTATTAACCGTCTCATATTTCTTAGTAATGTATTGTAAGTTGTGAGGGAAATGTTGTTTATGAGTCTTCTTAAAAACTAGGAGGTACTCACAACACATTTTTTTCTGGTAAATACTGGGCTTAGGTCTCCTTAGTAAAACTTGCAGTAATTGGGTAGGTTAACTTGCGCTGGATTTTCAAATAATAATATTTAAACTACCGTATATCCCTGCCTAGTGATATTTTGCAGTTTTTAACATTAGGCTATTCCACCCCATTTTTTTTCTATTTTAATATAATCTTTTGTTCATAAAAACCTATAAAAAAATAGAACATTTTTTTTTGCCAAAGTAGGCTTAAATTTGCCATTGAAAATTTCAATTTCAAATTTGGCGCAAAAACGTCGCCAAATGCATCGCCATCTTCTAACTTCAATTTTGCGTCACTCACAGAGTAAACAGCGGTGTAAACACTACGATTTGCTAAGGGATTTACTGTAGAGGTGGCGTTGTATTACAAGCTATCATGGCAGATAGCGTTTTTGACATTCGAAGCACAGATAAAGAAACACGAATTTTAAAATTGGAATATAAAAAATATATTTTGCGTTTTTATGAGTAGAAATCAACATTAATCACTTAGTTTTTCGTAAATTCATCAAAGTATGATAATTTTATAGTTTTATTAGCTTGGTGCGTAATAGCCTATTGGTATTCTTAAGTTACAAATTGTGCGTAGGTAAATCTTTAAACAATTAAATTAATTTATATATAGAGGTCGGCTGAATTCTAACTTTTCTCTTTCCTTCCTTATAAACACAAAGGTATACACAGCTTAGCTCGTGATTATAGCTACTTTACAAAAGCATATTATTAAAAGTAGTGGCAGGTGATCCATGTTCATTTCTGGTAAGGAATTTCGCGTCATTTCACGAGTACGATGATATCTTCGTCCTTTTCTAGTGATCTTTAGCTCGAGAAGCATCGCAAGTATTTTGGCTTTTCATTTAATTATTGTTTCTAATAATTATTATTTTCTCGTTTACTGATACCTACTTTTAGGTTATTTTTGTGAATACTAACAACTTGAACCACTGGTATCAGAATTAAAAAAAAAAGTTTTGATAAGTGTAAAATTTGTAATTAACCTTAACTAGAAAAGTCCCATCTATAAGATTAAAATTATAGTCACACTACCTTAATTAAAAATGACGCGTGACAAGTCTTAGCAACCATTATGAAATGAGATGAATCATTCAGTCCGTTATTTGAAATTAATATAGATATCTTTAATGGCGTGAAGAAAATTGTTGCTGTGTTACGAAAATGAATCTCAATTTATGTACTAGCATTCGCCGGTTTCACAGGGGTGTTAATTCTGATGTGTTATACATATCTATTATACATTTTTTTCTCTTCACTTACACTATTACTAAACGGGTTCTTACCACGATTATTTTTAATTGAGAGGTCCCGATATTTCAGCACTGTTTCAAGCGCCATGATCACGGGAAGACTGAAGAACTGCGGGTTGGTCATTTAAGAGCAGGCAAATCTGTCTACCCTCTTTTTCTCTTGAATCAGTCTATCTATTAAATTAAAAATCATCAAAATCCATTGTTTAGTTTTGAAAATATAAGTATGTAACATGAGGATAGAACGCTGTAAGCAACTTTGTTTTACAATGTAGCGATTTCGATGTAATTGATTTTTTATTGTACATTTTTACTTCGTATTGTGATTGTACACTCTTGTCCTAGGTTTATAAGGATGAGTTGTTTGTAAATAGCTGTTCTTTTAAATTTCTTTAAACACTCGCGGTTATCTACATCACTTACACTATTACTAAACGGGTTCTTACCACGACTATTTTTAATTGAGCGGTCCCGATATTTCAGCACTGTTTCAAGCGCCATGATCACGGGAAGACTGAAGAACTGCGGGTTTTTTTTTTTTTTTTTTTTTTATTGCCTTGTAGGCAGACGAGCTAACGGGCCACCTGATCGTAAGCGGTTACCGTTGCTCATGGACCTCTGCAATGTCAGCGGACACTGCGAGGCCGCTACCTACGGCCTACCTTTTAAGGACTTTCTTTAAGCCTCGTTTGAAGAAGGACAAGTCATAGCGCTCGGGAAACACCGAAGAGGGGAGCTCATTCCACAGTCGGATGGTGCGTGGCAGAAAAGAATTTTTGAAACGGACCGTGGATGACCGCGGTGGTTCCAAATAGTAAGGATGAACTCCACCTCGACGACGGGTGGTGCGATGATAGAACGGAGATGTTGGAATCATCTCGAATAATTCTTCGGAGCACTCCCCGTGGAACAAGCGGTATAGAATGCAAAGAGAACCGAAGTCTCTTCGCAGACCCAAAGGTTCCAAGTGGTCCGTGAGCTTAGGATCGTCAACGATACGGACAGCCCTGCCCTGCACGGAGTCAAGTGGATGCAACTGGTATTTGGGAGCACCAGCCCAGAGGTGGGAGCAGTACTCCACGCGTGGCCGTACTTGAGCCTTATAAAGCACAAGCCTTTGCCTCGACGTGAAGTACCGCTTCGCTCGGTTAATGACTCCCAGCATCTTAGAGGCAAGTTTGGCTTTGCCTTCTAGATGACTCCGATACTGGACAGTGCCCGACACGTTGACCCCAAGGATCCCGATACTCTCGGACACTTCAAGGGAAACTCCTTGGAATTTCGGCGCCATGACAAATTGGTCCTTCTTCGCAGTGAACGCGCAAACCTGTGTCTTCGAAGGGTTGAACTGAACTAAGTTCAGTTCACCCCATTTGGAGACCCGCCCCAGAGAGTGCTCCACTTCAGACACAAGTTCGGCTCGTCTCTCCTGCACCTGACTCCGAGAGAAACTCTGATGGCCAGTATATCGCGCATCCCCCGTACTATCATCCGCATAACAATGCATGCCATCAATAGACAACATGTCACTGATATGCAGAATGAAAAGCGTAGGGGAGAGCACTGAACCTTGTGGGACGCCAGCATTAATGGTCATGGTATCGGAGATGCATCCGTCAACCACAACTCGGATGTTCCGACCATCCAGAAAGCTGGCGACCCACTTGCAGAGCCCCTCGGGGATTCCGTAAGATGGTAGCTTCGATAGAAGTGCCTTATGCCAGACCCTATCAAATGCCTTCGCGACATCGAGACTAACCGCAAGTGCCTCGCCCTTGCTCTCCAAAGCCTCAGACCACCGATGGGTCAGGTATGCCAGGAGGTCGCCAGCCGATCGACCATGGCGAAAGCCATACTGACGATCACTGATCAGCTGACAATCCTCCAAGTAGCCTAGGAGTTGGGTGTTAATAATGCGCTCCATGACCTTGGAAAGCAAGGAGGTTATCGCGATAGGCCTATAGTTTGATGGATCTGACCGCTCACCCTTCTTGGGGACAGGGTGAACGTGGGCAGACTTCCACGAAGACGGAACCCTAGAGGTGTTGTACGAGAGACGAAACAAACGCGTTACTGCAGGAGTCAGCTCGGGGGCACATGTTTTGAGGACCACTGCGGGGATACAGTCCGGCCCACTAGACTTGTGGACATCGAGAGAGCTAAGTTCCCGTCTGACCGCACGCTGTGTGATGCGGATTTCGGACATGGAACTATCACACCGAGGGATGGTAGGCGGTGTAGCTCCCCCGTCGTCCAAAGTCGAGTTCGTAGCAAAGAGTTCGACCAAGAGATTGGCCTTCTCCATTGCACTGTGGGCCAAACTGTCATCAGACTTACGCAGTGGTGGGAGACTGGATTTGCAGAAGTTGCCTTCAGCAGATTTGGCAAGCGACCAAAAAGCACGACTCCCAGAGGGATAGCTCTTCAATCGCTCGCCGACCCTAACGATGTGCTCCGATTTCGCCTTGGCCAAAGCCTTCTTATAAGATCTGGAAGCAGCATTGAGCTCCCGCTTCTTCAAGTAGCTGTTGGGTTCCTGACGCCTCCTAGCATCATTCCATGCTACGTACGCGGACCGCTTCCGGTGTGCAGCGTCACGACTGGCAGAATTATACCAGGGTGCACTGCGACCCCCGACGGGCACCACAGAGGAAGGAATAAAAAGTTCCATCCCCTGCAGCACCACGTCTTTAAAACGGTCCGCACAGGCGTCAGGGTCATCATCGAAGAAGCAGAGCTGCCTCCATGGGTAGGATGCGAAGAATTCACGTAATCCATCCCATTCTGCTGACCCATATTTCCAAACCCTACGATACCCGGTCGTCGGTTGACGAACAGGGCGTGGGATTGGCAGAACGGCACGGATAAGGCAGTGATCTGATGACCCTAAAGGGGCATCAACCACCACGCTATATCCGGCCGGGTTTGTGGTCAGCAGAAGATCCAACAAAGAAGGCTCGTGCCCCTCAATATCTGGAATGCGGGTGGGCTGCATCACCAGTTGAGAGAGCCCATAAGCCAAGGCGAAACCGTAGGCAGCCCGGCCGGGAAGATCAGTGGTTCTGGATCCCAACCACTCTTGATGATGAGCGTTGAAATCGCCAAGAACCACCACCTCCGCCGTCGGGTACTGCTCAAGCACACGCCCAGTCCCCACTTGTACATGCTCAAACAGAGCTGATCCTGCATCACTGCTGTGGGACCTGTACAGGCAGGCAAAGATACGGGTACAACCGCCGTGATCAATGCGCAACCACAATAGAGACAGGTCCCGTTGTTCGAGGCCCCTCAAGCGGCGACAACAGACATCCGCCCGGACAAACACGCATACCCCAGCCTTACGCAGGAAGGTGTGCTCCAAAACGTAGCCGGGGTAGTTGATGTAGGATGTGTCATCCGGAGAGGAAATCTGTGTCTCAGTCAAAAAGAGTAAGGCAGGCCGCGCCGTCTCGAGATGGTGATGGACGGCATCGAGGTTGCTATGTAGTCCCCTCACATTGCAGAAGTCCACAGTAAATGTGGGAAGGGGATCCGCCAAAAAAACCTTTTTCTTTTTTGACATTTTTCATGTTGGGGTTACACCCGTCTTTTTATTAAAAAAAAGACGGCAAAAAAAAAAATGATATGGGTAAGGATTGCCGACAGCAGTGTATCCACAGTGCACGAAAAAATTGTCGTACCTAAGTCCCGAACAACACCCGGGCTGTGTGATTAGCCGGCGCGAAGCACGAGAGGGCCCCCAGTCCACTCCGGGCGCGATCGTCGGGTCCCAATCCGGTCTCCGACTCCGGCACGACGACCGCGCAACGGTATTTTTCGCCAGTTGGCAGGACAGCCTCCCGGGGCGGAGTTCAGTAGTGACACCCGGGTTCGGGTCCTCTACTGACCGGCGGGCGGCGGCGGACACCGTTTCACTGGGTCTCACTGAACCCCGCGCCGGCCAATCACGCCCAAAGTATTGAACGAGATCAGCACACCACACGTTCCCGCACCGTGGACCAACACTGCCGACACTCGGGATGGGAGGGGGGGGATAGGGAATAGCTCCCGGCTACCCAGTCCTTTCACCGGAACACGGTAAGACCGTTATGGCGGCAAAAATAGACTGGGCGGTGGTACCTACCCGGACGTCTCTCGATCTGGCCTGCAGGATTGACACCCAAGAGTAACTATCCTGCCAGCCAGCGCGAGAGTCCTACCACCTAGTAAAGTAGGGGTAGGTCATTTAAGAGCAGACAAATCTGTCTACCCTCTTTCTCGTTCGTTTGCCGGTACCACTGGAACTCGAACTCATATTTCAACATACCACACTGACAGTATCGGCTGCCGTCTCAAAACTAGATTTTTTGGCTTTATTTTCGTCTAACACTGGATTCCACATACAGGAAAATTTTCAGAAAAATCAAACAATTTATGAAAAATCTTTGAATGCTATACCTATTATTAAACTTTGATGTGACTAGTAAAAACTCTAGTATAGACTATTTACTGCGTAAGTATAAGTTATCATCATCATCAGCCTACAGACGTCCACTGCTGGACATAGGCCTCCCCCAAACCTCGCCACATCGACCGGTCCTGCGCTGTCCGCATGTCCACCTCCCGCGGTCCTGACCAGGTCATCGGTCCAGCTTGTGGGAGGTCTGCCTACGCTGCACCTACCACTTAGTCAGCCCCAGTATAAGTTATAGAATTACCTAAAATATAACGTTGAAAGAATTAAAAATCAGTTAAACCACATCTATTTTGTAAACACTGCAACGTGTTGCGTCGGTTTGTCAGTTCAGGATTTGCGGTTGATCCAATTGTTAAGAGTTAGCAACTGGATTGAAAGGATTTGACAAGGGTCAACTTTGGCTTGTTCGATGTCTACGACGATTTTATATGGTTGTTTAATGGTTTTTGTTTCGCTAGTCAATCTTCTTTTTATAAATATAGATTTATAAACTTATTTAGTTAAAATATTTATACAGTGTAATGTAAATGTAAAAAAGATAAGGTAATAAATTAATTCATTACCTACTTAGAAGTATTTTGACGCTAATTATTTATTAGTTCTAAGTTTGCTGTATATCAATACTAGGTGACCCGCGCAACTTCGTCTGCGTTACAAAGGGGTTCAAAAATTGTAGCCTATGTGTTATTCTGATGTATAAGCTATATTGTGGTAAAGTTTCATTCAAATCCATTAAGTAGTTTTTACGTGAAAGAGTAACAAACATACATCCATACATACAAACTTTCGCCTTTATAATATTACTAGGTGACCCGCGCAACTTCGTCTGCGTTACAAAGGGGTTCAAAAATTGTAGCCTATGTGTTATTCTGATGTATAAGCTATATTGTGGTAAAGTTTCATTCAAATCCATTTAGTAGTTTTTACGTGAAAGAGTAACAAACATACATCCATCCATACATCCATACATACAAACTTTCGCCTTTATAATATTATTAGGATTGCTCAAGAGACTATTAAAACTACATTAAGTGTTATAAATGACTATGACTTGTCCTTCTACAAACGAGGAAGGACCTTCCTTATACATCGTGGGTTTGCGATCTTTCAGTATCGCCTGTCATTGCAAAGGTTGACACTCAACCCCGTGTTGGGTTTAGCCTTCTGACGTCGAATGTAAGTAAGAGGTAGAGGTGTTAGTGCGGTTCAATTCACGTATATCCACTCAAGAGTCATAAATCTGAAAGCTACCAAATTAGTTTTGACTAGCATTTACCCACCTACAAACATAATAATCAAACTACAATGTAAATAGTTTAGAAAATTAGTTTCTAACTCGTCGACGGATCATTCAAATAATTACACGTTAAATTTGTCTTTATCACACTAGTACAGTTACTAAGTAATATAAATGTACGCAAACAATCCGAGAAGTTACAGTGTTGCTATGTTAAAAATAAATTGTAAGTCAGTTACATTTTTAAATGATACACAAACTATTATTAATCTTTGTATCTGTAAAATAATCTGAAAAAAACCCTTACGAGAATTATCTTTTAAAAATAATATCTTACAAATCGGTTCACCTGCTATACAGGATGGACTTCTCTGGGACGCAATCAGTTAAGGATTCTCATCAGGACCTTAACAGGACACTGCAAGCTGAACAGGCACATGTGGAGGCTTGGTCTTGTAGTGGACCCTACTTGCAGACTATGTGAGGCGGAGGAGGGAGGAAACCCCTCTTCATTTGCTCTGCGATTGCCCTGCTGTCAACAGCATTAGGTCTCATATCCTCGGGGGACATATCTTGTTCCCTGAAGATATTAGGGACAACTGCCCTAGGAAAATAGTCCAGTTCATGCTGGACCTAAGTCTTGGGGCAGATTTGTAATACAGGGGGATGGTTACAATAGATCTGTAAGGGTCGCAGTGATCTGATGGGCTACCTGTGGCCATCGCCCTCTCCTCTCTTTTAATAATAATAATAAAATACAGGATGGAATTTTGATATGCCCAAAGAAAGTACTCTTAAAAGCGATTTACCAAATTTGGGTGGAAGTAGAAGTATTTAACGGTTTTTTGGAATTTTTCTTTAAAGTCTCACTTCAAGCCTAAACATTGTATTATTTGAAAAAGTTCTGTATCTGTACCAACCCATTACTGCCCACTGTTGGGCTCAGGTCTCCTCAGAAGAGGGATTGAAAAAGTTCAATAAATCCCAAACGAAGACTGCCTTGTAGCAATAGCCCGGAACCATAAGCTAATGGGCCATCGAAAACTAACCGTATTTGAACCACCGTCGCTCCTCGGAACCTCTGCAACATCCACCGTTTAAAACAACTTAAAAGATAAATAAAGTAAACAGTATATTTTTTAAATCTGAATATATTATTATATAAATCTCGTGTCACAATGTTTGTCCTCAATGGATAAACCACTTAACCGATTATAATAAAATTTGCACACCATATGCAGTTTGATCCAACTTGAGAGATAGGATATCTTAGATCAAGGTCTGATGATGGAGCTGGAAG
Source organism: Trilocha varians (assembly GCA_030269945.2). Classification (NCBI taxonomy): domain Eukaryota; kingdom Metazoa; phylum Arthropoda; class Insecta; order Lepidoptera; family Bombycidae; genus Trilocha; species Trilocha varians. The sequence continues at coordinate 11,158,865 of AP028265.1, forward strand.
GTGCCCACAGGAACTCCGTCAATAAGCAAGATAACCTCATCGTGTTTGGGCTCTAATGAAGCGTCCTGATGATTACTTTGCGTAGAGAATGAATGTGAAGGTCTGATGATGGAGCTGGAAGTTGGCCACAGGAACTCCGTCAATAAGCAAGATAACCTCATCGTGTTTGGGCTCTAATGAAGCGTTCTGATGAGTAATTTTAGAAAATTCCCGGAAACAATTCCTATACGACGCAGACGAAGTTGCGCAGGGCAACTAGATTAATATATATATTTTTTTTCAATTATATTTAAAAAGCGGAACTACAACATCACCTTCAAGTTTAAACTCGAGAAAGTCAACGTGTCGAGTAAAACATAAATTGTACAACCTATTGTTTCGAATAGCCGTATTCCTGGAATTCCGGAACGAACTTCCCCTGACAACACAGAGCCGAGCCGAACAGTGTACAACAGCCACAGTAATATTGTACCATACAGAAGTTATTCTTATGTTTGTACAAGGATTGTAACGAATACTCGCATTCCCAAATATATGCGTATTTTTGAATATTTGCTTAAATGACTAGAATGTTATGCTCATAATTTTTCACAACACCACTGACTAAAAACGGTGAAGGAATCATCGTGAGGAAACCTGCATGTCGGAAAAGGGTTCTAAAAATCCTTTGAAGATATGTGAAGTCCCCAATCCACATTAGGCAAGCGTGGTGGACTATGCCTAACCCCTCTTCGGAGGAGACCTGAGCCCAGCAGAGGGCAGTAATAGGTTGTTACAGTACAGTTACAGTACAGTTATGCTCATGTATTAACAAAATTGTAGTGGATGTGTAGGAAATCTAAAATCGCTGAAATAAAGGTCTCGTCATGCTCTTACTAAAGTACTCAAACACGATGAGTCTACGCGCTACGACCTTCCATTCTCAAGATAATTAGTTGAGACATGATACAAATATTTGGTAAAGTGCACTTTCCCTCTCTAGTAAAGTGCTGCAGCTGACTTGTCATATTACAGGCCTTTTCTTATGTATCGTTTACATTTCGCTAATTTTCAATGCATGCAAATGACAAAACTGTGTGCTGTTTCCGAGTTTTTCTTCGCAACGTAAACGTAAACTCTAATTTGTATGGAATTTAAACTGCACCATCAGGTGGCGCTGTTTTAATTCCATACAAATTAGAGTTTACGTAAACGTAGCGGGCAGTGAACGAAATCTCGGAATAGGCACACTGGTACGCCAACTGTCAGGGGGTGTCGCGACGGGAAAGTGTGCCGCATTGCGTAACGCGTCGCGCCACCCCGCATAACCCCGTGCTGGGTTCAGGCCTCAGCCGGGGTTCGGACGCTGAGTGTGAGCGATTGGAGGTTTTAGTGAGGTTCAACGGTTCAACTCCCATATACACCGCCCGCGGGGCGGGTGGGGGTCCGGCGATTTCCTCCAACTAAAACAAAAAAAAAATTTAACATAGTTTCAATAACTGTCAATGTATAACAAAACCCCGTTTACATGTTGGCCGGCCGTCATCATCATTTATTTTTATGTCCGTTAGACGTTGGTCAGCCTATATGTAAAAATGCAAACGAACCTCGTTTAAAGACATGTCACGGAGCTCTAACACCAATGACGGGAGTCCATTCCAAATCAAGAATTTGAACGAAGATACTTCTGTAAAGTATATTTATTTTATGTTCCGGCCCAATAAGAGAAAATTAAATGAAATATGACTATTGTTATTGTTTTGCAAACTTTGTAGTTCTGATATATTATTACTTGTTTTATATATTGATTATTTACGAATATACGAAAAGGATATGTTTGCTCGTTTTAATAAGTTGGGTAATGTTTGCTGAAGTTATGCTTGTAATAGGGTCTTTATATGAGTATTTACATACGTTTTTCCTCGTACGTTTATATGAGTTGACATGAAAGTTGGAACATGTACCATTAGGAATAATTTCAAAGATTTTAACTATTTATAAGTATATTATTATTGGAACGAAGTTCCTTATCGCGCGTTATTGAAAGGGGGCTAGACGGAAATTCTTATGAAAAAGTTGTCATGGCACTTTTTTGTTTTATATGATTAATACTAGATGACGCTGTGTTCAAAATATTTTATTTAAGTTATAATAATTAGTTAGTTTAGTTACAGTTAATATAACTTAAAAAAATAAAATTTTATTACAATTCCCTCACTAATCGAATTAATTAATCGAAAGGAACTTCGTTCCATCCGGCTGTCCCTTGACACCTCTCAAGTTTTTAATATTTTTGTGATGATAAATTAATGTTACTCTTCAATAACAATACTGTAGTTCAATATCGTTGTTAAACAATTAAAAAAATATATATTAAATCTATTTACTTGCCTGTCTTGTAGACAGAAGAGCTAACGGGCCACCTAATCAGGGGACACTGAAGGTTCTCTTCCTACGACCTAACTTTAAGGACATTCACTTACACTATTACTAAACGGGTTCTTACCCACCCGAGTATTCAGTCTTCCCGTGATCATGGCTCTTGCAACATCTTCTGCTCTGCTTGCTGAAATATCGGGATAACTTATTTAATGAAAATCGTGGTAAGAACCCGTTTAGTAATAATGTAAGTGATGTTGATAACCGCGAGTGTTTAAATAAATTCAAGGACATTCCTTAAAGTCTCTTACTGTATGGAATTTTTTGAAGAATGACTCATAGAGAACTGTATTGTAACAACCCATTACTGCCCACTGTTGGGCTCAGGTCTCCTCCAAAGAGGGGTTAGGCATAGTCCACCACGCTTGCCTAGTGCGTATTGGGGACTTCACATATCTTCAAAGGATTTTTTAGAACCCTTTTCCGAAATGCAGGTTTCCTCACGATGTTTTCCTTCACCGTTTTTAGCCAGTGGTGTTGTGAAAAATTGCACATAAATCTTTTTTATATTAAGATTTAGAGATACAAGCCGGCCGGTTTTGAACCCGCGACCTCCTGTACGGAAGGCAAGCGCTTCAACCACTCGACCACCACGACTATATACATACAGAAAAATGTAGATATTTTTCTCTTTTTAATTTTATTTCGCATCCCAAAATTCGTATGTGTGAATACTGAAATGCAATGTATGCGAACGTTTCGTTCCCCGAGGACTTCATATTCGTGATATTCAATAAACCGAACTAACCCATTTAGCTTCGATGTAGACCTTCGGAGGATCCCTGGCGACGGAGATCACGCCGATACTGGTATAAAAGATGGAATATTTCATTCAAATATGTTTAGTCATGTTTACGTTTTGATTTTCTGTCGTTTGGTTAAACATATTTGGGTTTTTATAATAGTTCACAAAACTTTTTTTAGGATCTAACAAGTACTTTTGGATCTGTGTTTGTGAATATGAATTTTTAACTGACATTTCAATGTAAGTGGTTTTATTTTTTTTAAGAAAAATATTCAAATACCGCGCTATTCCGGCATAATATGTTTCAGTTGGTAACGTTGGTCATAACCGAGGCTCTTGTAAAATGCTTTGTCATTGTTTGGACAACTGTATACCTACTCAAATTCTTTCCTGAGGTATGTAACAAACGGTATGATTCTTAAATGCCTGTGGTTACTTTGAACTGGAATATGAAGTACATTATTCAAAATAAGGTTTGTGTTTTCCTCGAAATTTTTGGAATTATTTAAAGGTTTGAAATTTTCAAGGGAGCATTATTTAACCAGAACAAATCTAAATAATTTTTGTGTAGAAGATATTCTGATATTGTTACAATAATCTTTAAAAAAAACTGATTCAAATAATTAGTCAGCTAAAAATTTTATAATACTTTCATGGATTTTCAACGGGTCAACGTTGACATGCATGACATGCATGACGTTTGCAACAACGTTGAAATATCGAGAGCACTCAATTAATTAAATATTGTGGTAAGAACCCGTTGAAAATACATTAAAGTATTATAGAAAACCGCGAGTGTCTGAATAAGTTTAATATTTTTTTTAATTTTAATGTTGGAACATAGTATCTTTGATAAATCTTTTCGGCCAGCTTCTAACGTTTCTGACTATTGAAGAAACTGTAATATAAAAACAATGAACGCGAAATTTGTCCAGTGATTTGGAAAATAACTTATACGTATCATGGCCGGAAGGTAGAAATTTTATCTTTGTAACCTTCGTAAGGGCTATTGAGATCATTTTCCATTATTATAGCAACATCTTTTGATTGTGAATCTTATTTTCGAAGGACTACAGGTGGTTTTGGCTTGTAGTTTTATAAGAAGTTTTTGGATCATCAATTTATTAGAATCATTCATTTAGGTGTACAAAATTTGTAGATAGGTAGCGTTTTTTTAGTGTACACAATATAGCTTACGATGACTTAATTATTTTTAGGGAAAACAAGCTGATAATAATATGCACTAGGTACTTGACTTTTTAAACCATAAAAAATCAACGAAATCAGTTCACGCAAAAACCATTTTTGACCAGCTGATGAGTACAGCCAAATTTAGTCTTTAATTAAAAGTTAACTATATTACATCGAACTCAATAATAAAAAAATAATATATATCATTACACCACCTCCATTAAAATTACGTCATAAAAAAGCTTTAACAGGCGCCATCTGTCGCCAAAAGAAACAAGTTTCATGAGAGTTTTACGGCCCCTGGTTACCAATGTGTATAGCCTGTAACGGCTGTACTTTGTACACCGTTTGGAACATCAAAATTATTTTTTACTGTTATGTTGGTAGCTTGAACTTTTTCTAATGTTGTCTTGTTTTTGAAGTGGATTTCTTTGAGTTTATATTTTACTTTAGGTTTACGATTAAGAGAATATTGCTTGTAAAGTTGTTTGTTGTTCATGAAGCTCAATAAGTTATGTGTTAGGCATTATTTATAGAAGTCGATGAGTAACAGTAACCACTTGCCACTGGAAGGACTGTAGGATAACTTAGTGACAACTGTACTCACTTTTTATTTTAAACTCTGTACTTTAGAAATTTAAAAGAGTCATGTGGAATTGCCTAATATCTTCAACCAATTTGACAACAGTAACTGCTTAAATTTTCCATTGCGTTAACTCCTATGCTAGAGCTAAAATGGGTACTTAATCCAGGGTAAAAATCGATTATCCCAGTAAAAAAATGACACAATGCCAATAAACAATAGTCTATAGTATTAATTCGTTAAAGAGATCGACACAGTAAAATCATAATTATTGATATAAAAGACTTTGCTATAAAAATTACGTCAGGCGTTTATCATATAAATATTATATTTTTTATGTGTTTGTATTTGTTCGATTATTAATATTGAAAGTTTTGCCTATACTTCTTCTAATAAACGCTAAAGGCTGGTGTAACTCGTAAGTTCTGGGCTATTAGTGGACCCCTGTTATTACTTTTATTAGCCCTTTTTCTGGGATACAATTTGCGTCATATCCGAACATTACGTGTCCGCCTACGGCAATGCGGATGATAAAAATACAAATGAATATGTTGTTGTATTTTCTATTATGTAATGATTTTTAACCGATTATTTAAATGAGGTATTCAGTTTGTCAATCGTGATAAGAAAATTTTGTTGCAGATTTTGTACGAAAACGCCTGATGAAATGTTTATAGTAAAGGAACTTTTTTTAATATAAAAAAGCGTTAATAAAAAAATTATCAATAAAAAATACTTTTCTGCAGTTAAACAATAATAAATTTCGAAAAATAAAATAGAAAAAATGTCAAAAAGAGATCTCTCCGGCGGGGAATCGAACCCCGGTCTCCCGCGTGACAGGCGGGGATACTGACCACTATACTACCGAAGACCTTGCGTATGAGTGCGAATTTATGGCACTCTTTAAAACTACACTACTACAACTACACTCTGACTTATATTCTACGTCGTTTGAGAAAAATTACTATGTGGGTCATTCCATGTCAAATCGACAAATAGTTGGACGCGACCCCCACCGATTCGGATGATTTTTGGTGGAGAGTTTTGTCTCATTATAAAACGAAGTTCTGCCAAAGGAAAAAAAAATTAAAAATTTTTCTATTTTTATAATTTTTTTTGTTAAATATCATTGTTCTACTACATGATTACTAAAATTTGAGGTCTAAAATATTTATGTTAATAGGATGTGAAAACAAAAATATTTCAAAATTGTATGTAATTATCTGTTTATTGAGAATACTATTTAACATTTAAGGCTTCCGTGATCAAATGAAAGGATTAAAAGCATAAAGGAAGTATTTCATTTTTAAGACTGTAATTCCTCTTGTCCTTTCAGAGTTTGCTGCAGTTTATTTCGTACGACGTTTTTTGGTCTCTTCCTTTTCTGAGGTTGATGTCTCAGACCTTTTTCTCAATCTTGAAAGAAAGAAATGATATCAATTTTAAAATAAAAGATTAATTGCCATCAAGTAAAAAAAACCCTAAATTCTGATTTTCCTACCTGGTTTTCATTGGTGATTCATCGATGATATCATAAACATCAGTGTTTTTTAGGCGGCAGAGTGTGACACTTTTAACATTATTTAAGTTTTGATTTAAAGTTGAATCTATAATATATTTTGAAATATTTTTGTTTTCACATCCCATTAACATAAAAAAAAAATTTTAGACCTCAAATTTTAGTAATCATGTAGTAGAATAATGATATTTAACAAAAAAAAATTATAAAAATAGAAAAAAATTTTTTTTTTCAAAATTCAAAAATTCATATCTATGAAACGAAAAATAACCCCCCTCTAAAAATTTCAGAATATCTTTAGATATGTTATAGGTATAATATAAAAAATTTTCAGGTCAAAATTTTCCCGCGATGGGTACTTTTCACGATTTTGAAAAATTCAAAATTTTATAATTTTGATCAGTTTCAAAATTTTTTTTCAAAAAATTTTTTTTCTCATACCTCTAAGTATCCTCTGAAAATATACCAGAGTTTTTTTTTTAATACTCAGTAGTCTCTGAAATATTAAACAACTAAACTCATAAAATCGGAAAAACATTGAAATTTTTGATATTGAATATCTCTTAGGAAAAAATTTTAATTTTTTTTTTCTTTGGCAGAACTTCGTTTTATAATGAGACAAAACTCTCCACCAAAAATTATCCGAATCGGTGGGGGTCGCGTCCAACTATTTGTCGATTTGACATGGAATGACCCATGTATTTTTTTTTATTCACACTAATTGTTTGAAGGAGGTTAAATCATATTATTATCTTGTGATAATATATATTACTAGTCCAGTCCTATATAACCAGTAGTAAATGTCCTAAAAAACCTTTTCACTTCCACCGCGTATTTACACCACATAATAAAACATCGTTTAAACACGTAATTATAAATCCTTATCGAAAGACACGCTTAATTTAGCACCGTTCAACATATTCTTGAATAATTTTCAGCGCTTTTCGCCTGCTAAGTAAAATAATACGCTGGAGTTAGCATGATTAATGCGTCGTTGTAAAGCGATGCCATAAATATTAGTATCTAGCTGTTGCAGCGCTTTTTATGCTTGATACATTTGAGTTATAGCTTGGTAGGTAAGTTTGTGTAAATCTTTTGTTTATGGTATGTTTTAGATCCGTGTTTTTTTTTGTCTTAGTATTAAATTTAGTAAATGAGGTTTTTTTTTTAGTTGGAGGAAATCACCGGATCCCCGGTGATTTTGTGGCTCTAAGTTTTATTTCGACAGGTCATTTACCCCACGTCAGATTGTCCAAAGTTACATATCTACCCTGTATACATACATACGCTATACCTCTGTTAATTTATTCATTTTATTCTATACCGTTTCTAAAAGACGCACCCACAACCCAGAAATAATAACCTAATACTTGGAAATCGATTACAACAGCCGGCTTAGCACGGACAATATATTATTCCATAGTTAATAAAATATCAAACGATTGAATAGTTGCCAGACTTGATGTACAATTTCCCTACATTAGGGATAATTTTCCCTGGATATTGGGAAATTATCTGGTGTTATTTGCGAATTGTGATGGGTTTGTTATTCGTTGAAGGATGTGGATCAAAGGTCATGATTATATTTTTTTGAAACAATATTAACAATTTTTTGAAAGCAATAGCACTATTAATTAATAGACCTGTCTCTACCGAAAAAAAAACTTATTAATTAGGTAAATTGAATGTTAAATAAAAAAACCTTTATTTTTTATTTTTCTATTGCCATGTAGGCAGACGAGCCAACGGCCCACCTGATAGGAAGTGGTTACCGACACCTACGATCTAACTTTACGGACCCTCCTCAAGCCTCGTTTGAAGAAGGACAAGCGCGCAAGACATAGCGCTCAGGGAATACCGAGGAGGGGAGCTCATTCCATAGCCGGATGGTGCGTGGCAAAAAAGTGTTCCTGAAACAAACCGTGAATGACTGCGGTGGTTCCATATAGTAGGACAATATCATTTCGTTATACTGATTTCTGGGTATGAACTAACTCCACCTCGACGCCGAGTGATTCCTCGGATAATCCTATTATCTAAATAACAAAGTTTAATAAAATAATAACTAATAGACAATATACTTACAAGGTAGTCATCTATAATGGCGTAGGCCTCTCCCGTTTCCTTCCTTCACTTCCAATTTCAATATTTTTACATATTTGGTACGACGATTTAACTGGAGGTATCTCGGTTACCTTCGATGACCTCTTTTCTTCCTTTCGGTGTCCAATACGTCATTAAAATGTTAATTTATTTATTAATTTCAGTATTTTTATTCTAGAACGCATGTGGTTAGTGGTGGCTAAGTGGCTATGTTCATGGATATCCTCAACCACCACACTCTTTTTTATTATTGCCTTGTAAGCAGACGAGTTCACGGGCCACCTAATCATTAGCGTTTACCGTTGTCTATGCACTGTCAGGGGACACTACGGGGCCGCTACTTAAGGCCAACTTTTATAACTTTCTTCAAGCCTCTTTTGAAGAAGGACAAGTCATAGCGTTCGGGAAACATCGAAGAGGGGACTTACGTCGTGAATCGAAATTTAGTGACGCAGACAAAGTTGCTCGGTTTAGTTAGCATTTAACGCAGTTTTTGCGACATCGCTGGATTCGAAATATAATTACTACATTTATTAAACACTTAAATTAAGCGCCATATATTTTGGCTTTATTTTCGTCTTACACTGGATTCCACATACAGGATAGTTTGAAGCCGTCACCCCGATTAATCATGATCATGGCGCTTGAAACAGTGCCGAAATATCGGGATCGCTCAATTGAAAATAATCGTGGAAAGAACCCGTTTAGAAATAGTGTAAGTGATGTAGATAACCGCGAGTGTTTAAAGAAATTTACTTAAATTAAGGCCTGATTTTGTTCCTTTAATACGGTAAAACCTACCCTTGGCAACCCAGCAATCGATTTATCCAATATTTCGCTCGCGTACCTCACACAATATGCGTCCCGGCGGAAAAATAAAAATAATACACATCAGAACAAGTTAATCCAATGATAAATTATTGTTCTACCTGTTCCGTATAGCCGATTACGGGATGAAAACACTAATCGCTTTAACAATACTATTCTGTAGGCTTTAGGATAATAATGTGTTTATTAAATACGCTTATAGGCTTGCTATTTGTTTTATTTCTTTTTGACATACTTTCTTTATCTAACTATTGCCAAACATGACTGAGTGAAGTCAAATGAAAGGTAGGCGCCTAGGCGGTTCAACTTGAATTTCGCCTTTCCACATACATACAGGATGAGTCTGTAACTTTGTCCCAACTGAAGTGGGGTGAATGACCTGTTGCAATACAACTTAGCCAGAAAACGTTACCTATTTACTGTCAAGTCGTGAGCTCGTCTATTTACTTTGCAATAAAAACAATATTGAGAACGGACGTCAATTGGAAATCGAACCTATGACTCAAAGTGCAATGGCCAACCAAAAATTCGAATACATAATTTATGTACCTACATACACTACTTGTTTTCACATGATTCAGTTGAATTCTAATAAATTTCAATTAAATTGAAACAATACCGCGGATTGCATGATAACTTAATTTAAATGTTTGGTTAACATTGTATCGTGTTCTGGTATGTTACTAATATTGACTAAATTTAGCAGCAATAAACGGATAGATTTACTTTGTTTTATTAGGATTTACATAGGTAATAGAATAGTCTATTTGTGAGCGTATGACTATGTGTGTGTATTTAAGTCGTAATAGTCGCTCATGGACCTGTGCTATGTCAGGGGACGTTGAAGGGTTGCTACTAACTACAACTTAAAGGACTTTCTTGCTACTGACCTGTTGTTTAAGGTGTCTTTAAAGAAGGTAGGTACGCCAATTTAACTTTGAATATTTTTTAAATGATTTTAGGTATTCCTCAAGCGCTATGTGTTTCTTTAACCGATTGAGAATTCGATATAATACCTATGTTTTTTTTTTCAGTTGGAGGATATGTGGGAGTTGAACCACACTAAAACCTCCAACCGCTCACACTCAGCGTTTGAACCCTGGCTGAGGCCAGAAGCAGCACAAGGCTATGAGGGACGGCGCGGCGCGTTACGCTCTCGGCACTCTTTATAATATAATATATAAGGTAGGTGACCTCACAATGTTCTTTGACATTCGAAGAGGTTACGAGAGACGATCTTCCCATTAGATGACCCGTAAGCAGATAGGTACATTCTTTAATACTACTTTTATTTAAAACAATGTCATCCAAAACTTAATAGAAAACCCCGTACATTATCCAAGCTAATTTCTAATTACAATACTCGACTATAACCTATCCTATGACATTATTAGCGCAAATTTCGACGCTACCATCGAACCGTACACTCGTGCTCGACTTATCTGAAATTATGTACCCGTACTGTTCTAAACAATGCCTCAATTTAAACAATGACTGTGTGCTAAAACAAACGAAACATCTAGTCTTTATAACGAGGTGATAAGGTCGAGAATCGCACAACTAGCAGTTCAATTTTGAATTTTCAGTTAATAGTCCTGTGTGGAATTTGAACAAAGCGGGAACATACCGAGTGTTCGATACACAGCAAAGTCCAGAGGCAATAATGGGGAATGTCCGTTGTTATATTTGTAGCCAGCTGTGTGGACCAACTAAATGAGATTTGCTTATTTGATATAGTTGGCGAAGTTTGGTCTGAAAATATGAGGTTGAGTTGGTAAACTGTTGATAGAATTCCGTGGTAAGGTCGCGAGTTCAAATGCAGCTACTAATTCGTAACGGCAGGTAGGTATTTAAGAAGAAAACATATAATTTATTAAGGATATAGTAATTGGAACGAAGGTCCTTATCGCGCGTTATCGAAAGGGGGCTAGACAGAAATTCTTATGAAAAAGTTGTCACGACACTTTTTTTGTGTTAGATGATTATCGCTAGATGGCGCTGTGATTAAAATCTTTTAAAACAATTCCTTATTTTGTTTTATATGATTAATAATAGATGGCGCTGTGATCAAAATATTTTATAAAACAATTCCTTATTTTGTTTTATAATATGATTAATGCAAGATGGCGCTGTGATAAAAAAAAAATTAAGTTATAATAATTAGTTAGTTTAAATCGTCTGTCTCTCTCTCTTAAGAAAATAAAAATTTATTACAATTCCCTCACTAATTAATCGAAAAGAATTTCGTTCCATCCGGGTGTCCCTTGACACCTCTCAAGTTTTTTTTTACATAGAAATAAGTATACTTTAGTATACCTACCTTTTACTGCCTAAACCTTGGTTATATTACTGGTTTAAATTACTACAACGAGTTCAGCTAACATTTCAGTGGCAACTATTATGTTCGGGTGATTTAAACGTTTTAGTCTCGATAACAATTCCAGTAAACACTATACATAAGCTTTGTCTAAATTAATTATTGTGGCGCTACGGTCATACATCGCTGCTTAATTAGGATGTTTAATAAATTGTTATTTAATCAACATTATCATTGTGGTTTTGTGGCTTAAATTGGTGTCCGGGTCGTTAATTTTGTCACGGGCTTTACTTAAAATGTAGTTTTTTTAAATATACTATACTGTACTGTAAAATTACTGCCCACTGCTGGGCTCAGGTCTCCTCAGAAGAGAGATTAGATAAGTGTGGAGGACGCTTACCCAATGCAGATTGGGGATTTCACATATCTTCTTAAGATATTTGGTATCCTTTTCCATATCCTTTCATGCATTTTCAACGGGTTCTTACCACGATATTTAATTAATTGAGTTGTCTCGATATTTTAATATAATAATATATTATCGACTATGTGGAATCCAGTGCTAAATACAACAGTCACTCGCGGGTTCATGCTCAGAGAGTCTTGTAGATACAGTGAGTGTGGTGTGTCGAGAAGTGAGTTCGAGTTTCAGTGGTACTACCCAAAAGCGAACGAGAAAGAGGGTAGACAGATTTGTTTTCTCTTAAATCGCCCCGCAGTATCCAGTCTTCTCGTGATCATGACGTTTGCAACAACGTTGAAATATCGAGACAACTCAATTAATTAAATATCGCGGTAAGAACCCGTTGAAAATGCATGAAAGTATTATAGAAAACCGCGAGTGTCTGAATAAAATTTTCCATATCGTTTAATACACAGGGTAAATGCGCAGAGTTATCACGGTGGTCGCCGCTGTGGATCCTGGCTGCACAAGATTTACAGTACCTATCCGTATAAATATTCAAGAGTACGTAACTGTTCTTTGGTATCCATGATACTAGTCTCCATTCTGACGAAATACCTTTTAAATTTTGTTACAAGAGGACTCGGGACTATTGCTTACTTCTTTTCTCATCTTCTGACTAAATTCATTACAGGGCCCGGGCAAGAAAACTTTCCTTAGAATTACGGCCTTCACTGGACTAAGTATTTATTTTTTTTTGACGGTAGGAAATCACCGGACTTCCACTCGCCCCGTGAGTGGGGTATGTGGGGGTTGAACCGCACTAAAACTTCCCGCCCTTCGCGCTCGACATCCGATTTGGTAGGGGTGACAGGACGCGCTCGCGATTGTCGCTCACGTATCGCCCCGTCACCCCCGTATCGCTGGACTAAGTCATGACGATGTTCGCCGCTGTAGATCCTGGTTACACAGGAGTAACAGTGGTGTTATGGACAAATACCCGAGCAACTCGTCATTAAGTTGTGACTAATGAAATAATTGTTATTACGTTGGTGACTGAATTTTCAATTTTTCAGGTATTAAGTGGAGTAATAGTAAGAAAGTTTCAATAACCTAGCAAAAATTGATACCTTCACATCCCATCGTTTTCCTAAAATATAAATTTCACACTCATAAAATAATCCTTTTTCAGCGTGAATTTTTCCTCGAAAATTTTACATTAATATCAGAAATATTGCAAAACCCGTCGTGCGGCTAAGTGCTTATAAAATTGCATCTCCACTGCGGCAGCCGGTGACGTCGTAAAAATGAAAACGTTAAAATCTGATCGACATCTTGACCGTACACCCGAAAGAGTTTGCGAAATTTTTAATAACTTTGACACTGTTATTAAAAGAAATAATAAGTTATATTTTAATAGTGTAATAGGCGTGGTGGTGTGAACCGAGTGGTTGAAGCGCTTGCCTTCCGTTCGGGAGGTCGCGGGTTCAAAGCCGGCTTGTACCTCTAAATCTTAATATGAAAAAGATTTATGTGCAATTTTTCACAACACCACTGGCTAAAAACGGTGAAGGAAAACATCGTGAGGAAACCTGCATATCGGAAAAGGGTCCTAAAAATCCTTTGAAGATATGTGAAGTCCCCAACCCGCATTAGGCAAGCGTGGTGGACTATGCCTAACCCCTCTTCGGAGGAGACCTGAGCTCAGCAGTGGGCAGTAATGGGTTGTTACAGTACAGTACATACATACATACATATAGGTATAAGTATTTCTTCGTAACTAGACGAGCTGGCGACACGCTTAAATGTAAGCTCAGTCGCTCATGGACATCTACAATGTAAGGGGACATTTCCAACGTAAAGAACTCTTGTCAAACCACGTTTTGAGGTCAAGTTACGCGTTTGGGGAACAGGAAAGAGTTCATTACAAAACATAATAGTTCGTGCCAAAAAAGATCTCCTGAATGAGCCATGGATGGCTGTGGCTTAATTTTATAAGGTGCACAGTATTGAAATAATACTTAGCTCTCGTATTTTAAATTAATGCTTGGAGTAAATCTTAGTCCAAAAATTTGCAACTTTGAACTGACGATGAGTGTGTTGTTTGCAGAACGGATGGTTGATGTGGCTGCAAAGTTATGGAGCTACACAGTGACACACAAAAGAAGCAATCTAAAGATTCTAAGGACTATCTAAGGATTCAGCCTGCCCCATGTAGTTTATCTCTCAATGTTTACCCCTTTATAAATAGCGTTTTTAAACAATAAAAACTTATACTAGGTACCTATATTTTCTGACTTTATATTCGTAAACAATTCAGCCTACTGTTAACTTTATATTTATTAATTTTATTACAATAAAGTTGAACTTAATATCAAAGTAAATTTAAAGTCAAAATCTTCGTGGTTCATTTTTGTGGCTTCAACGGGACAAGTCTTTTATGAAATATCATTTAAAAGAAAATACGGAGCGACAATATGAAAGATGAGATAAAATCTATTTGAAAGCTAAATCTCTGGTTTATTCCTTTAACATTATTGAAATGTTTTTGATGTTATTTTTAATATTTGTTTCGAAGAAAGCATCTATGTGCAAGTTTTTATGTTATCTATACTAATATTATAAAGCTGAAGAGTTTGTTTGTTTGTTTGTTTGTTTGTTTGTTTGAACGCGCTAATCTCAGAAACTACCGGTCCGATTTCAAAAATTCTTTCACTGTTGGAAAGTCCATTTATCGAGGAAGGTTATAGGCTATATTTTGTTTTCAAAAAAATTAGGGATCCGCATGAAAATATCGAATATGTAACAAAAGGTGAAAAATCAAAAACCTATTTATGCGTACGCTGAAAAAACTATTGACAATAGAACAAAATGATGTACTACGGGTTTTTAGGTCTTTTGAAGACAAACAAAAAAGTCCGTGACAGCATATATCTAACTATCATAGTTTAGTCACAATAACCGCTTTTATGTTTATAAAAATAAAAAAAATGTCCGAAAAATTAATTTAACGTTAAATGAGTATCGTTATATTAACCCTTATCCAAATTAAGTATTATATTATTAAGAGTATTAATGTAGAAGTAAATTACTTTTTGTTTTATTCCAATCGGACTTTTCGTTTAGAAGTTATCACGAGTATAAAACGCAATTTTATTAATACACCCACAGCGGGCGGCGAAAATAATATCGCGACGACATAACGAGTACTGTTTGAACCCCTTTGTAACGCAGACGAAGTTGCGCGGGTCAGCTAGTTTATTAAGATACGACGGAGATTTTACCCGAAATGAAAATTCTTTGAAACGACAGCTGAAGAAAAGGCGAAGGCAAAAAAATTCAAAGTTCTTTACAAAATGGGTTTTTTTTTTTTTTTTTTTTTAGTTGGAGGAAATCACCGGATCCCCGCCCGCCCCGCGGGCGGGGTTTGTGGGAGTTGAACCGCACTAAAACCTCCAACCGCTCACACTCAGCGTCCGAACCCCGGCTGAGGCCAGAACCCAGCACGGGGTTTGGAGGGACGGCGCGACGCGTTACGCCATCGGCATGCTTTCCCGTCGCTCCGTCCCCTTACAAAATGGGTAGATCTATTCTGAGAAGTCTCAAAGAGCTCCGTTTTAGTCAAGCACACCTGGTAAAAAGATAACTCATAGGACAAAAATGGTAAAGGAGCGGAGGAATCTAAATCACCCAAAAAAACTTCTCATTATCTTTTTCCCCTACATCATCAACTTTTGGAGATCTACGCCATGATTCCATCCATCCCGAAGGTGAGGCTTGCAGTCTTACGTTTAAAAACGTTCTACTGTCCGAACCCCAGTTGAGTTGACCCTAGATCAGGTACGTGAAATAACGCGACTTGGAGTATCACCCCATCCAAATTGTGGCCATGGAGCAATATCAATGCTATTCACCATAAAAAATACTCTTAGCTTAAAACAACACGCCATTCAACCATATAAGTCAACTTATTCAAACACTCGCGGTTTTCTATAATACTTTCATGCTATTAATATTAATATTTTCATTTCTCGTGATCATGACGTTTGCAACAACGTTGAAATATCGAGACAACTCAATTAATTAAATATCGTGTAAAGTATCGTATAAGTCAATTATAATAAGCATACATTTCTAACGCGAATACTAAGTGCACAGATACCAAAGAGAAAAAACCTCCATATACATTTTACATGACATAATCTGTACTGAGCACAGATTAGGCATCTCGCATCCTCAACTCGAGCAAGAAAAGTTGTATTTCCGTTATCTACGAGACGAGCTCTCAAGGACCGGGTATTATCCGACAGAATACTATCATGCGTAATGAAGGTACACTTAATATGGCGCGGAAGGCGGCTTCAATTAACAACACTGCCCCCATTAGCCGGCAAGACGCATTTTACCGGCAATAACCGGATCCCGGCCGCTTCGAACCGGCTAATCCGGACAAATGACACGGGAAAGATGACATCTATTCGGCGGGGCGAAATTAAGAAGGTGCATCGCTTGTGTTATATGGATATCTTGTGGAATTTTCTATAGGTAAAAAATATGATACTTAGTAGGCACTTTTATATCTTAAGTAGTGTAGTTAGAAAGATATACACATCTTAATATTAGAATAGAAGTCAAAAAAGTAGGTGTTGCATTCACGGTCCTCAAAATAAGTTTTACTCCTGTCCTCGGTGTGTCACTATATCCTGAGCGCTATGTCAAGTCCCTCTTTAAACGAGGTTTAAGAAAAGTCGAGGAAAAGTGAGTTCGGCTTCCTTTTGCTCTGGCATTGCTGAGACTCATAAGTGACAGCAACCTCTCAAAATCTGTCACACAAAGACAATAGTATTAGTCATTATTATTATCATCTAGGCAAATAGATAACATTCTCATAATACAAATTACTAAAATAATTCAAATTCAAAAACACGAAAATTGTTTCAGCATTTTTGATGAAAAACAAAATAATTTTCATTCCGAAGCCATCTAGATTTTAATTCAAATCAGGCAACGAAAGCAATTTACAAGCTGAACAATACTAAAATAAATGACAAATTACGTTTTATTAACCAAAGCTTTTGTAGGAGAAAGTCGAAAGCTCTGTTTCGAAGTTCTCCAAGTTAATACTAGACTTCTTGATAATACTCAGTAAGCTTATGATTGATGTTGAAAGTACAAAGTGTAACAGTATCCTCAAAGACTTCATGTGAGACTTAACGTGAATGCTCATGAGTTTGAGTGCGATATTAATTTGAAATTTAAGACGTTTTGTTCGTGTTTTCATTGTTTTGGTGAAAATGGAGCCAGTTTCATTACGGTTTAGGTGAATATCTTATGGTGAATTTTAAATGCATTTTTTGTCATAAATCAGATAGAAATTTAAGGTCTAATATAATCACTTATAGAAAAACTTAGATGCATAAGTCGAATTCGGTATTCTCGAAGCACTGTGACATGTCTAAATGAGTTTCTTTAAACACTCGCGGTTATCTACATCACTTACATTATTACTAAACGGGTTCTTACCACGATTATTTTTAATTGAGCGGTCCCGATATTACAGCACTGTTTCAAGTGCCATGATCACGGGAAGACTGAGGAACTGCGGGTAGGTCATTTAAGAGCAGACAAATCTGTCTACCCTCTTTCTCGTTCGTTTGCCGGTACCACTGGAACTCGAACTCACGTTTCGACATACTATGACAAAGCCAGGGTTTTGTCATGTGAACGCCGTTACATACCAAGACTGGTTAAGGAAGCTATTGAAATTTCGAGGAATAGCACTTTTAATCGTGGTAAGAACCCGTTTAGTAATAGTGTAAGTGATGTCTAAATGAGGTTTAAGAAAGTTTCTGTCTATGTAACATTTCGATAACGATTTACACAACACCACAAAAAGTACTTCAAAATCCTACTATCTTTAAAAGAGAAATACGTAATTATGAAATACTTAATCATGTTATTATCCTACCAGTTGATCCCATATCGATATATTCTAAGATCAATTCCGGTTTCTTACCCGATGTCTTAATTCCACGCCGAGTGGACACAACCCCTCATAAAGATAACGCTGAAATGAGAGAGGATAATTTATGTAGTTGAGCTCCATCCTGAGTCATTGATAAAGATTGCCTGTGTTAATTTGTACTGAAAATACGTTTTATAGTTGTTTCTTTGTATATGAGACGACTTTGTCTTTTTATTGTCATGAAGGCAGACGAGTGAACAGGCCAACTGATCGTGACTGGTTACTGTCGCTAATGTATTTCTGGTAAGGTTAGGGACATTACGGGGCCGCTACCTACAGTCTGCTTCTTAGGATACTCCACTTTCTTTTATTTTTCGCGTTAGGAAATCATCCCGTAGGGTGGGAGTCAAACCACTCCAAAACCTGTTGTTCACGCATAGCGTCCGAACCCCGGCTGAGGAGAGAACCCAGCACGAGATTGGGCGGAGTGACGCGACGCGTAGCACGCCAAGTCTTACGTTTCGTCACCCCGAAGACACTCTTAAAAAAGTTGAATTTTTTTACTACTATAATTCAACATGGTTGTATTTTCGAATTAACAGATAGACAGAAACATGGTAATGGTAAAATCCTGCTAGTCGAATTTTACTATTACCGTCCGGTCGTTTTCATGTCGAAAAAGATCGAGAAAAATCTACACCCTGTTGAATTATTATCGAGGATATAGTGCTAAAACCCAATAAGTGTCAAACAATCTAAAAATGCTTTTTTATCTAGATCAGTTTTTTGCGCTCTTTCTAGTAGTGTAATCAAATAAGAAGAATTCAGTGTAAAGAAAGTTAGTTGACGTAAAAAGCCAATAAATTCCGCTTGTTTAGGAATTTTAACTTTGAACATTTCGAGAGTAACAATTATACACTTATTGGGTTTTAGCACTATACCCTCGTTATATTCATAGATACAATTTTAATACATGGCACTTTCAAACCATTCTCTAGACTCATGTTCACTACTTAAAATATTTTAATCCTTCACAAGCCTCTAAGTACCAGTGCAGTATGCGGGACAAGAACAAACATATAGTCGATTCCTGTTTGAGTTTCAGTTTAGAATCCCTTCCGGCTACGGGCTTGGTATTAATTGAAATATTGTGTAATAGTTACAGGCGAGTTCGGGAGTGATATGGCATTTATAAGGGAATTATGTTGTGGTCGATCGGGTTTATAGATTGAATGATTCGCTTTTAGCTGAGTAATAAGTTTTGTAATCTGAGTTTTTGGGGTAAAATTTGTTGAGCTGTAATTTTGTAGTGGTGCTTATAAATACATGTACAAAGTAGGTATTCGTTATTTTTTGAGTTTTAAGTGTATTATTTTTTCGACGTGTCGCAATGCAACAACGTATATATTTTATATAAACCAATAAGCAGGCTACGTCTTAATCTTTTTTTTTTTATTGCGTGATAGATAAAAGATCCTACGGCCCACCTGATGGTAAGCGGTCACCGTCGCTCATGAACCTCTGCAATGCCAGGGCAATGACGGACTGTTATCTATCGCCTACCGATACAGGACTTTTCTTAAGCCTCTTTTAAAGAGGGACATCTCCAGCCAAGTTTAAAATGAGGTATCGAATATAGCAGAAATATAAGAAAAAAACTCCACATATAATTCTTCAAGCTACCACCACCTTTGTTTACATTTACCTTTTATAATAACACGTTATACTGTAGATATTAACTTAACTAATTTATTTTTCAGCGTACAAAACACGTTAAATCTCTCTCTCTCGGTCTACGTACTGAAATAGGGGTATAAAGTTGAATAGCGCTGTTACCATACTGTTTATGCCGGTACCAGCTTTTATACTTAATATATTTTAACTTTCAACAATCTGTAGCGCGGTTTACAGTAAATTATTTAATTAAATTGTTACTATTT
The DNA here is from genome assembly GCA_030269945.2 of Trilocha varians. Lineage (NCBI taxonomy): Eukaryota > Metazoa > Arthropoda > Insecta > Lepidoptera > Bombycidae > Trilocha > Trilocha varians. The sequence continues at coordinate 11,178,877 of AP028265.1, forward strand.
AAACCTGTCGTTGTGGCGCATATGTGACTTTCATTCAGAATCACTACCTTTTATAAATTATTTTTTCAATAAAATTTATATAAATTTATTCAAAAGCAAACGAGAAAGAGGGTAGACATAATAAATGTTATACTTATTGTAATTTTTTTTGTGTTTAGTCTACGTAGTTTAATACTTGGGATTGTTGAAGAAAACCGACTTGGTCTATTAGATAAGTCTAATTGTTTGAATAAAATTTGAACTCCAAAAGATAACATTGTTAGATTCTGTAAATTAGAGGACAACCTAAAATCCTTCGAGCAAAAGTATCAAACCTCAACGGAAAGCGTGGTGGACCTAACTAAAAAAAAATATACTAGTGTCAGCCAACACTGTCTTTACAAGCTCAAAAAACATTCTACAAATACATCGAAGGTTTTTTTTAAGATAAGCCGCACCTTCAATCTGTCATGTAGTCTTGAGGATCCTTCGGAAGACATCCCACTGTTGAGTTATTGGGGTCAGCCGGTTGTCCACGGAATCCGTCCCCTGTCAGTTTATCGACAGACCACGTATTTATGTGATTTCTCCCATTTGATTTCGTATGTAAAAGGGTTTTATCCGATTTGGAAAAAGTGGAGCTTATTTTTGGATGTTAAGTTTTTTTGTGAGTGATTTATTTAATTAAATTATCGTATGATAAGAAATGTGTTGAGAAAGCAATGCAAAGTAAAAATTGGATCTCCGAAATTGCAACACCATCCCGCTTTGGTATGGGCTAGGGATGTTGCGAATGTCGATTTGTGGACATTGCGAATGCGAATGCGAATGTTGACCTTTACAACAAAAAGTTTAAAGTTTTTTTATTGACAAGTCAGCAGCAACTTCTAAGAGTCATTATAATTATAAATTCTATAAATAGGAACCTTTATTTTACCTACTTTAAATCAACTAGGAAGGGAGGGGGTACTTTCCTCCCCCCACCTAATCATTGAAACCCCCCCGCAAATTATCTTGATAACGGAAGCTTGTAGACCCATCGAGTTTGGGCTCATTTTAAAGGGCATGTTAGGACCTTTATTTTGGCTCCATCAGATTCCTCTTATAAGCACGCAACGTCAATGCAACTCTAGTGAAAACATTTGCATAACATTCGCAAGATTTTTTTCGAATGCGAAAGCGAATATTCGTTACATCCCTAGTATGGGATCCCGCAATTAGTGTTTCACAAATGCTACGACTTGTCCATCGTTAAAGAGTTAAGAAGACTTAAATGTTAAACGACAAATAACGTTCTCTTTGCTCTGACATTTGCAGAGATCTATGAGTACCTAACGTTTTTTTTAGTTGGAGGAAACCGCACTAAAACCTCTAACCGCTCACACTCAGCGTCCGAACGATTGAGGCCAGAATCTACCACGGTATTATGAGTGGCAGTGGTAAGATCAACGGTAACCACTTAACATTAAGTTGACTATAAACTCGTAGGTATACCTGTCATCATGTTTACCTAGTTAAGAAGGCGAAGTGATTACCTAGTTATTAGCAAGCACCGGATATCACGACGTTGGGCACGACGCACCACTGAGTGCGCAAACACAATACGGATGGCACACAACTGAGTCAACACACACACAATGTGTGCACGATAACGGATCTAGGACTAATCTCCTGTGTATTTGGACCCACTCAATTGTTAATCCGTGATGCAAATCCATTTAATATGAACATGGATTAAATGGATTAAATTTGTTTATTTTTTGAGGTAAGTAGATTCTCGTAAGCGCTGATCTAATCAGTTTTTTTTTTTTCAAGCACTATGAAATATAAAGCGAGGAGCATAGAATTACCGTCATCCGTGGACCTCTACTAAGGGAAAGCCTCTTTTCAGAAGTGGACGTCTATTGGTTGTTAAGGATAATGATGATGATGATGGCCTTATACAGTGCCTAAAATAACTACGGAGCCGCTTCCTACCACTTCATCATCCGTCTGTGTGCGCTTTGAAGATGTGTCAACCCTCTGGCTTGGTTCTAGAGTCTATACTGAAAAACGTAAACACAAAGTATCATTTATCCCACACATACACAATTACTTTAACTAACAAAATAAAATTAAACGATACGCTTATAAATTTAAATGACTGCAATTTGAACAAACTAACCGTACGTTTTTATGCAAATCGCGCAATGTCGTTGATTTATATATGCAACTGCACATTACTTAAAACGGTCGTAAAAACTCGTCCACCAGATTACAGAAACAAACATTTGTGTCACATAAAACAGTGGTAATGGTCGCATTGAATGTCCTTTTCATTTCATGTCTAGGAGTTTGAATGAACGCATACAATTGCGTAGTATTAGTAATGAGTTTGCTTCCTGTCTCAATTATGAATCTTAAAATCTACATTGTTGTAGTTCTAGTAAAATACTGATATTTGCTCAACTCTCACTCTCACCGCTGTAACTCCTGTGTACTTTCATGCATTTTCAACGGGTTCTTACCGCGATATTTAATTAATTGAGTTGTCTCGATATTTCAACGTCGTTGCAAACGTCATGATCACGAGAAGACTGGATACTGCGGGTCGATTTAAGAGCAAACAAATCTGTCTACCCTCTTTCTCGTTCGCTTTTGGGTGGTACCACTGGAACTCGAACTCACATCACAACATACCACACTCACTGTATCTACAAGACTCTCTGAGCATGAACCCTTAGTGACTGTTGTGTTTAGCACTGGATTCCACATACTCGATAATCTGAAGCCGTCACCCCTGTTAAAAGTGCTATGTCTTGAAATCTCGATAGCTTCTTTAACCATCCTTGGTACGTATCCTGTGTATTTCTTCAAACGAGGTTTGGAGAGAGTCCTTAAAGGGTAGGCCGTCGGTAGTGGGGGCAGTGCCTTCTGGCAATGCAGATTTTCATGAGCAGTGGTAACCACTTAGGTACATCAGTGTGGCTATTATAAGTTTGTTTATTTTTGAAGCTAATGTCTCCTCAAGAACTCAAACTTCTATCTCAAGATCGATTAATAACTGCAATATTCGGTTTCACACTTCGCAGATTTACGGCTCAACTTAACTGCGGGCGTATGAGCGACAGTAAAACGTCTATGGCCTCTTCAAAGGCGGTTTGTGTAGACGTTAACATTGCGATAACATTCTCGACCGGTTTCGTCGTTAAACTGCTGTATTGTGAGTTATTTTCTTGGTTTTTCAAAAAGATTTGATGATATTTTAGAATTAACTCAGTAGTAGCTTTGGTTTGGAGTCGACTTACGCTTCGGAATCGTTTAAAAAGTTGTTGAGGTTCCTGCAGAAATTCAAGATCTGTTTTTATTGTATTTAGGCAGACGAACTGACGCGGCAACGGTCCGCCTGGTCATAAGTAGTTACCGTTGCTCATGGAACTCTACTATGTCAGGAGACTATGCGGAGCCGCCATCTACCACTTAACACTATGAGATACTTTTTGACCTTGTTTGAAAAGGGACATGTCATGATAAACGTCTATCAACCACATTATGTTAATAAATTACGATTTAGGAAATGTATTTTTTTCTCCTCTCTTGCCTCTTTCCTCCAGCCTTGTTTCTATTTCTGTATCAAAATCATAAACATTAATTAAGCAATGTGGGTTTAAATCAAATAAACAAACAAACCCACCTAATAGATTAAGATAACAGTCTGAATAAAAATATAATCATTTTAATGAAAAAATCCCTCAAGAAAACATTGAACCACCATTTCTTTTTCATTTATAAAATGAGCTATAATTAAACGTTATGAAAAGACATGTATAAAGGGATTTTCCTGGAAAATGTGCCAGAAGTTCCAGGTATTTCTTTGCTCACTGGACCTTTAAGTAATGAGCACTTGATCGCATTCATTGAATTCATTGGACTTCATTGAAAAACGTCAAAATAAAGTGAAATAAATGAGAAGTGTAGTAATTATTTTATTAAATTAAATGCAATTACAGAAAGTTGAGTTTGACGATATGTAAAGCCTCCACATCGCATTGGACAAGCGTGGTGGACTATATACTAATCCCTCTTCTGAGGAGACCTGAGCCCAGCAGTGACCAGCAGCAGGCGCGCAACGTTAATAACAATACTATGTTGTCCCGCATAACCCCGTACTGAGTTCTGGCCTCAGCCGGGGTTCGGACGCTGAGCGGTTAGAGGTTAGTGCAGTTTAACTTGTGGCGAACATTTCCGTCACAGTCAAAACGCATCGCGTGCGACGCAAATCTGCGCGCGCAACTTCGTTTCCGAGTTCGTACGACGAAGACCGAACTTGGACGAAAAAACGTCAACTACGAACTCTCGCTTCTCTCTGTGACAACGCTATCTTGTACATTTTAATTATTTCTATTTCTGTTTTTATTGTAAATATCCTAAAATATACGCTTTACATCAATTTCGGATCGTCCATCATTCATACTTCCACAAACTCATATCCCACAAATCCGGCCATTTCTTCCAACACAAAAAAACCTAACAATTTATTGTAAAGAAGCATGTGCATAAAGATTTCTTAGCAAGTTATGACAGACTGAACATTCATAGCTCGTCCATTTTCATATTACATCAAATGAAGAGGCGCAATAATGAAATTAGTCTTCATTTTAGGACCCGGAAGCAAATACTTTTATCTCGTTAACTTTGTCTCTGGAGTTATTATGGAGCCTGATGAATTTCGAAAAGCATAGTTGGGTTATTAGAATATTTAGTGAAAACTTATACGGCTTTTGAACGTATTCAATTTCTTTAAACATTCCTGACTATCTATATCTCTTACACAGATATTAAATGGGTTCTTTCTACGATTTTTAGTCAAAGAGCGATCCCGATATTTCAACACTTTTGCAAGCGCCATGATCACGGGAAGACAGTACTGCGGGTAGGTTACTTAAGAACAGACACTAATGCCTGTGTTTTTCTACTCATTCAAGCCAAATATTACTAAATGTAAACGAATCAAACTGTTATGTACCGGCTACGATATTTATGACTCTGTGTGTCGGTATTTTCTTTTTTGGGCCAAAAACACTTTAACACGTTAACTGCGAAACAAGGCTTAAAACGCCCTGTACACCTCCTCTTTGTCCACCTTGTCTTTATTGCGGTAAGGAAAAATGTTACCTTCTCGTTCGTGCGGGAGGTATAACTTCCATCTGGTTCAGTACAGGAAAGAGATAACTATATATCTGAGATGTGCTATTGATTCCTAGTTCAATGGTTTACCTATTTTAATACAGGGTTTTTTAGATCTCGTGCCGCACTGAACAAATAAAATTCTAACACAGTGCGGAACGAGGTTTCAAACGCCTCATACCTCCGCGCACCTCTTTATAACTGTTTCCTATCATACGAAACTAGACTCTAATCATAATGTTATAAGCAACTTTTGCGTAGTTTGCTGTTTTCCTTTAATTCTCAACAAACCATAACGAATTTCATCTCCTACTTAATTTATAGTAATTCATACCACAAATAGGAATACCGCGACACATCCACAAACATCGCAATTAGTACAATTATAATACAAAAGGTCCTATTTACATGAATATGACACACGATTTTGAACCTTAAGATAAAGATAAAGTCGTTATAAATGAGTTTAAATTCCTTCAAAGTTGAGATGATAGCGTTTAGCTTTTCATAGAAATCAAAGGTATATTTCGAGTAAATAGTATCGTAATTGCGAGTATTTGCTTCTCGGTATGTGGTTCATTATTCATTTACAATATAGCTATTCGTTGATTTTAAACTACGTTATTTTTAAATAAAGTATCTCAAACTGTATTTTACCTATCAAAGGTAGAAACAGATGGCCAGTAATTTAGAAATACACTCGGGTGCAATGAAATCGCACATCTGTACATTTTTTGAAAAATATTATTCACTTCTTTTAAATTAAAAAAATACATATATTTTTTAACACAGGGCTAAAGGTTAGTTCACTACCTATTCAATGATACCATATAAGTGGAGATAAGGTTTCTTTCCTGAGGAAAATAAAATGCAACAACAATCTAATCTTTATTACAAAATGATTACACAACTAAACCTTTTAAAATTTGGGGATTAATAAAAAAAAAACACAAAAAATACTGAAAAATCATTTATGAGGTACAAGTATTGCCCCTTCTTGCCCGAATCACAGCTTCACACCGATTCCCCATCAACTCTATCAAGTTTCTGATAAAGTCTTGTGGCATGGCGTCCCATTCCTCTTTGAGCGCATTTTGTAGCTCCTGGAGATTAACTGGAGCACTATTACGACCTCTAAGTTTTCTTTTTACTTCGTCCCAGAAGTGTTCAATCGGATTAAGGTCCGGGCTCCAAGCTGGCCACTCCATCACGGGTACATTTACTTCTTGTAAGTATTGTCTCACTATCGCAACGGTATGAGATCTTGTATTTTCATGCATAAAAAGGAAGTTACTTCCAATTAAACTGCCAAATGGTACGACATGGTCTTGTAGAACTTGCTCTAGTGTATTGTTGAGATGTTAGACCTCTTGTTTGTCGCCTAATATTGGCCACAACGATGAAAACAAGCTCTGTTTTTCGTTCGAGTGAGATACCTCTCCAAAACATACACGAACCACCGCCGTATGCTACACGTTCTGTGATGCAACATTGGGAAAATCGCTCTGAGCGCCTTCTGTAGACCCTTCCACGTCCATCATTATCATGAAGACACATTCTGGACTCGTCTGAGAACAGGACTGCTTTCCACTGGTCGGCTGTTTAGTTGACGTGTTCTTGTGTAAATCGAAAACGAGCTCGGCGGTGAGCTGGCGTCAATTTTGCGCCATTTGCTGGCCTATGCGCAGTCAAACCACCTTCGGCAAGCCTCCTTCTGACTGTCCGCCTGCTGACTACCACTTCACGCACCTGTTGTAGCTGCTGTGCAAGTTCAACGGTAGTCAAACGACGATTTCGCAACGCTCGCGCTGTCGTTACAAGAAAACTGTTGTCGCGCTGTGTTGTAGCTCTTGCTCGACCAGATTCCTCGTTGCCTTTCAAAGCCACCAATTTCCCGAAAGCGCTGGTACACACGACGAACTGAATATCGGCTAATATTCAGTTGTCGAGCTACAGCACTCTGGTTCTGGCTCGCTTCAATTAGAGTGACGACTTGAGCGGCTTTTTCCTGAGTAGTATCCATCTTTTTCAGACAAATGCAATTGGAGTCACTAGAGGTCTTATCAGGTTAAGCGTTGGCTTGCAACTGATGACGTCTTGATGAAGCGGGTCAACGTGGCCCTCGAAGAGGGACACGGCATGGGCGTCGGGGAAATCCCCCGCTGCCCGAGCGTAACACTGCCCGCCTTACGAGGCGGGGGTAATCGGGATATAGCAAGCCCCAAAGCCAGCCACCGAAAGCCAGTCACAGACAAAGCCGATACACGGCTACAACATTCTACTGGCATTGACAAATGCCGTTAGTTCCCGGCCGTAGACGCCGGCCGGCGCGACGTCCCCCCTCCTCTTCTTTCTTCTCCCTCTTGTAGGGAACAAGTAAATATATTTTTTTTTTTTTTTTTTTTTTTTTTTATTTTTTTTTAATCATTTTGTATATTTTTTTTTTTTTTTTTTTTTTTTTTTTTTTTTTTTTTTTTTTTTTTTTTTTTTTTTTTTTTTTTTTTTTTAATATATAAACTATTTACAATATATATTATAAACTATTTACAACTTAAATTAAATTACATTTGAAACTTAAATTAGACAAAAATGACAACACACAATATTTACAATAGTTGAAAATATGAGAAAAAGAAGAAAGAGAACGAAAAGATTTAGTACGAGGAGCTGGGACTGTTTAGGAACGGGAAGGCAAGATTGCAATTATCTCCCCTCTCGTTCCAGGGGTCGTCAGTCCCAGCTCACTCCGGTTAGAGATGAAATGAAAAGAACATAGTGGACAGAAAGAAGATAAGAAGAAAAAGAGGTGAAGGGGGTGGCCAGCCTTATATCTATGGCGGGGACGCCTGTTTATAATTGTAATCTATGGCGGGGACGCCTGTTTATAATTGTAAATTTAAATTTAAAGTTGAGATTATTTTTTTTTTTTTTAAATTAGTCAAGTTAAAACCCCCAAGGTAAACCCTCTGATATAGAGGGGGTCCCTGAGGGGGACTTAAGACCTCCTAAGGAGGTGACATGACCCCACTAGTGTGGGGGGTCCCTTAAGGGGACATGCCCCTGAAGGGGGAGTAGAGATAGGTGGTGCGTGGACGATGTAGGAGGGTCAGCTCCGCGGGGGGCACTCGTAGTCCCTTCCCGCGACCCGCTTGCTGACCTACGTATTTCCGACCAAAGTCGGGGGACCGAGGAGCTCACGCGGCAACGCACGGCCGTCAGGTGGCCGGGCGTGCAGCGGAGCTATCCCTTGGAGGTGGACGTGGGGTCCGTGATCAGCCCGCTCGAACATATTCCGAGCGAGCCTCTCGACGAACTCCTTTATGGACTCCACCTCGAGGTCCCGGGCTATTACGTCATTCCTGACGTAATAGACTGCTCCGGCTATGGTACGGAGGGCCAGATTTTGGGGTACCTGGAGCCGTTCTCTCAACGCGGTCGAGAGAAGTTGGTACCAGGCACCCGCTGCGTATGTCAAGCGGGAACGAACGTACGTCTTATAGACAGCGAGCTTCGTCCCCACCGGCAAACTGGAAGCGAGAATCGGCCGCAACAAAAAGCTGGCCGCCCTGGCCAGGCCAGTCAAACGATTGACATGCCTGGTCATGGTCAGCCGGCGGTCGATCACGACTCCCAGATACCTAATGTGGGGCTGAAGCCCGAGTTCGGTTCCGCGGAGACTGAGCCTCCTCTTGATGGCCGTATTGCGGGGTGGACCGAAGAGTATTGCGGCGGTCTTATCCACGTTGACCGCCACTCTCCATCGGTCCAACCACTGGGGCAGCACATCCAAGACCCTTTGCATCCTAACAAAGGCGGCATTGAGAAGCTTGGAAGACGCGAGGTAGGCGCTGTCGTCGGCAAACAGCGCCAACATCACGTCAGTTTCCCACTCGCGGAGGCGCCCCTCAAGTGTGGGAATGTCGTTGGTGTATAGTGCGTAGAGGATCGGAGACAGGACACTTCCCTGCGGGACTCCGGCCGAGATCGGGCGTACCGACGATCTTTGGCCCTCGACCGCGACATAGAAGGAGCGACCGTCCAGATAAGACCCGATGAGTCGCACGTAGGCCAGCGGCAGGCCCGTTTCCCGCAACTTGTGGACCAGCCCCTCGTGCCAGACCCGGTCGAAGGCCTTCTCGATATCGAGAAATACTCCGACCGTGTACTGGTTTGAGTTACGGCAGTCCGCCAAGTGGTGCAGGACCCGGGCCAACTGAAGAGTCGTCGAGTGGCCGGCTCTAAACCCGAATTGTTCGGGTCTGAGGTGGATGTGCGGTGACATCCTCCTCAGGAGCAGCCGCTCGAACAACTTGCCCACGTGCGACAACAACGTAATCGGTCTGTAACTGGACGGCCGGCGCCTATCCTTGCCGGGCTTGGGCAAGGCAATTACCTTGCCCAATTTCCAAATCCCCGGGAAGTGTCCAGTGGCCAGTATGCCGTTGAATAGCCGCGCCATTTCTGCCACGACTATTCCCGGCAAATGGCTGAGGGCCAAGGGAGGAATGTCATCCTCTCCCGGGGCCTTCCGCTTGTTGAGGGACTTGATGACCTCGCGGATCTCCTCGGGCGTGATGAGTGCATCGTCACCCAAGAGTGGCACCGGAGAGGACATGATCTCCTCCGCACTCTGGTACACCGTCTGATGAAAAGCCGCCTCAGTAGGTGCAGGGTCATTAGGTGTAAACTGCCGCTCCAGCGAAGCGGCCAGGATTTCAGCGCGAGCCTGGGCCGAATAGCAGCGGTTCCCCTGCTCGTCCACTAGCGGACAGACAGGGGGACGCTTGTTGGAGAGCTGTCGGCAAAGTCTGTGCAGGGACGTGGCGGTAAAATCGTCCCTGCACTGCTCTATCCTGTCCTCCCAGGCGTAGCCTCGGAAGGACTTGACTTGTGCCGACAAACTCTCCTCCAGCTTGTTCAGCTCGCGCTTGACATCTGGGCAACGAGTTCTTGCCCAGAGCCTCCTGAGCGACCTCTTCCGGCGGATAAGCGCCTGAAGGCGCGCCGGGAGGCCGCCTTTGAACCCTCCGCTGGGCAATACGGTCACCGAATTAGCGATCGCCCCCTTAATGGAGCCGATGAGCCGTTCGGCCGACTCATCGATCCCGCCGGGGGCGATCGGGTCAGGCATGGCGTTGCTTGTGTCCCGGAGCTGTGACTGGTCGGCCAGGAGGCTAGTAAAAGTCTCCCAGTCGACCCTCGTCCTCCGGGGGGCGGCCTCGACATGAGCACCGCTCACGTCCAGTGTGACCAGCACCGGAAGGTGTACGGTGCTCAAGTCGTACAGCACCTCTATAGTTAGAGGATGCCGTAGCCCCTTGTGAACGCACACGTCCAACACGTCCGGCCTGCAGGCCGGATTCGTCGGAACGTGCGTTGGTTCACTGGGGCCGACCACACAATAGTCCCCATCATCGGAGTCACAATACAACCGGCGCCCCGCTTGCGATACCAGCCGGGAACCCCACGCGGTATGTTTCGCGTTGAGGTCCCCGACCACCATCACGGGGGACCGGTCGTGCTCCAGGACGTGACGTAAGTCCTCGAGGCAGATTCCACCCTCCGGGGGGCGATATGCGGAATAAATCCTAATATCCCCCCCCCGGCAGGCCCACCCTCACCCCGACCGTTCTGATCTGAGTAAAGGCGAGCCTGTCCAACTCATCATGTACTACGTCTCTCCGGACGAGCGCCGCAGTGCCCCTGAACGAATACCCGGAAGCCGGAGAGATCTCGTCGCGACGGTAGACATGATAGTTGGGGATCAGGAATCTGTCCCGAGGTGCAAGCTTGGTCTCCCCCAGGAGCATGACATGAGGTCGATACTCCTGGAGGAGAGTGATGAGTTCCTGTTTGTGGGGCTTGATCCCACCGGGGTTCCAATATATGACCTTAAGATTGTTGGTCATAATTGGAACCCCGATAGAACTGGAGTAGCCCCGACCAGATTGCGTCTCCGGGACTGTTCCCGGAGACAATGTCCTGGAGGACCGCAGTCACCGCCAGCGACAATCTGTTCCACGACTCCAGCAGCATTGCGGCGAATAAGGCCGCCTCTTGAGGCGACTGTTCACCGCGCCGCTGGCGCCGTGGAAGGGGTGGCGGGAGAGGCAGTCCTCCCACCAGTGGTGTAGTGACGTTGATTGTGGTCGGGGCCACCCCCGTAGGCTGCCCCACAGGCGCGGAAATCGAGGGCTCATCCTCGACTACCTCCATAGGAGAAGGCTGGGAGACGAGAACAGGGGCGGGTTCCGCCGTAGCCCCTGGGGCATTCCCCGCCCGAGCCTTCCCTTTCTTTTTTTTTTTGTTTTTAGCCTTGGTAGGCGGAGGGCCAGTTTCGAGGTCTGGGGCTGATGACCCAGGTTGCAAGGTCGGGAGCGGAGCCTTGGCCGTTACCGGAGGGGGCTCGGGGGCCACAACCGGGACCGGGGGCTCGGTAGTAGGTTGTGACTGCGTAATCGCAGTCGCAGCCTTCTTTTTTTTCTTTTTTTTCTTTTTCTTCTGGTTCCTCTTATTTGAAGAGGAACCAGAAGCAACGGGACGTGGCAGGTTGGCCTCTGCCATAAGGTTAGGGGCCGAGGCTGCTGCCTCGACCGTGTTAACCGCGGCTGATGGGGGCGTAGGGAGAACCGGGTGGGATGATTTACCCTTACCCTTCCCTTTGCCCCCCGTTGTCAGGGTCTTGGGTTGTTGGGGCCTTTGGGGCCCAGGCAGGTTGATGTTCACCCTGCTGGGGACACCGGCACGCACCGGGGCAGACGCTGGGGGAGGTACACCCATAGCCCTGGCCTTCTTGCGGTACACGGGGCACTGGCGGCTACTTGCCGCGTGTGCCCCACCGCAATTGGCGCAGGTAGGGGTGTCCTCCCTTGCCCTTGGGCAGTCCGCTATGATGTGCTCACCCGCACATCGCACACAGCGGACCGCTCTGTGGCAGTTCGAGGAGGAGTGGCCGAAGGCCTGGCAGCGGTGACACTGCGAGGGGCCTCCGACCGGTCTCCACGTCCTCACTGCCACACCAGGCAGGCAGAGGAGTTCCTCCACCTGGTATAACCTGGCAAGGTCGTCCTTTGAGAGGTGGTCGAATTTGGCGAAGAATACTCCGCCCCTTCGACCACCCCTCCCCGGTATGTACTTCGCGTACGTGGCCGGAAAACCCAACTGGGTGAATTCGCGGACTATTTCCGCCGGGTCAGTGTCCGCCGGCAGGCCCCTGATCGAGACCTTGGACGGGACCTCAGTGGCAAGCGAAAAGCAATGCCACTGGATGGAGCTGTCCACAGCCGAGGCCTCGACCAGATAGGCTTGGACCAGCCGGAATTCGGACTCCGTTTCCGGAGCGAAGCGGAACCCCTTTTGAAGGGCCTTCACTGGCGGAGCCCTGCCGAGCCTGTCCTTAAGGATCGCCAAATGGCGAGTCCAGTTGGGCAGGTGCTCGACATTGATCGGTGGGGGACGTTTGTGTCTCCCCGCCCCTCCGCCAGTGGATGCCTGGTTCGCTTGTACGCCGTTCGTACTTGCTTGGGCCCCTGACGGGCCGGGTGTAGGTCCAGTCCCAGTGGGGGCTGGAGTAGGCCTTGCCCCAGAAGGGCCAGGCAAAGAGTCCGCTCCCGAGTGACCGGGAGGCGGGCGAGCTGGGGTCAGGGATACGGCCGCCCTCTGCCCAGAAGTGGGGTGAGAGGGTGGTCCGATCCGAGAGGGACCCGTTATGGGTCTCAATTGTATTCCCGCAGAGGGAGGCGGCGCCCTAGGCGTGCCCAGGGGTGGCCATTCCCTCTGCGGGTCGTGGGTGAACAAGGGCCTCTGCAGGGCCAGGGTGTCTCGACCCACCGAGGGTCTCGGACGAAGCCGGGGATCCCTCGGCGGGGAGGTCGAAATGGGTAAGGTCGGATGCGACCCTCCTGCCCGCGGGGTAACCTCCCTCCTCAACTCCTGCGGAGTGGAGTCAGGAAGCTCCGCGTAACGCGTCGAGTCCAGGGGACCCGATGACCCGCGGGTCAAGGGGATCCTCCCAGACCCGTCAGCGATCGCGGACAGTTGGGTCGCATCCGCGGGAACCAACGTCGCACGGCCACCGGTCGGTGGTGAGCGAATGGGCGTGGTAGGTGAGGGCCTCACCTCCCCCCTTTCCTCCTCAGAGGAGGATGAGGGAGAGGAGGAGGAGTCGTCCCCCTCGCCCTCGGCGTCTCCGGTCTCGTATTCGGTCACCTCCGAATCCTCCGCCAGCCTATAAGGTCTGGGGAGGTCCAGATCCTCTAAGGACCTGGAGGAGGGACCGATACGAGGGGCCTTGTCCGGTTCGACCTCCGGGGAAGAACCGGATCCGGATATGACCAATACCCTGGCCTTCCTCTTCCGGCGCCGCGGACCGACCGACAGATCGGCCGGTAAAGGAAACCGAGTTTCCCCCGAACCGATCGACGGCGAATCCGGGGCCCCGGAAGAGGGGCCAGGCATGGCGGACACACTTATTTGTGTGTCCGAATGAGCACGGCCAGTTCCTGGCGGGCGGCCCATAAGTTGGGCGGCTCCTTCCGAACGTCCTCTACGGGACGGGGCAGGGGTGTTAATTATCGGGGGTGAATCCCCCGATCGCGATCTTCCCGCCATGAGTAGGTAGACTTAAACTAATTTAACTATGGCATACATTAGAATTAAAAATAAAATAAGAGTCATACCTACCTGCAAATAAATTAAACTAAAACTAAAACTAACATTAAGAGAGAAGAAAAATATAGCACCAAATGGAGGTAGGAAATAAATTTACAAAAAGAGGGTAGATTGAAATTTGGAATATAAAAATTTAAAATTTACAAATTTAATTAACCTAGTCCTAGCCTACTACTAAGCGGTTAGCTTAGGGCTATTGGCACCCCCTGATCCCGAAGGACAGGGGGGAAGACTGGACACTGGTGGCCAGGCACTATCGGCGCGCAATGCCCGATTATTATTTAAATAAAATAATAACGGGCAGTCGCTATCAGGCTGAGACACCCGCCCGTTAAACTACCGAAGTAATAAGGAAGTGTCTCTTGCTTACCTGGTCCGGCTCCTCGGTGCTGTCGGGCGGCACGGCAATACGGAGATCACCCCGCCGTCACGACCACCAGGACTGGGGCGACGCTTCAGTCGTCACGTGGGGAGCGCGCGGCGCAGCGCACCAGGACCCCCTCGCAGGCGACGGATTGGTGGTGTGATCCACCAAAACACACCCGCAAACGGGAACCGATCACTACACCGGCACACTCACACACACACGCACAGGGCACTTGAAACACCGATCAAGACCGAGTTACAACTTACGAGCGATACTAGCGCCACCGGGCTGATGATGACGTCTTACACAAAACATGCCGTTTTATACCTGCAGTTGGTCTTACAAACTGCAGTGAGTTGAGAGAGCAATTTTTGGAGTTTGCTATTGTCGTTTTGTTTCAGCAGGTAGGTAAACTTATCATGTCTTATGTGGTATCATTGAATAGGTATTGAACTAGCCTTTAACCTTATATTAAAAAATAAATGTATTTTTTTAAATAAAAAGAAATAAATGATATTTTTCAAAAAATGTACAGATGTGCGATTTCATTGCACCCGAGTGTATATATCTGTAACCAGGCATCTCTTGATGTTAGTGTTATGGTATAGCTGTAACTGTAACTGTAACAACCCACTGCTGAGCTCAAGTCTCCTCCGAAGAGGGGTTAGGCATAGTCCACCACGCTTGCCTAATGCGGATTGGGGACTTCACATATCTTCAAAGGATTTTTAGAACCCTTTTCCGATATGCAGGTTTCCTCACGATGTTTTACTTCACCGTTTATGGCCAGTGGTGTTGTGAAAAATTGCACATAAATCTTTTTCATATTAAGATTTAGAAGTACAAGCTAGCCGGTTTTGAACCCGCGACCTCCCGTACGGAAGGCAAGCGCTTCAACCACTCGGCCACCACGACTCGATATAGCTGGTAGCATGGTATAGCTTAATTAAATAAATTTACTCATAGGTACCTTATTTTCAGAAAGTACTTGAACGTTCATTTAATTTTATCGCTTTACAAAAAAAAAAAAAAAACAAAAGACGAAACATTTAATTATATGTCATGATTTATTTAAAAAGAATAAGCAATGTAATAATTTGAATGCTTTAAAATTCTTAACTCATTCAAAACGGTTTACTAAATTCAAAATTGTATAATACACAAAGAATTTATTTTTATGAATTATTACGTCTGGAATCAACATCCTGAACAACAGAATGAAGACAATTTAAAGTACGTCGATCGACATAGCTACAAGACATTCTGAATCGACACCCTGAATAACAAAGTGAAGATTCAAAGAATCTTTGTGTGTGTAATATTTTATTAGTGTGCTAAGCGAATTGAGTTTCATCGGCACCCTCTTACGCCAGATAGTCGAGTTACACTACAGGCCCATGAAGAAAAATTATGGGTCATTTGAACCACCAGGTGACCTATCTAAAACGAAATTCTAGCATAAAATAATAAGATTCAGTACTATGCCGCCACTTGTAAGCTGTCCAACTGAGTGCAAGTGAGCATTCAGGGGATTGCAACCGTCGTTTTTTCCCCTTGTCGCATGATTTTTGTACGGCGTTATCTTATTATTTTATGCTAGAATTTCGTTTTAGATAGGGTCACCTGGTGGTTCAAATGACCCATAATTTTTCTTCATGTGCCTGTAGTCTAAGTTGTTACGCGTGATTGTCGTACTCTCAATTGGCTTCATCTCGTTCATGATGTTGATTCCAGATGTAACAATTCTATGATAATACAAAAGTGACTAAATCTTCAGTTAAAAGTATATGTATGATATTCCTTGGAGCTGAGACTTACCTTTTGTCGGCCGGCCCGTCCGCGATGCGAAGCTGTGGTCGCCGTCGTTGGTGAAGCCCTCACAAATTCCTTGGAATATATCACACAGTCCACAGGTCGCTGGTGAAGTCTTGGATGTGTAGTTTATGCACTAACAGGAGTCGTGTGAACTTTCGCGTCGGATCTTATTACAACGGTAGCAAAATCAGCTGTTGCTCGCGCGTTCAAACATGAAGTCTGTTCAATTGGTGTTCGCGGCAGCCAATGGGCGTGCGACGTATTCGGCCACGGGTTACCGGAACGAAAGGTTTGTCAACAACTCACGGAAATCATACTCCAATAAAAGTATATCTTGTGTGTGTGTGCAGTATTGCAGCTCAGTATCACGACACAAGAAATAATGCAAGAAAATTTAAAAACCTGTGAACACGATATCTGTTCCAGTACGGAACATACCGCTCACCTTAAAGACCTGTAGGTGTCTTTAACAATAAACTCAAATGAATTCCAATATCTACGAACCAAAATTAAAAAACATAAAAAAAAAGAAAAATACTAAAAATGTAAAGACGTATGCAGCCTTTCGCATACATCTAAGCATAAAATAAGACAAAATTATAGAAAAAACGTTTTTATCAAGAACAAAAAAAATGAGGAACTTCGTTCCAATAAAAAACAAACATGAAAAAACTGAAATTAAAGAACACCACACCGTAAATCACAGATTAGGGCTATAATGTGAGTGGTGGATGTTCCACTGGAGTGGAGAAGGCACTCGACACAACGTAACAGTGTTGGTCACGAATGCGGGAATCGCGATTACGAGATCCCATAATGATATCTTGTAAGCTAACTGTTAGTTCACATCTACATGACAAAAGATGAAAATAGGATCTACAAAAATTAAACATTATTTTATAAACAAACTTTTTTCGAAATTTATTTTTATTAAGTAATGAAGTTGAAAGACGTTTGTAAAAAATAGTGCGGGAGAATAAAATGTGTGGTAAAAATAGTAGAAGCTTGTACCATGTCCAACTTGGATCACGGTGTAAACCGAGGCTCGGTACACCAGTATTAGTCCTATGAGTGACGGAAGGAACCACCGGCCGCTCACCATTAGAAACTGATGCTACTAAACCGGTTTGCGAAATGAATTGTTTATTATTAAATGAAAACGGCACAGCGTCGTAGCGCCCTGGATCATATACATTATGCGTCTTTCGAAGAAAGGATTCACATAATGCGTCATCGGGAACGTAATTCCGCTTACCAGGAGACGACTCCGAGTCCTCAACATTTAAAAATATTATGTCGTTGTCAAACGAGCTAAAAGAAAGTTGGATAGGATTTGAATAATAGATTTTCATTTTGTGAACTGCATTTATGACGTCATTCGTTTTAACTAACATTTTACTTTTTGATTTTATTTTAGACTCCGTAGGAGAGACTGGAATATTAAAATTTGTTGATTCACTTCTATCAACATAAGCTTGACTATTTGAATGAAATAAACTATGATGTGTTTTATGACACGTTCGAGAAACAAAACTTGATTTACATTCATTAACGATGTGTTCTAAGTGTAAACAGTTGCAACAAATTTCACAACTCAAGCAATTTTTGTCTTTACCACTATTGACATAAGGTCGAGAGTAATTCGCGTTAGATACGTCAACAGCAGAAATATGTCTCGCGGTCGTTGAACAAGATTTTTTATGTGATTCGAGTACATTGCTGTTTTCAGAACTACCCGCGTTTGACGATTGTTCGTTAACGGAATTTATATTAACATTTTTTGAGAAGGATGACAAATTCGTATGATTATAGTTCAAATTTACTGTTGATGTTGATAAAATGGGTGAAATTATAACATTTTCATTTTTGTAAAATGTATTTCGAATTGCGCGGCGCTGTTTGTCATTCCTATCCTTGATACTAATTATGTGGGACTGTATAGCATAAAACAATTCATTAAAGTTATTCCTAATTCCAATTTGTTCATCCTTGTTAAAGCATTTGAATTTGATTAATGTTTTTTCTATTTTTGATTGCAGTTTGTAAAATTTACGTTGATGACACGTTAGGTCTTTAGTTCGCGAACAAAACTGTGGTTCGTCAGTAGTTGCGAACTGTAGAATTCGTTTGAGTTCATCGATGATGAGATCTCGTTGGAATATATCGTATTCACAATATTGAAACGATGTTAAGTTTTCTTCCGACATTTTGCGAAACAAAGATGTCGGTCGAAATGACGCGAATGATTCGACAAAAATTAACTAGTACGTAATACTGAGCTAAGATTTTGCAATTACTACACAATACAAGATATAATCCGTCTCGAACGGACCAAAAAATTATGTATGATATTCCTTGGAGCTGAGACTTACCTTTTGTCGGCCGGCCCGTCCGCGATGCGAAGCTGTGGTCGCCGTCGTTGGTGAAGCCCTCACAAATTCCTTGGAATAAATCACACAATCCACAGGTCGCTGGTGAAGTCTTGGATGTGTAGTTTATGCACTAACAGGAGTCGTGTGAACTTTCGCGTCGGATCTTATTACAACGGTAGCAAAATCAGCTGTTGCTCGCGCGTTCAAACATGAAGTCTGTTCAATTGGTGTTCGCGGCAGCCAATGGGCGTGCGACGTATTCGGCCACGGGTTACCGGAACGAAAGGTTTGTCAACAACTCACGGAAATCATACTCCAATAAAAGTATATCTTGTGTGTGTGTGCAGTATTGCAGCTCAGTATCACGACACAAGAAATAATGCAAGAAAATTTAAAAACCTGTGAACACGATATCTGTTCCAGTACGGAACAGTATAAAATTTCTTTAAACACTCGCGGTTATCTACATCACTTACATTATTACTAAACGGGTTCTTACCACGATTATTTTTAATTGAGAGGTCCCGATATTTCAGCACTGTTTGATACTGTCAGTGTGGTATGTCGAAGTGTGAGTTCGAGTTCCAGTGGTACCGGCAAACGAACGAGAAAGAGGGTAGACAGATTTGTCTGCTCTTAAATGACCTACCCGCAGTTCTTCAGTCTTCCCGTGATCATGGCACTCGAAACAGTGCTGAAATATTCAACCTCTCAATTAAAAATAATCGTGGTAAGAAACCGTTTAGTAATAATGTAAGTGAGGAAAAGTATAAAACTTTCTAAGTAATTTTCACTGACGTCCCTAACTTTCATAGCCAATGAATTCCAGGATTTAAAAAGTTCGATTTGATACAGGATTAGGAAAGTTGGAGAATAGTTCACACTTCCAGTTCGGAGTTCAGTAGTTCAGGTCTCGTGGGCGAGAGTGTCACATTAGTGGTGATACATTATAGTAGTTTAGAAGCTGTGGTGTTATTGAAATTTGTCGTTTTGGGCTATTTTGTTTATTTATTGGAACGAAGTTGCTTATCGCGCGTTGTGAAAGGCTAGACGGAAAAAATTCTTACGAAAAGTTGTCACGACACTTTTTTTGTTTTAGATGATTATCGTTAGATGGCGCTGTGATCAAAATCTTTTAAAACACGTTCCTTATCGCGTGTTATGTTAGGAAAAAAAAAGATATCTTTTAATCGAAAGGAACTTCGTTCTATTCGGGTGTCCCATGACAACTCTCAAGTTTTATTGGTGAAGTGTATGGTGAAGGAGTTTTTGTTAATAACACACGTTAAATCATAGTTCACTTGTTTTTTTTGAGTATTTAATTATCTGTTAAAATTAAGACTGACCGATACTGGCATGCATGGGCTTGTTGCATGTCATTGCGGCAGTGGTGGAAGCGGAAGTGGTGGTTAAGGATGTTGCCATATCAACCTTATTAATATACCACAATTTGTATTACTTAATGAGTTGCAAATTTCTAGAAAATAAGGAGATCTCCCTCCCCAACATGGCAGGTTTTTGTGACGCGATTTGGTCAAAAAAATTCCTCTACTTACCACTTCAAAGTATGATGTCTACGATCTTCTGTTTTAAGGAAAATTGGCGGAAGGATTTCAATTATTTTATGGGGGCAGGCAAGGAGCCATCTCGTCCTAAGAATTCTAGTGTTAGTAAAATATAGGTCTTGTATTTACTTTATACCTATAAATTACCTTTTTTTATACTAGGCAGACGAGATCACGGGCCACCTGATTGTAAACGGTTACCGTCATGGTAATTAGGTAATAAAAGAAGCTGACTTGAACCGTTGAAAAAACCGTCATTCTCTGCATCTCTATTAGAAATATGTTTTTTTTTTAGTTGGAGGGAAATCGCCGGATCCGTATGTGGGAGTTGGACCGCACTAAAACCTTCAACCGCTCACACTCAGCGTCCGAACCCCGGCTGAGGCCAGAACCCAGCACGGGGTTATGATCGACGGCGCGACGCGTTACGCCATCGGCACTCTTTCCCGTCGTGCCAGAAATATGCATAACCTTAAACAAATCCACTCGAAAATCTTTTTTAAACCACAATTTGTATTTAATAAACAGTTACAAATATCCAGGAAAGGTTTACACTGGATTATGACAGTTGCATTCATTTACAAATTAATATCCGTTTGCAATGCGGAAATTCGTTTCACTTGTAATGATATTCATTTGGTTTCCGATTTAAACAACGTATCATTGGTACTGTTTGTTTTGGTTTGATAACTAATACTTAATTTTTTACTAATATTTTTACAAAACTGAAAACAACCGTCTTTCATTTTTCAAGAACAGGTACCTAGTATTAAACTACTATGCTCTGATCATAGCATGAGCTTTCTAATGAAAAAAAAAACTTAACAATAAATACTTTATGTTATCTACCTCACTTACACTATTACTAAACGGGTTCTTACCAGGATTATTTTTAATTGAGCGGTCCTGATATTTCAGCACTGTTTCAAGCGCCATGATCACGGGAAGACTTAGGAACTGCGGGTAGTCATTTAAGAGCAGTGCTTGAAACAGTGCTGAAATATCGGGACCGCTCAATTAAAAATAATCGTGGTAAGAACCCGTTTAGTAATAGTGTAACTTAAGTAGTATTTTCATAGTCAGCTGTAGTAATAAGTTAGGTAAGTGATCTCTATTTTCAACAGAAATGATATTATAGGAATTTAAAATTTACTTTACGATTTTATGTGATCATGGCATGGTGCGACATCTAGCGAACGTTTTATAAAACCATTATTTTAAAGTTTGTCATAGTAGACAATAGATGGCGATATTATACAAACTACTGGAATACTATTAAAAGCAAAATGAAAAAACACCTACAGTACAATCAAAAGCATTCTGTAATACAAAACAAGATGTAGCGAAAATTATTATAAGAACATTATACTGATTTAATTATAATTGATGATTCTAATTTTCATTTGATTAATTAAAATTTAAAAGCCAAAAGATTTTCATACAGGTATACCTATAAGCCTATAACCTATATACTAAAGGAGAAAGGTATATAACTTCGACATAACACAATCAATAAAGGTCCTTGAAATAATTAACTGACATCAAAATTCGTATTGAATAATAAAGTTTCACACAAATTGGAGACATCAAACAAATTCATCACACGACTCTTACCAATTTCATAAAATGAAAGCACATTTAGCGATCATTAACTTCCTAACAGCATTAATTAATTAATGAATACAGAAAACTCAGCTATTCTCAAAGTTTAAGTGCTCCACTACTCTGTGGACCCTCCGCAAAAATACAGAAAAAAAAATCGGTCAAGTGCATGTGGGTAACTTATTTTTGCAAGATAAAGCTAAATCTATTTAGACATAGACATAGACATAAGTTTATTGGTGCGTAAAAAAACACATACAGACATATATTAAAATGTTTACAAAAAAGTTCACACACAAAACGGCCGAAACTCAGCATGTTGCCGGTTGCCAACCACATAGTCATTGTAGTCGACACCCGGAGCTGGTTTTCAGTTCCGACCGGCACTGACGACACACATGTCAAACGACACAACGATTATATGAACTTAGTAAGTATTTAATAGTACAATATACAATAAAATTTAGAAATAATGAGATACGGAATACAAAAAAAAAACAAATTAAAAAATTCAACATAAAAAACTATGTAATAACCTCAAAAACAGTAACAAAACTATTACTAGTATTTAGATATTATACATTATAATCGATGGATAAAATTATTTGCGATGTATACCATATTTTTTATATTACAAAATGTTATAGCTTGTAGATTTTTTTTTCTAAGTAATACCTTTCTTTTTAATACTTTTCAGTCGTTTGCTTCTAATAGTATTACAGTTGAATACACTGTAGTTTAGCAATACAATTAAAACTAACTATTAATTAAAGAACTATTGTATGATTATCATTATCAAATGCACAATGCATATTAACAAAATTAAATGTGTTTCATTGAAAAGTTTCGTCAAATATTTCGTTTTCCAAAACATTCCCGCCATGAAACTTTGAGAACCGCTATATTATTACAGCCAATGAACTTTGTAAATGGTATTTGACAAAATTTAATATGAAAAGAGGATGTTAGGCTCACGGAAATTGTAATTACAACCATTATACGACTGATTAGATTAGCTCGTTACTATTTAATTTACATAACATTAAAGCATTACATACTGGGAGTAATAAATATGACAGGGTAATAAAAATAAAACATAGTTTGTTTCAAACAAATTCATACTTAGGTAAATAATTGTTAGTTCTGTTGTTGAGGCCCCTTTATAAGAATTAAAGTTAAAAAATGGTATGTAATGTCAGCTATCTTCAACAAAATTTAGCATTAAGCTTAGACAGAAAAGAGCAGTCGTCTGCTGGAACTTGTTTGTGATGAAAAAAAAAGAGTTTCATTTTGGCTATAAATAACAGTATTACATCCATGAGCGACAGTAACCACTTACCATCACCATAAGATTATGAATTTTTACTCTAATAATCAGTGTTGCACTGCTTTTATACTTCAGTGTTGAGATTCCATGATTTCGTTTAGAATGTTAAAATAACCGCAGCTGATGTCGTTATTGTACATCGGTTTAATAACTGTACAAACAATGCACAGAAAATAGTGCTTATTTCATAATTACCGCTTGGCTCTTGGTATTGGAGTGCGGTAATTGGCTAGAGTGATGGGCCAATATGATCAAATTCGAAGTTGGATGTTGGTTGGTTGTATGTATGAATATTTCACACTTTTAGCACAATGATATAGTTAAAATAATGAAATAAGCAAATTTCCCAGATTAGTAGGTATGTATAATTCAAAAACCGTAGAAACATGGAAAAAATATTTCTACTAAAACCTCTGAAAACATCCAAGTATTTTGGCCCAACGCCATGGCCAACATTGGATCAAATATCAAAGAAGGAAATTTTAACCGCATCATTTCATGGTACTTGATAGTTATTGTAACTGACTCATTTGCGAACGAGCCAAATCCAATGTTAGTTTTATGTATACTGTAGCTACTATTTGATGCATTTGTGCATGCTCATTTTCAAAACCCTATCACAAGAGCGCCAGTTCTCACATATTTAATAATATTTATGTAAATACATGTGGCGCCAGTTGCACTGTTTACCTTTTCATTAACCAACATTCACATCATATCATTTTAGTTGCATTATACGGTATTACCATTTAATATAGTATATATTAATGATGGTAATTGTACCTACTATTCGCAAAGTTGTTATTTTACAATACGGTCAAATCGATTGATTGGGTCTGATTAAAACAATTACAATAACCATTATTAAGTATTGGTAATTTATAATACTATCTCGTAGTTGTTCGGCCGGCCTTACTTGTTACAATGCACATCACTATTTCATTTGTCTTTCTCTAATCTGTGGGTCGACTGAACTCGACTGTCGTTTTATTCTTAATCTGTGCCGACGTTGGAGTTTGTGATTGTGAAACAAAATTTGGCATCTATTTTTGATAATTTAGCTGGAATTCCTAGAATTAAAGCAGAAACTAGGAAATAACGATGGGAATTTACGACAACAGAGTTCATTTATTAACCACAGTGCCTTAAAAAGTTAACATTGATGATAGTTGACATTTGTTGTGTTTCAAAAATAAACAATTTGTTTTATAGTTTGTTCGTTGATTTTCACTTGTTTTCATTATGACAAAACGCCGGAGAATTCTCTACGCGGACAAAATTATACAAAACGTTGTTCATGTGTTTTGTTTGTTGATGTTTTTACAATTAGAAGGTTAGTACCATGGAGTTTTTATTTATACTTCATTTACAATGTAACCTATCATATTTGTCCAGCCAGTACTTTTTGTTCTAAGATCTTACACTATTATAAGCATTTTTTAAATAGATCTCTCAAATAGCTGTTTTGAATGATACTTAGCAGTATAAATTATAGCCTTTCTTGAAGTTCTTCAAATTAAACACAATAAATCAATCGAAAATTAAAAATAATTTAAAGAATCATTTTAGAACATCATTGGAACACGAGAAATTGGCAATAGAGATCTGAATTTACTAATTTTAGTCACATTTTTCTAGTATCCTGAACCTATAAAACTACAAAACCCTTAGTATTTGTTAAAAGTAAAAACTAGATACTCTGTTAACCCTTTCACGCTCAAAGGAAATATTTTTCCCTACTATAAAAATCGTTATCGATTATTATTGAATCATTATTTTTTTTAATGAATGTCAAACGTAGGTATGTTGTGTTAAAATGTTACCCATGAAATTTATAGGAAATTTGAACATCCTGCTATGTTTTTCTAGTGATATCTCTTACTTACAGAATAACTAAAATATTGTGTTGTATTCGCATATTTAGTCTCAGCTATCATATTGTCCTGAAAGGGTTAAACAAAAATACCTCCACATTAGCCATAATCGTAATATTCTTCAATTTTCAGGTTACCATTCAACCCCTAGTAATCCTATACTACTATTTTCGACCGCACTAGACATTCGTATGGTGAATACGTCTAGAGTAACTAAAATAAACACCATTGCTAAGGATCTGGAACAGGGTACTGCTGTAGATTTCCATTATAAAAAAGGGCTGATATGCTGGTCCGATCAGAAGACTGAACTAATACAGTGTATGAATTATAATGAAACACATACAGGGGAAAAGGTAAGTGTTTGACCAAAACAAAAGAAAGAGATTTGTTATTGTTTATTACTGTATTTTAGTTTGGTTGAACAATTCGGATGATTGTTTTTTGTTGGAATGCAGACTCGTTGGAAATAATTTTTATATAAATTTTATAAAGATCTGATTGGTAGTGTTTGTGCTATTCTTGTAATATGGAAAATGGTGTAATAAAAATAGTATGTACAGCTACAAGTTTAGACAGAAGTGTTTTGAAATCTCTATATGTATAAAAAAAAGAAGAAACACTGAACTCCCTATAATCCAAAAATATGGAATTTAACAATATTGTGATATTTGTTCAAATCAAATTGAAATTGCCACTTAAATGTACTTAAAACTATTTTTGACAATAAGTACACTTTAATTTTTATGCATATCAAAAAACCACAGTACAGCAAGTAAGAATGACTACTTGTATATAATTATTTATTAACTTATTACTACTTTACTATTACTTAATAATTATATAAATGACTGCACAAAATGGGAATGAGGTGCTTGTCCCGGGCCATTTCAATTGATACATTTTTTAAAAGCATAAATGTTGTAAAACAATATAAAAAAAAAACATATTAAATTAAAAAAAGACATGCCTGCTGAGTTTCTTGCGTCGGTTCTTCTCAGGACTGAGGCGTAATTTTAGCGAACTGGTGGTAGAACTTTTGATAGTCAAAATGTATGTGTGTCCACATCTAATTTGAAATAAATGATTTGACTTTGACTTATTAAAGAAAATACTATTTCAGATGAAAATAGTATCAGAAGGTCTAGTAACACCAACGGGTATAGCAATAGATTGGTATACCGACAAATTGTACTGGACTGATGGAGAAACAAATAAAGTTGAAGTTATAAGCATAGTAGAGAAGTACAGAAAGGTTCTATTCTGGTCTGAAGTTGACCTGGCTAGGGCTATTGCTGTTGTTCCTAAGGAGGGGTAAGTTATGCTTAATTTTAACCCTTTACCCTACTTTAGGATAGGGCATAATGTTATTCAAACACTTGTGGTTATAGACAGGGGGCGGCGCGACGGGAAAGAGTGCCTTGGGCGTAACGCGTCGTGCCGTCCCTCATAACCCCGTGCTGGGTTCTGGCCTCAGCCGGGGTTCGGACGCTGAGTGTGAGCGGTTGGAGGTTTTAGTGCAGTTCATCCAAATAAAAAAAAAATCTGTTTATAGACGTAGGGTTCTTACCATGATTTTCAATTAACTAAGTAATAATGATATTTGGTCTTTTAGTATTATGATGTTGTCAACAACATCGAAAAAACGAGATCACTCAATTAATTAAAGATCATGGTATGAACACCTTAAATCAATCATCAATTACAGTATTTTGAGATGTACAATGCTTAGCTAGCATTATCATATCAACAATTTTGTAAAACTTTATTTAATTTTGTTAACATTAACTTGTTTTTTCTGCTCTACTCTTGGATATCTGGTTGATAATGCTGTAGTCATTAAGTACTATTTTGAAATTTTACGTTAGCAAAGTATTAATTAGAAGTATTTAGAAGTTAAGGTTAACTAGTGACATCAGCAATTCCTAACAGTTAATCTATATTTGTGTTTGGGGTGGTGATTGTAAACACCTGACACTTGGACCCAATCGGATCTTTTGTATCAAGTCCCCTCCTTTATTCCTCAGTTTCAAAGTGATTGCATGAATTCAGCAATTCTTTTTGGAACCAAGGACCTATACACGCATTGGTCCGGATAGCCATCACCCAATGCATTCATTCTTTCCCTAGCTAGGCCGTCACATGCACATAGAATGTGATGCATTGATTCTGTGTCCTCTTCACAGAATCTGCAGAGTCAGAACAGTTAATTGTATTTGATATACATTATTTTGTTTGTCATTGACGTCATTGTCTTTATATTTTGAACTCTTCCTGTAATCTGCAAGTAATTTTATTGACGTGACAACGTCTTATAAATTGGTTTGCCGGGTGACACTTCAAGAAACTGTGTTACGCTCCGCTCACGTTATGCGCTCACAATGAGAGCGAGTGAGAGGCACGCGTGCGTTTTTATGTCTGTCTCTCTCGCTGTTAGGCGGGCTAACCATGCCCGAATCGTTGTCACGTAAAACTTTCGCCCGTATACCGACTTTACAGGCAACCAATTTTTTTTTTTAACTCCAATCACATATCTAATTAAAAAAAAACATTTCAGCCTAATGTTCTGGACAGATTGGGGCGAAGTACCTAAAATAGAAAGAGCTGGCATGAACGGTGATCCAGCCTCTCGCAAAGTTATAGTCAAAGACAATATATTTTGGCCCAACGGTATAACAGTGGACTATGATAACAGTCTTATATATTGGGTGGATGCTAAACTTCATTTCATAGATGTTATAGATTTCAACGGAGAGAAACGAAAGAGTGTTGTTAAAGGTGGATTGGTTTATCCTTATGCTTTGACGTTTTTTAACGATAAATTGTATTGGACTGATTGGCAGAATTGGTAAGTGTTTTTTAATGGAAAAGCAGTAAGAATATTTTTGTGCCCTTTTTTGTGGAAACTGATTTAAAAGATTGAGCATAGAATGTTAACAAACCTTTTCCATAGAATTCTAAATTACTTGAGTTTGTTCTCCTAAAATTAAGTTTAAAATTTTATAATTAACACAGTTTTATTATTGCATATCCTGGGCTACAAATGGATGGAACTTTATAGTAATCCATGAATTTCATTGCAGTCTCTATTTAACGCCGTCACATATTTAAACTCTGTACTTAAAAATAATATCTTTAATTAAAAACTTTTCTCTTTCAGGTCGATTAACATGTGGGATATGGGAATAAACGGTCCTGAAATTAAGGAATTGATTAAATTACATCCCGTTCCTGTAGATATAAAGGTGTATGATGAAAATAGACAAGTTATGGTAACCGAAGATTACCCTTGCAAAGTAAATAATGGTGGATGTTCACATTTGTGCCTTTTGTCACCTGACCCTCCAGGTAAATTGTACAGAATATATTGACATTTAGAAAACAAAAAAATGTTGTTTTTTTGTAGTTTATCAAGGCCTTTCGCTAGTCGATTGTAGTAGAACGCGTAGTTTACACAAAAATTTTAACCCATACGAAAAACGACGGAATGATTGTCGTGCTTCATAAACAAAAAATAATTTAGTAACTACACCATGTGTAACTGCATCAGTGTGTTTAAAACACATGAGCTGGTAAAATCGAAACGTATTAATAATTTTATTCTCAAGAAAAACAAGGAGTGTTCTTTCAAATGTCTGCCTGTATGTTTGTGTATTTATAAGTACGTGCGTGCAAGTGTGCGTACAGAAAATTGAGCCAAGATGGCGACCTCTACAAAATGCATATTTTACCCAAATCTTTCGATATTATTATCAAATGGGTTTATCAAGTACTAATTATCAATAACTTTTTCATTCCAGGATACAACTGCGCTTGTCCAACAGGCGTTAAATTAAGAGAAAATAGCAACACTACTTGTTACGATAGCCCACAATCACTACTCATAGTAGCTCAAAGATCCACCATATCTAAAATATCATTAGATTCACCCGATTTTACACCTTATACATTACCTTTGAAAGATTTGAAACGGGCTTTAGCGATTGACTTTGATCCTAAAACTGAGTATATTTATTGGGCTGATGGCTTGGTAAGTAAATTTAATTTAGTAAAGCTTGTTTGCACCAAATTTTGTCATATACAATACAGTTTTCAAGGCCCATTGTAAAGATTCATTAAAAAATATTATATTTTTCAAATTTCCTATTATTTAGTAGTAATACAATTCAAATACCTCCATAAAGTAAGAGATGATTTAAAAAATGTAACAAATCAACTTGAGTACTAAAGTAACATTGCAAACTAATTTTGGCTCCTGCTACATACTTGGCATTATTAAAGAAACCAATTTTGTTCACATCTCAATCGACTAGTTATAACACTTTAAGCCTTGTTTGAGGGGCGCGACGGGAAAGAGTGCCGATGGCGTAACGCGTCGCGTCGTCCCTCAAAACCCCGTGCTGGGCTCTGGCCTCAGCCGGGGTTCGGACGCTGAGTGTGAGCGGTTGGAGGTTTTAGCGCGGTTCAACTCCCATATACCCGCGGGGTGGGTGGGGATCCGGTGATTTCCTCCAACTAAAAAAAAAGCCTTGTTTGAAGAAGGACAAGTCATAGCCACTAATTTTAATATTATTATCTTATTTTGAGTAGTGTAGTTACTTTGAATATCATAACTAAAAAAACCTTTCAATTTCAGGCCAAAACAATATCCAAAGCTCGTCTAGACGGAAGTGAACAGTCAGTTGTCATACACAGCAATGGAGTACCCGACAGTATTGCTATTGACCCGTTATCCAGAAAAATATACTGGACCGACCCTTTTATGGATACTATTAATGTGGCTAGACTTGATGGTAGTTATAAAAAGGTGAGAAATAAAAATATTGAAAATAGAATGCACTTTATTGTACCAAAAAAAGTAATTGACAAATTGATACCTTTTTACAAGCTTTATATGAACTTGCACTGGATGTAACTATGTCCTAATACTTGTGTAAGTTCAGGTGGAATCTTGCAAGTTAAATTTGACAAACTTCTTTGATATTTTGCACGCAGATAAATTTCGTTTTTCTTTTTAGTTGGAGGAAATCACCGTATCCCCGCTCGCGGGATTTGTATATGTGGGAGTTGAACCGCACTAAAACCTCCAACCACTCACACTCAGCATCCGAACCCTGGCTGAGGCCAGAACCCAGCACGGGATTATGAGGGACGGCGCGACGCGTTACGCCCACGGTACTCTTTCCCGTCGCGCCGCCCCCAGATGAATTTCGTGACTATGCAATAAAATAAGAAAATGGCGCTGATCTGATGATTGATTCGAAAGGTGGTCATAGGAACTGCTGTACTACATAAGTCGTGTTTGGGCTCATTTTACTTGCTTTGGCTAGCACTCTATCGATACATACAATAAAGGATCTTAAAAGCTTGTATATAAAGTTTTCTTTAAAACAAATTATTTCAGGTCATAATCCACAGCGAACTATACGACCCAAGAGCTATAGCATTACACCCCACAGCCGGCTGGATGTTCTGGTCGGATTGGAACGAGAAGAAACCAAAAATAGAACGTGCAAATTTGGACGGAAGCGATAGAATATTGCTTGTCTCTGAGAAACTGACTTGGCCTAATGGAATAGCTTTGGATACTGTGAGGAATAAGCTGTATTGGGGTGATGCTAGGACTAGGAAGATTGAGGTTTGGCTTCAAAATTTGTCTGTTTGTTTTTAAAGTTCAAGTTTTGACGTTGAACATCTATAGCCTCACGTAAAATCGATTTTTGGACCGTCGCATAAAAACATCGACAGCTAATTAGTACTATTTTATGAGCACATTTTCATGATTTGTAATAAATTCGTTATTATAATTAATGAAAATCCGTGGTCGTGATTATTGAAAAGTCGTGGTGGCCGAGTGGTCGAAGCGCGTCCTTCCGAACGGGAGGTCGCGGGTTCAAATCCGGCCGGCTTGTACCTCTTAATCTAAATGTGAAAAAAGATTTATGTGCAATTTTTCACAATACCACTGACTAAAAACGGTGAAGGAAAACATCGTGAGGAAACCTGCATGTCGGAAAAGGATTCTAAAAATCCTTTGTAGATATGTGAAGTCCCCAATCCGCACTGGGCAAGCGTGGTGGACTATGCCTAACCCCTCTTCTGAGGAGACCTGAGCCCAACAGTGGGCAGTAATGGGTTGTACAGGAACAGGAGTTAATGAGAATAAATGTTAATTTCTGTATATTTTATAAAATAATGTCGTTGTTTCACATTTGCCAGGCGTCCCGGGACAATTCACATTTTTTTACATACGTGTAGCTTCGTGCTATAGAAGCTTAGTAGATTTAAAACGAATGATCTGTCGAAACAACTTGAACGAATTATTTTTGGAGTCGGTTAAACCTATTTTAGTATTATATTGTAGCCTGTAGAAAAATCACCATAAATCCTTATAATTTTAATTTCGGTTTTTAATATCATCCTGTATAATATTATGTTTCTCAGGTATGTAACATGGATGGAACAGAGAGAAAAGAATTTCATACCAACGATATAAGTCATATATTTGGTTTGACGTTACTCGGCGACTATTTGTATTGGACTGATATGCAAAAGCGAACACTGGACAGGATCAATAAAATCACAGGTAAGTTCGATTTCTCAACAAATAAGTACATTTTTTCATTTATTTTTTCTTACTTTCATGCATTATTAACGGGTTCTTACCATTATTTTTAATTAATTGAGTTGTCTCGATATTTCAACGTTGTTGCAAACGTCATGATCACGAGAAGACTGGATACTGCGGGTCGATTTACGAGCAAACAAATCAGTCTATCCTCTTACTCGGGGGCGGCGACGGGAAAGAGTGCCGATAGCGTAACGCATCGCGTCGTCCCTCATAACCCTGTGCTGGGTTTTGACCTCAGCCGGGGTTCGGACGCTGAGTGTGAGCGGTTGGAGGTTTTAGTGCGGTTCAACTCCCACATACCGGATCCGGTGATTTCCTCCAATTCAAAAAAAACCCTTTTTTCTCGTTTATTTTTCGGTAGTACCACTGGTACTCGAACTCACGTCACGACACATCACACTCACTGTATCTACAAGACTCCGAGCATGAACCCTTAATAAACAATTGATGCCACATTTGCAATAATCTGAAGCCGTCACCCCTGTTAAAAGTTAATGATGCATGAAACTAATGTATAAAACCGCGAGTGTTTGAATATTTTTTATTTTTGGAATGAAGTTCCTTATCGCGCGTTGTGAAAGGGGACTAGACGGAAAAAATTCGTACGAAAAGTTGTCACGACACTTTTTTGTTTTAGATAATTATCGCTAGATGGCGCTGTGATCAAAATCTTTTAAAACACGTTCCTTATCGCACGTTACGTTAGGAAAAAAATATATAAGATATCTTTGAATCGAAAGTAACTTCGTTCCATCCGGGTGACCCATGAGATTTATCACGTTTTTTTTCTTAAATTCAAAGACTAAACTTCATTATTTTTAAAGGTTCAGACAGACAACCAGTAGCAGAACAAATGGCGAACATGATGGGCGTGAAAGCTTTCCATTTGGGAGAATCTTTGGGCTGGAATCGATGCGCTGACGATAATGGCGGATGCTCCCATCTATGTTTTAATAGACCCGATGATTATGTCTGTGGATGTCCTTTAGGTAGGGAATGTTTTGATTATTTTACTTGTATTATAGTATATTTTGTTTAAGGTTGAAGTTCTTAAGACAAATTTTTGTGTGATAATAAAATACTATAGAGTAAATTTGGTAACTTATGCAATTTTTTGTTGGACTGTAGTTAGACGGCCCATCTGCTGTTATTAATAACCTCAAATAAAATCAAATGCTATTTTGGCTCCACTACTTTAAACTAATATATCGAAAGTGAATTTATAACAGCAACAAAACAAAAACAACAAAACGAAATTAATTCTGACAGCATTGACATCTTTCACCTAACGAATTTAGACAAAATCTGATAATACTTTCATGCATTTTCAACGGGTTCTTACCACGATAATTAACAACGAGACAACTCAATTAATTAATTATCGTGGTAAGAACCCGTTGCATATGCATGAAAGTATTATAGAAAACCGCGAGTGTCTGAATAAGTTTAAAATCTGATAAAATTGCTGAAATAAGCTATTTTTTTTCTTGTTTTGTGATTTTTATAACGATTTAACTTTTAGAATATTTTTTTTTCTTGTTACTTTGATTTAATACTAGTTTTGTGAAAGCTGTATGCACCTCTATTTTACATTCCACTCGGGCCAAGAGTTAACTATGTATTTTTAGTATAAGTAGAGTTAAGTGTGAATGTAGTTGGTGCTTCTGTTATAAATAAATAAATAAAAAAATATACCACAGCACTAATTTGATATATTTTCAGGCCTAGAACTTATAGCCGACAAGAAAACTTGTGTGGAACCAGAGGCGTTCTTAGTTTACAGTCGTAAAAACATAATCGGACGTCTCAGTATAAACACTGATTACAATGATGCCGTTATACCTATTAAAGATTTGAAGGAAGTTAGGTTAGTAAAAAATATAATAAAAAAATTAAATCAACTTTTTCACTTCATAGAAATCCATTGCAGTTTTTATTTTTTTTTTTTTTATTGCCATGTAGGCAGACGAGCCAACGGGCCACCTGATAGTAAGTGGCTACCGTTGCTTATGAACCTCTGCAATGTCAGGGGACACTGAGGGGTCGCTACCTACGGCCTAACTTTAAGGACCCTAAGAAGAATTCAAGCATACATACGAACAGACAGTGTGATTTAATTTTATACTATGAAGTGATTTCAATTAAGGATTGCTAGAAAAATAGTTTAATTAATGATGAAAAACCTTTGAAAGCATTTTTAAATAGAAAAGTATTATTAAAATTGGTTTACGTGGTCTAATACTTGGGAACTCATCAACCCATTTTTCTTTGTAGATTTTTAATGTTTCCGTTTCAATATAAAGTTTACTTAATTTTTTTTTTCAGTGCTTTAGCGGTATACGTATCAGGTTCAAAACTATATTGGTCCGACAGTAAAACGAAAACTATTAACAGATGTTCGGTAAATGGATCCGTTATGGAAAAAGTAGTGGAATGGCTGGGACTCGTTGAAGGTAGTTTTAATAAAAATAAATTAATCCTTGTTATTACTAACATAAATGTAATATTTTTTATATTTTATTATTTGAAACAGATAAATCTATTTAATTTACTGTGTGAGTGATACATAAGATACATTTATTGCCATTTAATTGACATTCATAATTAGTAGGGGTGTGCGAATAATTCGTACTTACGAACTTACGTACTTACGAATTATTCGTTCGTCAGATCGATACTATTCGAAATTTCGAATTATTCGAAACTTTATGTTGGCGACTGGTTAACACCTCTTTTCTGTTTTACTTTTTTATTGATATTTTGGTGACATTTTTTGATAAAGTCAGTTGTCAGTGAAATTCATTAGAGAAAAGCTGTATTTTATATTTTTGCTTTACAAATATAACTTTTCGAGTCATCGAAATTTCGAATAGTATCGATCTGACGAATCTGACGTCTAGCCCATTCAAGATATGTATTATCTACAAAATACAAATTCTTGTCCTATTTCCGATGCATCGTCGTAGTCATATTCGATTCGATTCGAACGATATTCGCACACCCCTAATAATTAGCATACCTCCTGATAGACATAGGCCTCCCCCGAACCTCGCCACAATGACCGGTCCCGTACTAATTGCTATTAGCAGTGTTTTAGTGAAGTTTAACCGATTATCACATTTACATTTTAATTCTCTGTTAAGGATAATCTCTGAAAATAATTTGGGCTTTTTTACTTTTTTAGAACATATCTGATCTACCGAGGAGTAATATAAGCTACATATTTCTCTTTCTCCTCTCAAAATAAAAACACAAGATATTTCAGTTAAAATTAGTAAAATGTATGTTCAACGAATAAATTGTTTTTTTCTGACAATAAAACATAATTTCCAGGTCTAGCAATAGATTGGTCAGGACAGAACATTTATTGGACTGATACAACTACTCAACGTATTGAAGTAGCGAGACTCGATGGTTCCAGCAGGAGAGCTATCATATGGCAGGGCTTAAAGAAACCTAAGAGCATTGTTTTGGACCCTAAGAAAGGGTAAGGATTTATCATTTGTCAACTTAAAATTTAAAAAAAAGCGGCACGGTAGTTCTCCCGTAAAATCCAGCGAAGCAAATACAGCAGTATCATCTTTTACTGGTACCATTTTGCCGTACTTTCAGACTCCTATTTGAGACCAGAACGCAGAAATTTTCGTCATTCGTAAGCTGTTTTTTTTTTTTTAGTTGGAGGAAATGGGGTATGCGGGAGTTGAACCGCACTAAAACCTCCAACCGCTCACACTCAGCGTCCGAACCCCGGCTGAGGCCAGAACCCAGCACGGGGTTATGAGGGGCGGCGCGACGCGTTACGCGCTACGGCACTCTTTCCCGTCGCGCCGGGCCCCGTAAGCTATGTAAGCGGTTACCGTTGCTCATACATAAAATTCAGAATTTCAAATCTGTAGATCAATTACTTCCGAAGTGAAAGAAAAAGTTTCGCATTTACTACACACACACATAAAAACATCAAAATAAAACTAGTACTTCAAACTTAATCAAATTAATTGTAAGAAACTAATTACAACAACAATCTTATTATTTACTAGTTGAATCCCGCAACTTCGCCTGCATCACAGATAAAATATAGCCTATAGATAAATGGACTATCCAACACTACGCACTCCGTTTTTGAAGCAATGGAGCAATGGTTCAGATCAAACAAACAAACTCAACTTTATAATACTAGTATAGATTCGATTTTGATCTGTTTTAATTTCAGATACATGTACTGGTCAGAATTAGGTTCGAAAAGCATAAAACGCTCATCAATGGACGGTTCCTCCATCATCACCTTCATGGAGCAAGTCGGTAGAGTTCACGCGCTATCCATAGACTATGAGAAGCGGGCTCTGTACTGGGCAGCTCTAGACCCGCCCGTGGTAGAGATGGCCTATCTAAACGGAACCGGAAGAGTGGTGTTGGCTGATAATGTTCCTATGCCGTATGCGTTGGCGCTTTATAATGATTCTGTGTTTTGGGGCGATTGGAATACAGGTTAGTAGAATAGTGACGTCATAATTAATTATATTAGGGAAAACTACACATTAAAATGATTTAAAACACTAATAAGTTAAAATAAATCAAAACATTAAAATACTGCAATTGGCCGAAAGTGCAATCACAGCGGATGACGTCACGATTAGGTAAACAAACACGTACTATGCAATCATTCCTTCGTTTTCTATTTGCTCGTCGCCAGTTTGTTTACCTATGCGTGACGTCGAACGCGACGCCATGACACTGTACTATATACGCACATATTATATGTATTAATATTGATTAAAATTTCTGGTTATATTTTGTTAAAGATTTGAGCCTATCACAAATTATTTCGTAAATTATTATTTGTGTTTGGTGCTACTAGGAACGAATTTTTGCTCAATTTGTACTGTACCAATCCATTACTGCTCACTGTTGGGCTCAGGTCTCCTCAGAAGAGGGGTTAGGCATAGTCCACCACGCTTGTCCAGTGCGGATTGGGGACTTCACATATCTTCAAAGGATTTTTAGAATCCTTTTCCGACATGCAAGTTTCCTCACGATGTTTTCCTTCACCGTTTTTAGTCAGTGGTATTGTGAAAAATTGCACATAAATCTTTTTCACATTTAGATTTAGAGGTACAAGTCGGCCGGATTTGAACCCGCGACCTCCCGTTCGGAAGGACGCGCTTCGACCACTACCCCACCACGACTTTTACTCAATTTACTAAAAGTAAATTTACAATATTTTCCCCATACTTTACCTTAAAATTCTACCCCCAAATAATCCCAAAATCCATTTCACAGGTCAAATAGAACAAGCAAAGAAATCAGACGGCTCAAACCGCAGAACAATACGGAAAGATCTAGACTACATTTCAGATCTGAAGTTATACCATCGCTCCAAGTCAATGGGCAGTAATCAGTGTGGGGTCGATAATGGGGGTTGTTCACACCTCTGCCTCCCCACCCCGGGGGAGACGAGGCCGGATTATAGATGCGCTTGTCCAGCTCATTATAAGCTTAATAAGGATAATTTGACGTGTTCTGGTGAGTTTTTGGAAATAAATTTAACCGATTTTGATGGTGCATTTTTATTCGGTTGTTTGTATTTGCTTAAGAATTGACCCGTTTTCTTATTATTGTACTGCATAGGTACAATCTTTTTATCTTAAATTTTTATGACTTTCTTTTAGATTATGGATTCTTTTCTCTAACCATAAATTTGAAAAAGATTATCGTAGATTTTTTAATAGGCTATTACGCACCAAGCTAATAAAACTATAAAACTATCATACTTTGATGAATTTACGAAAAACTAAGCGATTAATGTTAATTTCTACTCATAAAAACGCAAAATATATTTCATATTCCAATTTTAAAATTCGTGTTCTTTATCTGAGCTTCGAATGTTAAAAACGCTATCCGCCATGATGGCTGTAATATGACGTCACCTCTACACTAAACCCTTTAGCAAATCGTAGTGTTAGTGACGCAAAAGTTAGAAGATGGCGGTGCATTTGGCGACGTTTTTGCGCCAAATTTGAAATTGAAATTTGAAATGGCAAATTTTAGCCTAATTTGGCTATAAAAACAAAAATTGTTCTATTTTTTATAGGTTTTTATGAACAAAAGATTAAATTAAAATACAAAAAAAAATGGTGTGGAATAGCCTATTGTTTATGCAAATTTTCAAGTTCTTATAAATTTAAGATATTTTTTCGTATATTAAAGTACCTGGTCCATTCACAGAACCCGAAGATTTCCTGCTATTCGCTCAAAAGAATGCAGTCGGCAGGATAATGGTGGCTAACGGTGAATGCAATGACGCTTATATTCCTTTGACGGGCCTCAAAAACGTACGAGCTATTGAATATGATCCTGTTGAAAAGTAAGTACATAATACTATTATTAGCCGTCATAGCCCAAAGAATTGTGTCTTTGATGTGGCAATGAGCAGGACACATAGAACGCATGGCCGATGGGGTCGAAATCTTTTAAAACACGTTCCTTATTTTGTGTTAGATGATTATCGCTAGATGGCGCTGTGATCAAAATCTTTTGAAACACGTTTCTCATCGCGCGTTACGAAAGAAATATTTTTTATAAGATATCTTTTAATCGAAAGGAACTTCGTTTTTTTTCGGGTGTCCCATGACACCTCTCAAGTTTTTTTGTAGTAATTTTGGATATTTTTAAGTGGCTTTATATTTTTTGATAATATTACTGTTCGCATTAACTTTCAATATGTTTCATTCATACATTTTCAATTGAAAACAACAAACAATTTCAGACAACTATACTGGATGGACAACGATTCCCAATCAATAAAACGGGTACCTATATCCTACTCAACGACTTCAGCTATCACAGATTCCACCACCCTCATAACAGGACTATTCAGACCATTCCACATGGTACTAGATGTCCTAGGTCGGACTATGTACTGGACCTGTTCGGATAGTAACTCGATCAACGCGACCTCTATCGATAGTAACTCGTCCTCGGGGGTTATAGTGAGGGGGGACAGGAATATGCCGAGACATTTGGCGTTTCATCAGACTAAACGGTGAGTTTTGAGTATAAACTTGTTCAGACACTCGCGGTTTTCTATAATACTTTCATGCATTTTCAACGGGTTCTTACCATGATATTTAATTAATTGAGTTGTCTCTTTCTCGTTCTCGTTCGTTCGAAATACTTTATTTTCAACATTGATGACGTACTCATTCTTGTTGACGTCAAAAGTTACAAGCTACCACCAGTTCGGACACAAAAAATAATGATTGCAGCCACCGTCCTGAGAAGAACTGGCAAGAAACTCAGCGGGCATGTCTTTTTTCTTTATGATCATATATTTTTTTTAAGTATTTTACAATTTTACACTAAATATTAAAAAAAAAACAAAAAAAAATCGATAATGTTAATGAAGTGACCCTGGCGAGCAACTCATTCCCACTTTGTGCAATCGTCCAAGTAATCATTGACCTTATAGTAGGCTTTCTTGCACAGACGTTCTTTAATAGTTTTCTTAAACCTATGAATAGGTAGGTTTTGAACATCTTGTGGGATTTTGTTGTTAGCAGTTAAAGGATAAATAAATAAATATATTTCAGCTATCTAATCTGGAACGACGTAGGCATCGGCTCCATAATGCGTTCAAACGTAGACGGCACTAATCGCATAGAACTCGCGCGAGCCACTAACGCGACAGCACTTGCACTTGATCAGAACACTGGCACCGTCTACTGGGCTGTTAAT
The DNA here is from genome assembly GCA_030269945.2 of Trilocha varians. Taxonomy (NCBI): domain Eukaryota; kingdom Metazoa; phylum Arthropoda; class Insecta; order Lepidoptera; family Bombycidae; genus Trilocha; species Trilocha varians. Next base: position 11,217,976 of record AP028265.1, read on the forward strand.
AGACAATTACACGCTGTGGATCTGGATACTTCGAATAGGTAAGTAATAAGTATGGAATGTGGGATTTTAAGAATTTGAAGTGATGGATTAGGCTGCTACACCAATATTGAAGGTATTTCAACATGCGTTTGGTATATTGTCATAATTAGCTGTTGGAACGAAGTTCCTTATCGCGCGTTGTGAAAGGGGCTAGACGAAAAAAATTCTTACGAAAAGTTGTCACGACACTTTTTTTGTTGTAGATGATTATCACTAGATGGCGCTGTGACCAAAATCTTTTAAAACACGTTCGGTTATACGAAATCAATGAAATGACTTTTTAAAAAAGATTTATTACGAAAAATAAATGGCAACCGTGCCGTATGAGATTGGAGATTAGACTGGCGGGAGAGGGAAGGATCGATCTTAAATAAAGGAGCATAATGCTGACTCTACTTGGGATTTGTGATGATGGTAACAGGATTGGGAACTGAGGGGAATCGTAACAGTTCCTTATCGCGCGTTACGTTAGGAAAAAAATATAAGATATCTTTTAATCGAAAGAAATCACCTCTCAAGGGTGTACCATGTCACCTCTCAAGTTTTTTTTTTTAACGCAGGCACGACCTCGCACCTCCATGAAAAGTTTTAAATATGATTCTAAAACACACTGAACAATTTCATTTCTTTAAAATTAATTAAAAGAAAGAACGTAGAACTTGAAACAGTAATACGAATGTCAGATAATACAAGCGATTATAATTTCTTTAAATACTCGCGGTTATCTATATCACTTACACTATTACTAAACGGGTTCTTACCACGATTATTTTTAATTGAGCGGTCCCGATATTTCAGCACTGTTTCAAGCGCCATGATCACGGGAAGTTTGAGTAACTGCGGGTAGGTCATGCAAGTCTACCCTCTTTCTCGTTCGTTTGCTGGTACCACTGGAACTCGAACTCACATTTCGACATACCACACTAACAGTATCGAAAACATAACGAAACAGTAGTTCAATTAAAAAAATATCGTGGTAAGAACCCGTTTAGTAATAGTGTAAGTGATGAATAATTTTAGATATTATTCTAGAACCTTCTCAAATAATCTTCTCTGCTAGCCCTAAGATGACATTTGGCTATAAATCTGAAATTAGTCGTATTATACTACTTTCAAATATAGAATCACCAAATAAACCAATTTTATTTATTTTTCTTTTTTTTCCTTTTTCTTAACTGGCATCTTTCGTCCACAGACGAGTAGTCTGGCAAGGCGGCTGGGCGGGCGCTCTGGCGGCCCAGGGGGGCGGAGTCTACGTGTGCGGGGGCGAGCGGGCCGCGAGAGTACCCCTGCACAGGAGAGACGCACCCGCTACGCCATTACCGCATCTAACTAGACTGATAGCTTTAGTAGCTGTACACAAGGTTTGAATACTGAATTAATAGTCAACTAATATTTAGATTGTGTAATGTGTGATGATATTTGATGCATGCAGACCTGTAAGTGGTTACCGTCCCTTTGCAAAGCTGTTGCCTACAACTTACCTGTCTAATTCTCTGTTTCTTCTGGACTAATGCGTCTATACAAAATAGATTAAAAAAAAAATACTGTTGTTGTATACACTTCATATCCGGCTCGAAGGACCAATGTAAATTTGTGGTCCTTCGAGCCGGATATATCGTAAAGTTGTTGTTCTTTTGCCCAGGTACAGCGCAGTCACGTGTGCTGGGGCGGCGGGCGCTGCGTGGGCCCGGCGTCGTGCGGGGCGGGCGGCGCGTGCGGGTGCGGCGTGCGGTGCCCGACCTCCGCGCCGCACTGTCCGCCGCCCAGGCTGCTGTGTGACGCGCACGCGCCGCGCCCGCAGTGTCTACCGCACGAGTGGAAGTAAGGAAACAATAGAATAGGCACGATGACAGTATCAATGATTCGAAAATTTAATGATATCGTAGGAAATAAAATATAAAAAAAAAAAATTAAAACACTGACTTGGTTTTACTCCGCTATTTTGGCCGAAACGCCACCAACATCGGATGACGTCACGATTAGGTAAACAATAAAAAATTGGCATTCTCTATTTGTTGCGCCATGACACTCTTGCGTTTGTTTACTTAAGCGTGACATCAAACACGACGCCATGACACTGGACTGTTTTTGCGCACTATTTCATGTAAAATTCAAAAATGGTCTGAAACCTAGTTGATCTTTGCATTGAAACCGAAATAGGGTAAAATCCGGATAGTTGCCTCGGTCGGATACATGCCTCAGTTTCAAATACTCTATGTTAGACGTATTGACGGTATTTCTTTTTGATCATAATCAAAAGTGTCCCCCTCCCAGGCCTAAGTGCCGCATAAACCGTTGAAGTAGGAGCACGTATTTTGAACGTGTGAATAAAAATCTTCCGCGGCGATACTTTGACGAGCTCCAGAATTATATTGGTAAGTAATCTCTGTTAAATATTTTTATAACTGATTGCGATTTCAAGCAAAAACATATTTAAATTAGTGCATTAGGGTTAAAATTGCATTGTTTATTAGGTTTTATTGTTAAATGTGTTTTATTTATTTCTTAAATAAAAAAGGCAAGTATCCGTATCAAATCGGATAGTTGCCCTACTGTCTTTTGCGGATAGTTGCCGCAGGGCAAAAATGTAACTTTACATTTTTACCAGCAAAGTTTTTCTCTTATTTATTTTTTTCATTTGGTTTCACTATAGTTTATCTTAAATAAAATAATTACTCAACAGCAAAATGCCTCGCAAGTATAAACGAAAGCCAGGCATGGTACCGCGCCACATCAACTGGACAGAAGATAAGGAAACACTCGTCAGCTCTGTTCTACAGTTCTAGCAGTGAAAATTAAGAAAATGTTATAAGTTCAAAAATATGAAAAGCAACTAAAGGGCTACTAAGCAACGGAAAACAAAGCAAAGTTTCTATTGGAGACACTGAAAATATATTAAAAGAAAATAAATGTAATTCAAAAATAAAAAAATCCAAGAAAGAAGTTTCAGTTCATGATTTTGTAGAATTTTTAGAAAATTATAATTTAACTAAATCCAAATCAGATTGGATTGAATGTCAAATGAGTCGAATGTGGTTGCATGAAACTTGTTCAACACTCAAAAACCATTGTATGAGATGTAGCAAGTTGAAAATCTTGACTTCTGGTGATAATCAATGCTAATACTAAAGTTGATTACCATATTTTTTCATCTAAAAATTACATGTTCACAAACTTACAATTTAAATCCTTAGTATTTTTAAGTGTTGATGAGGTAATAATTTAACTTCTCTTAGTACTTAGTACATAATAAAGGATCTCAGTAAGTTATAAAGACTGAATAAGATATAAGAAAAATATAAGAATTTACTTAATAGAGCCTAATGCCAAAGTTAATTCTAATTTTGTTTATTGTTCTATCTTCAAAATAAAAATAACATTACATTTTTATTTTGGACACTTCTTTACCATTTTGGAGTCTATTATTGTTTGATTATAATGTAAATTTAATTAATACTTAATAAAAGATTGTATTTTATAATAAAAAGTGATTATTGTATCAATAAAAGTGCATTTTTATTTAAAAAAAAATCAGGCGGGCATCTATCCTCTCATTAGGCAAGTATCCCACCAACCATTTATAACGTTAGGCTAGTATCCGCCATAGTTGGCAACTATCCTCTTTTTTAGAGATCATTTTAACCTGGATTTACTTAAAATTTATAATATTTATATATTTTTTAAAGTTAGGGTATGTTAGAAGATAAACGAACTATATTGGAGAAAACACTTTGAATAAAAAATGTACTAGTACACATTTTTTTATAGGAGATTTTTAAAAAGTGTGGCATCTATCCGGGTTTTACCCTATAGGTGTTTTCATAAATAGTAAACGTGTACCCACAAATGGAAGAGAATTTCAAAATCTTTCGTCATGCCTATTATACAGAGTGGATCTGTAATTTCGGACCAGCTCAAGTGAATGAATGAATGAATGAATGTTTATTTTTCTCCCACAATTAAATATAATTTACAAAAGTAAAATAGTACATTATAATGATAACCTAACATGATATAGTGTAGGAGACTGGCGTCCAAGCTAGACAACCTAAAAATTAATAAAAAGTAAGAGAACCAGTATTACTTTAAGAAATGAATATGCAGGTGTATGTTAAGTGAATATGTGAGTGTGAGTTGTATGCGCGTTGAGTGTGTGTGTGGTGTGTGTGTGTGTGTGTGTGCGTGTGTGAATGTGTGAAAAGAAGCAGAAAAATAAGCCTGTCTAGTCAAAATATTTAAAAATCATTACTAAGCAAACTCTCCTTCTCCTCATAACTAAGATTTTTTTTACCAACTATTAACCGTTTTTATACGTAAAATGGTTCATTGGGTATATATCTAAAATTTTATTAATTTTATTGTACAAGTGGGACGAATGACCTGAAGAAAGTCCTTAAAAATAGGTCGTAGATAGAAACTCTTGTGTTAGTGTCTCTTGATATTACAGGGATCCGAGTAACCACATACGATCAGGTGATCCGTTGGCAATAAAATAAAAATACTTGAGAGGTGTCGAGGGACACCCGGATGGAACGAAGTTCCTTTCGATTAATTAGTGAGGGAATTGTAATAAAATTTTATTTTTTTAATTTACAATATTTTAATCACAGCGCCATCTAGCACTAATCATATAAAACAAATTAAGGAATTGTTTTAAAAGATTTTGATCACAGCGCCATCTAGCGATAATCATCTAAAACAAAAAAAAGTGTCGTGACAACTTTTTCATAAGAATTTCCGTCTAGCCCCCTTTCGATAACGCGCGATAAGGAACTTCGTTCCAAAAGCTTCATACTAAGTTTACCCCACAGATGTGACGGCCAACAAGATTGCGATGATGGTCTCGACGAAGCTGAATGCGGCTCGTGCGGCGGAGAAATACGATGCGCCGACGGATCGTGTGCGCCGACCTTATCTGCTTGTACTTCTGGAGCTCTCTGCGCTAACCCACAACCACCTGACGCTTTTAGGTATGCATAGCGTTAATGAGGTTTACATTCTATCCACTCAACTGGGAACGTCACTATTCGCTAGATAGCCGTGTTTGAGCCTCTTTTTAAAAACATTTTTAAACGGTTTTATTTAGCTCACCCCGTTTGTTTTATTCTTGCGTCAAATCTAGTAATTCAAATTTCACCCTCTTCCTTTCAACCGATTAATCTGAAATTTTGTATACACTTTGGATTTTGGTAACAATACAATTATGTTTATTCATTATCATTATAAATTCAAGATGGCGGCTGCTACAAAATGGCGGATAACGTAGGTTTTATCAATCCCATCAATATGGGTATCAAATGAAAGGGCTCAACAAGCAGAATACAATATACTATAAAAAATTTAAATCCAAGATGACCCTCGTTACCAAATGGCTGATAACAATTTTTTATCAAACTAAAAACTAGAAAATAAAAATAGGTAAAAATCTTTTTAAGTTAACTTAAAAAGTGTTTTACCTATTTTTATTACTAATAAATTTTAATTTCGATTTTAATTAAACCTAATATTTTTGTAAATATTTATTATTAAATGACGTTGTATTGCATCTTCAGCGAAAATATAGTTTCTCCGTAAAATATGAAACGATTAAAAAATGTAAACAAAACAAGTTTTAGAACTGTGCTCAATTTTAGCTCCTGCCACAGACTTGGCAAAAGTAAACAAACTAATTTGGTTGCTGATCCCAGTTGAGTGGATACAATGGGTTTTTTACATGACATCAAAATACTCTAAAATTAACTTCAATACATAGTATAAAACAAAGTCGCTTTCGCTGTATGTCTGTATGTATGCTTAGATCTTTAAAACTACGCAACGGATTTTGATGCGGTTTTTTTAAATAGATAGAGTGATTCTTAAGGAAGGTTTGTATGTATAATAAATGCATAATATAGTAGAGAAACACTGATAAATTTAAAGGTTTCTAATGTGATGTCGTAAATAAGCACGTTTTTTTGCGCTTATATTGCAAACGCTGGCTGAACCCTACGAGATAGACCAAAATAATGTACTACAGTATTGTTCACCTTAAAAAGTTCAACAAAAAAGTCCGCGATGGTATATGTCTATCTCTTAGGGTTAACCCAGCATAACCATTTTTATTCTTTTACGAAGTGATTTTAGAAGCGCGTAATGGTGCGGCGGGCGCAACTTCGTCTGCGCCACTCGCAGTTAACTGTCAATTATTCGATTTTTTCTCTCTGTAAAAACCAACCTTGAACTTCATCGAAAATTAATAAAATAAACAATTTCTAAAATGAATATAGCCTAAGTTAGTCTTTATTACATAAGCTCGGCCGTTGAAAGTCCCATCCAAATCGACCCAGACAATCATGTTTAGGCTCTAATGAAGCATCCTGATGAGATCTTTACGTAGAGGCTGAATGTCAAGGTCTGATGATGGAGCTGGAAGGTGGCTATGGGAACTCCGTCATTAAGCAAGATAATCTCATCGTGTTTAGGCTCTAATGAAGCGTCCTGATGAAATGTTATAACGGGACGGCATTGCGAGTACTGTTTGAACCCCTTTGTAACGCAGACGAAGTTGCGCGGGTCAGCTAGTTTACAATAAATGAGAAACCTCTATAACTAGAACTCATGATGTGGTTCTAATACTTTGAAATCGAATTACTTATATTCATTATCAGCCCGTAGACGTCCACTGCTGGACATAGGCCTCCCCAAAGATTTCCAATGCTCTTGGTTGGTAGCGGCCTGCATCCAGCGTGTTCCTGCGATCTTAACAAGATCATCCGTCCACCTTGCAGCCGGTCGTCCCACACTGCGCTTGCCTTGCCTTACTTTTATTAATGAAACGAAAAAACTATATTTGTAACATATTATGTCAATTATTATTCCTTTATCAATGTCTTACAAAGTACTCCAAATTTGTTAATTACAGCCTTAAATAGCAGATTGTCATAGATTTTATAAAAAAAATATTTAAAAGTATTTTAATATGCAAGATTTTAAAACGAATTCAAAAAGTTAAGGTTCTCAGTGCTTATAAATACCTAAATATAAACTTTTTCAGACACTCGCGGTTTTCTATAATACAATCCAATACTTGAAACGTTCCAATCCACTGGATACAATTACATAATCCTCAGGTACTATCTTTTGGACGTCGTTACGTACCAAGGATGGTTAAAGAAGCTACCGAGATTTCAAGACATAGCACTTTTAACAGGGGTGACGGCTTCAGATTATCGAGTATGTGGAATACAGTGCTAAACACAACAGTCCCTCGCGGGTTCATGCTCAGAGTCTTGTAGATACAGTGAGTGTGGTGTGTCGTGATGTGAGTTCGAGTTCCAGTGGTACTACCCAAAAGCGAACGAGTGCGAGGGTAGACAGATTTGTTTGCTCTTAAATCGACCCGCAGTATCCAGTCTTCTCGTGGTCATGACGTTTGCAACAACGTTGAAATATCGAGACAACTCAATTAATTAAATATCGTGGTAAGAACCCGTTGAAAGTATTACCTAAATATATTTTTTTCCTCACAGATGTGATGAAAGACTATGCATAGCTGTTAAATATGTTTGCGACGGACAATCTCAGTGTCCCGACGGTTCAGATGAAGCTCCCACAGCTTGTGCATATGGACATAATGATCAAGTAAGTTATAACATATATATATAATATAACGGCGTAAATAGTGTGTTGAGGTGTAATGACGTTGTAAATAGTCGATCTTGGTTTGGTTTTGTAAGGAATGACGTCACAATGTACACTTGAACACTTGATGATCAATACTTTTGAATAAAAACTTCAAAATGACGAGTTTTAACAGTTTATTACTTTTACATCAAGAGGTCCGTTCGCCTCGACAATTCAGACACGAATGAATAATAACAGCGGCCAACGCCTGTATTTATAGCAAGTCTCCACTTCCAACTACCCGCACTGTGAGTAGGTTGGTTTCCCTTGTTATCACCCCGACATATATTATATTAATTAGTTCTAAATCAGATGGGTCGTAGTATTTTATGTCATATCTTTTAATATAGGGTACTATGTATCAAAAATAAAATTTTACAAATATATTTTTGACCGACTTCCAAAAAGGAGGAGCTACTCAATTCGTCGGTGTGCATTTTTTTGTTTGTTCCTTCATAATTTTAGTTGGGTGGACCGATTTGAATAGTGTCAGATGAAAGATGATGGCTGTCATGACGTCCCATTAAAGCTCAAATTAGTACTTTCGGAGCTGTGTTTAAAAATGTTACTTTTTATTTACTTTGCGTTTTGGCGTGATAAAGATAGCAATAGACATCTGTCTCACTCGCACATTGTTCTAGAAACTTCTCGATTAGTCCCGAATTGAGCGACTAACAGTGTTCTAGAAACTTCTCGAATACTCTACTCGTATATGTCTCATATACTTTTCTAGAACATTCTTATGACATTTTATTTTGTTTATGTTACAGGCTACATCCCCCGGTCGTCCGTTAAGCGCTTTCGGTGTGTCAGCCGCCGTCGTCGCCGCGTTAGGGGTGGCGGGGGCTGCTCTTCTATTGTTGAGACGGTGGCGAAGAAAACGAGTCCCTTCACGACCTAATCATCACGCTCTGCCGCTTTGTAGACCGAAGCCTGTACCGCAACCTAGTTCTACGCTGTAAGTTCAAACAATAGTATCAAACAATGAATAATTGAGATTAATACGTACTTTTGACGTTTGTTTACCTAAGTGTGACGTCAAAGGGTATGCCATGACACTTTGAGCTGTTTTCACTATTTAAAATTACATATATTAAAAAAAACTTATAGAAAGAGAGAGAGAGAGAGACAGACGTTTTAAACTAACTAATTATTATAACTTAAATTAAATATTTTGATCACAGCGCCATCTAGCGATAATCATCTAAAACAAAAAAAAGTGTCGTGACAACTTTTTCATAAGAATTTCCGTCTAGCCCCCTATCGATAACGCGCGATAAGGAACTTCGTTCCAAAAATGGCATTTACGAAGCATTGTAAAAACTAAAGGTCTGTCCAACATCAAAAACAGGGGTTATCAGACAATTATTAGATATGTCCTAATTGACAAAAATTATGAGCTTCTGCAGGCAAATTCATAATGGTGCCTGTGATTGGCGGACTAGAATTTATATAAAAAAATGCAAACTCAGTGTTAACTATAGTAAAACAATAGAAAATATTTGTACTTCACATTCCTTTGTAACACAAGCGAAATTAAAGTCTAGTCATCTTTTAAATCAACTTATAAAACTTCCTTCCACAGGTCATCAGATAGCACCTCCTCCCGCTACCCGCGCCCCACCGCCAACCCCCCTCCCAGCCCCGCCACCGCCAGCGGGGGCGCCCCCCGCCGCCGACCCTACCGCAACTACCGCGCCATGAACCGGCCTCCGCCCCCCACGCCCGCCTCGACCGACGCCAACGACTCGGAGCCCGAGCACGCGGCCAGGGCGCCGCCCCCCTCGCCCGCACCCGTACCTTACTGAGGTAACTGTAGGAAAACAAACAGGAAATAAGCTGCTTATTGAAGTAATCACAGGATACTACTAACTTATAGCAATTAACAACACATTTTAGAATGCAATCGCACAAAACGACCAACTGGTATCTTATCGTCGAATAATCGCGCAAAACAGCCATTTTAGTAGGCAACTTCATTTACTTAGATAATCGCACTAACCTTACTGAGATACAAATACAAAATGAAAATAATTTATTTTCAAACAAAACTAATTTACATAAGGAGTTCAACAATGGCACCCGCACTAGGCTAGGCCTGTATCGCGGGAAGCCGTAAGGATTGTACAATTATAGGTTCCAAATGAAAGATGGAAGAGAAAACAGCGGACCGCTAACAAGCATAAAACAATAATATAAAGACGATGTTACGATTAAATTAAACTTAACATTACAATAACAAGTTATTTAGGGATAGTCAAAATTGATTCAGTACAATCGTAATCAAGCGTCAGAAGCCACCTGCGGACACCTGCAAATAACCGCAAGGTACCATTTACAATAACTAATGTATAATTAAATTCATACTGGCTTGTTGATTATCGCACAAAATTGCCACAAATTGCCGCTGAGGACAGTCTAATATACCTAAGTGATTTTGTGACGTAGAATCACATTAACGTCAAAAACAACAATAAACCTAGTACAAACAAACACCCATGAACATAAGTAGCGGTTTTATGTAAATATCGCGTCATGAACCGAAAATTCAAAATTCGAAAAATGTTAGGAATTGATCCTTTTCTGTGACGTCACTAGTATAGTACTTTGACATTTTAAATACAAATGTTGTATTTAATTTAAGAAAAATTGTTTTAATAAAATATTTTAATTACTTTAAAACAAGATAAACCACTGAGCTTGACGATTTTTGCAGAAAATTGAGTAGCTATTATACTTATGTTGAGTTTATATGATTTTTCAATTTACTAAAAACAAAATATACAGCGTGATTTTATGGTTGTTCTCGACATGAAAATCTAAATTCTTTATTGTTAATGTCAATCGTTTCATATCACTTTTTGTTTTCAAAATCAGGAACAAAAAAAATATTTTCGTTTTTTAAATTAAGTACTGATGTCATGAAACTGATTCCCAATAGACCTTAAATGTATCGAGATAGAGTTCAATATTGTCTGGTCGAAAAATACTATAAATTCATGTTGTAAATATGTTGGTGCTAAAACAACAATGTTCGTGCCTGTATAGTTTTAAGAAAAAAAATCTCTAAATATACTAGTTAAATGTAAATATACAATTGTTATAAATAGGTATTATTGATAGATAAAATTATGGTAGTTCCTTAACCCTTTCAGGACAATAAGATGGCTGACACTAAATATGCGCATATTACACAATATTTAAGTTATTCTGTAAAGTAAGAGATATCACTAGAAAAAAATTGTTGGGTGTACAAATTTAATTTTCCTATTAATTTCATGGGAAACATTTTAACACAACGTACCTACGTTAGACATTCATTACAAAATATCGACTCAATAATAATTAATCAATAACGATTTTTGTAGAAGAGAAAAATATTTTCCATGAGCGTGAAAGGAATTATTACAATTGATCCGATCAAAAAATAAAAATGTCAGATTGTCCGAAGTTACAGATCCATCCTGTATTATGTTAAAATTGACTGTGGATTTGTTTCAAGATCTTTGAATTATTTTCTTTTAATTTACAATTTTCAAATCATATCCACTTTACTATTGAAGAACAGTTACTTTTAATTTGTATATTTTTTATATTTTAGATAGTTTTTCTGATATGGTATTGATTAAAAATATAGCAAATGCTATAACTATCAAATAAATTCTTAAAAAACTGAAAAAACTGAAAAAAACTTTTTTCATAAACAATTTTATTAATCTAAATGCTGTCTAATTTAAGGAAAAATGTTATAGTCACCATAATGCCTATTATTTTAAGTAAAGTTTAAATTAAGTTAGAAATAAGTACACAATTGTGTTTTAATATAATTCTCACAATAATGAGAAAATAATGTCAATTGAAAAAAATGCTTCCATTTTACTAATTTGTTATTAAAATGAATGAGTTACTGATATCGTATTGCCAATAATAATACTATAAGCTTTTGCTCCCCGGCTGGGTGAAGGGCCTGATTCAAAAGGCGGTCGTTCTTGACACGACACGTATTGTGAGGAGGTTCCTCACTCTTGAGCCCTGACCACTGATGGCTTGGTTCGCAGACCTCGTCTTCAGTGGCCTTCTGTTTTTTTTTTGAAAATGTTTAAAATGAAATGAATATGGATCTAAAATAAAAAAGTTAATCTAGTAATATTCAAGGTAGAAATGAATTTGATTATTTTAAAAACTATTATTATGTTCAAGGAAAATTTGCAAAAAAACAACCCAAACTAGCAAATAGTTATTCATAAAATATGTTAAAATCGTGGCGTGTAGTTTATATAAGAAAATAAACACTGCATACCATAATTTTTCGTCATCATCTCTTGACGTCCATAGCTGGACATAGGCCTCCCGCTACCCTGGCCAGGTGGTCGGTCAATCTTGTATCATCAACATCGGTTCAATCAGTGAATATTATTACTGGCAATATATCAATATTATAGTTGTGTGTTATGACGACAGCTGCCATTAAGTGTTGCATTTATTAATTTGTACATAATATATTGTTTAATAACTGAGCAATATTTTAAGGACTGGTAAACGTATTAAAAATTTTGTACCTGTTGATTTTGTGTTTTATTTTGTCATTTTACTTAAATTAACCTATTTCATATAATATCTTAACTTTAAAGGAAGCTATTGAAATTTCGAGGAATAGCACTATTAATCGGGGTGACGACTTCAAACTATCCTGTATGTGGAATCCAGTGATAGACGAAAATAAAGCCAAAAAATCTAGATTTGAGACGGCAGTCGATACCGTCAGTGTGGTATGTCGAAATATGAGTTCGAGTTCCAGTGGTACCGGCAAACGAACGAGAAAGAGGGTAGACAAATTTGTCTGCTCTTAAATGATTTACCCGCAGTTACTCAGACTTCCCGTGATCATGGCGCTTGAAACAGTGCTGTAATATCGGGACCGCTCAATTAAAAATAATCGTGGTAAGAACCCGTTTAGTAACAGTGTAAGTGATGTAGATAACCGCGAGTGTTTAAAGAAATTTATATCTTAACTTATTATAAAGAGGTAAAAGTGTAATGTTTGTGAAAATTCTTTTACTAATGGAGAATCACTTATTATTTGTGAATGTAATATAATAATTCTTAATGAAAATTAGGTAAAAACAGTCTTCCCTATGTGACACAAAGCGCAGGTCTGTTATAATATTTGACTAGAAGAAAACTCAACAACATAGAAGTGGTACCCAGAAATCAGTATAACGAAATCATATTGTCACAGGAAAAGTAAGACTAAAGCGATAAAACATGATTTTCATGCATTTTCAACAGGTTCTTACCACGATATTTAATTAATTGAGTTGTCTCGATATTTCAACGTTGTTGCAAACGTCATGATCACGAGAAGACTGGATACTGCGGGTCGATTTAAGAGCAAACAAATCTGTCTACCCTCTTTCTCGTTCGCTTTTGGGTAGTACCACTGGAACTCGAACTCACATCAAGACACACCACACTCACTGTATCTACAAAACTCTGAGCATGAACCCTTAGTGACTGTTGTGTTTAGCAACAACGTTGAAATATCGAGACAACTCAATTAATTAAATATCGTGGTAAGAACCCGTTGAAAATGCATGAAAGTATTGCAGAAAACTGCGAGTGTCTGAATAAGTTTAAAACATGATTTTATAGTAAAAGCAATGTAAAAAAAAACATCAAGAACAATTTGTTGTACGTAGGTATACCTGTAAATACATAAAATTATGTTTTGATAATTGAATTACAAAATGTGACTACAGTAGCCAAACAAACAACATAGACAAAACGTTCTCAGCTCTAGATGAAAAAAAAACGCTTTAATTCCACCTCCTTTAAAACTAAAAAAATAGCGAACTTACAGAATACCTGGCAGTTAATTTCAAAACAAGGAAATATCAATAAATAAAAACTTGAGAGGTGTCATGGGACACCCGAATAGAACGAAGTTCCTTTCGATTAAAATATTTTTCTTTTTCCTAACGTAACGCGCGATAAGGAACGTGTTTTAAAAGATTTTGATCACAGCGCCATCTAGCGATAATCATCTAAAACAAAAAAGTGTCGTGACAACAAAAAAAGTGTCGTAACAACTTTTCGTAAGAATTTTTTCCGTCTAACCCCCTTTCACAACGCGCGATAAGGAACTTCCAATTACATATTATAGTTACTAGAAATAGAAAGTTACCAAAGATTGGAATATTTATCTGTCTCATTTAAAAGACATTCGAATAAATGAACCATTTCATCGTGATCGACTCGCGTTCACATAAAGTGACCGAGATCTCGGCGATTCATCAAACTAACGGGATGAATCATTCGTTCAATATGATTCACTTAGTTCAGTAAAAAACAACCGAACAGTGAAGTTTATGTAGTGAAAATTAGAGAGATTTTTGTCGTATTTAAAATATTTATTTGTGTTTAAAAATGATGAGGCAATTAAAAATCAACTAATGCTACAAAATAGAAGTTTTTAGTTTTATTTTGTACTAGCTGGCCCACACAACTTCGTTTGCGTCACATAAGTAAATTTTCTCACCGTTTAAACCTTCCCTGGACTTCTACGAATATTTCAAGATTAAAATAAGCCAAATCGGTTCAGTCGTTCTCGAGTTTTAGCGAGACTAACGAACAGCAATTCATTTTTATATATAAGAAGATTGCTTATAGTATTGCTAGAATTTTACACTCACAATGCTTTATTTAATTTTAATAATTAAAAGTGATTTCAACCCCTCCAATCAAAAATACTGAACTATTAATGCGACTATTCCAATAAAATGAAATGAAAATTCATTTAAAAATTAAATCGGCAGGTCAAAATACATACCTACTCTAAACTTTATGGACTTATAAAAACTAAAATAATGATTGCGATTCTAATACCGAATATTAAAATTCTATAAAACATTTATTTTTTTGAACACTTCATATTTCAGTAGCACGGAAGTACTTCTAAATTATTTTAACAAAACCGCAATAGTCTAGTCGGTCTAACGCATGATAACCTATTATTTACGTATATCCATAGAATTATTACATCTGGAATCAACATCATGAACAACAGAATGAAGCTAATTTAAAGTGCACCGATCGTGCGTAACAACATCAGAAATAACAAAGTGAAATTTTAAAGAACTTATGTGTATGTAATATTTTATTAGTGTGTTAAACGAATTGAGTGTCATCGGTACACTAACGCCAGAATATCGTGTAGTTACGCGCGATCGGTGCACTTTAAATTGGCTTCATTCTGTTGTTCATGATGTTGATTCCAGATGTAATAATTCTATGCGTATATCTTAGTCAAAGTTCTATCTCTCGCCTCCCCCCTTATTTCGCGAGAGATGACAAATAGCCGAATCATTTCTCATCTTGGAAGCTAATGACGGCATCTCCCTTAGTAAAACATCCGAGTGTAGTGGTGTATTCACTTGAATGAAACGATCTATTTCATGTGGAATGAACAATGTGAATGATTCGGTCAATTCGGATGGATTGAGAGGCATTGAAGGTCTAAATCTAAATGTGAAAAAGATTTATGTGCAATTTTTCACAACACCACTGGTTAAAAACGGTGAAAGAAAACATCGTGAGGAAAACTGCATGTCGGAAAAGGATTCTAAAAAAATCCTTTGAAGATATGTGAAGTCCTCAATCCGCACTGGGCGAGCGTGGTGGACTATGCCTAATCCCTCTTCTGAGGAGACCTGAGCCCAACAGTGGGCAGTAATGGGTTGGTACAGAAGGCCTTTTTACCATAGTTTTTTTTGTCAGGGCAGACGGACTACCAGGACACCTGATAAGAGGTTACCGAAGTATGTTAGGGGACACTGCCGGCCTGATTGAGAACTCTTGTTTGAAGAAAGAGAAGTCATAGCACTTGGAAAATACCGAGAACGGGATCTCATTTCATAAAATACAATTTGAACAATTGGTCTTATCTGACCGAAAAGTTTAAGTACCTATGCGTAATTCGTTGTACGTCCGGCGGATAATAACTGGTGAAAACAGTTTTTTTTATTATTGCAAGACCGTCGTCCATCAACTAGGGCACTGAGGAACCCTAATACAAAACTTCTTAAACCTATAGGTATTTTCCTAACACCGATTTACTATAATTAATGTTTAAATCAAAATCAGATGAACAATCATTCAACCGCACATTTTAATTGGACTAAAAGACTCACTGAATCAACTCAGTGAACGAACGTTTGCCCGGTCCGTTCCCAGTTCGCACGAAGATTGGGCCCATAATTTATCGTCCTATCGCAGTGGTCCACTCACGATCATCTCGCTAACGTATTGGGCGCTATTCGTCGTGCTAAGGTCATTTACCAAAGGGTTGTCCGGTAACGAAGATAAGAATGTGTTTTGAAAATAACGTCTTACCTTTTGTTATTTATGGAGGTACTTATTCATTTTGTACGTTGTTTTCTTTCGGTTTATTTTTGATTTAGAGCTGTTTGGGAACTATAGTTTCTGGTATTTATTAGTGTACTCAAGGCTGCTTTTACTTGATAGGATATTATGGTGGTTGGCATCCATGCGAGAGGTCGCGGTATCAAATTTAGCCGGCTTGTCTTAATCTTAATGTGAAAAATGATTAATGTACAATTTTTCACAACACCTCTGACTAAAAACGGTGTACAAAAACATCGTGAGAAAACTTGCATATTGAGAAAAGAATTCGTATTGGGCAAACGTGGTGGACTACACCTATCAGTAATGGGTTGATACAGTAGAAAGAAAATAAAAAGTTGGTGACGCGTAGAGGCGGGTGCAACTGTAAAGAATGTAGTGTTGGGTTCTGGCCTCAGCCGGGTCGGATGCTGAGTGTGAACGGTTGGAGGTTTTAGTGCGAATTGACTTCCACCCACCCCTGGGAGGAAGTTCAGCGATTTCCTCCTCCTCAAAAAAGTTGTTGAAGCAGTTTAGTTACGTACTTGTCCACTTTTCACTCAAAAAATATACGTTGCTTCTCTCAGTAATTTACGTTTTGTAAACGGAATTTCGACATTCAATTTATTAAACGGCATTCTAATGGACAATAAACAGATCCAATCTCAGATATCAAAAACAAATGGCGAAGATCTAAAATCTCTGATCAGCGGAAACTAAACTGAGTTTCGTGCCAAACCCGAAACTTTTGGAATGAGTTCAAGTGTTGACGCATTCAGCCCAACAATAGTTTCTAAACTGAATGATATTGTTGAAAAACTTTTTGTCCGTTTTCTACGCATTGCAGGTTTGTTAAGTTGACTCTTATTTGTGAGAGAATTTTAGGTACAAACTTATATCTTGCTCTGGATGTAACTATGTGTAACTAAGTAAGTTCGGGTGGAATCTTCCGGGTTGAATTTGATTAACTTCTCGGTTTCCGATTGAGCTGATATTTTGCAGGCATATCTATATCGCGTGACAATGCAATAATATGATACCATCAAATACCATGGAGCTGATGGCTGTTAGTCTCGCTAAAACTCGAGAACGACTGAACCTTATTTGGCTTGGGATTTGGCTTATTTTAATCTTGAAATATTCGTAGAAGTCCAGGGAAGGTTTAAACGGTGAGAAAATTTCCTTATGTGACGCAGACGAAGTTGTGTGGGCCAGCTAGTCAAAAATAAAATGAGCTTTCCTTACAAAAACACATCCTATCTCTAATATTTAAAGTACTTCCCGTTCATATCCCATAGTTCTGGGACACCCTGTATAGTCGTGTACTATCGATTTTACTCTATCCTGATTTGTTAACAAAATTAAATACATCGTTTCGAGCCGATTTCCCAAACTGAACTAATTGCCTAACAAATGTTGAGCCATTAATTTTAAACAACGTAAATAGAGAACGAGGATAACTATTTGATCTTGTTAATGTTACCATTTAAAGTTGAAATAAATGGGGTTTTAACCGACTACAAAAGAGGAGGTTTCTCAATACGACCGAAAATATTATTTTTATGTTAGTAGTGGATAACTTCGTCGTTTATAAACCGATTATGATGATTTTTTTTGTGGTAAAAAGATGTTTAAATTGTAGTCCCCAGAAAAGGATTTACTAATAGCAGATGAGAGAAATCTCCTTGATTTTACTTCTGTAAAGAAAATTACGTGTTCACTAAAACTAACATTGTCATGAGAATGGGATGAGCTAGTTTTTACCAAGGGATATTTTATTTTAAAGATCGCGAAAATAGATGAGAATTTTTTTTTTTCTTTTTTATTGTCTTGTAGGCAGACGAGCTAACGGGCCACCTGATCGTAAGCGATTACCGTTGCTCATAGACCTCTGCATTGTCAGCGGACACTGCGGGGCCGCTACCTACGGCCTACCTTTTATGGACTTTCTATGTATCAACATTAATTAAAAACATAGGATTTTCAGTACATTATTCAGTAATTTCAGGTGATTTCATTTGAAAAAAGATAAAGTCATGTTTAGCTAAATATTTTTTTTTATAGTAGGAAAGTAAAAATATATTATAATTTAATTAAAAAACTCGCATAGCTTTATATAACAATTTAGGAGCATTCCTTCTAAACTAACAGATAAACATTTGTACACAGAAGTTTGATCGTTTTACAATTGTTTCAAATAACTTTGGAGATAAATGGTTTTTCTGCTCTAAATGTTTGTAATTCGCTGTTTGTATCGGAATGTTTATTTAAGGAATTAATTAGAAAACTTGTTAGAATATTTTGTTGGCAGATTAATTAGTATTCTCGAAAGTTAATGAGAGCTTTATCTAGTTGTTTAGTTATATAAACACTGATTTTATTTTTTGTAATTCTCATTTTATTAGTACACTATTGGCTAAAAAAAACTTGAGAGGTGTCATGGGACACCCGAATAGAACGAAGTTCCTTTCGATTAAAAGATATCTTATATATTTTTTTCCTTTCGTAACGCGCGATAAGTCGTGTTTTAAAAGATTTTGATCACAACGCCATCTAGCGATAATCATCAAAAACAAAATAAGGAACGCGTTTTAAAAGATTTTGATCACAGCGCCATTTAGCGATAATCATCAAAAACAAAAAAAGTGTCGTGACAACTTTTCGTAAGATTTTTTTTCCGTCTAGCCCCCTTTCACAACGCGCGATAAGACCTTCGTTACAAAAAACAATTCAATTCAACAAAACACTGGTTTCACTTAATGAAGTCCTTACTATTTGATTTGTCTTTCATGACTTAGTCTTCTTGATGCCGTTTTTATCCTGTACTTATACAAGACGTAAAAGACGAACATAACAAGCCTTCTTTTACAAAAACAATTGAGTAGTACTTTCATGCATTTTCAACGGGTTCTTACCATCACTGGATACAATTACATAATCCTCAGGTACTATCTTCTGAACGTCGTCACGTACCAAGGATGGTTAAAGAAGCTATCGAGATTTCAAGACATAGCACTTTTAACAGGGGTGACGGCTTCAGATTATCGAGTATGTGGAATCCAGTGCTAAACACAACAGTCACTTAGGGTTCATGCTCAGAGAGTCTTGTAGATACAGTGAGTGTGGTGTGTCGTAATGTGAGTTCGAGTTCCAGTGGTACTACCCAAAAGCGAACGAGAAAGAGGGTAGACAGATTTGTTTGTTCTTAAATCGACCCGCAGTATCCAGTCTTCTCGTGATCATGACGTTTGCAACAACGTTGAAATATCGAGACAACTCAATTAATTAAATATCGCGGTAAGAACCCGTTGAAAATGCATGATAGTATTATAGAAAACCGCGAGTGTCAGAATAAGTTTACAATTGAGTAGGTAAACAAACCTAATGGTAAGGATAGCTCCAAAAGTCTATTAAAAACTAGTGTTATTTTAAGAACACGAACCCAACTAGTATTTTCCAATCACTCCCATAAAGGCTGGGATACTGCATAGATTTGATTCACTATTTACAGTATAGGTCTGAATGTGAGGTCAGGCCGATTGAATGGCCGAACGATGTGTAAACCCGAGCTCGACACCGCTTTTACAACGTTACATAACTGTCCGGGACCGACGCTTTTAGGGATGGGAAAAGGTGGTGAAATGAATCTTGTGTAGTATTTATTCGTCTGTGGATGCCACTAGGTGGCGCAATGGTACGTGCCTGGTCGTTCGAAATCAATGCCTTATTTGATAATCATTTTGATCATTGATAGAACCCAATTAATATTGATGTTGTTTTGTTTATTCTAGCGATACGATGTAACGTTTCTACTTGGCGATTCATCATCATCGTTAGGTATCTTCTAATACTGATATAGACATTGCAACTTATCCTGGGATAAAGATTTTGATTCTTAACTTTAAAAACTATACCATTTTGCCAATTTTAGTAAGGTCTCAGCCTTTTAGATTTGCTAAATGAGTGATATTTTTTTTTAATATTTATTTTAGCAAGTCATTTACAAAATATTACTACTATTTTATAAACTAGTTTTTTCTTAAAGACCTAATAGTGCCGATAATATGATAATAACAATTAAAAAATACATAGTGACAAGCTTCACAGTAACCGTAAATTCGTTTTATATAAAAATATGTATCTTATTTTATATTAATTTGATGGAATGGATATTAGATGGAAATAGAAAGTTTGATATCACAGGAGTCCATAAGCGACGATAATCACTTACCATCAAATAAAACATAAACTCTATCAAGCTGTCAAGCTACGGGGCAAAAAATTACCAACTTACTATTTAAACACAGATTTTTTTCTTTCAACGCTCGTACCCACCAAATAAATATACGAACAAAATGGAAATGTCCCAAACCAAAACTAAGTTTAAGACTCTTCTCAAAAGTACACAATTTTAATGACACCTTTTCCTAAGAACTACTCTTTTTATAAATGTTTTATTACAACTAAAGAAACCATTGCTTAAATATCACTGTGCTGTTGCCAAACTTCAATTACTTAAATTATAAATTAGTGACTGTGGCGACCATTAATAACGCGCGAGGTCCTGACTCGCGGTTACGACATTTGCAAGAATCTTCGCATATATACGACATTTCAAATCTACTACAGTGGGCTTCAGCCTGACCGGGCATACACTACCTCGCCCGGTCGGAGATCTCCCTTTGGCCTCATATCACTAACACCCACAGTGACGATGACTAAGTAATCGAAATTCTAAAAATATACAAAGAATATGTAAGTCCAAGATGTCCCAACTCAAAACTAAGTTTAAGACTCGTCTCAGAGTGACACCATCTTCGCGACACTCCCAAATTGAAACGGAAGGTGTCCGATAAATTCCACATTCGCTCCTCCAAGGAATTCGGGAAACTTCCCGGTTTGTACGTGAATTTTTTAGGAAACCCGTTTCCTGGGGAACTGTCCTTTATTATATGTGACTTTTTACGTAATATATTTTTCATGTGTGAGGTATCATTATTTACTGGCGGAGAGTTTAGTCAATGTCATAAGGTTATAGAGACGAAAATGTATAAGACAGTTTATGTACAACATAGTATAAAACAAAGTCGTTTCACACTGTCTATTCCTTTATTTGCTTAAATCTATATGAAACTACTAGCTGGCCCACACAAATTCGTCTGCGTCACAAAAAGAAATTTTCTCGTTTGAACCTTCCCTGGACTTCTACGAATATTTCAAGATTAAAATAAGCCAAATCGGTTCAGTCGTTCTAGAGTTTTAGCGAGACTAACGAACAGCAATTCATTTTTATATTGTAACGATCACTTCTAAACATTGTCGCTAGATGGCGTTACGCTGCCCTTTTATCGAATATAACGACAGTGTTTTAATGCCGGTGAACTATAAAAATTATGTACGGTAGGACTCGAAAAATCTTTAAAGTGAGAAAGACGCTATCTGAAATGTTACTGGTAATTTAATTTATTTCGTTTAAAACTCAAATTACAAATAATATTTACGTATATTTCGTGACGTTGTCGTGGACATTATTGGACACGGGGTGAGTATAAATTAGAAAAGGTTTTGAAATTTGTGTCTGACTCAACCCATACTTAGTGCTGCAAATTTTGTTCTCAGCATACCGGAACGCCCTTAATATAAGGGATCATTGGAAATTTGTTCTCGGCATTGTAGCTGGGCATATACTGTGCCTTGTGAACTTGGGAACCTTGGTCTGCTTAAGAGGCACCGCCGTCCAACCTCCGAATACTCAGGTGTGATCGGGCCAGTTAAGTTGATCATAAATCTTCGTAGCCATTATAGTTTTCTCAGCAATAAGTAATTTAGCAATAGTAATATAGTAAATAGTAATGTTAGTAGATAGTCTGTATAATTTTGTGTGCCTAGTCTTAAGTGTGTGAAATAAACCTAACTGAGATATCAGTTGCGTTAATTTTATTGCTGTCCAAGGACTGATGAACCCCAAATCATCACAATATATAAGAAGAATAAGAAGAAGATAAATGTATAAAACTACGTTTTTTTTTTTTTCAGTTGGAGGAATGGTATGTATGTGAGAGTTGAACCGCACTAAAACCTCCAACCGCTCACACTCAGCGTCCGAACCCCGGCTGAGGCCAGAACCCAGCACGGGGTTATGAAGGACGACGCGACGCGTTACGCTCTCGGCAAACTTTCAGGTCGCGCCGCCCCCAAAAAAAAAACTACAAATTGGATTTTAATGCGACTTTTAATAGGCTATTCAAAAACAAGGTTTATGTGTATAATTATTATTATTAAAAACACTGATTATTTTAGATATGTTTGATGCAATTTCTACTGACGCAATTATACCGTCTGCATCTTCTACTTGTGACGCAAATTAAGTGTACTGTGAGTAAACTAGTGACTTACAAAACCAATAATAAAGTAATTTATATTATTACTTATAGCTGATCGCTTCAACTTTATCTAAGTCACAAAGAATCATCATCATTATCAGCCTATAGATGTTTGCTGGACATAGGCTGCCTCAAAGAAATCGTTCAGTCTAAATATCATGTTTGTATTATCACGTACTACGATCGAATTGCAAATAACGCATCCAAACTTCGACCAACATCGAAAGCCATGTTATCAGTACTAACAAAAACAAGCGAAATTAACTTCGCAAACATTCTAAATTGAGCAGGAAATAGGTTGCAATGGAGTTCACCAATACTGTATGTTGGATCAACACGTTGGCCAAACATTTATTTAGGAACCCGGTCTGTATTATGCTGAACATTTTGATTGTCGTGCGACTGTGAATCGGGAATTAAACGGACTGTATCGGGTGGTGTATGTAGGATTAATATCCGGTCGACGACACATGAGGCATAGACTATAGGAACGAATAGACATGTGTAGCATGTGCACTTTATCGTACAAAATAGAGTTGAATAGATGAATGGTAAATAATGTTTTGATGTCATAATTTATACATTGCAATAAAAACTTTTAAAATGCGAAAAGTACTTTCCACAAAAATGAGAACGACCGGTATTTGTCAGATCTTTATCAAATTTGTGGAGATTAGGTCTACAGTATCTGTATCTGTACCAACCCATTACTGCCCACTGTTGGGCTCAGGTCTCCTCAGAAGAGGGATTAGGCATAGTCCACCACGCTTGCCCAGTGCGGATTGGGGACTTCACATATCTTCAAAGGTTTTTTAGAACCCTTTTCCGACATGCAGGTTTCCTCACGATGTTTTCCTTCACCGTTTTTAGTCAGTGGTGTTGTTAAAAATTGCACATAAATCTTTTCACATCTATGTTTTAATACTAAACAATTCATCCGGTAAAGAAATACACTTTAATGCATACACTCACAGCAAATAATAAAATTTTAAAACTCCAAACTTACTTGTGTAAAAATATAGATAAAACTTTACGACAAACATAAACTATCATTTGAAATAAGAATCATCTAAATCGGTTAATTTAAACTTATGTGAAGACAAACATAAAAAAAAACAGTAAATAACCTCGTTTTCGGAAGTCAATTTAAGTACTTCAAAACACATTAAATTATTCAATCTATCAATAATTTAACTAAAATTGAATTGCATTGGTTAGATTTTCCATTTGCAGTTCACAAAAGTCAGTCTGAGAGGAAAATCCAGTATATCTTTATTAGTGTCGCTTCTCAGTACAACTGCAGGAACCATTGGACTAATATATCACTGTGCTGTTGATATATCACTTTTAATCTCCATTACTTCGATAATCGATGATGACTGTGACTTAGTAATGGTAGTTTACGAGGGTTCACACAAGTATTGAGCTGCAACAACCCATTACTGCCTATTGCTGGGCTCAGATCTCCTCAATAGAGGGATTAGGCATAATCCACCACGCTTACAGATGCGGATTGGGAACATATCATAATTTCGATTGATTTTTGCAATGCTTTTCCAATGTGCAGGTTTCGTTGCGATGGTTTCATACAACGTTTTTAACTAGTGGTGTTGTAGTTAATTGCAGTTTTTTTGTTCCACTTCTATACGTCTGTTTTTTATGTACAAGGTAAAGGAAACTGTTCGTAGATGGCTTCTCACATTGGACTATTACAATATAGAGTGTGTGTTGGTTCAGGTACAATAATACGTCCTTATCCTATCATGCACCTGATTTTTTTTTTAATTTTAATTTTTAGTTTATTTCTTAGTGTAGTTTGTAGTTTTTGTTTTTTATTATGTCTCTGATAATGGTTCCATTATCTTTCGTGTTAATCAAGTTTCGGTCTCCCGCGATACAGGCCTGTCCTAGTGCGGGGACCATTGTTATACATATAGATTTTGTAAACCTTTTCTTTTTAATAAATAATTTTGTATTTTGTATGTTTGTTCCCGCATTACTTTGGTTTGACTGGACCGAATTTGATAATTTTTGTGTTAGATAGAAGTGGTCGGATCGATTGATCTTATCTTCTACGGTTAAATATACACTGAAAAAAATTCAAGTCCCATAATTTTTTCACGCCAAAAATCAGAGAGGCAATAAAATTACTCCTGTACCAACCCATTACTACCCACTTGTTGGGCTCAGGTCTCCTCAGAAGAGGTATTAGGCATAGTCCACCACGCTTGCCCAATGCGGATTGGGGACTTCACATATCTTCAAAGGATTTTTAGAACCCTTTTCCGACATGCAGTTTTCCTCACGATGTTTTCCTTCACCGTTTTTAGCCAGTGGTGTTGTGAAAAATTGCACAAAAATCTTTTTCACATTTAGATTTAGAGGTACAAGCCGGCCGGATTTGAACCCGCGACCTCCCGTTCGGAAGGACGCGATTCGACCACTCGGCCATCACGACTTATAAAATTACTCAACACGTATTAAAACACAGCATCTAATCTAAGTTCATAACAGTCTAACCCCAACAATCATTTGTCAAAAACCGTTTTCAAATAACTTAGTAATCACAACTCTAGTTGTACATTGAACAATCAATCTTCGAAGTTCAGAACTTCATAATCTCGGCACTCGGTTATTGTCAACTGTTCTTTGAAGTTTCACTTTACACTTGTAAGGATTTCGAGTTTATTAAATACTTGTGTTTTGAGGATATTGCGTTTTTGGACTTTAAAATGAGGTTTGATATTGTTTTTTGCAATGTATTCGTAAGTAGTTACCATCCCGACGGCGAGGTGCCATCATTGCACAAGCGACCTGGACACGACAGAGCATACCTACGCTCGCTGTTTGTCCCGCATGGGAAGAACAGCGCCGTGTCCTGGTCGCACAAGTAGGACGGGACTTGTCGTTGCCGGGCGTCGATGTGCTCGACAGCGACGAGTCCTGGAAGGCGATGCTCGACTTCTGCGAGTCCACCATCTCGCAGAAGGAGGCGGCAGGGCGGGTGAGGGAGAGCTCTTCCCTCCCCGACCGACCCATCGCCGCCGACGTCGAGCGGGGGGCCGGCCTCGGGACGTGTCCCGAGATCTGGCCCCCTAAAAAGAGTACCGGGTCGACTAACATCGGACCCGAGGGGTGTTGCGCTAGAGCTCAGCACGGACCCTCTGCAACAGCTCGGCGGGCTTGGTCGGCCCGCCTACCGAGGGAGCCGGTGGTCGCTTCGCCGACGACTGCCGGTTCGTCGTCCGGGGGTGCCGGGGCGATACGCGAGCGTCGATCGCGAATGCTTCCTGTCACCCCTACCAAATCGGTCGTCGAGCACGAGCAGCGGAAGGATTTGGTGCGGTTCAACTCCCACATATCCCACTGGCGGGGCGAGTGGAAGTCCGGCGATTTCCTCCCGTCAAAAAAAAAAGTAATTACCATCGCTCATGGACCTTTGCAATGTCAGGAGACACTGCAGGGGAGGTACTTACGATTTTTAAAGACCTTCCTTGGGGTGGAGGGGCGAGTGGGTTTTTGTAGAAATTCATCGATTTTAAAGTGAGTAAACTGGTCTGTTCTTTTCCTAGTTCGTAGTCGTATATTCTCAAGATCAGATCCCGTCTTTTTCTACAAGACAGATACACGAGTTTTAGGCCCACATGATAAGCGGTTTGCGTTCTTGAGTTTGGGCATTGAGAGGTCGGTCCTCAGTCTTCCCGTGATCATGGCGCTTGAAACAGTGCTGAAATATCGGGACCGGTCAATTAAAAATAATCGTGGTAAGAACCCGTTTAGTAAGAGTGTAAGTTGATAAATGTTATTCATATACATTGCTTAAATTAAACTCTTATATGGATACATAGGTACAACGTTCTTAGTTTAATTTAAATTACAAAAATATTCCTCAACCAATTAAAAACAAACGTATGACGAACGATTATCTAACGAATCAGAACCATCAACAAGCCTTACCCAAAGCCAAACAAAGTAACACCTTATTTTTACACAAAACGGTGCAAAATCACATAACACCTAAATTAATGTTCACATAAACAGAGATCTCAAATCCTATAAAACGAATCTTCATGATACTGTGAAGATGCACCGGATTAACTGTTGGAAAATGAACCTTATTGCAAGTAGAATAGTGGTCACAAAGTCTATGCAATACCTTTTATTTCAGCGTTATTGCGGTGTCATTCGAAGTATCACCTGCTCTTGATAAGTTAGATATACGGGTGGCTAATGTGTCGAGCTTACTAAATTTTTGTACTATGTCAAGATTTTGTAATAGTGTAATAAAACCCATGTGGTATAGATACTTCAACAATTCATGAAATTCCTAAACGAATAGTTACATTATGTTAAATTTGAAATTCACGATTTGACTTCAATATCGAGGATTTTATAATGGGTGGTTCTAGAACTATACAATATGAAAAAGAAGTATGTTTTGCTGGAAGGAAATATTTTAGATATTTAATAGGTAAAACTTCATTCAAAGATTATATCACGGTTTGTCTAAAATGGAACTAATAAATTGGAAAAATAGCATTCTATATTTTGTACTCTTTAGTATTTTTATACTCTTCTATGTAATGAGTATTTTTAGGTCCTTGTTTTTAGAACCGTATATTTTCATCAGTGTACACGTGCAGAGAGCTCTGCCACAAGGGACGTAAAGTTGACCGTTCTGTTTCTACACATTACGTCTTGTCTACAGTACACTCCGATACACCTTTACCGACTTACACAGAGTCTTTAAAAGAACTGTGGCTTTGATGGTTTGGAAAGTTTAGTTAAAGCTAAAGTGGAAAAGCTCTTTGCATTTATGTGTTATTGGTAGAAAGGATGAAACAATATTGATTGTCATATTTGCATATTTGCCTAACTTAAGTGGTAACTGTCGTTTTTGGACCTCTGCAATGTCAGGAGACGCTGTTTTAAACCTTAAAGCACTATGACATGTCCCTTTTTAAACGAGGATTAACAAAAGTCTTGTGTCCCATTAAAAATAATCGTGGTAAGAACCCGTCTAGTAATAGTGTAAGTGATGTAGATAACCGCGAGTGTTTGAAGAAATTTAAAACATTTATCAATATTATCATCATCATCATCAGCCTATAGACGTCCACTGCTGGACATAGGCCTCCCCCAAACTTCGCCACATCGACCGGTCCTGCGCCATCTGCATCCAGTGACCTCCCGCAATCTTGACCAGATCGTCGGTCCATCTTGTGGGGGTCTACCAACATTGCGCCTACCAGTTCGTGGCCGCCACTCCAGAACTTTATCAATATTATGTAAGCTGTAAATACTTCATTTATTAATAAATGGTAAGGTTCACAAGCACTGATTTAAACGTCAATAGGTATGAAATGAAGTTAAGCTATTCTATCCTAAATAAATGGAATAAAGTTGAAATATTTCATTGTGACTCAGCCGAACTACGGCCATCAAGTTATCAATCTTTTAACAAAAGCCAAAAAATAATCCAACTCGAACTATGCCCCTCATTTTTTTGGCGTCAAACAAACACCGAGCTCATTTCCAATGACGAAAAAAAAAGTTAATTTAAAAACCTCAAACGCAGATCCTGGCATACACCACGCCTCAAATATCAAAGACAATAATGGCCGCCGAAATGTACCTGCTTTGTTTTCAAGTGAGCTCATTAAGGGCTTACCGGCTTTGGTACTTCGATTCTGGAACCTTCGATATTTCACTTACACAATTACTAAATCACTTACCACGATTTTAATTGAACGAGCGATCCCGACTAAAACGGTGAAGGAAAACATCGCGAGGAAACCTGTCGGAAAAGGATTCTAAAAATCCTTTGAAGATATGTGAAGTCCCCAATCCGCACTGGGCAAGCGTGGTGGACTATGCCTAATCCCTCTTCTGAGGAGACCTGAGCCCAACAGTGGGCAGTAATGGGTTGGTACAGTACAGTACAGAGCGATCCCGATATTTAAACACTGTTGCAAGAGTCGTGATCACGGGAAGACTGAGTACTGCGGTTAGATTAAAAGCAGATCTGTCTACTCTCTCGTTCGTTTGCCGGTACCACTGGAACCCATATAGTAATTGTGTACGTGTACATAATTGTAGGTGTGAATGTGGAGTCTATCTGAATAGTAGTGGCAGAATTTGACGTTGAAGAATTTACAGACCTAAAAGTAAAGTTCTTCTTTTCTATCTTTGATTTCAAATTTCTTGAAATGCTTAAAGACTGAAATCTAATTTATCGGAAAAGAGATCTAAATATTAAATAGCATGATTAAATAACATACTAGTAACTTCAATTTAATTTTATATTAAAAAAAAACTTGAGAGGTGTCATGGGACACCCGAATAGAACGAAGTTCTTTTCGATTAAAAGATATCTTATATTTTTTTCCTCACGTAACGCGCGATTTTAAAAGATTTTGATCACAGCGCCATCTAGCGATAATCATCTAAAATAAAAAAAGT
Organism: Trilocha varians; assembly: GCA_030269945.2. NCBI lineage: Eukaryota > Metazoa > Arthropoda > Insecta > Lepidoptera > Bombycidae > Trilocha > Trilocha varians. The sequence goes on from AP028265.1 coordinate 11,246,925, forward strand.
GTCGTGACAACTTTTCGTAAGATTTTTTCCCGTCTAGCCCCCTTTCGATAACGCGCGATAAGGATCTTCGCTCCAAAAACTATAAATTCATAGATAGCAATCAAAATAACAACAATTGCCTACCGAATTCAACATCTACATACCAGCTAAAACCTAAATGCTGACGTCTCTAATCGTTTCTTAATTTTCTATTCAAGAATGTCACCACACTAAATTATTAAATATCGAATCACCAAGAATCGGGATACCAGCTTGAAAAATCCTATTCGCGACGCCCCACTCGAAAATGGAGTTCAAATAAAGCCTACTTTGAAGGGGACCCGTAATTAGTTCTAAGAGACAAAGGCTACTATGGTATACCGTGGGAGATGCCACCTATTTAATTAACTCTTCAGAATTGTATGATATTTTGTGTACCTACTTGGGAGTTGGAAAGGGCTATGCTGGGTGTTTCTCTGCGTGATCAAATCAGAAATCCTCATTTCTGATTTGATCACGTTCCGCAAAAGGACTAAAGTAACCGACATAACCCAAAGAATTGCATCTTTGAAGTGGCAATGAGCAGGACACATTGTGCGAAGAACGGATGGCCGATGGGATCGCGGGAGGTCACTGGATGGAGATGGCGCAAGACTGGTCGATGTGGCGAGATTTGGGGAGGCCTATGTCCAGCAGTGGACGTATATAGGCTGATGATGATGACTTGGGAGTTGATTAGCAAAGAAATTTCACAGTATAAAGATATTAGAATTTGAAACAGGGAAAGGTTTTGTTTGAAAATTTATTGTGCTATCAAGAATAGCAAAGTATAGTATGTTCATTTAATTAAAAGATATTATGACATGTATTCCCAAGTGTATTTATTTTATTTTATTTTACATTTTTAGGAAAACTTCAGCTAGGTACAAATGTAGTTAGAAGCACATAGTGACTTATGGCTACAAGTTCTCACAAATATGCATACAAAGAACAAGTTAAAAATAATTCGAATCATGCTAAAAAAATAATTAAAAAAAAGAAAGCCATAGACGCTAAAGAATATATAAAATTATAAAGTATGACGGGGCAAATAGTGTGTTGATGTGTAATGACGTTGTAATTAGTCGTTCTTCGTTTGGTTTTGTCAGGAATGTCGTCACAATGTCCACTTGAGCACTTGATGAATACTTTTGAATAAAAACTTCAAAATAACGAGTTTTAACAGTTTATTACTTTTATATCAAGAGGTCCGTTCGCCTCGACAATTCAAACACGAATGAATAATAACAGCGTCCAACGCCTGTATTTATAGCGAGTCTCCAATTCCAACTACCCGCACGGTGAATAGGTTGGTTTCCCTTGTTATCACCCCGTTAAGTATAATGTAAAGAAAAAAAAACAATCTATTTTGAAGATTACAGCTAGGTGTGGCAAGGTAACGTAATAGCTGGCTACTGTTCGAAATATAATTTTATTGAAATATATTTTAAGATTATGAGAAGACATAGTAAAAACATAGACATAGTAAAGTGTAGCTGTTTTGTATAACACTTGTTCAACGTACCTGCTTATTTGTACATATAAGAGTTGAAGGATTAATTCAGCTAAACATGCGAACTCGAGGAAAAAAAAAGCGATCGATACGGAAGATAGCTGGCCTCTAATATGATCTAGAATTCTAATTGCCATTTCTAGATCTGCTGATGCTGTAACACAACATGGAGCTATGCATAGCGGCACGACGCGTTGCGCACTACGGCATTCTTTACCGTAACAAAGAATCGGCGGCCATTTCCCTCAAAACCTTAGATAAAAAACCATCGCCAGATTACCCCAAATCGAAAACAGCCACACAAATTAGTAATTTCCATTCCGAATTGTCCGACCCAAAGCTTATGGATCCCCAACATGCCAATACAATGCGTAAAGTCGTTTAAAATTCATTTTCTCTCACCCTCGGAACTACCCTCTAATCACGTGGTACTAACGGGTACTCTTATGAAGTGGCTTAACATCAAAGGATGACGCCTCGGTGAAAACGGGGGAGTGATAGTACTTTGTGGAGATTTCCAGTTGAATTTCGGCCATTTTTTTGGTTTTTTTATGGTAGTTTTGTATGCTAATTCAGTGTTTTAGAAGTGATTGTTAATAGGCTATTACTCACCAAGCTAATAAAAGTATAAAATTATCATACTTTGATGAATTTACGAAAAACTAAGCGATTAATGTTAATTTCTACTCATAAAAACGCAAAATATATTTTATATTCCAATTTTAAAATTCGTGTTTTTTTATCTGTGCTTCGAATGTTAAAAACGTTATCCGCCATGATGGCTTATAATATGACGTCACATCTACAGTAAACCCCTTAGCAAATCGTAGTGTTTACACCGCTGTTTACTCTGTGAGTGACGCAAAAGTGACGTTAAAAGATGGCGGTGCATTTGGCGACGTTTTTGCGCCAAATTTGAAATTGAAATTTTAAATGGCAAATTTTAGCCTAATTTGGCTAAAAAAAATTGTTTTATTTTTTTTATTGGTTTTTATGAACAAAAGATTACATTAAAATAGAAAAAAAAATGGAGTGGAATAGCCTATTGGAAATTGGTAGAGAAACTTGGAGCAGAAAATTTACCTTTTCGGTAAGTCAAATTCTATTATTTCCTAATTTAAAATTACAACGATTTGTTCTGGTATTGTATCTTTACAGGGACTTATACAATTACTTATGAACTTATTCAGACACTCGCGGTTTTCTATAATACTTTCATGCATTTTCAACGGGTTCTTACCATGATATTTAATTAACACAACCACTAAGGGTTCGTGCTCAGAGAGTCTTGTAGATACAGTGAGTGTGGTGTGTCGTGATGTGAGTTCGAGTTCCAGTGGTACCACCCAAAAGCGAACGAGAAAGAGGGTAGACAGATTTGTTTGCTTTTAAATCGACCCGCAGTATCCAGTCTTCTCGTGATCATGACGTTTGCAACAACGTTGAAATATCGAGACAACTCAATTATTTAAATATTGCGGTAAGAACCCGTTGAAAATGCATGAAATTACTTATGAGCTGGAGTGCTGTTAACAAGTAAAGTATGCAAAAAAATTTATCAAAGATATAGAGCACAAAGCACTGTCTATGAATACAACTAAAATCAAACTTTTTATTTTATGGCAACATTCACACTGAACGCGTTTTTGGATCACAGTGGATCGTCAGCTGTGGATCCGGTAATAAGTCGTAAAACGTCATTTCAAACGAGTTTCTCTTGAACTGTAATGCCGCTTTTCCACATTGGCTTGCCAACTTCCAATGCACGTAAACGACAAATAGTAGTCCAACTGGCAAACGGAGACATAGTTTCAATGCCGGCCAATCAAAACTCCCGTTTACATATCGTCATTTGTTTTTTATGTATGTTGGATGTTCGCAAATATGTAAAGGAAACATTAGCCTCCCTCGCAGTAATCCCCTTCAAGCCCTGAAATAAAAGTGGCTGGAGATTTCCTTAATTAAAGGTTTGAACAACCTCTTTGATGTTGGGGAGTAAAAAAATACAGTGAAAAGTTCGAAGACGCCATTTTGGAAATCTTGAATTTTGATGAGTTGTCGATGTATCTTTAAAATGAATTTGGTTTTATTGCGTAAAATAGCTTTGGAATGTAATTTAGTTAGTTTTTGTACTTTAAAGAAATATTGCAGATAGCATAGGAACCAAAACTTGACTAGGGTGATAGGCTGAATGATGATGGTGATGAGAATAATATTTTACCATCAATTTCGACTTTGACAGTAAACGTTACGTACCAAGGTTGGTTAAAGAAGCTATCGAGATTTCAAGACATAGCACTTTTAACAGGGGTGACGGCTTCAGATTATCGAGTATGTGGAATCCAGTGCTAAACACAACAGTCACTAAGGGTTCATGCTCAGAGAGTCTTGTAGATACAGTGAGTGTGGTGTGTCGTGATGTGAGTTCGAGTTCCAGTGGTACTACCCAAAAGCGGACGAGAAAGAGGGTAGACAGATTTGTTTGCTCTAAAATCGACCCGCAGTATCCAGTCTTCTCGTGATCAAGACGTTTGCAACAACGTTGACATATCGAGACAACTCAATTAAATATCCACGATAAGAACCCGTTGAAAATGCATGAAAGTATTGACAGTAAATCCTAATAATATTATAAAGGCGAAAGTTTGTATGTATGGATGTATGGATGGATGTATGTATGGATGTATGTTTGTTACTCTTTCACGTAAAAACTACTGAATGGATTTGAATGAAACTTTACCACAATATAGCTTATACATCAGAATAACACTGTCAAAAACGTTGCTAGCTCTTATACTATAATTTAAATTTGATTGTGTCATTTTTGGCCCTGTCTATGGTTATTTTTTAATTGTCATAGATACAAGGGGTTCTGTTCCTTCTTAAAAATTGTGTCTTTAATTCGTTTCAGAGATAAGCAAGACCTATATATAAATAATTTTTATTAAAAAATTTTAGAGCAACGACACCTATTGACTTTCAGGTCGAATTACATATGGAAGCTTTTTTTTTGTTGATATAAATAATTTAAATTTGATTATGTCATTGTGGGACAATGTTTCCTATTTGCTAACTAGATGGTGTTGGCGTATAAATTTGAATTATTCTGAATCGCGCTATTATTTCGTACACCAAATGTCAAAACTGATGTTACCTGCTTTGCTATAAGTTATCGTGTGGTTGGTCAATTTGAACTACTTAGCTATCATTATATTATTATTTAGTTTCGACTTAAAATAATTAAAATGCCTGAAAAACGATCTAATTTATCCCAATGCTCAAACGATACTCGAAGGAAAAGGATAGCTCGATGTGTAGAAACCGCCGTTGAGCGTGAAGCTAGGTTGGCTACTCTTCGAGATCACATTGCGGAAACTCAGTTTATCGAAGATCTTGAAGAGCAGGATACTCAGTTAAGGAGAGATCACTCTCAGTCTTCTCTTTCACGTTCGTTGGAGACTGATTAGCGGCATGAAGAGCGTAGTGCAGTTACCATGACGTACGTGACGATACTTCTGCTCATATATCGCAAGACCGGGACCGAATGCGAAAGTTGCAAGAGCAACCGCGACTAAATAAAGAAGGAAGTGGAATCATGTACAATGTTGCAGTTAACTACGCCGCACACGTAGATATTGGCATCTTAGAAGAAGTGTGCGCCCTCTGTCAAGCCCGCAAATGAAGAGGGGAGCCCAATGGGATGTGTTGTGCATCTGGTAAGGTACGCTTGGAGTCTATGCAAGACCCACCAGAACCAAATCCAGAATCCAAAGTCCAGCCATTTTTTTAAAAACATCTGAGCCTATAATAGCATCTTCCAGATGACTTCGTTTGGCGCAAATCAAAACGTTGAAACAGGATTCATACCGACATTCAAGATCCAAGGACAAGTTTACCATCAAATTGGTTCGCTGCTACCTACAGATGTTCCAAAATTTTTGCAAATTTATTTTGTGAGTGATTTTGAAGAACAAGCAAACCTACGAAGTATATCCATCCCCAATTTGGACGTGCTCAAGAATTCTCCGATGTCCTTCTAAGTCTTGATGAAGGTACTCTACCAGAGGAGAGAGGTGGACAAGTGGTGCTTCCAATGTCTCTCGGTAGAGTTGTATCCAGCTTAGAAGAACTTATTCGCTGTGTGTACAACGACATCATTCGTATACCACACCAGGAGAATTCTTGGGTGTGCGAGCGAGCCATTTTGACACCCAAAAATGAACAGGCTGCAGCAATTAACAATTGCATTCTCTCGGAAATTGAGAGAAATGAAGCAAGATGATGCCACACATTATCCTGTGGAATTTTTGAATTTTCATTCAACAAGTGGACTTCCAGCGCATACTATCAAGCTGAAGGTCGGTGTCCCGATTATGCTTCTTCGGAACCTATCTATTCGAAGAGGTTCGAAATTAGCACTTTTTGCACTTCAATTAAAAAAAAACAGTCTTATTCTGTTACTGTGCTTAGTGTAGATATGAAAAGTAAAGAAGAAAACCAGTAAATTAATGTTATTTCAAAAGATATAATTGTTGGTATATCATTATGGCGCTGTACATAGCATTCACGCAGACGACGTCACTGGCAATAGCTAGTATTGTTATAAATTTGTGATCTATAATGATTAAATGTAAAAAGTAACGTTAACAATCAAAATTGAATATCTTTGCTTTTAATATTTGTTTTCAATAATAGATCTAATGCTTTCAGATAAATGAATATAAGATAATTTATATGCATTCTATTTATTAAAATAACATACAAAATAATGTTATTTATTGTGTTTTAATTTTTGTTGTGTATTTGCGAAGTTCCATTGTAAGTTGAATTGAAAAGTTTTAATTCCTCCAGCTGAGATTTTTTTGTGGACAAAGATTTTCGAACTGAAAATTAAAACAAAACAATTAATTAGATACTCTTTTGAAGGTTTGAGGTAGATTCTCCTGGTCTTTCCTACATTTTTTTATTGTAAGGACATATTAAAAAAAATGTTAAAATATATGGACCTGGCAAATTAATGGGACGACCTTTCATCTGACATCAGATTCATTAAAATCGCTCCGCTCAAACTAAAGTTATGAAGGAACAAACAAAAAAAACAGATGAACTGAGTACCTCCTTCTGTATCTATATCTGTACCAACCCATTCCTGCCCACTATTGGGCTCAGGTCTCCTCAGAAGAGGGGTTAGGCATAGTCTACCACACTTGCCCAGTGCGGATTGGGGACTTCACATATCTTCAAAGGATTTTTAGAACCCTTTTCCGACATGCAGGTTTCCTCAAGATGTTTTCCTTCACCATTTTTAGCCAGCACCTCCTTGTTTGAAGTCAATTATATTAAAAAGAACTTTACCTCGTCTTCCAGCCAATCTATCAATGACATCAGAAAATTCTCGTCCGATGATTTCTAAAATCGTTTTATTTCCATACCACATATCCATTGCACTGTTCGTCAGCCATTTTGAAGGCCTGTAATCTCTTGGTGGATGAGAATGGTCTATCTTTACTTTTCTTCCATCAGACTTTAAAATTAGAATTTGCAGTAGAAATATTATTGAGCTATGCATGGTTTTTTGAAGAATGTATGTATTCTGAGAAGACCTGAACTCAGTGAGCAGTAATGGATTACAGTATAGAATGTAATGAATGATTCGTTTATTTTTTAACGAGGAAGTTGACTGGTAACATGGAGTTGTTGTTGTAATGTTTCCTTAGGCGATTGTAAGCTTTGATTCTTTGTATTGTGTAGTTATTGTTACATTGTGTATCTTTTTAGATATACATATAGTATTTTGGTATTTACCGTGTATTAATATTATATGTTTAATTTTACTATTCTAAATTAGATGTGATTTCGTCAGTTCATTGAGTTTTACCTGAAACAAAAAATATATTAGTACTTAAAATAAAAAAAAAACTTCAGAGGTGTCAAGGGACACCCGGATGGAACGAAGTTCCTTTCGATTAATTAGTGAGGGAATTGTAATAAAATTTTATTTTTTTAAGTTATAATAATTAGTTATTATTATAACTTAAATAAAATATTTTGATCATAGCGCCATCTAGCATTCATCATATAAAACAAAATAAGGAATTGTTTTAAAAGATTTTAATCACAGCGCCATCTAGCGATATAATTTCTGTCTAGCCCCCTTTCGATAACGCGCGATAAGGAACTTCGTTCCAAAAATAGCTCTGACGTAAATAGCGAACTTTCTGTAGTTTAGTAATTTGAAAAGTCCATTTTTTAGTACTAAAATTGACACTGAAACTAGTACTAGGAGCAACTGATTTTACTTAAATAAAAGAGGTTTTGAGAAGAGTTCTATATGGTTGGTTGTATGTGGCGGTCCCAGTTGCACTAGACAAGTGGGCCGTAAGTTCGCCTACTTCTGTAAAAAATATTAACTAAATAAAAGTAGAGTGCTAGACAAGTAAAACGAGCCTAAACATGACGGGTCTATCTTGTTTAGTACAGGAGTTCCTATATGTTATTGCATTGTCACGCGATATGCAAAACTGAAATTTTGCATTTTAGTTCAATCGGAAATCGAGAAGGTAGCCAAATTCAACTCACAGATTCCACCTGAACTTACATACTAACATAGGTACAATGTTACATTTTTTTTTATTGCCACGTTGGCAGACCAGCCAACGGCCCACCTGATAGGAAGTGGTTACCGTCGCTCATGAACCTCTGCAATGTCAGGGGACACTGAGGGGTCGCTACCTACGACCTAACTTTAAGGACCCTCTTCAAGCCTCGTTTGAAGAAGGACAAGCTCATTCCATAGCCGGATGGTGCGTGGCAAAAAAGTGTTCCTGAAACGCACCGTGGATGACCGCGGTGTCATCCAGTGCAAGTTAAATAAAAGCTTTTAAAATACTACTTACTCTTTTTATCTTTCACCTCAACAATCCTATCGATAAACCCAGATCCTATGTTCCATAGTTCCCTCGCGAGAAGTCCCATCACTGTTTTATTAGAGTAGATAAAATCCATCGCTTTTCCAACCAACACATCTGAAGTAGTATACTTATTATTTTCCAATTTCTTTATTTGTGAGTTTAACTCTTTTGGAGTTTTAAAAGATATTATTAAAGGTAATATTAGAAGTAGAATGAGTATTTGTACCGTCGCCATCTTGGTGTGAAATGAGGTGTCTTTGGTAATCTTTGTTGATGGTTTCAGTTCTTCGAAGAGCTGTTTGTACCTGTGATGTTATTTCGAAGAAGTGTGAAGATTATTGTGAATGAGTAGGTATTGTTGAGAACGTCTTTGTTTTGGTTTACGAGAATACATTCAACGAATTGGTTTTTTTTTTTTTTTCAGTTGGTGGAAATCTCCAGATCCCCGCCCGCCCCGCGATATGAGGGAGTTGAACCGCACTAAAACCTCCAACCGCTCACACTCAGCGTCCGAACCCCGGCTGAGGCCAGAACCCAGAACGGGGTTTTGAGGGACGACGCGACGCGTTACACTCACGGCACACTTTCCCGTCGCGCCGCCCCCGTGAACGAATTGGTGGGCGCTTCTAAATTATACATTAAAAAAAAATAGAAATGTTTGAAGGAAGTCACTACTGTACTGTAACAACCTATTACTGCCCACTGTTGGGCTCAGGTCTCTTCAGTAGAAGACCAGGTATACTCCACAACACCCAGTGTGAGTTGGGTATTTCACAGATCTTCGAAGAGCTTTAACGCTTCTCAAAAATGCAGGTGTTTTCCTTAGCGGTGTTGTAGGTAACATACTGCACATAGATACACCTTTGAAATAAAAAAAAACTTGAGAGATGTCATGGGACACCCGAATAGAACGAAGTTCCTTTCGATTGAAAGATATCTTACAATTGTTTTTCCGAACGTAACGCGCGATAAGGAACGTGTTTTAAAAGATTTTGATCACAGCGCCATCTAGCGATAATTATCTAAAACAAAAATAAGGAACGTGTCTTAAAAGATTTTGATCACAGCGCCATCTAGCGATAATCATCTAAAACAAAAAAAGTGTCGTGACAACTTTTCGTAAGATTTTTTTCCGTCTTTCGATAACCATGATCACTTATAGAGTGAAAATTATCTATCTAGGCCACGACTAGTTTTACAGTTGTATACCGCTATACTTCGAAAGATTGCACATAAAATGCAATAGATGACGATACTTTGAATAAATCATGAAAAATACTATTCATAGTTATTACGCAGTAAATACTTGTTATGTGCTGATAGTTATAATAGAGCGACGAGTAAACTTATTTTATCTAGGAATATACCTACGAGTTCTACGACCTACCTTTGTTCTTCAAACGAGGTTTGAGGAGAGTCAGTGTCGTCATTGCAGAGGTCCATGATCGACGGTAACCACTTACGATCAAGTGGCCCGTTAGCCTGTCTATGACATTACATTACAAAAAACTTGAGAGGTGTCAAGGGACACCCGGATGGAACGAAGTTCCTTTCGATTAAAAGATATCTTATAATTCTTTTCTCCTATTTTTTTTACGGAACTTGTTTTGAAAGATTTTGATCACAGCGCCATCTAGCGACAATCATCTAAAACAAAAAAGTGTCGTGACAACTTTTCGTAAGAATTTTTTCCGTCTAGCCCCCTTTCACAACGCGCGATAAGGAACTTCGTTCCAAAAACAGCGAAGGATTAGAACATGCTTCAGTATTTTACTAATTTGTAAAGGAAAACTCGACCTTGTTCTTCGACTTTTGCCATCACATCGCATTACTTTACTTGAATATATGCAAATTTATAATACCAAGTATCGGAAAAAAATTCAAGCGCTTCGGAAAAATCCCTAAAATTTTCTCAAGAAACAGGATACTGCCGTTTCTGAGCATATTTAGGGATTCTCAAAGGTTCAGAACGTGTAAGGATCTATTCAAGACAAAGTTCGTTGAAAATTTTCATCTTTTATACTTAATTCTTGGAATTTGTAGCTCAGTTTGAAAACTTTAAATCGATGTGTATTGTTAAGGATTTGCGATTTGAATCTTTTGAATTTTGAATGTTGGAGTATTTTGAAATTTCAATAATGTGTTTTTTTTCTGTTATTGTTTGTTTTTTGTGAAGTGAAACTAAGTTTTCGAATATAGTAAATTTAAATTCTTGTAAGAGATTTAAAACCACGTGCATATAAATAAGAATTGAAATAGAGCTGATATTCATTTCAAATAATAGTTATGAATCTCGTTTAGAATTTTTTAATTAATAATTTTTATTTGGGAGTAAAAAAAATATTAGATATAGATTAGATATTAGATATTATAGATAATATTATTATGTAGAAAAGCCAAAGTACATCAATAAGTATTAAGTACCAAAGCAATTAGATTTACATGCCACTTTACACTTAAACGTAAATCATAGTTTATAAAAGTCAGTCAAAAATGAAGAATATTTCTGTATACAGGGTGATCACGTAGAATTTTTCATGTGAAATGTAAGCGTGACTTTAATGTATTTAAATTGAATCTCCAAGATATAGGATTACCTAGTTTGGAGATAAATGTAATTCCTTACTGTTTATCACGTTTTTTGGTCAATAAAGTTAAGTAAAGTATTCCTTTAGTATTAAATATCACCCTGTATGCGAAGTATCTATTTATTGAGACTCAAGGGCGGCAATTAAAGTAATTACGGTATACGAGTATTTAGTGTCTATTTCGGTACGTATTGTTCTATGCATGTGTGAGAATGGAATATTAGGTTTCGTGTTGTAGAAATAAAAGCTATATAAAGGTCAGTGAATTGAGACCTTTTTCATGTTTTTTGGTATGTTTTTTTAATAGCTTGTGTTAATTATTAGGTGGTATTTTACATGTATTATGTACGTATTTTGGTCAGATGGTTACTAACGTCTGGTTTAATTTTAAAATTGAGTTAAAGTTGAAACTATTTTTTTTATTACTAGCTGCTGCCCGCGACGTCGTCTGCGTGATCCTTATAACCCGTTTTTTTATCATTTTTCCCGGCAACTATTCGATTTCTTCTCGTAAAAGCCGTAAAAACCATCCTTGAACTTCAACGAACATTTAAAAAAAAGATTTGGCTAAATTGGTCCAGGCGTTGTTGAGTTATGCGCTTACCAACATTTTGCGATTCATTTTTATAATATAGATTACGATTATCATTAGTCTGGTAGACATCCCATTCTGATCATAATCTGCAGCTCTCCAAATTGAATCGACGTAGATCTATGCGGATATTTGTGCAGACATGACAAAGGTTTCTGCTTCCCATTAGGTGGACCACTCGCTTGTTTACTTTCTATTACGAAGTGGACTGTGTAATGTTTAAAAGGTGATGGAAATAGCGTGCAAAGATCAATAATATACTAATTTGAAAATAAGTTTGAAAAGTAGTGTTTCTTTTTCGTTTTTAGACTTTACTTAGCTGACAACTACGATTTACAAAATAATATTATAGGTAGACTATAAACACAAAAAAGTTTAACCAGTCGCCAACAATAGTCAAAGAAAAACATCAAACCATAGGCAGTTAACAAAATACAACTGTATCTTAAATACATCATGCACAAAAAATTACTCATCCCCTTCATTCCATCACTCAGAACTAAACGCAATTAACAGAATTAACAAACACGAAGCTCTCGGAGCTTGCGAAGCGAAAATTTTATTGTGCCCTTAAATTTTTGAGCTTTCGCTTAAGCTCCGGAGTAAGTTAGCCGATCTCCGTCTGCTGGGATGCGATAGAGCTTGTTTACAATAAGCCTTGGAACACTTTTGTGTTTTCAGCTTTTCGAAGCTCTCATTCTTGGAGCCTTCGACTTTGCGACGCACAAAGTATTTTTTTATTGCATGATAGATAAACAAGGTGCAGTTCGCAGTTGAGTTAGGTTAGGTCTGCATTGTCCGATCCTAGATGATTGGGTGGGTCGTGGCAGAGGACGCCTCACCTTCTGGATGGTGCAGATGCTGACCGGGCACGGGTGCTTCGGTTGGTATCTGCACCGGATCAAGGCCGAGCCGACGACGAGGTGCCACCATTGCGTGGGATGTGACCAGGACACGCCGGAGCATACGCTCGCGCGCTGCCCCGCATGGGAGAGGCAGTGCTGTGTCCTGGTCCAACAAATAGGTCCGGACTTGTCGCTCCCGGGCGTCGCGGCGTCTATGCTCGAGAGCGACGAGTCCTGGAAGGCGATGCTCGACTTCTGCGAGTCCACCATCTCGCAGAAGCAGATATTAAATAAAATTTTAATATAATTCAGAAAAACTCTCGCCCACACTAGTTTAATTCCGCGAAGTGAAATATTTTCCTAAGTCAACTTTCTATAATAATATCTAAATGTACAATCACAATACAATAACTAACAAAAATAATATAAAACGTCAAATATTAAAAATATCACAAGACTTAGAATACACCCCAATATCTATTGTCGACTTTTATCGCACCGCACCAGATGGAAACAGAAAAATTAATGAATAGACCTTAAAATTATGCAAATTAGGCTTAAAATACTAAACACGAACCGAATTAATAAATTTAAGAAGACGTACCCGAAAAGAATTCCTTGAAAACTGAAACATTCGACAAATATGAGACGAGTTTGAGAAACGACAAAATTGAAAATGTCTCCTGTTTCTTAAGGAATACATTAAGGCGAAGGTCTTTCGATTTTAGTAGCTGTGTCGTTATCGATTCCAATAAAAGGCGCTCTTTTATTTCAGGCGTGGAACGAAAAAAAGAAGAAATTATAGGGAACAGCCGAAATTCTCATTAAAATTCCATTACGACACCAACGTCTCGAATATGGCAATGGATTTTGACGACGAAATTATTTTTTATAACAACCTGTAAGGAGAACTGGTGGGTGGCCGTGGGTTTGCTTGAGAAAATAATAATGTTAATATAATAAAAGTCGTGTGTTGTGTCCCAAAATAGACTCAAACAGCAAATATCTTAATTTAGGTGTATGAAAAGCTGTTTATTGTAAACATGACTAGGTCACCAAATTCTTGCACTCAGATTTTAATAAGACAATAATACGTTAAAACTAAATGTGCTCCTAAAAACATTTTTTCTAATCAAATTTGGGATCCAATTAATATAAAACACAAAGCACTCGCATCATTATTATAAAGTCTCATTAGTATCACTCACTCATTAGTATAAAGACCGTATATCTGTCTCACTTGACATTGGCGAATCGTGCCGGGGCTTGATGGAGAAGGTCCAGAAAAAAACGAAGAAGAAGTCACTCATATTAACCCCAAAAATAAATTATAGTTAGTCTGATGATGGTCCAGCAGCAAAATGATGTCTTTAAAGTTACCACTACTAATAAATATTTCACCATGATTTGATCCACAATATATTTTAACACCGTAGTCGTGGTGGCCGAGTGGTCGAAGCGCGTCCTTCCGAACGGGAGGTCGCGGGTTCAAATCCGGCCGGCTTGTACCTCTTAATCTAAATGTGAAAAATATTTATGTGCAATTTTCACAACACCACTGGCTAAAAACGGTGAAGGAAAACATCGTGAGGAAACCTGCATGTCGGAAAAAGGGTTCTAAAAATCCTTTGAAGATATGTGAAGTCCCCAATCCGCACTGGGCAAGCGTGGTGTACTATGCCTAATCCCTCTTCTGAGGAGACCTGAGCCCAACAGTAAGCAGTAATGGGTTGATACATATTTTAACACACCTAATAAATTTTTCATATAATCAATTTCGTCCCAACCTAGCAGATTCCGAATAACCAAACTATAACCATAAAATTCCCCTCAAGTTATTTGCTAAATTAAATAACTGGACACACAAACAATGTTCCGTTATTTTATATTGAATAACCGAAAAGGGATAGGCCCTGTAATTTGGTAGCTCATTTTCTTCCACGGATCAACGAATATTTCGGGATAGAAAGATTAGAAGCTTGTAAAAATGAGACATCTTAATTTACATTCGTCTTTCTTGGGGAATGAGGTACTTTCGGGATGTATTGTTTATTTTCTATGCCACATTGTTAGTTATTTTCAATTTGGGAATCGAAACCTGATTACTTCTAGATACTGTTAAAGGAATCTGTTTGTTTTTGGAACTTACTTTGTTATTTTTATTATTGGAACGAAGTTCTTTATCGCGCGTTATCGAAAGGGGGCTAGACGGAAAAAAATCTTACGAAAAGTTGTCACGACACTTTTTTGTTTTAGATGATTATCGCTAGATGGCGCTGTGATCAAAATCTTTTAAAACACGTTCCTTATCGCGCGTTACGTTAGTAAAAAAAATATAAAATATCTTTTAATCGAAAGGAACTTCGTTCTATTCGGGTGTCCCATGACATCTCTCAAGTTTTTTTAATTATAAAAAGGAATAGATTTGTCATTAAACCGGATCGCAGTTTTTAATATCTTTTTTGAAAGTGTTACTGGCCCAACAATAACTACTAAATTTTTTTGACAGACTAACATTTTTTCAGCAGGTATACGTATACACTAAGTCTTTACACTTTTACTAAAAAATCACTTTATCTATCAAATTTCACAATATTTATTCATCAGCTGTACAGAAAACTTATCAATAACTTAACCTTTATAGTTTCTAAAACCCACACAAAGAACAATAGTTATATAGCCCTTACAATTTCAACAAACAACCCTCACTTTTTGATTTGTGTTAAATCCACAAATTTGGCACAAGCTCCCTCGAATACGCCTTAATATATTGTAATAGATTCCAGGTTGGATCAAAGCACCCACACGGTAAATATATGAACTTTACGTTAATATTTATTTGACTCTGTAGGTAAAATTTATTGGCACCTTTCGTTTACAATATGCCAAACGACGTTTATTGTTGTAATTGATTGTGTGCTTAGATTGTTACCCATGTTTGTTTTGTAATGTTAGGTTGATTGTTGTTATAATTTTGTGGCTGTAGAACAGATTGTGGCTTAATAGTAGTGTAATGATATTATGACGTTTTGACGTGTCAACGTCTTATAAATTGGTTTGCCGGGTGACATTTCAAGAAACTGCGTTACGCTCCGCTCACGTTATGCGCTCACAATGAGAGCGAGTGAGAGGCACGCGTGCCTTTCACTTTTTATGTCTGTCTCTCTCGCTCTTAGGCGGGCTAACCATGCCCGAGTCGTTGTCACGTAAAACTTTCGCCCGTATACCGACTTTACAGGCAACCAATTTTTTCTTGTATGATTATTTTTAAGAACTATTCACTTGGTCTCTCTGTCTATTCTATATTGTGCTATAGTATACTTTTAAAATTATGATTTATTTTTAAATTTTTTTACTATTACTATTACTTTAAACATCCTCATTTATTTAGTTTTTTGCTACGTTGTATTTGGTTTCTATCGTTATAATTTTGACAGTACCTTTCTTTCAGTAACGTGTTCTGTTCTATAAGTATATGACGAGGTGATAACTAGGGAAACCAACTTATTCACTGTGCGGGTAGTTGGAAGTGGAGACTTGCTATAAATACAGGCGTTGGCCGCTGTTATTATTCATTCGTGTTTGAATTGTCGAGGCGAACGGACCTCTTGATGTAAAAGTAATAAACTGTTAAAACTCGTTATTTTGAAGTTTTTATTCAAAAGCATTGATCATCAAGTGTTCAAGTGGACATTGTAACGTCAATCCTGACAAAACCAAACGTAAATCGACTATTTACAACGTCATTACACCTCAACACACTATTTACTCCGTTATTTGTGATCATTTAATTCCTGGTTAGATTTAGATGTTTTTTTTGTTGGTATATTGATCCATGAAATGTTTAGGAAGCAAAATGTTTAATGCATGTCGTATGACGTAGCATACATTTTATATACCTATACCTATTGATATTCTTGTAACTAAAGAACGGTTTCATTAAAATGTATAGGGTGACCCACTAGACCCAAACGGATTTTTGGATAAAGTACTAATTGGGTATGGTTTGTTAAAAAGAATTCCCGAATTTTGGGGAGAATATTCGGGATTTAATGTTATTTGTTATCTCAAGGAGCTCGATGGGAGTAGGCTCAATTAGCAATTTAGATTTATAAAGACCATTGAAGTGGGTAGAATGAGATGGAGTTATATCGACATCTCTTTCTCTGTCTTAAAAACACAAATCAATTATTCTATGCCTTCAATGGATTTGGATGTTCCATACAAATAATATTATTTAATATTATGTAATTGCAAAGTTTTTAATTAAATACTTTGTTATTTCTCTTTTGACAAGCTTTATATTAACTTTTGCACTGGATGTAACTATGAAGTTAGGGTCTACCCAAACTAAATTTGCCAAAATGTCTGGTTTCCGTTTGAGATGGCATTTAGCACGCAGATGTATACCGTGTGACAATGCAATAATATGATAAAATGGCGCTGATCTGATGATGGATTCGGAAGATAGTCAGGAACACTTGTGGTAGATAAACCCGTCTTGCAAGACTCGTTTACCTGTATTCGCCAGCACTCTACTGCTACATGATATCCAGGATCTTGAAAGATTTTTTTTTTACTTATTTATGATAATCCAACAGCGTGTTTACAAAATATTTCATTAAAGTATTAACATCAATAAAGCCAATAACTTCTACTAATAGGTATTAATTAAGTATTCTAGTAATATAAACTTATCAGTAGATTATAATGTTGAGTTATTAAGGTCATTGTGTGTGTGTGTGTTTGTGTCTGAGAGTGAGTGAAAAATATTATTATATACTGAATAAAGAGAAATATACTTGGAAAAATTAAATTCATTGAATGTGGTATTAAACAGTTCACCGAGCACTTATCTTACTATATATTTATAAAACTTTCTTTAAAATAAATTATATAATATTATCCTTATCTTAATCTTGGTTGCGAGGAATCACAGAAACAAATATATTTATTTTCTTGTAAAGCACAAAATAATTATTCTCCCAAAAAAATCAATTAGATTTTTATCCGACAAGTATAATTATAATCCAAATTAGGTTGCCAGAAACAGCTAATTATTAAACATAAATAGAAATCAATTTGGATCCGACTAATATATAATTAATTTAAGGGACCGTACTTACCTGTCCTTAAGAAATTTGCATAAAGGTCAATCGTAGATTCTATTTGAGATTGGGCAGGAACAGATTGTTTTTATAATAAACTTTGGACGGATGCTCTTTGATGATAACAGGTAATTTACAATTCCAATCTATTTTATCATCATTATTGTCATCGGCTCGCTGAAACTGGTGATTTGGCAGCCGGGACGAAATTGTGTTTGAATTGTATTTTTGCATTTTGTTATTGTAAGTTTATTGGTGTATTTACACATATTCTTATAAATTCACAACACCACTGGCTAAAAACGGTGAAGGAAAACATCGTGAGGAAACCTGCATGTCGGAAAAGGGTTCTAAAAATCCTTTGAAGATATGTGAAGTCCCCAATCTGCACTAGGCAAGCGTGGTGGACTATGCTTAACCCCTCTTCGGAGGAGACCTGAGCTCAGCAGTGGGCAGTAATGGGTTGTTACAGTACAGTATAAATTAAAGCTTTCTAGTGTTAACAGTTTTTATGGAACACCTTGGATGGACATTATAGATAGACGATCTTAACTTACGGTCAAATGACATGCATAATAATTAGGTAGCAGGATAACTAAAGATTTAAATGTATACGGAACTCTAAAGAGAGTTTTGTCAATTTTATTATCGATTTAAGATTACAGAACCTCAAATAAGCGATAAGGCAGTGACTCCTCATATTTATAATTATTTGAAAAAGTATTAGCTGGCCTGCACAATTTCGTCTGTGTCATTTTCGATCAAATTTCAATTATTTGAACTTGAACTACAACGAACATTTTAAATAAAGAATGGTCCAAATTGGTGTAGATGTTTTTGAGTTATGCGCTTAGCAACACAATAGGCTATTACGCACCAAGCAAATAAAACTATAAAATTATCATACTTTGATAGATTTACGAAAAACTAAGTGATTAATGTTGATTTCTACTCATAAAAACGCAAAATACATTTTATATTCCAATTTTAAAGTTCGTGTTTTATTATCTGTGCTTCAAATGTCAAAAACGCTATCCGCCATGATGGCTGTAATATGACGTCACCTCTATAGTAAACCCCTTAGCAAATCGTAGTGTTTACTCTGCGAGTGACGCAAAAGTGACGTCAGAAGATGGCGATGCATTTGGCGATGTTGAAATTTGAAATTGAAATTTTAAATGGCAAATTTTAGCCTAATTTGGCTAAAAAAGTTGTTCTGTTTTTTTTATAGGTTTTTATGAAGAAAAGATTAAATTAAAATAGAAAAAAAAAATGGGATGGAATGGCCTATTTGCGATCAATTTTATATTATTTATAGAAGATAAGTTATTGAGAAACTTGTTTTACTTATAATATATTATATTTATTTGAATCTCTATAGTTTCCGTTCTGAATTGGACGGGTCGGCCCCTGGCTGTTTTGATAGGCTCACTAATTAATTTAAGCTTTGTATTGAAACTGCTATTTACCGTAGATATTTAAAGATAATATTTTAATTTGAAATGAAGTTTTTCGAAGAAATAGTGACAAATGATGAATTCGTTTTTTGAACGTCTCCTTAAAATAGAAGCACAGGATAAACACTATACAGAAAGAATGCATTTTGATAGATAGCGCCGTAGGATAAAAACATCTAAAAATAACCATACCTAGTGCGTAACCGTAACGCGTCCTGTCGTCCCACCCCCATGCTGGATTTTAGCCTCAAAAGAGGTTCATACGCTGGAGGTATTACTGCGGTACACAACTTAAAAAAAAAAAAATTGAACATCCGACATTCATTTGAAACCACTTGGTATTACATTCTACTACAGGGCCCCACGCAGAAATATTCTTGATGTTACTTATCAAGACTTTAATATTGTCATTACTTCGAAATGTATCAATATTTCTGTACCTACATACAACAATATTAACAATATCCCAACAACAGCTGTCAATAATACACCTTTTATCCAACATCCTAAACAATTTAAACACCATGTAAATTCATATAAAGCCACTTAAAAATGTAAAATTTTACTAAACATCTTAAGTTATCACTCAAGATAGCTACGAAGTCAAATATACTTTACTCAAAAACACTCAATCTCAAATCGGGATCCAGTGAACCTGTTTATTCGATAAACGCGCAAAAACCAATTTGGCAGTTCACAAAGCGCTCCTGTTTATTAGTGACGTATTTATAGGCGCAGTTTAAATATTTTCATGCATTTTCAACGGGTTTTTACCACGATATTTAATTAATTAAAGTATTATAGAAAACCGCGAGTGATGAATGCAGTTTAAATATGTTTCTAACCCAATCATTATTTATTTATTTATTCCGGACTCAAAACAGTCTTTTAACTAAGTTATATCTAAATCTACTAGGACAAGTTGACAAACTGGTCCATAACTAATATAAAGACAGTAAATGATAATTACAGCAACAGTAGACGAAATACGCAAAAAAATTCGCCTGGATAGTATAATAATTTAAAGAAGATGAGAGATAGACAAAATTCAAATAGTTTACTTAAAAATTATCAATAATCAAATTTTGTATGGTAGGTGATAGTGAACACAAGTAAGAAACAAAGTGACGGCCGAGCAACATGAACGGGGGTTTTGTATGCATTGGCCATCATTGTAAGTATGTGAAACACCGTTTGACAGTTGGCCTACCAGTTTTAATTGGCTTGCATTGGAAGTCAGCGATTCAATGTGTAAACGGAACTTACTCGCCAACATCCACCAACAAGCAAAGTAGAAAATTGAGTAATGACGGATCAGGGATACCAGAAAAAAACCAGTTTTTAAAGCCAGAAATGATTGCCAGTTTGCCCCGGTCATGAAGTTTTAAAAATTCAGATTTTTTTGCAGTTGAAATTCAACGAGGTTGTTTTTGTTTGTTAGCTACACACATACTAGCTTGCTAGCTAGCATACACAGTTAGTGTTGCCCAAATGCAAGAACAAGACGAGACTTAGTCTTGGTCTTGCGCTCCCAGTCTTGGTCTTGGTCTTGCAGCAAGAGTCTTGCAAGTCTTGCAATTTACCTATTAGTCTATTACTATTTATTAAAGTTTACTTTAAATCTTAGAAAAACGTATTAGAATTGAAACATTGTCAAGTGCAAGTCTTCCAAGCAAGACCAAGACTGCAAGACCAAGACTGAATTTGGGCAACACTATACACAGTCAGTACCATCGCCATTTTGAACTACACTTTACACTTTTTTCGAATGACCAATCGCTTCCCAAAAAACTTAAAATAACAACGAAATTTGAACTACACATCCACCCCACACAACCCTCTCCCTTCGCACCCGATTCACAATATAATTTAATTAATCCAGCGTTGTTTAGCACGATAATTGGAGATATGCCGCGGAATGTCACACTCGGGCGTCACACTTGTAATTGTATGACATTAGTTTTACCTTCTGTAATTGAGTTTGATTTCGACATGTATGAGATGTTTGTTACTCGTTAATTGATTTTGGGATTGATTTTAAGATATATATTACGAGAAGATTGCTGATGGAAGAGATATCAATCAATAGAAAATTACACGAGTGAAAAAGAGCTAACGTATTTCCTGCAATGAGACAATTAAGTATCTCATAAGTCCGTCTGACCTTTAAAATATATCACATATTGTTACTCGACAGTATTTTTGGTGTTTGTACATAACATAAATTTAGTTGCTAAATTATTCGCTATTCAACTAAAATGCTAGCTTAGTGTACACTAGACTTTATATTAAGTAGTGAAGTACCAAGAGGTTTACTAATGGTTAAATTATTTTATAATTCTTCTGTATATATTATCTTTTTACAAGTTTTATATTAACTTGCACTGGATGTTATTATTTCACTATGTTCTAATGTACCTATGTAATTTCAAAATCTTGACAAACTTCCCGACAGTGAATAATATGATACCATGTAGCTGATCTGATAATGGATTCGGGAAGCGTCCATACGAACTCTTGTGCTTAGACTAGACCCGTCGTGTTTGGGCTCGTTTTACTTCTACTACTACATGATGTTCAGGGTCTTCACAGTCTTTAAAAAAAATCTTTAATATAAATTATTATACAGAGTGGATCTGTAACTTTGGACAATCTGACGTGGAGTGAATGACCTGTCGAAATACAACATAGCACCTTTTTATTTTTTGGATCGGTTAAACTTTTTTTTCTGACATTGTATGGAAAACGTACGACTATCGTTGCGGACTTCCATACTATGATGGATTTTTTTTATCCAATTCCTAAAATAAAAGTAGTTCTAAGTTTTATTTCAACAGGTCATTCACCCCACGTCAGATTGTCCAAAGTTACTGATCCACCCTGTATAAGATCAAGAGAACCTTTCTTGCACCATACCCAAATATACATGCCATATAAATTGGCACCTCCATCTTCAAAGCACAGTAACTACCTCGTACAAGGTGTAAAGGCGAGACTGAGCGTTTGATGTCCTGACGAGGGGAGCTCCGCTAGACATTGTGAAGGGCCACTCAACGACATCAAAGAAATGTCTGGTACTCGCAATGGTGGGTAATATTTGAGATTTTTTCGTAGGCGTAGTTTCTAGGTTTGAATGGGTTTTTAAAAACAGGAAGGTATATTTTTGCATGCTTTGCATTGGATGTGATTATGTACCTTTGTGCATAGGTATGTAATTTTTTTATTACTGCATTTATTTTATTTAGTTTTAATCATAATGGCTACAAGGGCCCACATTACAATACATAAAAGTGTTAGTAGCTCTTAATCTAAGTGTTAGTGACAAAATAACAGAACGTGGCCTAAGCAATATATTATAGGCCACGCTACCATTCGTCTCGTCCCACATGAGCATCCACGCAAAGGGCTCTGTATGGTGAGTCGTAACGTTGGGCTATCATCGCCATATTGCTGTTTGGACTGTCCCGCACTCTGCAGAGCAGCGATGCGCATCGTTTTCGAATGGTGGCATGGAAACAATCCACTCTGGCTTTTGCAAATATTGCCACACTACCTACCGCCTACCCTTAAGGACTTTCTTCAAGCAAAGTCTTGCAAGGTCAACTTGACTAACTTCTCGAATTCACGTTACAATACAATAATATAGTACCATGAAACTGACCTGATTATTGAATTGAAATGTGGTCACAGAAACTCCTGTACTGAAACAGATAGACACTCATTTGGGCTCCCTTTACTTGTCTTGGCCAGCACCATACTTCTACATGATCCAATATCTGAAAAGCTTGTATCTATTATGTAATATTGTTTTTCAGCTATAACAAAACGTTTACCGGGAAAACTCCAATCTCATATTTTGAGTAACGTATGAAACTGTAGTCAATTTTTTTAATAAAAATATTATATTCCACCTTCACGCTTATCAAATCCATTGCGGCACTCGAAATCACTTCAGTCTAAGACTTCCCGCATTTTGGAGCGCCTTAATAAGTGTCCTTAGACTTCAAAGAAAAACTCTTCGTGAAAAGCAAGCGATGAAGCTCTTGAGTGGCGCTTGTTCAACGATTTTTAAGTAGCTTGGGCATATCAAAAAAAGTATTTCGGTATGTTGTAAGACATCGTTCGTAAAACTTACTATTTTTTTTGACAAGAAGAACTTTTATCATTGAAGAATAGCACAAAAACTACTTGTTATATATCTTTATCAATCTCAGAAGAGGTTGGATTAAGCTATTTTTTTTCAATCATTAAAATCGGTTCACACAAAGTTATGCAAACACACAGCAATCATATAATCTTGGTGTTATATGTAAATATAACATCTGAAATGGTGTTTTTTAAACTAAAAAAAAGGGTGAGATGAAAAATAAAATGCAGTCAACATTACCTCATCCTTTAACTATTATTGGCATCCTAAATAGTACAACAGCTCACCGCATAGGTCCAACAAATTTCATAAAATCAATGTCCGTGGTGCTTTTCTCAATTCTGGCGTAATGCATCTTTCAATGTTATTTTATTGTCTCCCGCTTTGCGACAAGGGAAGTCGAAACTCATGTTTTTCCTACTCCTTCTATCATCTTCTGATTAAATTCGTTGCGGGGTCCAAGACAAGTTAGCTTTCCCTCGGGTTTTCCTGGGCTTCACTGCTCAGAGTCATTGTGTGGATCCTGGCTACACAGGAGTAACAGCGGTGGCAGTGAGAGGAGGGCCAATACCCGACCTCATCCTTTAAGTAGTCTTTCTAAAACTGTGCTATAAACAACAATATCCATTTTTACAGCCTATCCGATCCAGTCCATCCAGTACCCAGTCGTCTATCCTCATCATCAAACACTGCATTTAACCCATTAGTCGCGGCATTAAAAAGGTTAAGACCAGTGTCGAGCTCCAAACTTTTCCTGAACATGTTTACCCGTGGCGTGTGAAACTTTAACAATTAACGCTAAGTAGGCTTTAACCTAAATAAACTAGACTATACGTAATAGATATAAATTGCTGATTAACTCGAGTGGACTATCGTGCACGAAATGCTTCAGTTTTTGATGGGTTAACCCGCTATTTTGTTGTAGTTAAAAAAACTGTGTTGTGACAATGACAATTTTGGTAGTACGTGTGATGTCTTTAGATATTAATTCAGGTATCTGTGAGCGATGGTAGCTACTTACAATCAGATGGGTCGTAAGTTAGTATGTAAATCTTCACAAACTTGTTTATTGAATGCATTGGAGGCTTTCAGGAACTCTAAAGAAATCTAAATTTGAATCGATTTTTTTTATTGCCATGTAGGCAGACGAGCCAACGGCCCACCTGATAGGAAGTGGTTACCGTCGCTCATGAACCTCTGCAATGTCTGGGGATTCTGAGGGGTCGCTACCTACGACCTAACTTTAAGGACCCTCCTCAAGCCTCGTTTGAAGAAGGACAAGTCATAGCGCTCAGGGAATACCGAGGAGGGGAGCTCATTCCATAGCCGGATGGTGCGTGGCAAAAAAGTGTTCCTGAAACGAACCGTGGATGACCGCGGTGGTTCCATATAGTAGGGATGAAATCCACCTCGACGCCGAGTGGTACGGTGATAAAATGGAGATGTTGGAATCATCTCAAATAATTCGTCAAAATGTCATGAGTTTTACAGAACATGACATAGTCACATCATTGTTCTTTCTGTATAAAAACTATTATTACTATTTTATATATAGAGATCCTAAAATATTAAAAGCAATTACTTAACTAATAAGCTTTAAGAAATTTTCTTGACTAAAGGGTTAAAGTATTTTGTTAAACGTAAAACAGGTCTAAACAATTTAGTGTTCGCGTCAAAGTTTTGATGAAGGTATCCGAAGACCGGGATTTAGTGACTTAACAAATATTTAATATTATGTTCTTCTATTACAGAAACTTAGCTTACTTAGGAAAAAATCTAGTTTAGTATATTAAAACCTGTCGAAGCGCTTCCTTCCGAACGGGAGGTCGCGGGTTCAAATCCGGCCGGCTTGTACCTCTAAATCTAAATGTGAAAAAAAAAATTATGTGCAATTTTTCAGAACACCGCTGGCTAAAAACGGTGAAGGAAAACATCGTGAGGAAACCTGCATGTCGGAAAAGGATTCTAAAAATCCTTTGAAGATATGTGAAGTCCCCAATCCGCACTGGGCAAGCGTGGTGGACTATGCCTAATCCCTCTTCTGAGGAGACCTGAGCCCAGCATTGGGCAGTAATGGGTTGGTGGTAAAATGTAAAAATAGGTATTTAATTTAAAACTCATCTATGAAATTAATTAAAATGCAGGTTTTGAATACAATTTTTACAACAAACTAGGCTTGATCCGCAATGATCACAATTTCATCTTACAATGGTGTAATTGACGTTTAAAAGTTACAAAGACACCTTTTGTCTACTGATACGTGTTTAGTGTTTCCAGAAAATTTAACTCGAATCATATCGGCTTAACAATTTACATACTTAATTAATAATTAATTTAGATACTGTTAGTCCATTTTGAGTTATTAAAGCCATTGTTATTGCAAAAGTAACTACTTTTTTTGAGGGTGGAATTTGTGAAAGTTGAATAGCACTAAAACCACTAACTACTCACACTGATCGAACCCCTGATGAGACCAGAACCAAATAAGGGGTTACGAAGAGCGACACGACGCGTCACTAAAAGGTTTTCTTTAGGACTACAAAACTATAAAAATAACAAATGCAAAAACAATTTGTGCACGACCGTACGCAACCCACTACTGTCTAAAATTTGGGCGCCATAATTTCCTAACTATTCGAAATTTCACATACATTAATTATAATAGCTGGACTAAACCGTACTGTATCCATAGTCCCATACACTGTGCATTAGACATGAATTATTGGACTTCGAAATTCATTTGGGTTAGAGTCGGATTTGGGTAAGAAAAATTACTTATAGGTGCAGGTTTCGGCACAGATTCATAAACTATGTATGTGAAGTAGGGATGTTGCGAATGTCGACTTTTGGACATTCGCGAATGCGAATGTTGACCTTTCAAACAAATAGTTCAAGTTTTTTTACTGACAAGTCAGTTTTAGCTTCCAAAAGTCATTGTAATTTATAGGCACTACAAAATAGGTACCTATATTTAACCTATCCTAGATCTACATGGAAGATAAGAGGTACTTGCCTCCCCCCACCAAATAATTTAAACCTCCCCGCAAATTTACTTGACAATGAAGGATCGTAGACCCATCGAGTTTAGGCTCATTTTAAAGGGCGGTTAAAGACCTTTATTTTGGCTATGAATTCCTTCTACATCCATACAATATCCTCTTTACTTTTGTCAAAACATTCGCATAAAATTCGCATGATTTGAGATGATGATGTAATATGAAGTATAATATAATTATGTATGTATTTTGTATAAAAATTACCTTTTTAAATTACTACCCAAAAAGTAATCAAGTTTGTCCGTGCATAGCTTTAGCTCAGGTGAACCGGTTCAGATGGTTAACTTTTCTAGAAGCTCTACGTCGACTCAGCATCGTTTCAACGTCTCATTGTTTTAGAGGTGATGTTTACCTCGTCCTCATACGTGTATAAACACATTGCGCTCTGAATCTTTGTGACGCAGACAAAGTTACGCTGATAGTAGTTGGATTTTTAGGAAAAGCTTAAATTTTTGGAACGAAGTACCTTATCGCGCGTTGTGAAAGGGGGCTAGACGGAAAAAATTCTTACGAAAAGTTGTCACGACACTTTTTTTGTTTTAGATGATTATCGCTAGATGGCGCTGTGATCAAACTCTTTTAAAACACGTTCCTTATTTTTGTTTTAGATGATTATCGCTAGATGGCGCTGTGATCAAAGTCTTTTAAAACACGTTCCTTATCGCGCGTTACGTTAGGAAAAAAAATAAGATATCTTTTAATCGAAAGGAACTACGTTCTATTCGGGTGTCCCATGACACCTCTCAAGTTTTTTTTTTTGAATAATATATCTCCTTCCTGGAGTAAAAGTCAGGAATATGATTATAATCGATCATTACTACACACACGATTTTGTCTATTTTGTACGGATATTTTTACTTTATACACTAATGTGATCGCCTACACAAGTTATTAGAGTAGGTAATTTCCTCCTACGGACGAGACGTATATACTACTGTGGGTGTTTGTAGATTTTATATGTGGGTGTCTATGGACTCTCTAATGATGACTAATAAAAATATAACGTTACTCGTTAATTACGAGGTGGATACCGTACCTAATACTTTAGGTGATATTATTATGGCTTCTCTTTGAGCACCCAGTATTATTTTTGCAAGCTTTATATTAACTTGCACTGGATGTAATTATGTACGCGTCGAATCTTGCGAGCTTAATTTGGCGGCTTCCGATTGAGCTGACATTTTGCACGCAGATGTATAGTTATCGCGTGTTTGACCAGTTTCCAAAACCCATCATCAGATTTTGCGATTTTTCAGATTCAGCACCATTTTGTCATATTATTTCGAAGTTTGTCAAATGCTTGCAAGATTCCATTCGAACTTACATAGTTGTATTTTTTTTTTATTGCCATGTAGGCAGACGAGCCAACGGGCCACCTGATCGTTAGTGGTTACCGTCGCTCATGAACCTCTGCAATGTCAGGGGACATTGAAGGGTCGCTACCTACGACCTAACTTTAAGGACCCTCCTCAAGCCTACATACATAGATACATAGTTATATCTAGTGCAAGTTTATAGCTTGTAAAATAAACGTATGATGCGAATTCGACATTGTAGTTTTTTAAAAATGTTTTTCCCTCCAAATTGTTTTCTATTTAAATGTAGCAATGTTACACGTGACAAAAAAAACAGAGGAAAAGCCATAAAACGATTGTAAATTGAATCTCTGTACAAAATTCAATTTGGATTACTTTCTCATTCGAAAAAAAGTATTCGAAACAAATTCTTGTTTCGTCAATACATCACTGCGAGTTTAAAACCGTTTTTGTGCTGTTGTATTAGCTTTTAATGCAGTGGAATAAAGTTTAAATTTGCTTGTGTTTTGTTAGTGAATATTTAGCAGGGTGGGTGGAGGTCATAGAGATTTGTGAAATTGTAGATCGGACAATACTTCTGATTTTTCGATTTCGGATTTTTCGAGCCAGTCAAGGATAATGATATTCCAATTTTTTACAAATACAATGTGTTAAGTATTTAAGTTTCTCATTATTGGAACGAAGTTCCTTATCGCGCTAAATAATTTTTATGAGATACGTTTTAATCGAAAGGAACTTCGTTCCATCCGGGTGTCCCTTGACACCTCTCAAGTTTTTTTTATTTATTTATTGACGCACCAACAACAACCAAATCATTATGTTATTCAAAAGTAAAAATTATAAAGAAGAGACTCTGCTAAACTAAGAAAAAAAACTAAGATAAATTTTAATAAAAAATACAAAACAAAAATTAAGCGTATTTCTTTCACAAACTATTTTTTTCGCTACACCTTATCGTATTTAGATGAGATTGGCGCAATATGTCATCTCTCCACTCCTTTACATACACCATCATTATTAGGATGTAGAAGTTAGATGAGAGGTGCAAAGTTTTGCCCCGTACCATCCCAATTTGGAATGGTCTCCCGCCCGCGGTGTTCCCGGAACGCTATGACATTTTCCTCTTTAAACGAGGTTTAAGAAAAGTCCTGTATAGGTAGGTGATAGATAACGGCCTCTCATTGCCCTGCCATTGCAGTGGTTCATAAGCGACGGTGACCGCATACTATCACGTGAGCCGTAAGCTCGTTTACATGTCTTGAAAAAAAATGAATTTATCACAAACACCCAAAAAAATATTTAAAAACTTGTCTCATCTGTTTAATTTCTCAATCTTTGCCCCAAACCGGATTTGTATTGCTCAATCTTTGATTTGCGAGGTGACAAAATGAGTAATGAAGACGTTGACATATCGTTCACAAACAAGAAAATAATGTAGAGGAAAATTTTCAGTTCTAACTTCATTTAGAAACTTTCTCATAAAATAATGTAGTCACGTGGGATTATGAATATACTGACGTGTTTGAGTTTGTTATTTTTTGTTATTTTATTGGAATGAAGTTCCTTATCGCGCGTTGTGAAAGCTAGACGAATAAATTCTTACGAAAAGTTGTCACAACACTTTTTTGTTTTAGATGATTTATTGATAGATGGCGCTGTGATCAAAATCTTTTAAAACACGTTCCTTTCGATTAAAAAAAAATAAGATATCTTTTAATCGAAAGGAACTTCGTTCTATTCGGGTGTCCCATGACACCTCTCAAGTTTTTAAAAGTTATTTTGAGATATTTGATACTCATTATTTATTTAATCGATTTGTGATTAAGTGGTGAAAGACTAGATTTTTACAAGCTTTATATTAACTTGCACTGGGTGTAACTGTAAGTTCGGGTGGAATCTTGCAAGTTAAATTTCACAAATTTCCCAGTGTTCGATTGAGCTGACATTTTGCACAGAAATATATTTTGCGCGATAATGCTATAGTATGATATCATGGAGCTGATCTGATGATAAATTCGGAAGGTGTTCATAGGAACTCTTGTATTGAACATGGATGGACTCGTCGTATTTAGGCTCGAGTTACTTATCTTAGCTGTACTGATTCACGAAATTCAGGATCTTAAAAGATTATATATATGACGGCGTAAATAGTGTGTTGAGGTGTAATGATGTCGTAAACAGTCGACCTTCATTTTGTTTTGTCAGGAATGACGTCACTTGAACACTTGATGATCAACACTTTTGAATAAAAACTTCAAAATAGCGAGTTTTAACAGTTTATTATTTTCACATCAAGAGATCCGTTCGACAATTCAAACACGAATGAATAATAACAGCGGCCAACGCCTGTATTTATAGCAAGTGTCCACTTCCAACTACCCGCACGGTGAATAGGTTGGTTTTCCTCGTTATAACCCCGTCATATAAAAAAAATTATTTAAAATAAATTTAACTCGAAATCAAAACACGTTTTAGCTAAGTTTCAATATTAGTAACTAAAATTTTAATTACAACTAACAATATTTAAATTGTAATTAGTAACTTGATCACACAATAGGAACTCAAAACGTGATCAACTTCAACAACTATGTCAATTAAATTTAAATGCAACTCCTCGAAGTATAATGAGAAAACGCCTCGAGCTAAAACTTGGTAGAACTTCCTTTTGCATTAGTTAATTAAATTGAAATGCACTTTGAAGTGATAGTGTATGAAATTATAGAACATTTAGTGTGAAGGTTTTTTTGTATGAAAGTTTTCTAATGAGATTATTGAGAGACAAAAGTTTACTGTAGTAGTATTAAAATACGTTTTATTTAATTCAACTCCATCACTTACACTATTAGTAAACGGGTTCTTACCACGATTATTTTTAATTGAGCGGTCCCGATATTTCAGCACTGTTTCAAGCGCCATGATCACGGGAAGACTGAGGAACTGCGGGTAGGTCATTTAAGAGCAGACAAATCTGTCTACCCTCTTTCTCGTTCGTTTGTCGGTACCACTGGAACTCGAACTCACACCGCCGCAAGTGTTTAAATAAATTTAATTCAACTCCCTCTTGGTTTTTGGTAATTTAACAGTGCAAAACTTCGTGCTGATAAATTTTAAGACGGATGGTATGGTGACCACTTAAGATCAAGACTGTTGGCTCCTCTGTCTATACCTATATATGGCATAAAAATAACAATTTTGTTACAAAAATAAAGACGGCCGACTTTAAGAATAGCAAGACAACTACCGGCTTTTTATCAAGTTTTTTATTAATGTTCAAATATGTATATGAGATAATGTTCGATCTTCCACGGTTCGCTTCCGAAGATCATTTTTGCCCCGTACCATTCCGATTTGGAATGGACTCCCGTCCGCGGTGTTCCCGGAGCGCTATGACATGTCCCTCTTTAAACGAGGTTTAAGAAAAGTCCTGTATTGGTAGGTGATAGATAACAGTCCACCATTGCCCTGGCATTGCAGAGGTTCAGGAGCGATGGTGACCGCTTACAGGTGGGCCGTAGGCTCGTTTATCTATCAAGCAATAAAAAAAAAATGTTCAAAGTCAGTTCAGCAAAACCAAAGTTATACGGAAACAAAAAATACAGATGAATTGAGCATCTTCGCCTTTTAAGTAGGCCAAAAAATGTCTTGATTGATAGGCGAGGTAGGACGAGGTCAATAGCAATATATAGCAATCAGACAAAGACCCAACACATTTTACAACAAACTCTCCATCTTAGCTGCAGGTATTAAAGTGAGCGTACCTATATATCCGTCGGCGTTACGATCTCAAAGGCCCCGTCTTCTTTGATGTTAAAAGCCACTTGAATGCAGTCTAGTTGTACAATGTCACACAGCTGTGACTTCGGATCTATGAGAAACCCTCGTGAATATTTCTGACAAAGCCTCTTTGTCGTTTGGAGAATTCTGGATGTATATTGTGATAAAAATAGCTTGTAAGATGAAGTGCAATTGTAGAGTATTTTAGAAATGTTTATTGATTCATGGTAAGATTTTCAAACGCCCCCTTCAATGTAATTTTTTCGAATTGTACCAGGTTCGATTCTAAAAAATCGAAAACCCACCCTTGGTTGACTGGTAGATAATGACTCAGGCATTAAGTCTGCCATTGTACTTATTTTTTTGTACAAGAAGTATAAATAAAAATAAATAAAAATCTATGAATGCAGTTGTGTTTATTTTAAAATATAAAGCAATGTTTCCTTTCAGCAAAATTCGCTAAAAGCATTATTTCATGGAGGGAGCGTTTAAAAAGTCCACCCTGTATATGGTAGAATAAGAAATAAAGAAAAGACAAAGTAAACTTTATTCGACACACATAAGATGTTTCCAATAGTTGCAGTTCTTTCTTGACGATTGATGGTATAGTTTCACACTTGCTACATAATTCATATAATGTAGCTTTTTATAGGTCGAAATGGTTCCACTTTTAGCCGGTCAGTAAGTAAGGTATGTAGAAATCAATCCCCGGCTGAGGCCAGAATCCAGCAGGGCTATACAGGAAGGCACGTCGCGTTACACACTACGGTACTCTTCCCCGTGGGAGGAGGTAGCTTTGTAATCCTTATCAAGCGATAGATTATTATTTTTTTTCTACCAATTAGTACAATCAACAGGTCACTGGATGCAGATGGCGCAGGACCGGTCGATGTGGCGAAGTTTGGGGGAGGCCTATGTCCAGCAGTGGACGTCTACAGGCTGATGATGATGATGATGAAATGATGAGTACAATCAATATTTTTCATATATCGCACATTTTGAAGCACAATTTCTTCCTCAGAAAAACCCTAACACTTGAAACCTTACAGACACTCAGATTAGGCATCAATCCACCTAATCAGGTCCTCGTCATCACAAGTCCTTTTGACTTCAAAAACATCCAATAAAAAGTGAAGTCGTCAATTCCCAGATCCATATAAAACTTAATTGGGACGGATGGATCTTGAATTTGAAATTGAAAGATTCGAATGTTTTCCTCATACTTTTGATGGGTATTTATAGCCTCAGAGGACTCGATATAATTGCATCCAGATTATTATAAGAAATCGTCATTCATTTATTCGTGTTCGGGAAATGATTGGATTTTAATCTCAGGAGGTCCATTTTAGAGATTTGTAATGACTTTTATAAGTGGTTTTCATTCTTATTTGTCAATATCTTTCTACTGTTGTATTATATATGGTTTATGACTATTTATTTTTAAAAGGAAAAGGTACTCAATTCTATGTTTTTTATGTTTGTGCCCGCATAACTTTGGATTGGCTGGATTCGAATGATTCTTACGTCAGATAAAAATTGATGGTCATTAATTAATTATGAGATCTCATTTTTTTTTTACTCGAATAAGTACTTTTGGATCTGTGTTTAAAATTTAAGTAAAACGAGCCCAAACACAACGGTTCTATCTTGTTTATTTATTTATTGCTTCATGCACAAGTGTGTACACAGTCAGACTTAATGCCGTAGGCATTCTCTGCCAGTCTACCTTTGGGTAATGGAGAGATCAAAAGTGTGGTAGGCAATAAAATATAATAATTTTAGAAAGAAAAATAAATGTTTAGTACAATTAGTTTTCCTGTGGCCACCTTCCGAAACCATCATCAGATCAGCGCCATTTTGTCGTAATACTGCATTGTCACGCGATATACATCTGCGTGCAAAATGTCAGCACAATCGGAAAGTTTATCAAATTCAGCTTGCAGGATCCACTCGAACTTACATAGGTACATCAGTACATAGTTACATACAGTGCAAGTTAACATAAAGCTTGCAAATATAGTTATGAAGTTTGCAAGACAAATGAGCTAGCACAGTATTATCTCAACACACAGTGCTTTCAACATAATGGATGAAAACCATTACGGGAGCTGTTCTGGAGTTTTTCAAACCTGTATTCATGATAATTAAATTTAGGTAAGTGCTACGGTTTGTACAATTATACTGTTTTGTTAATACTTTAATGGAACAAATGTACTGGTGGATAATAACTAGTTAGGTACCTTTTTTTAGATATATATATATATATATATATATATATATATATATATATATATATATATATATATATATATATAAATTAAATGATGCTTTGAAGATTCTTGATGGAAAAAAAAACTTGAGCGGTGTCATGGGACACCCAGATGGAACGAAGTTCCTTTCGATTAATTAGTGAGGGAATAAGGTTAACTTATAATAATTAGCTAGTCATTCTTTTTTTAAGTTATAATAATTAGTTAGTTTAAAACGTCTGTCTCTATCTCTCTTATAATAAGATTTTAAAATAAATTAGAAAAAAATTTTTTTCTAACTAATTATTACAACTTAAATAAAATATTTTGATTACAGCGCCATCTAGCATTAATTATATAAAACAAAATAAGGAATTGTTTTAAAATATTTTAATCACAGCGCCATTTAGCGATAATTATCAACAACTTTTTCATAAGAATTTCCGTCTAGCCTTTCGATAAAGCGCGATAAGGAACTTCGTTCCAAAACAAATTGCTTAGGAGTACGGAGACTGATCTGATAATGGATTCGGAAGGTGGTCATAGGAACTCTTGTGCTCGTTTTACTTGTATTAGCTAGCACTCTGCTGTTACGTGATATTTAGGATATTTAGGACGTATTTTCATTACACAATTTTGGAATACCTATTACCGTAGAAAAGCTTTTGGCATGCATTTCTAAAAATGGACAAAATCAAGTTTCGAATATTATTTTAATTTATAAGAATACAAAATTCTCCATTATCGTCAGATAGCTTGGAAACTCGTCGATTAGATACGGACTATACATGCATATTCAAAATAATTCATTCTCACATCGATTACTTTCAAACATAAATATAAATAGTAAACCGAGAGCTCCGGATGGATTTACTAAAGTATTCTCAGATTTACAAAAACTACTTCATATTATAACCCAATTGTTGGGATGTGTCGCCAATACAATGATATTTCTAGAGAGCACCATGCTTCAATTAATATTATCGAGCAATCCTTCTTAAAATTTAAATCTGACGTGAGGAAAATTTTGTACGACTAAAATTTTTGTTATTTCTTATTATTTTATAAAAACCTATTATTTTTTCTTTAGTGTTATATAATTTTAATTTTTAATATTACTGAACTGAACTGTTTTCTATTATATTTTGTTGCTTATGTCTACACATGTTTAGGGATGTAGTCTAGCTTAGTAATAATGTACTTGAAAAACCTTTAAATCATGTTTTGACTGTATTCTGTTTTGTGTAATAAAAATAATCTTCTTATATATAAAAATGAATTGCTGTTCGTTAGTCTCGCTAAAACTCGAGAACGACTGAACCGATTTGGCTTATTTTAATCTTGAAATATTCGTAGAAGTCCAGGGAAGGTTTAAACGTTGAGAACATTTCCTTATGTGACGCAGACGAAGTTGCGTGGGCCAGCTAGTCTTATATATAAAAATGAATTGCTGTTCGTTAGTCTCGCTAAAACTCGAGAACGACTGAACCGATTTGGCTTATTTTAATCTTGAAATATTCGTAGAAGTCCAGGGAAGGTTTAAACGGTGAGAAAATCTCCTTATGTGACGCAGACAAAGTTGTGTGGGCCAGCTAGTCTTATATATAAAAATGAATTGCTGTTCGATAGTCTCGCTAAAACTCGAGAACGACTGAACCGATCTGGCTTATTTTAATCTTGAAATATTCGTAGAAGTCCAGGGAAGGTTTAAACGGTGAAAAAAATTCCTTATGTGACGCAGACGAAGTTGTGTGGGCCAGCTAGTAAATAAATAAATAAATAGATAGATACAGTATGTCTCATATATCGTAAACACTCCCATATCCCACCGGGAGTAATCTTCTAATAGATTTTACCTGGATTTCAATAACAAAAGCCCGATCCAATACAGATGAGTGACCAAATACGTAGAAATTCAAGGTTTTCTTTGAAAAGGGTTAGAAATGTATACTAAAAAACAAGATTGTACGAATCTTGAGATGTTTTGTACGGTTTCGGAGTTTAATAGAAATTCGGCTTCAACAAGATTTACGGGTATAAATTTGTGAAGTATTTTGTTCGGTATACTGGAACTGGAAGTTCTAAACTGGATGCAGACAGCACAAGATAGAGAGACTTGGATTTCTTTGGAGGAGGCCTACACCTGCGGAGGGGTTCCTGCAAGTTAGTCTTTTTAAGTTAATTGCATTGTTTTATATTTTTTTACTTTACATTTTTTATATTTACTTGTAGGAAATAATAAAGGCTTTTTTAATTTTATTTTATACTAGCTGACCCGTGCAACTTCGTCTGCGTTACAAAGGGGGTCAAACAGTACTCGCAATGCCGTCGCGTTATTATTTGCGCGGCCTGAACTCGGCACAGCGTGCATCCGCATATTCATTGCGTTTTATACTCGTAATAACTTCTAAACGAAAAGTCCGATTGGAATAAAACAAAAAGTAATTTACTTCTACTTTAATACTCTTGATAACAAAATACTTAATTTGGATAAGGGTTAATATAACGATACTCATTTAACGTTAAATTCAATCTTGGGACGAAAAAATAAATTTCATAACCATAAAAGCGGTTATTGTGACTAAACTATGATAGTTAGATATATGCTGTCGCAGACTTTTTTTTAGATCTTCTTATGACCTAAAAACCCGTAGTACATTATTTTGTTCTATTGTCAATAGTTTTTGCAGCGTACGCATAAATAGGTTTCGATTATTCGCCTTGTGTTACATATTCGATATTTTCATACGGATCCCTAATTATTTTGAAAATAAAATATAGCCTATAACCTTCCTCGATAAATGAGCTTTCCAACAGTGAAAGAATTTTTGAAATCGGACCAGTAGATCCTGAAATTAGCGCGTTCAAACAAACAAACAAACAAACTCTTCAGCTTTATAATATTAGTATAGATTGGAACTATGGACTCCTATTAGTATCTATGGGTTTTTGATATCCTACAATATATCATTTTTGTCACATGTCACATAAACGAGTCTTCGGTTCAATGTTGTTTTAGAAGGAAATGAAAATGAATATATTTACCAAAACTTATTATCTAGACATATTATTGTATCTACCTTACTAAGCAATGATGGATAGCAATCAATATTATATTTAAAAAAAAAAACAAACATAAATTTGGGGCATGTGAGGGTCGAACCGCATTAACACCACCTACAGCTCACACTCAGCATCAGAACTCCGAGTGACGTTTTAAAGATTATTTTTGTATTTATTGAAAACTGATAGCTAAATTATCTCTTAAAGCGACGTTTAAAACACAATACAGCATGCAAATGAGCTGGACGTAGCTGTTTGGTATCATTTTACTGTTGCTGTTAGTTCACTAGATGTTATTTTCAATGAGTTTATTACACAGTAGTAATCATCATCAGCCTATTTATTTATTTATTTGGGAAACTAACAGAAGTATACAAATTATAAAATAACACAGATGGTTAAAGCATTATCCAATAACAGTTTCCACTTATAACAACAAATACTATAGACGTCCACTGCTGGACATAGGCTTCCCCAAACCTCACTACAAAGGCCGGTCCTGCGCTGTCCACATCCAGCGACCTCCCGCGATCAGCTCATCGGCCCATCTAGTTATTATTTTTTTTTATTCTTTTTTTTTTGTTTTAGTTGGAGGAAATCGCCGGATCTCCGTATGTTGAACCTCACTAAAACCTCCAACCGCTCATTTTCAGCGTCCGAAACCCGGCTGGGGCCAGAACCCAGCACGGGGTTATGCGAGGTGGCGCGACGCGTTACGCACTGCCACTTCAACTTGCTTATTCTTTAGTTCCATATTATATCAGAATTTAAAAGCTTATTTTTAATAAATTATCTTTAAAATAAGTTATTTAAAACATTTGCAAATGGTATCAAATGCATTAACATTAACAAAATGGCGTCAATTACTTCACTCGAGCGCTTCTCATTCGTTCGTTTACTTTATTTGTTTCGACATCACAACAAGATAGTGCACTTACCGCCGCACGGTCCGTCCACCATTAATATTCATAGATCTAAAGTTTTAAAACGGTATTCATGAACAATTAATTTGTTTACTTTAGTTTTGGCGTTTGGTTTTTGATCGACTTTTAAGAGTTGTGTTACCATTTTGTGAACTGATTTCGATAATACTTTTTTTCATTTTGAATGTCTACGCAAGTCTTTCAATGTAATCCAGATGTGATGTTTAATAATTCATGAAAGACGTTTATAACTCTGTTGATTTCAATAATTCTTTTTCATTTATTGAAATGATACCCGAAATTAATATTATTTTTCATCATATTAAAACTTTAAAATCAAAACTTGAGACAAAAAAAAAACAATTCATTTTAAAATCAGAACACATTTCAAAATTCGAAAAGAATGTTCTAAAGTTGTAGGTATAAAGCTGGACGCACATCAGTTACCGGCTTGAATTGAGCGGCGAAGCGAACCTCTCCGGAAGATTTATTCCTTTGCTAGGAAAATAAAACGGGAACAGGTGCACTGAGTTTTGTATAGGTAAAAATAGTTTCTATATAAATGGATAGGTCTTATTGAGTATTTTGATGATGGTAAAATTAACCATTCAGTTCGGAACTACAATAAAATTGATTTCCTAATGCCCTGTAATGACAAGCGAAAATTGAGTTCTAAAACTTGTTTTGTTTACATTCTCCTATCGTCGAACATTTTGCTCAAAATGTTATACTGCGTAGTCTTAATAAAAGAAGCCGAAAAAATATTAGCGAAAATCTCTCTGTACCAACCCATTACTGCCCACTGCTGGGCTCAGGTCTCCTCAGAAGAGAGATTAGGCATAGTCCACCACGCTTGCCCAGTGCGGATTGGGGACTTCACATATCTTCTAAGGATTTTTAGAATCCTTTTCCGACATGCAGGTTTCCTCACGATGTTTTCCTTCACCGTTTTTAGCCAGTGGTGTTGTGAAAAATTACACATAAATCTTTTTTCACATTTAGGTACAAGCCGACCGGATTTGAACCCGCGACATCCTGTTCGGAAGGTAGCGCTTCGACCACTGGGCCACCACGACTTCGGCCTAGCAAAAATCTACTCAAAGGTAATGATTTCAGACGGACTTCAAGCATGCGCTTCAGTTGCGACATCATTGACATACACCAATGATTGATTATGAAAATTAAAAGTCATTTTTATTAGCTGAAAAGTATTGCTATCTGCATTGCAGTTTTATAAATAGTCTAATAGAGGTTTAGTATATGTATTTTAGTTTATCCAATATCCACCTGGGATTCAAAGCGGTCTTTGAGGAAACCACTTAGGATCAGGTGGTGTACATTATGTTCCTAGGTTTTGAAAAAGATTTTATCGTGACTTTACGCTTTTGAATCTATACTAATATTATAAAGCTGAAGAGTTTGTTTGTTTGTTTGTTTGTTTGTTTGAACGCGCTAATCTCAGAAACTACCGGTCCGATTTCAAAAATTCTTTCACTGTTGGTATCGAGGAAGGTTATAGGCTATATTTTATTTTCAAAAAAATTAGGGATCCGCATGAAAATATCGAATATGTAACAAAAGGTGAAAAATCGAAAACCTATTTATGCGTACGCTGCAAAAACTATTGACAATAGAACAAAATAATGTACTACGGGTTTTTAGGTCATAAGAAGATCTAAAAAAAAGTCTGCGAGAGCATATATCTAACTATCATAGTTTAGTCACAATAACCGCTTTTATGTTTATAAAAATATTTTTTTTGTCCGAAAAATTAATTTAACGTTAAATGAGTATCGTTATATTAACCCTTATCCAAATTAAGTATTATATTATCAAGAGTATTAATGTAGAAGTAAATTACTTTTTGTTTTATTCCAATCGGACTTTTCGTTTAGAAGTTATCACGAGTATAAAACGCAATTTTATTAATACA
The DNA here is from genome assembly GCA_030269945.2 of Trilocha varians. Taxonomy (NCBI): domain Eukaryota; kingdom Metazoa; phylum Arthropoda; class Insecta; order Lepidoptera; family Bombycidae; genus Trilocha; species Trilocha varians. The sequence goes on from AP028265.1 coordinate 11,286,418, forward strand.
CCCACAGCGGCGAAAATAATATCGCGACGGCATAGCGAGTACTGTTTGAAACCCTTTGTAACGCAGACGAAGTTGCGCGGGTCAGCTAGTTTAAAATAAACTAGTAGATACCGTGCTGATAGCCATGGTGTGTAACGCGTCACGTCGCCCTGCACAATCTCGGGCTGTGTTCTGTCTTTGGTCGGGTTTCGGGCGCTCAGCGTGATCGACTGGAGGTTTTAGTACGGTTCGACTCCCACATACCCCACTTGCGGGGCGGCGATTTCTTCCTGTCCAAAAAAGTTACCTTTGATGCAATTGAATGTACCAATTACAATAAAAAGAAATATCCAAACCGGTCCAGCGTCACGCGTGATACGGTAACTATTTTCTAAATTTAAAATCTATACTTAATATTATAAAGCTGAAGAGTTTGTTTGTTTGTTTGTTTGTTTGTTTGTTTGTTTGAACGCGCTAATCTCAGGATCTACTGGTCCGATTTCAAAAATTCTTTCACTGTTGGAAAGTCCATTTATCGAGGAAGGTTATAGGCTATATTTTATTTTCAAAAAAATTAGGGATCCGCATGAAAATATCGAATATGTAACAAAAGGTGAAAAATCGAAAACCTATTTATGCGTACGCTGCAAAAACTATTGACAATAGAACAAAATGATGTACTACGGGTATTTAGGTCTTTTGGAGACAAACAAAAAAGTCCGCGACAGCATATATCTAACTATCATAGTTTAGTCACAATAACCACTTTTATGTTTTTAAAATTTAATATTTCGTTCCGAGATTGAATTTAACGTTAAATGAGTATCGTTATATTAACCCTTATCCAAATTAAGTATTTTGTTATCAAGAGTATTAATGTAGAATTAAATTACTTTTTGTTTTATTCCAATCGGACTTTTCGTTTAGAAGTTATTACGAGTATAAAACGCAATGAGTATGTGGGACTCAGCGAGCCGCGAAAATAATAACTCGACGGCATTGCGAGTACTGTTTGAACCCCTTTATGACGCAGACGAAGTTGCGAGGGTCATCTAGTTTATAAATAAAAAAATCTAGTTTCTGAAAGAATTTAAATTGTTATACAAAAGGAAGGCTTAGTGCTCAAATCCGGTAACTGATGTTCGTCTTACTATCCGTACAATAGGTACCCAGCTTTACCGAGTTCTCAGTCATTAGTGAGGGATTTGTTCCATTTTCAAAACTTGAATTTGTTGAAATTTTACGGCCATTTTGTTATATCCATATTTGAATTTGTATTTTTATTTTTAGGTTTGTATTTTATGTACAGGTTGTTACAGAGGTTTGCGTGTTGCATTTTTTTGCAAATAAAAAAAACAATTTATTTGTACGTAATTAATGGATTAAATTTTTTTGTGATTCATATTGGATAACTATTTTTAAGTTTAAGGTCTTCATTTTTACTTTCGTCTTACTTAACATACATATTTGATGCAGATGATGAATAGCATTTCCTCAAAATGACATAATATATTCATTAATTGTACTACTCATTTTATCATTATTACTAGATGACCCTCGCAACTTCGTCTGCGTCACAAAGGGGTTCAAACAGTACTCTTAATGCTGTGGCGATATTATTTGCGCGGCCCGGGGAGTATTCATTATGTTTTATACTCGTGATAACTTCTCAACGAAAAGTCGGATTAGAACAAAACAAAAAGTAATTTACTTTTAAATTAATACTCTTGATAACATAATACTTTATTTGGATAAGGATTAATATAACAATACACAATAACATTAAATTCATTCTTCGGACGAATTAAATTTTTTTTTGAACATAAAAGCAGTTGTTGTGACTAAACTATGATAGTTAGATATATGCTCTCGCGGACTTTTTTGTTTGTCTTCAAAAGACCTAAAAACCCGTAGTACATCATTTTGTTCTATTGTCAATAGTTTTTGCAGCGTACGCATGAATAGGTTTTAGATATTTCACTTGGTCTTACAAATTCGATATTTTCATACGGATCCCTAATTTTATACAAAATAAAATATAGCCTATAACCTTCCTCGATAAATGGACTTTCCAACAGTGAAAGAATTTTTGAAATCGGACCGGTAGTTTCTGAGATTAGCGCGTTCAAACAAACAAACAAACAAACTCTGCAGCTTTATAATATTAGTATAGATTGTACATAATATGTCTATTTTATTCGTTTAGTTGTTATATTTATTTCACTTATCTGTATTTTATTATTATAGTATTTATGTTTTTATTACTATTATACGTATAACTATATAAATATATATTCTATGTATATTGTACACTTATCTACCTTACATTAAAGTCTACTTACTATATCTTTTATTTTGGGTTTGCTGTAAGAAAACTCAGTATTGGGTTAAGCTCGCCTTTTGTGAACATTTTTTTATATAACTTTTTTTTCTGTCGTGCACAATAAAGTATTAAATAAATAAATATTTGCTAAATATACACGGTCCAGTAGTTTTTGAGCCTATTCATTACAATATCCTCTTTATAATATTAGTCCAGATATATAAAATACAAAACAAGTTAATTTTAAACACCATTTCTTTCAAACAAACAAACAAAACCCTCCATTCAAATAACAAAAAAAAACCCACAAACAACATAGTAAGAAAAATGCATAGTTCTAAATTATGTACCCTAACTACCATTAGTTTTCATTGCATACCCTCAGACAACGGTTTGATGAAGGCGCCTTACAAATGTGTGTATTTTAGACTTTCTCTGTAGTTTTTCTTAAGTAATGTATTAGGCAGTGTAAATTCGTTGCAGTGATGTAACTTATAAACTTATAATTTATTTAAAAAAAAACATTAAAACTTTTAAGATCCTGAATATCATGCATCAGTATAGTGCTTTTTTTTTCAGTTGGAGGAAATCACCGGATCCCCGCCCGCCCGGGGATGTGGGGGGCGGGCGAGTTATGTGGGAATTGAACCGCACTAAAACCTCCAACCGCTCACACTCAGCGTCCGAACCCCGGCTGAAGCCAGAACCCAGCACGGGGTTTGGAGGGACGGAGCGACGCGTTATTTGCTCGGCACTCTTTCCCGTCGCTCCGTCCTCGGACGCCGAACCGGTAGCCGCCGGCGAATACTGCCACCGGCTCTCTCGGTATCAGTATAGTGCCAGCCAAGACAAGTAGAATGAGTGAAAACACGACAGGTTTATCTTATTTAGTACAGGAGTTCCTATGATCACCTTCCAATCCACCGTCAGATTAGCGCCATTTTGTCAAATTATTGCATTGTCATGCGATGTACATTTGCGTGCAATGTCAGCTGCTCAATCGGAAACCGGGAAGTTTGTCAAATTTAGCTTGCAAGATACCACTGCAGAAGATTTCACGATTTGCTGTGTTTTATTTTGTAAGTGGACTGATTTCGATGATTGTTATTTTGTTTAAAAGAACGTATTTCTGTCATAAATGTTATTAAGATCTAAGAAGAAAACTATTGCTTTTGGTTATTCTTGGAATATTAAAGTCAGTTGGTTTACCTTCGAAGTTGAAATCATTTTCAAAAACATGTTACATAATTTACAACATCATCTTCCACAAAAAAAAAACTTGAGAGGTGTCAAGGGACACCAGGATGGAACGAAGTTCCTTTCGATTGATTAGTGAGGGAATTGTAATAAAAATTTTTATACATTTTTTATTTATTTATTTATTTATTTATTTAACAAAAATCCACAGCTACAGTTACAATTAAATTCAATAATAAATAATAAATAATAAATAAATAAAATATTTTGATCACAGCGCCATCTAGCGATAATCATCTAAAACAAAAAAAGTGTCGTGACAACTTTTTCACAAGAATTTCCGTCTAGCCCCCTTTCGATAACGCGCGATAAGGAACTTCGTTCCAAAAAAACTACTTTCTTTTAAGTCGGGTAAATTAAACTTCTACAAGTTAATTATACTATGTCATTGAATTATCGCAGTTTCTCTTACTTTTGTTTTTGTTATTGGCAGCGATAAAATAGTAGGAGGGGAGTTTAATAACGCCATAGCCAGTTTCCGGTGACATATATTTATACTTTCCGCAACTGTACCTACTGAGGAAGTGCTCTGAACTATGGGGGTTCGGAAGTTATTTATGAAATGAATAAAATAATATCTAGTAAAAAATTACAGTAACTAGATAATGGATACCATATACCATAACATCTTTGTATTTTTTTTTTAATAACATAGATAATGAGTGAGATCTATTGAGGAGACCTGAGCCCAGCAGTGGACAGTTATGTGGTCTTATATATTTAGATGTATTTTGGTTGAATGATGGTCTGTGCAATAAGTACGTAGGTATACTTTGAACATTCATTAAAACACTACATGAAAAAAAATCTAATTATGAACAACCGAATAAAAACAAGCAAAAGAGAACCGAACTGAAGACAGGAAAAGTCAACAAATAAAAAACACACCAGTATTATTAAATTAATAAACTGCCCAAACTCCGGGAAGTCAACATAGATTCTTAATTAAAAAAACAGCCATTCAAGAAACTCGGCCACACCAATCAAAGCAGAACCTGGCAACCCAGCGAGAAATAAAATAACCATCGACTTCCTGATAAAGGCAATTGCGACGAAGAAAAAAAAAAAAAAAAAAAAGATAAATTCTCTTTGCATTTTATTTCATCCGCGGCTCGGCGCTTCCTTTTGTTTGAGTGATTTATGAAGTAATGGCAACCTTACAAAACATTTAACATCGGCCAGCGATGTAAGTAAATGGAAATGAAAATTCGTAAACAACGAAAAAGGAAATGGCTGGCTTATTTGAATTTCAAAATATTAGGAGAAAAAACGAATGTAGAACAATAACGATGCGGTTTGAAAACAAAATGGCGGCTGAGACAATAACAGATTAGTGTGTTTTGGACAGATTAATAAAAAAAAGAAATGAAATAAAATAGTTTACTTTCAACACGTTAAATGAAAGATTCATGCTTGTTGACGAATCATGAATTTAGCCACATCTGTTAATATATAAACCTACCTCTTAAAATCTTTGTTTTGTATATAAAACTAGCTGGCCCATACAACTTCGTCTGCGTCACATAAGGAATTTTTCTCACCGTTTAAACCTTCCCTGGACTTCTACGAATATTTCAAGATTAAAATAAGCCAAATCGATTCAGTCGTTCTCGAGTTTTAGCGAGACTAACGAACAGCAATTCATTTTTATATATAAGAAAGATTATGTACGGTTTTTTCCTAAATAAATATACAAAGTAATTAATTGAGTTGTCTTGATATTTCGTTGTTGTTGCAAACGTCATGATCACGAGAAGACTGGATACTGCGGGTCGATTTAAGAGCAAACAAATCTGTCTACCCTCTTTCTCGTTCGCTTTTGGGTAGTACCACTGGAACTCGAACTCTCATCACGACATACCACACTGTAAAGAGGGTAGACAGACAGTGGTAAAAACCCGTTGAAAATGCATGACAGTATTATAGAAAACCGCGAGTGTCTGAATAAGTTTATATAAAGTAAAGATAGACGTACCTATCTAGGCTCAGAGACGTATACCCTGTATAATTTTTCCGATCTCCCAAGGTCAAGACTCCACACGAATTCCTCAAACGAGTTCCTATCCCGACTCTTGATTAGATTCACGTTAACGATGTCATTAACGAACTTCCTAAGTAACACGAATCACATCTTCGCCTCAATAATTTGATGACTCTCCTGAAACAAAATTAATTATGTGATTATTACTTTCGAAGCGGGAGCCTTAATAGGACACCTGATACTTGATCCATAGAATGTAATGTACAGAAGTTTTATGTACCTGATTTAGGATCTGAAAGATTTCCACATTCAAAATAAAAACAAAAAAACACTATTGAAGTTACCCATCATTATAATAAAAACAAATTTATATTTAAGGAGGTTTTCCGAACATGTTAAAAATCGTGATTGCCAAGTGTTTTTTTTTTTTTTTTTAGTTGGTGGAAATCACCGGATCGCGACGCGTTACGCCATCGGCACTCTTTCCCGTCGTGCCATCCCCGGACGCCGAACCGGCGATACGGCCACCGGCTCTCTCGATCGGCGGGCTTTCCGAAGCCCAACAAGATGGGACCGCGTGTCACCCTCCCACGGAATACCCCGCTGGGTCAGAACCAGCGTGAGTCGGTTGCTTGCCAAGTGGTTGAGGCGCTACCGTACGGGAGGTCGCGGGTTTAAAACCAGTCGACTCGTACCTCTAAATCTCAATGTGAAGACATAGAACGTAGATTCAAATTAGTAAAATAATTTTCGCATTTAGTACCTCGCAAGACACGTGATGTTTTGAAAAATTGACACCTACACTTTGCTACATTATTTGAATAACAATTTACTTCTGTTAGTATTTTTACTTGACTAACGTTTTTAGGTACGAAGGTCGATTTAGGGTTATTTGTATCTTAGAGTTACACAAGAATACTTTACTAATCACTAAGTGAACGTATTTAAGGACTGAGTTTATGTAGTTTCAAAGAAAATTACAGATTAATACAATTATTGGATCTTCAAACGCTTGAGCGCAAGTTGCACTTATAACCTTTTTTCAATAACAAAGTACATCACTTACGTCGCTGCCTTGTGGTTGATATGCACTAATGACTATACACTATGACTTTGGTGCCCAAGAAACGGTACTAGAAGACAGGGTCGTCCAGCAAGAAGGTGGGAAGATGATCTTCGCTTAATCTTGGGACCGCTTTGGACACGGGTTGCGTTGGACAGACAACAGTGGAGGCAGTTGGAGGAGGCCTATGCTAAAGGGTGGGCAATCTAACGTTTGCATTTTGAACTACTGTTTATTTAGAGAATGATAGATCAAATGTCATTCAACTTGTGTTCATAATTTCCAAAAGTTGAAGAGTATGACATGGACGACATTTGGTTTCAACATGCCACACAGCCAACATGACAGTCGAACTTTTGAAAAATGCAAACTTTATATGGCCCACCCCTTACAAGACATTACGAATTGAGGGACATACTGTAATCGGGTATAGGTTGTTATTATATTGTTAATTTCTAATTTTGTTTGTATAACTTTTAATCTTTAACTTTAACCCTTAATTTTGTATTTTATAGGCTAAATAAATAAATAAAAAATGACTATATAATCAGCCGTACATCACACACACTTGATCGCATTTTTGTCAGTTTAGATTTGTTCTTGATTTCGGTAGTATCGGATTGGACACCACTGTGCCAATGTTACGTTTTTACATTAGCTCGCCAACGTCCAACACACGTACAAAACAAATGACAGTGACGGCCGACCAACTAAACAAAACTATGTGAAACAACATTTGGTTTGTTGTCATTTGTGCGCATTGGAAGTTGGCGAGCCAATATTACGCAGAACAACATTATACTTTTACCACATTGAATCCTACAGAAGTCATTTATTTATTTGGTTTACATTAAACATATTATACAGAAGGGAAGTCGAAACTCATGTTTTCCTACTCCTTCTATTATCTTCTGATTAAATTCGTTGCGGGGCCCAAGACAAGTTAGCTTTCCCTCGGGTTCCTGGGCTTCACTGCTCAGAGTTATTACGATGGTCGCCGCTGTGGATCCTGGCTACACAGGAGTTACAGTGAGAGGTGGGCAAATACCCAAAATATTATACAGAATGAATCTCATATTGAAATACAATTTAGAACTACTTTTATTTTTGGAATTTGTTCTTTGGGCGTCGGTTAAGAAAGGAAATTAAATCATAATGAATATTAAAAACTAAAGTAAGAATAGCGGCTTATACGTCGTCTATTCATAGTACATCTTTTACTCTCAATAATATACTATACTATACTATATATAATATGCTATACTGAAAGCAATATTTCCAATGGCTCACAATTCTGAGTCATGATCTTAAACCATCATCCATTTTGAATATTCATGAGGCACAGATTGGCCGCTTTACAAAATGACTAAGATTCCAGGAGATTACCAGCTCGTGTTTCTGTTATTTTGATTTATTCATGAATTTTTATGTGATATTGTGTGTATAAGTTTTAAGGTGACGGCTTCAGATTATCGAGTATGTGGTATCCAGTGCTAAACACAACAGTCACTAAGGGTTCATGCTCAGAGAGTCTTGTAGATACAGTGAGTGTGGTGTGTTGTGATGTGAGTTCGAGTTCCAGTGGTACTACCCAAAAGCGAACGAGAAAGAGGGTAGACAGATTTGTTTGCTCTTAAATCGACGCGCAGTATCCAGTTTTCTCGTGATCATGACGTTTGCAACAACGTTGAAATATCGAGACAACTCAATTAATTAAATATCGTGGTAAGAACCCGTTGAAATATCGGTACTTATGTGTAAAACTGAAAAGTTTGTTTGTTTGAACGTGCTAATCTCAGAAACCGCTAGCCTCATTTGATAAATTCTTTCAGTGTTGGATAGTTCATTTATCTATAGGCTATATTATGTTTTCAACAAAATATGAATCCGTACTAAAAGTCTACCCAAGGTGTAGATAATAAAATGACCCGAAAAAAATAGGTAAAACTTCCTTTGTGACGTAGGCAACGTTGCGCTAGTTAAATTTAATCTAATCAATCGACCATTGCCAAAAGGTTTACAAAACATAAAATACAAATGAATACAAGAATACATGAAACCTTCAGGCACGCGGTCAATGTCGTTCAATCTATTCACCATTATACAGATATTTTTGCAGAACGTTCAAGGTTCAGGTCAATGTTCCTTGATATAAATTACAGGTATTGCACGAAACAAAGTTTGGAAATTATAGTTTTCTCTGACTTTTATAGCGCTCATTACATAGCATAAAGCAAAGTCGAATCTCATAGCGCGAATTTAAACTTAAATTTTGAAACTACTCAATGAAGTTAGATGTGAACTTACCATTTTTTTTTCATTACTTGAACCTCACTAAAACCGCTCACACTCAGCGTCCGAACTCCGGCTGAGGCCAGAACCCAGCACGGGGTTATGACGGACGGCGCGACGCGTAACGCCCATCGCACTCTTTCCCGTCGCGCTGCCCCTGAACTTACCACTAATATTTTTATTACAAAAATGAAAATGACTGATATATATCATGCATAGCACAGACCAATCAGACCTTAATCAAATCACCAATGAGTTAATTAACTCATAAATTGTTCATAATATCTGCTTTCTAACAAAAAAAGTAAACGTTCAGTACCTCTAAATCTATTGTGATTACACCTCAGAAGGGAGCCATAATAAACAACCTCATTTTATATTTTACACATTTACATACAATTCAAAATACCTAAGTCAAAACATTGTACTGACCTGTCCGCTCGCGATGGGTGCTCATTCAAAAGTGTTTTTAAGATGGCCGACCGGCCACCGGAGTGAAGTCGAAATGACAGCTTGTGAGTTTTGACGTTGACATTTGACATTGACGTTTATCACTAAACTAAGGCTTTGGTGCTTAGAATGATCAAGTAGCGTATAGGCTTTATTTTAATATTGATGAGTAATTCTAGCAGGGCAGGACACATTGTGCGAAGAACAGATGGCCGTTGGGGCCGAAAAGTTCTAGAGTGGCGGCCAAGAACCGGTAAGCGCAACGTTGGTAGACCCCCCACGAGATGGACCGACGATCTGGTCAAGATCGCGGGAGGTCACTGGATGCAGACGGCGCAGGACCGGTCGTTATGGCGAGGTTTGGGGGAGGCCTATGTCCAGCAGTGGACGTCTATAGGCTGATGATGATGATGATGATGATGATGATGAGTAATTCTAGTCATGTAACAGTATGCATACAAACTGTACTAAATTTGGATCAAAGCGACTAATGCGTCCCGGCTCCTTATACATTTGCGCATTCCTTAATCAACCTATACTTTAAAAAAGCTAAGTGATTAGTTAGTTCATCTACCTACATAACATTAAAATAAAGTACAAGAAAATAAACCCACACCCTTCACAAAAATCTAAAAACAAAAATAACTATATCTCACAAGCCGCCATTTTTCAGAGACCACCTAAAATAACTAAACAAAACAATATCTCGAAACGAACGCTCATAAAATTCTGTATCCATTTTCTATATTCACTTTTTCTCGTCGCCGTCTGTATGTGGTATGAAAATTTAAGAATGTCACCAACTCCCCCAGGATATGACCGGGCTACGTGACGAATGCTAGCTATGTAAGTAGGCACGGAATTAGAATCAATGGAAGGAAGAATGGAATTTAGTTTATTTGCCTCTGGTTTCAAGAATCGATTTTTTTTGTGTTGTTCACCTCACCCCAATTGAGGTAATGATACGTTTTCCCTTCCATAACTTTATATTATGGTTTTCTATTTTTAGGTCCATGAGCGACGCTAACGATTTACGATCAGGTGGCCAATTGACTCTTCTGTCTACATGACAATATAAAAATATAGATAATACCTCCTCGGTGTTCCCTGAGCGCTATGACTTGTCCTTCTTCAAACGAGGCTTGAGGAGGGTCCTTAAAGTTAGGTCGTAGGTAACGACCCCTCAGTGTCCCCTGACATTGCAGAGGTTCATGAGCGACGGTAGCCGCTTCCAATCAAATGGGCCGTTGGCTCGTCTGCCTACATGGCAATAAAAAAAAATATATGAAAAATACATATAATCGTTTTAAAAGCACCCTCTGACATATACCCGGAGTGTCCGCTGACATTGCAGAGGTCCATGAGCAACGGTAACCGCTTACGATTAGGTGGCCTGTTAGCTCGTCTGCCTACAAGACTATAAAAAAAAGTAGTTTAAGAATTTGTCTCGTCTAGTTTGATAAATACTTATCTTTGTATTTTAGTTTTTAATGTCATTATACTTCCTATTCATTACTAGATGGAGTCTTATGGATTGGAAATGATTTGATGAAAAAAAAATTCAATCCTAATACGAAAAGACTGTATTTCATTTGGTAGTTCAGATACAATAGATTTAACACGTTTGCTGCTAAACGAGGTCTAAATGACCCTTCTTGCAACTTCCTCGCGGTGCGAAGAGCGTAACTTTCTTAAAATAATTGGGGTCTAATAGACCGCGGGCCGATTACACCTCGTATCGGAGCGTACAGCAAATATGCAAAAATTGGTCTCACAGTAAACGTATTAAGAGTCACAGTATGTAATTAATTCTATCTGTATTTTTACAAGCTTATATTAACTTGCACTGGATGTAACTATGTAAGTTCGTGTGGAATCTTGCAAGCTAAATTTGACAAACTTCCCGGTTTCTGATTAAACTGACATTTTGTCACGCAGATGTATATCACGTGACAATGCAATAATGTGACAAAACGGCGCTGATCTGATGATAGATTCGGAAGGTGGCTATAGGAACTGCTGTACTAAACAAGATAGACCCGTCGTAGGCTCGTTTTACTTGTATTTACTAGCACTGTACTGCTGTATGCTTCCGTATATCTTTAAATATGTCCACATGTCCTATCGTGAGTATTATGTATGGTTCTTGAATAGTAACTACTGACAAAAGACGATATTATCGACCTATAGTGGCTTTACTGAGAACGCGCCTCAATTTACATGTACGGCTTAGCAACATAAGCCAATATGAATATTTCATAAACTATTATAGTTAAATTTATTCTAGGTACTGTAAAGCTTTGTTTAAAATAGATTTTTGTATTAGAAATCGTTTTTAAAAGCTTGGTCTTTCAGAATTATTTTATTTGGATGCACTGTTTGATGTGTATTTAAAGAATAACTTTTGTCATAATGTTCCGATTTTGATAATTGTTTTTCATATCAAAGATTAAAAGCTTTCAATCGGTGTGGGATTCCGGTTCAATTTTTTTAATTTTTTTTATTGCAAGTTCAGCTGTTGCTTGCGCGTTCAAAACATTATTTGTATTCCTATTGGTGTTCACGGCAGCCAATGGGCGCGCGACGTAGGAAGCCCCGGGTTACCGGAACGAATGGTTTGTCCACAACTCACGGAAATCATACTCCGATAAAAGTATATCTTGTGTGTGTGTGCAGTATTGCAGCTCAGTATTACGACACAAGAAAGAAAACAAGAAAATTTAACTAAAGGTAAAAACTTGTGGACACGATGTCTGTTACAGTACGGAACAACATTCTTATGAATTCATTCAACGCATTATTTTCGGTTCTTAGCTTCAACGTCAACTTTTTTGAGTAAATTTAGTTGAAAAACTATTCTCAGATATTTCTTTGTTTGCCACATCTAGTGATATAATTCTTCGTCGCACAATTTCGATACGATACATTGCTCTCGATATATTTACGATCGTATTTTACTTCAGTGTTTATGTGTGATTACGCGCCACCCCTATTGCCTTCTTTACTCTATGGGTGTCCGCATACACGCAATACTATTGACAATATTTGAGTGAATAGAATTTTTAAGGTACAGCATTTTTTCAAACTTTCCAAAGTAAAAATGGCACCAAGAACAAAAATGAGTAGTCTTTTGATGTCATTGATTCCACATCTACATAAAGTACTCTTCAAATTTAAATTATTTTAAACTGAACCTCTTTATATTTCAACAAAGGTCCAAAATTTATGCTATAATACCTAATAGCTATATTCTAACTACATATATACTCAAAATCTTTGACATATCTATGTATAATATGAAAATAAATTGCAAAATGTGTTGGTAAGCACTCAACAACGCCTGGACCAATGACTAATACTTGAAGTTAAAATATGATTTTGCGGCAAGAAAAATTCGAACAATTGACATTTAATTGAAAGTACCGCAGACGAAGTTGCGGGCCAGCTAGCTAAAATAAAAAAATGTGACATGCACATCCTGAGTAATTACAAAAATATCTCTACCTACACATATGCCCAACACCTATGATATATTGTCAATGATCACGTGTATGCCGGCAGCCTAAAGCCTTTACTCTACGCCTCCACGTAACCTGTACTTCATGATTTATTGCTCAATACCGCATAGTACGTAAATGTTTATGCCTTGATAATTTTATTATTATATTTTACGTTGGCTGTAAATTACTTTTTTACGGTACGGTTTTCTGAAGAATATTTCAAGTTGTTTCATCATTGTGTAGAAATCTAATGGGTAAGCGATTATTTTTTCGGGTGTTTGGCCACCTCTCACTCCAACCACTGTAACTTCTCGCCATCGTAGTGACTGAGCAGTGAAGCCCAGGAACCCGAGGGAAAGGTAACTTGCCTTGGATCCCGTAACGAATTTAATCAGAAGATGATAGAAGGAGTAGGAAAACATGAGTTTCGACTTCCCTTCTCGCAAAGCGAAAGACAATAAATAAAATTGAAAAAGCATAACGCTAGAATTGAGAAAAGCACCACGGACATTGATTTTATTAAATTTATTGGACCTATAAGAGATTATTCGCAAATCAATGTCATAATTGCATCTTTTTTGCATGCAAATGATACTGGATATTATGTGGTCCAACCCTCTAGGAAGCTCATCTACCTCTAAGGTACAACCGCCTCAGTAAGCGACCTCGGTGAACCAAGACGTATTGCCCTGTAGTTGACAACTCCTGTGCACTCCTGTGCACATATGAGCCACTGTTTCTTCCTCCTCCTGCATAGTGGATTGTCTATTTCTACTGGGTATTATTAACTTCGATAATGGCTACTCTAAAACTGTCGGTTTCATCTACACTCTATTTACGAACTAGTGTTCAAAATGATTTTCCATTGGTGGTAATTTCTATTTCAAGAAATATTCCTCACTTTGTTTAAAGATTCACTTCGAATTGAGATGCTTTAGAACCAATTAAACGTTACTTTTTATTGTGACAAAAATTCGAACTCCAGATAAAAATGATTTCTTCAAACAAAACACAATAAGGTCTAGTACGATTGCAGGATATCTACAATCACTTTCTTAGCTCAAAGAAATTGTATCCCAAAATATTGCCATAGTTCATAAAGCCCGAATTGCAAACCATATTTATCAAAACGCCCCCTGTTGTTAAAACCATGTAGAACTCTCGCTGTTTCTGATAATTTATATTAAGAAGGTTTAGGGATTAAGTTCATAATAGGGCTATGTGTCACGCCCTAGGGGACTTCCCTCGGAAAGGAATTGTCTAGATATTTCGTAAGCTTATCGCTGTTTCAGGGTTGTTCTCTTGTTCTTAAGATGTCTTGAAATTGATCGTTTATTCAACAAATACCGGCGTTTCTCTGAGGCATGATTCTGTAATTCCGTAATCAGCAATAATTGTTTTTGAATCGCTAAAAGAATTGTACTATTTTGTATTATGCGTGCTGTTATCACTTTTAATGAAGGGTTTTTTTTTTTTTTAGTTGGAGGAAATCACCGGATATGTGGGAGTTGAACCGCACTAAAACCTCCAACCGCTCACACTCAGCGTCCGAACCCCGGCTGAGGCCAGAACCCAGCACGAGGTTATGAGGGACGACGCGATGCGTTACGCCATCGGCACTCTTTCCCGTCGCGCCGCCTCCTTTAATGAAGGGTACGTATTATAGTCACAATTTATGTTTTGTTTAAGTGCGTATTATTAGTATACTTTTCTTAGTGATTCTTAAATAATTCAAATTCCAGTTTTTATTGATTTGTGTATCTATTGTTATTATTTGGCAAAGGCAACAGCGATTTTCATTGCTTTCACTACCTTTCAAACAAACGATCAAACAGCTGTTTTTAATCGCGCGGGAAAAAACCTGCGGTATTTTATACAGACCTTTAAACATGAAAGAGATTATTTCTTCTATTCAGTAAAGCCTCTTAAAGATTTCAGATTCGTATTTGTTTGATTGAAATATTTAAGTAACGAATTGTATTTCTGGAATTTTTCCTTGAAGCCATTTGAATGTAGTGGGCAGTTTACAAGGGTCAATATTAAATTTATTAATTTCGGTATACAAGAATATCGGTTAATATATTTGAGTAGAGTAGGAGGATTAGAAGACCACCTACATAAGCTCGATTTATTTAGTCTTATACAGGGTGGATCTGTATCTTTGGACTAGCTGAATTTGGCTGAATAAGCTATTGGAATATAGTTAGGTATTTTCTGATATTGTTTGGTGTATGTTCGACTATCATTATCGATTCCAAAATTAAATGTGGGTCTAAGTTGTATTTCGATATTTATCTCACTTCAGTTGGTCAAAAATTACAGATCCATCCTGTATAACTTGATTTTCGATCTTCAAAGATATCCTCAAACTCAGAAGTTATATTTATCCTTATAATTAAAGAAGCAATTAATAAAACACAATCTAATTATCTGGTTCCAGATTTGATTGACTTTGACTCGATTGTTTGGTCTTAAAATATTTATACAGCGAGTTACTGAGTGACGAGCGATACCAGAGAAAAGTTGAACTGAACGTGGATTTCGGAACAGTTAATATTCATGGAATTCAAATTGGGGCCCTACTGAGTGTTAAAACTTTTGTACACGAGCCACCTTTAGATAAAAGTTTAGCGTTAATACTGATTTTGATTAGAATTTAATGGATACCCAGAGATTATGATATCGGATACGATCGATTTTTAAATTTGAACCGTTTTATTTAAAGCTGAAATTTTGATGACTGGAAAATTTTAATGAATGAAATGAAATAAAATGAAATAGTTTGAAATGAAATAGTTTATAGTCCAAAAATACACTTTTACACATTACAACAAACACAATGATCCCCGCACTAGGTCAGACCTATATAGATACATCGCGGGAGACCGAGCCATGTTAAAACATTTTTGATTAGAATTATGAACAAGGCGGGATATACAATAAACTATATAAAATTAAGTAAACTACATGCATTAAATTATGATAAACTTAGGCAATTTTATTTAGGTTTTATTAAGGCGAATATAAAAACTTGAGAGGTGTCATGGGACACCCGAATAGAACGAAGTTCCTTTCAATTAAAAGATATCTTATATATTTTTTTCCTAACGTAACGCGCGATAAGGAACGTGTTTTAAAAGATTTTGATCACAGCGCCATCTAGCGATAATCATCTAAAACAAAAATAAGGAACGTGTTTTAAAAGATTTTGATCACAGCGCCATCTAGCGATAATCATCTAAAACAAAAATAAGGAACGTGTTTTAAAAGATTTTGATCACAGCGCCATCTAACGATAGCGAACAAAAAAAGTTTCGTAAGCTTATCGCGTCTTCTGTATCGTACAGTTTTAGTTTCAATGATTGTTGGAACAACGTTACTATGGGCTAAATATGGTGGCGAAATCCTCTTATACATTATTTTTTTTCAGTTGGAGGAAATCACCGGATCCCCGTATGTGGGAGTTGAACCTCACTAAAACCTCCAACCGCTTACACTCAGCGTCCGAACCCCGGCTGAGGCCAGAACCCAGCACGGGGTTTGGAGGGACGGCGCGACGCGTCACGCGCTCGGCACTCTTTCCCGTCGCGCATCCTCATATACCTAACCCTTTTTTATGCTTTTAGCGCTTTTTAGTGTTTGTTATATCAATTTCATAATTGATTCAAAAGTATGGTCATAATTGTTAAGAATTTAATTAATAGTTTACTTTAAGACACAACAGATTTTTAAATTTTTAGTATCAATGTTTTTTGCATACGTTAGTAATACAGGGTTGGGTTATCGCATAGCATTACATAAACTATGCTTCATGCAATCCCAAAATAAACACAATCATTATTTACAATGAAAGAAAAACCTTTATCTTTTTGTTTGGCTAAAAAATTTAGTAGCCTTATTCCGTCGGACGGGTCCTACGGGAAATATTGGTTCTACGTGACAAATAAGACGAGGCCTATCGATACACTGATACTTTTTATGTCGTAGGCTACGTAATGCAGTCAATGTTACTTTATTTCTCATTTATTTTTTGCAGTCTATTCAGTACTGACCTGCGCAACTTCGTTTGTACTTTCATGCATTTTCAACGGGTTCTTACCACGATATTTAATTAATTGAGTTGTCTCGATATTTCAACGTTGCAAACGTCATGATCACGAGTAGACTGGTTTAGCACTGGATTCCACATAATCGATAATCTGAAGCCGTCACCGTCAGAAATAGACTTAGACATTGCTATATAAATGGCGGAAACACACACACACACTAAGACCTGAAATCCAACAAAAAACAATCATCAAAATCGGTTCATAAACAACAGAGTTATCCTTTAACAAGCATAAAATCATTTATAATAGTTTCCTTACATAACCATTCAACTGGGAACGTCATTTTTCGCTAGATGACGAAACTGTGGACTTCGTTCGGAATTACTACCGTGTTTGAGCCACTTTTTAAAAACATTTTTTTCCAATAAAATTTAATTTAGATTTTTAGTTAAACATTATATTTTTGTTAATCTTTATTATTAAAAGACGCTTTGTATTGCATTTTCAACGAAAATATATTATCACCATAAAATATGAGACGATTTAAAAATGTAAAAAAAAAAACAATTTTTAGAACTGTGCTCAATTTTGGCCCCTGCCACAGACTTGGCAAAAGTAAACAAACCAATTTTGTCGCCGATGCCAGTTGAGTGGATATGTTTATACAAATAGATATACTCATAAACAATGGAAACTTGACCCGTCTATCATTCAGTTCTATTTTAGTTCATTAATTACTACCTGTTCTATATTTGAAATTCTTATTTGCAGAGGCCTGCGGGCCGGAGTCGAGATTGAATTAATGTCTGTTCCGGAACCTGTTCTATTTGCATTCTACGAATATCCGGTTACCGAGGCTAGAATATTTCTGTTCGCGTTCAGTTTCTTAGGTAACAGTGCATTAGAATAAAAAAATAAATACTTTATTGTACCAAAAAGCATTATGTAATTTACAAATGACATTAGTTTGTAGAAAACCTTTTATGATCGCCTTGTTTTGACGTAGTGCGTAACGCGTTGTCCCGTCACGCATAGTCTCATGCTCGGCTGAGTCAGGGTTTGGATGGCGGTTGAAGGTTTCAGTGCGGTTCGACTCTTACATAACCGGAATTCCGGAGATTTCCTCCAACTAAAAAAATCCTTTACTTCTACTGAAAGATACAAAAGTGTTAATAAAATTTATAGAATTTTTACATCTGGAATCAACATCATGAACAACAGAATGAAGCCAATTTAAAGTGCACCGATCGCGCGTAACTACACGATATTCTGGCGTTAGTGTACTGATGACACTCAATTCGTTTAACACACTAATAAATATTACATACACATAAGTTTTAAATTGATATGAACTTACTGATTATAAGTGGTACTCGTAATCATCGCTCATGGTTTTTTGCAATAACAGATAATGAAAAGCATTAAGAGACACTAATCCTAAAAAAATGTAGCACACAGACAATACCATTGATAATGAACATAAATTCTTTCTTTTGTTTTGCATTTATTATTACGTACATATTTTCTGAATTTCTTTCAACTCCAATTTAATGCACGAAACATCTGGAATTCTCCAGAACATTCGATCCAAAAGCGAAGAAATCAAACAACGTTAGATACAAAGTTGTAAAGTCGAGCTTTCACTCGAAGCTTTGTTTCAGAAGTGCGATCCAATCGTAAGAATGCAAATTCTCATTTGATATATTCCCAAAGAAAATACAGTTGAATGGAGAATATGTGTTGTAGTTTCGGAAAAGAACATAAGGTAGAACTTATTCAGGCACTCGCGGTTTTCTATAATACTTTCATGCATTTTCAACGGGTTCTTACCACGATATTTAATTAATTGAGTTGTCTCGATATTTCAGCGTTGTTGCAAACGTCATGATCATGAGAAGACTTTTCGAATTATTCGAATTTTTTCGAATATTCGTCGAATTTCGAATAATTCGATTCGATTCGAACGATATGCGCACACCCCTAGTATCCAATGAAAAAAAAAAAACAATGATAGATTTCAGATCTAATATGGCCACCACTAACAAAATGGCGAATAACATTTGTTCAAGTAACAGTCCAGTATTTAAATTTACTTCGTAGATTTGATATTACATACAGATGAAACACATCAATACATTTTTAGATAAAAACACATACAAGTCGTTCACCATTATCGATACACACAAAAACGTCAACTGGAGCGTGTGCAGGATAATCTGGCTTTCCACTCGTCGCTTCGACAACTTTTCGACAAAATATTATTTTTCCATATTGAACTCTGTTACATAAATTTTATGGTGTATTTTTAATGAGCACCAAGGATATTTGTTGGGCATGTTTCCATCTTCTTAGCCAAGCAGTGGGCAGTAATGGGTTGTTATAGTACAGTACAGTTTCTAAGTATGCATATAAGATCATTATTGCTGTGTAGGGAGACGAGTCTATGAATCCCCTGATCGTGTTTACCGTCGTTCGTTGACCTTTGTAATGTTAGCTGACACTGCAGAGCTGCTTACGAGAAACCTTTAAATAATATTTTTAAAACAAAACCTTATTTACCAGAACTTGGTCACATATGCTCATACTATTAACGGGGTTTTCCCACCTCTCACTCCCACCAGTGTAACTCTTGTGTAGCCAGGATCCACAGCGGCGACCATCGTAATGACTCTGAGGAGTGAAGCAGTGAACGCACACACTATTAGTGAACTTACGGCGATTCAAATCATTCTTAAAATAGCACAATATTGACGTCACTTGATAGACTTATTACAGAAACTGAAGTACTTGGTAGGTATGTGACTGTAACCAACAGATAGACAAAAAAGGAGTCTAAAAAAAGGCAAACAATGTAGGTTTTTTTTATTGCCATGTAGGCAGACGAGCCAACGGCCCACCTGATAAGAAGTGGTTACCGTCGCTCATGAACCTCTACAATGTTAGGGGACACTGAGGGGTCGCTACCTACGACCTAACTTTAAGGACCCTCCTCAAGCCTCGTTTGAAGAAGGAAAACCGAGGAGGGGAGCTCATTCCATAGCCGGATGGTGTGTGGCAAAACAGTGTTCCTGAAACGAATCGTGGATGACCGCGGTGGTTCCATATAGTAGGGATGAACTCCACCTCGATGCCGAGTGGTACGATGATAAAAGGGAGATGTTGAAATCATCTCAAATAATTCCTCGGAGCTTTTTTTAGCAATTACCGTTCGATATTTGAAAGCACCAATTATTGTCTAAATGGTCATTTTTCTTCTTTGCATAAGCATTATTTAGATTTTTGTGAAAAAAGTTACGCAATACATTGAGTTCATCAAAAATAGGTCATATTTTCAGTTCAAGAACAATTAATAAATTTACAAAAAAATCAGGTGTAAAATTTTATTTATTAATTAATTTCTTTGTAGATTAATTTACGTACGAAAGTAAAACGACCGTGTAAACGTGTATTAATTTAATCAAGCCGGTACCTATCCGGAGAACCTACGGAAAATTGGCATCGCTTTCATGGAACTGATTATTTTTTGTTGATTCCTAAAATGTAATAAATATGTCGATCGTTTAGAATCAATTTTGAAATATACATCAGAGTTTAAACTACTTTGGATATGCATATTTTAACATTGTTTTAGAGTTATTTACTTATACAGGGTGTAAACAGAGCACTCCCGAAACGAAAACTGGTAGTACTAGTGATACCTGTGATGATAAGCCAGGGAATTGGTCTATACAGACGATTTTTTTTTAGAAAAAAGCTTAACATCTCATGTATCACTAGTACCCAGCC
Source organism: Trilocha varians (assembly GCA_030269945.2). Lineage (NCBI taxonomy): Eukaryota > Metazoa > Arthropoda > Insecta > Lepidoptera > Bombycidae > Trilocha > Trilocha varians. The sequence continues at coordinate 11,307,098 of AP028265.1, forward strand.
TTCGTTTTCGGGAGTGGTCTTCATACACCCTGTATATTACAATCAGTGTTTCCGTAGGGCTATGACATGTCCCTCTTTATATGATGTGTTAGAAAAGTCCTGTAGAAGTAGGCGATGAATAATGGTCTCTTCAATTCCTACGATTTTGTCGATTATCAGTTTTTTGTTTAATTTTATGGCTGAAATTTTTTGGTTCAATAAATTTTCTTTTCATTTAGTTAGGCTCGGGGTAGCCTTATTGGCTCGGGGTAGCCTTATTGGCTCGGGGTAGCCTTATTGGCTCGGGGTAGCCTTATTCCCTAGAGCCCGCGTCCCCAGGTGGCGGATAGGGGAACGCTCACTGGTCTGGCACAAAGTACAGTGTACTTTGTGCCAGACCAGGGGGTAGGAGGGAAATAAAATACCTCCCGCGGACCACAAGGTCGGAGAACGACAAACTCCGTTATCAAACCAAGGCAATAAAAGGCCACAGAACAAGCATTAGATAACACCTACAACAAGCAACGAGCCGAGAAACAGGCGGCTGAAGAATAACCTGTTAAGCCAGATCTAACCAATCTGAACTAGCTGCAGGTAGGAAATGACCTTAGCAAGCCGGTCCTTGCGATTATGATCGCGAGGCTGGTGGTTTTGGCTTAGCTGTCTGAACTAAGAGGATGCAAACCTCAATAAAAAATACCCTAATCCTAAGGTGAGGACTGTGCCGAAAGGATGAATGGCTGGAGGGAGTCCAGTTGCTAACACCAACCTCGATATGACGGGCTAATATCGTTGACATGTGCCTTCTCACAGGGATGGGCGTCACCCTGTGAGCGACCGTTTAATTCGACCCTACTCGTGGGAATCACATGAATAATCTGAATAAACAAAAACAAACAAATAACCTTAACACTCCACAAGAAGACAATAGCCGTAAGGCTTATACCCAGCAAATATTCCATAAGAGCTTCTTTGAGAGCAGACCGAGATCTTCGTCATTGTCTGCACTACCATCTACAAGCGACACATTTGAAAAACAATTAACCCCACAGAAACTTGTAGATCCTAATTGCATAAATACTTCATTAGACCATAATCCAAATGCTCCTTGGCAAAGAGTACCTAATTCAAAAAGAAACCGATCACCTGATGATCTTGCGACATCTAAGAACAGTCAAGCAAAAAGAGTACAACAGCGAAATAAACTCACCAATACACACAGAGGACTAGACGAAAGTGTATTAAACATAGCACCAGACGTTAACACAAGTAATAGCTTTTCCATGTTGGAAACAGAAGTAGAAGACATTGCCCCTATAAAAAGGAACCCCAAACCTCCTCCTATAATACTGTATGGAATTGATGACCTCGGAAAACTGATACAACTTATTGAGGAAATCATAGAAAAAACTGACTACACTCTTAAGGTAGTTTCTAGAAATCAACTAATAATTTCCACAAAAACAGTAGATAAATACAAATGTTTGATAGAACATATAAGAAATAAGGGCCTAATAGGACATACATTCACTCGTAAAGATCAAAAGAGCATGAGAATTGTTGTTAAGCATCTTCACTTCAGCACACCTAAAGATAAGATTATAGAAGCTATTGAAGAAACAGGAAATGTAGTGCAAGGCGAAATTGTTACTGCCAGGAAGCCTGGGAGTAAAGAACCCTTGAATACATTCTTTATTAACATAGCGCCACATGAAAACAATAAACACGTGAAAGACATAAAATACATATACAACCAAAAAGTCCTAATAGAAGATCCAAAAAGAAAACTGGACGTTGTTCAGTGCAAACGCTGCCAACAGTATGGACATAGTAAAAATAACTGCATGCGACCGTATAGGTGTGTAAAGTGTGCAGGGGCACATAAAACCACTATGTGCACACTAGATAAGAATACGCCAGCTCAGTGCGCTCTTTGTACTGGTAATCATCCTGCTAGCTACAAAGGATGCCTTGTTTACAAGGAATTATTAGCAAGAAAGAAAAGTGGCAAAATGCCAACATATCCAAAAGTGATAAACAATCAACAAACTGATAATACAGATAGGATGAGGAATTCTTCAGAGTTTAATGAGGAAACTGAAACCAGAGAACTCAAAAAGTTGCAAATTGCACATACCTCAGATAAACTGCAAAGACAGGAACCTGGTTCAAGAAAAAACCCAAACTCTTACAGTAACGCTGTTAAGGGATGGAATGAAAATACTGCCACTAAATCAAGTCAAAAGAATACTTCAGATGATATTAGCGGCGTGCGAACATATACTTCCACACGTGACTACACAGAGCTACACAAGCCAAGACTTCTCCCTAATAGAGGGGAGACTCAGAGAACACTAATAATGAAAGATAACGTTGACTATATGTCACAGAGAACACACTTCAATAGAAGTAATTCTGAAAATCGTTTCTTTGAACAAAGACCTGATCTAGAAGCCCTTATACTCAAGCAAAGTGAAAGGATTGACCAACTTATTACACAATTAAGCACAATGATGAACCTACTCACAAACCTAATAAGTAAATTATCATAGTGCTCTCATTACGGATAGCAACTTGGAACATAAATGAGCTAGCGCCAAATAGAGATGAACTAGAAATATTATTGAAAGTTAACAAGGTGGATATTGCTCTTATATCAGAAACTCACCTAAACGATACTAAGTGTGTTAAAATAAAAGATTATTGTTTATATAACACAAACCACCCTGATAATATGGCACATGGTGGATCCGCAGTAATAGTGAAGAGTAATTTAAAGCATCATTTACACAGTGAATATAGGGAAACCTGGATACAGAGCACTACTATCACAATACATAGCACGGCTGGACCTCTAAATCTAAGCGCAATTTATTGTCCACCCAAGCATAAGCTAAAACAACAATTGTTTGATGATTATTTTCATACTCTAGGAAACAAATTCATTACCGGTGGTGACTGGAACTGCAAACATACTAGTTGGGGCTCGCGACTTACAACTACAAAAGGACGAGAGTTGAAAAAAAGTATTGATAAAAACAAACTTATAGTGTTAAGTACAGGGGAACCAACTTATTGGCCGACGGATGTCAATCGAATCCCTGATTTGATGGACTTTTTTGTTATAAAAGGGTTATCAGACTTGTACTTCAATGTGGAATCATCGCTGGACTCTGTCTCTGATCATACTCCTGTTATAGCAACCTTTAGCCTCACGACAATACAAACACCTCAGAAAGAAACTCTCTGTAATTTGAAAACAGACTGGAAGGCATTTAGAGACTATTTGGAAGACAAAATTAACCTAAATATTAAATTGAAAACCACAGATGATATAGATCAGCACATGTTTTATATAACAAACCTTATTCAGGAAGCAGCCTGGCGTTCTACTCCTATCTTATATCGCACAATAGAAATAAACAATACTCCACTTGAAATACGCAACAAACTGCAAGAAAAACGAAGACAAAGGAGAAAATTACACCTAACTAGATCAGATATAGATAGAACAGCGTTCAACAAGATTTCAAGAGAGCTAAAGGACCTAATTAAGGACAACAGAAATAAAACTTTCCATGATAAGATATCTAATCTTTCAGCTGATAAAAAAGACAACTACTCCCTGTGGAAGATTACAAAGAACTTTCAGAGACCAAAATGTCATGTTCCCCCACTAAGAAAAGCAGCACATGAGCCATGGGCACGAAGTGCAAGTGAGAAGGCAGAATTGTTTGCTGAACATTTATGCAAAGTATTTACCCCTAACAACTCAAACCAGAAAAACTTCGAGAAAGAAATAGAAAAAGTTGTTAAAAGTGATCAACAACTCTCTTTGCCACTACCACCAGTCACTGTTGAAGAACTCAGGCGTGTGATTGGCGCGCTAGAAAATAAGAGAGCACCTGGCTTTGACCTTATTACAGGAGAGATACTCAAACAATTACCAAAGAAAGCAATAACATTGTTAACACTGCTATTTAATGCAATAATGAGGGTTCAATACTATCCAAAGTTGTGGAAAGTCTCACAAATATGCATGGTACCAAAACCGGGAAAGCCACCAACCGATCCAAGCTCATATAGACCTATAAGTCTCCTACCCACTTTGTCAAAGGTATTTGAGAAAATATTCTTGAAAAGATTGAAACCTATACTCACAGAGAATAACATAATACCAGATCACCAGTTTGGATTCAGAGAGAAGCACTCTACTGTGGAACAGGTGCATCGAGTTGTTCATAAGATAAGGCAGTCATTGGAACAAAAAGAATACTGCTCAACAGTATTCCTAGATATTCAACAAGCCTTCGACAGAGTATGGCATACGGGATTACTATACAAACTGAAGACCCTCCTTCCGAATTCCTTCTTCATGGTTCTCAAGTCATACATAGAGGAGCGTAAATTCCAAGTGAAGGTGGATGACGCTTGTTCTGCTCTATACAAAGTAAGTGCTTCGGTGCCTCAGGGCTCGGTTCTTGGCCCAGTGTTGTATACAATTTATACTGCAGATATACCAGAGACCAAAGATGTCGTAGTGGCGACCTATGCAGATGACACTGCCTGCCTAGCTAGTGATGAAGATCCTGAAATTGCTTCAAATAAATTACAACAACACTTACATAAAATAGATGACTGGCTGCAGAAGTGGCGAATCAGACCAAATGTGACAAAATCAAAACATGTTACATTCACTCTCAGAAAGGGTATTTGTCCAAGTGTCCACATGGATAATAAGATACTGCCAACTAGTGATAATGTCAAATATTTGGGCATGCATCTTGATAAAAGATTAACCTGGGCCACCCATATTAAGGCTAAGAAAAACCAAGCTACCTTGTTGTTTCGATCGTACAACTGGTTGTTGGGACGTAGCTCTAAACTTAGCATAAACAACAAGTTGTTGGTCTATAAAGCAATTATAAAACCTATTTGGACATATGGAATTGAGCTCTGGGGCTCCGCAAGTAATTCGAATGTAGAGATACTACAAAAATTTCAAAATATAGCATTGAGAAATATATCAAGCGCACACTGGTTTGTAAGAAACACCGAGATACATGAATATCTGAACATGCCAACTGTGAAGAAGGAAGTTAACAACTATTCAATAAAGTACAAAGAAAGATTGAACAAACACGCTAATAAACTGGCAAAGGAACTCACAAATACTGGAGAAAACGTGAAGCGACTGAAAAGATGGCACATTATGGAACTGGATCAGAGAAATTGATTTCTGTTTAAAAATAAAGAGGGTTGTTTAATGGAACAACACCTCACATACATTTACTACTCGGACCAGATCTGATAAAGGCTAATAGCCGATCGCAGATTAATATGAAAATAAAAAAAAAAAAAAAAAAAAATTTAGTTCATTTTTCTAAATTCTATGTTTAGCATACTATCAATTATTATATAATGTATTTACCTTTACAAGAGTGTCGTATATAACTTAATTTATATGTTAATTGTGTGGTTATTACTCAGAGAGCACCTAGCTTTGAAGTTACACATCATTAGAGTAATGCACTACACTAATTGGGGAACATTTAAGTAATATAATTGAACTTTGACAAAAGGTAAGATACTTAGCTTACAAGATCGGTTACATTAATAATTCAATGGTGGAACATATTGAAGAACATAAGAGTCGATGGCCATTAAAAATATTGTAACTTAAGAGTATAGTCTAACATATACTTACTGCTTATTGCATATGCTTACTGCTATGACTTGTCCTTCTTCAAACGAGGCTTGAAGAGAGTCCTTAGGGTAGGCCGTAGGGAGCGGCCTCGCAATGTCTTCTGGCAATGTATAGGTCCATGAGCGACGGTAACTGCTTACGATCAGGTGGGCCGTTAGCTCGTCTGCCTGCAGGGCAATAAAAAAAAATGTAACTGCCACTGAAATATATTTAAAATTCCTGCAAAACAATTGTCGGTTAACAACTAATGATGCCGGTGATGTTGTTCGTATTTCAAAATTTTGTTCAACTCAAAGTATGTATTTTAATATTCAAAACACTAATAAAGTAACGAGTCCTTTATTTTATAATCTTTTAAATTATTAAACAGAATTAAAACTCAGAAAATTAATTGAAATAGCTTTTACGTTTGATTTACATATTCCTCAGTCACACACGACAGCATGTTCTATTAATTAAAAGTTTTCTCGTAAAATAATTATTACAGACATTCATTTTCTTTACATCAAAGCTATGAATAAATTTACTTCAGTTTGTATAAAAGTTAATTTATTCGGAATTATTTGTAACCAAATTAATCTCGAGAAGAGTAATTAAAATATAGAAATTCTAATGGCATGATTGTACTAAAATTTGATGTGTGAAAATTGTTTGTTCTGTACTCGTACAATCATTGATGCAGTGGCGAAGACTATATTATATAGGGTGGGCCAATCTAACGTTTGCATTTTGAACTACTGTTTATTTAGAGAATGACAGCTCAAATGTCATTAAATTTGTGTTCATAATTTAGTTAAAGGTTTGACATTTACGAAATGGGACGTTTTCGGTTCGCCCAATGGGCAGAAGATCGTTTGGCCGAAGATGAGCATTTTTACCGAAAAATCGTCTTTTCAGATGAAGCCCATTTTCACCTCGGAGACTATGTCAATAAGCAAAATTGTCACATCTGGGGGTCGGAAAATCCACACGTCACCATTGAGAAGCCAATGCATTCACAAAGAGTTACGGTTTGGTGTGGATTTTGGTCCGGCGGCATCATTCGAAAATGAGCAAGGAGCCGCCGTTACGGTCAATGGCGAGCATTACCGTGCCATGCTCAACGAATTTTTGTTTCCAAAAGGTGAAGAGTATTTATGACATGGATGACATTTGGTTTCAACAGGATGGTGTAACATCAACAACAATTTGGAAAATGCAAACTTTATATGGCCCACCCCTTATAACCCCATTCCTGTTGGTTTCCCCTTTGATATAAATCTATCATGAGCTGGCTTCAAGAATTTTTTCAGGATAACTTATGAAAATTCAATGAATAGGTACTAATCTGTATAACATTATAAGAATTTCTCGTATCGGATTCACTTTTGAAGAAATTGACTTCACCACTGCATTGATGCATCTCAAAGCAAAGTATTTAGAGAAGTCATTAAAACTCATGCATTATTTTTCTGTTCAAGCGACATCTAGTAACGAACGAACAAACAATTTTTAGGGAAGTTTAAACCAGCGCGGGTAGGCTAATTCTTGATAGCATTGTTTTGTTTTAAATTTCAAAATATCTGTCCTCATCTACTTTGAAATAAATGATTTGACTGTGCCTGTATAATCCTCTCAGAACTTAAAACATTGATGCATTGTAAACGGGTCCTTACCACGATATTTAATTAATAAAGTAGTACTACCCAAAAGCGAACGAGAAAGAGGATAGACAGATTTGTTTGCTCGTAAATCTACCCGCAGTATCCAGTCTTATCGTGATCATGACGTTTGCAACAACGTTGAAATATTGAGACCACTCAATTAATTAAATATCGTGGTAAGAACCCGTTCACAATGCATGAAAGCATTATAGGAAACCGCGAGTGTCTGAATAAGTTTAAAGCTTTGAACCTATAGTGTCCTAAATCTCCCTCCAGAATGCAAATTTCACGATATTTTTCTTCATTATTTTATTTTTATCTCTATTAATATATCTATACAAATCTGGTTGGGGGCCCCCGTTGCTGGCGTCCGTGGGCGTGACCACCTTCACTGAAGGCTAACCCCACACGTGGTCCCCGGGTGGTGCCAAACAGCAACGGGAGAGCGGCCGTGAGGTTGGGTGCCCGGGGGTAATCGCACTAGTGCGATTACTCCCGCCGACTTCTCGGCGAGTGATGGACTTCGAGTCCATCGCTGAAGCCCGCACAGGGGTGGGCGACCAGGCCCCTGTGACGGAGAATGCCACTGGCGTAGAGTCGGGGCGGGCATCGCGCGCGAGTACTGTCGCGAGCGATGCCCGCTCTGTCGAACAAGGTGGGAGAGGCCGGCGCAAGCGGAAGGCCGCGGCGCGCCGAACCTCGCAAAGCAGTGGGCCTTCGTCCGCCTCCTCTGAAGAGGAGACGCCGCGAGGACCCACAAGACGAGCCGCCACCACCACCTCAGAGACAACGAAGGAGCCCCGGACGACCTCCGCCTCACCGGCGCCGTCGATGGAGTCGTTCGCTTCGGCTCAGGCGACTGACGGGGAGCTCTCAGAGAGCCCCGTCGTCGTCCTAGAGTCGATAAAGCGCCGGGCCGCAGCAGCCACGAGTAGGTACGTCAAACTGCGCCCGAGCTACTCGCAGGCGTGGCGGCGGGTGGCCGACGACACCAACAGGATTATGCCTGTCGTCTCGGCGGCCATCAGCCGGGACGCCGCGCTGCGGACCGATTTAGAGAGGGCGACGGCCGAGGTGGCCCTCCTCAGAGGGAAACTGGCGGCCTATGAACAGGCCGAGGCTGAGCGCGGAGCGGCGCGTGGCCCACGAAAGGCGCGGGCTACACCGCCTCTTCTTCCTCCGCCACCGCCGGCAAAGACGCCGACGCGGTCCGGGGAGGCCGATAGTGGGTGCCCGCCGGGGCAAAAAGGGAAGCGGCTCGCGTCGCCGAGAGGCAGGGTGCAGCAGACCGCCGAGTCCCCGGAGGAGGTGGCTGCCCGCGTCAGACGAGAGCTGACGGCGGAGTTCGGCAAACAGATTGCCGAACTCAGGGCCGAACTTGCGGCCCTGCGCGGTGCCACAGCACCTGCGCAGCGTCCCGTCGCTCTCGCCCCGCCGGAGGCGCGCCCTGGTCCGGCACCAACCGGTCCGACCCGGGCCAAAAACCAGAAAAAGAAAGGAGATGGCGGAGCTAAAACCGCCACGCCATCCCCACAGCCCCGTCCACTTCCTCCACCCCCACCGAATATGGATGAGGGCTGGACCGAGGTGGTGAAACGGGGCGCCAAGAGGGCCAGAGTCGTGGCCAACCCGACCCAATCACCACCGATTGAAACGAGGGCAGCGGGCACGAGAGTGCCGGCTGCCCCAAACACGAATGGGACTCCGGCGGCCGTGGCTGCTCCCCAACCGGGTCGAGCACCCGCCGCCGGAAAGAAGAAGGCCAAAAAGGCCAAGAAGAAGCCGCGCGCGCCAAGGCGGGCTGCAGTGGTGGTCACACTGCTGCCGGCCGGCCAGGCGAAGGGGTTAAATTACCCCGACGTCATGGCGAAAGCGCGCGCGGCTATTGACTTGGCAGAGATAGGGGCGGAGGACGGCCTCCGTATCCGGCATACAGCCAACGGGGCCCGATTGCTGGAGTGTCCCGGCGCCGACAGTGGCGACGTCGCGGACCGTCTAGCGTCGGGCCTCCGGGCTGTCTGGCCGGAGGAAGAGGTGAAGGTGCACAGGCCGGTCAAAATGGCCGAATTGCGGGTGACCGGCCTGGACGACTGCACCACCAGGGAGGAGGTGGTGGCGGCCATCGCTGCCCAGGGCAAATGCGCCCCGGAGAACGTAGCCGTAGGCGAGCTTCGCCGAGGCTACACCGGGGCCAGCTCCGTGTGGGTGCGGTGTCCGGTTGAGACCGCCAACTCCCTGGCTACTCCTCCGCCCGGAAGGCCAGCAGGGGATCCCGGCAGGCTACGCGTGGGCTGGGTTGCAGCCCACGTGCGGCTGCTGGAGCCACGCGCCTGGCGATGCCTCAAGTGCTTTGGCACGGGGCACAGTATCGCCAGGTGCACCAGCACTGTCGACCGCAGCGGACTGTGTTTCCGCTGCGGTCAAGCCGGACACAAAGCGGCCGTGTGCTCGGCTGCCCCGCACTGCGCCTTGTGCGCGGCGGCCGGGCGCAGGGCCGATCACCGGGCGGGAGGCAAAGCCTGCTCCCCATCCGGTGCTAACACTGAACGCAACAGGCGCCGCAAGAGCAAGCGGCGCCAACAGAAGAGATCGGCCGGGGGAGTACCGGCCGACGTTTCAGACCCCGCCGTGGCGCCTAGTGCGCCCGAAGGCGGGGGCGATGGAGGAAGGGAGGGAGCGATGGATGTGGTCCAACCGTAATGGACTGCACCCGTCGCTTCCTCCAAGGGAATTTGAACCGCTCCGCCAGGGCTCAGGACATGCTGGTCCAGAGCATGGCGGAGTGGTCAATCGACATAGCGGTGGTCGCGGAGCCGTACTTTGTTCCCCCGGCAGATGACTGCTGGTTCGGGGACGAGTGCGGCTTGGCGGCCATACACATCAAGAGGACCGCGGCGATCCCCCCCTGGAAATGGTGGCCAGGGGACCCGGGTTCGTCGCGGTGAAGATAGAAGATACCGTCGTGATCGGGGTGTATTTCTCTCCAAATCGGCCTACTCGCGAGTTTGAGCAGTTCCTGGACGGGATCGGAGCGATCACTCAGCGCTCCGCCCCCCGTCCAGTGATACTTGCGGGGGACCTCAACGCGAAATCTGTCGCTTGGGGTTCCCTCCGCTCGAACGCTCGGGGTAGGCTGTTGGAAGAGTGGGCGGTCGCGGCCGGACTCTGTATCATGAACAGAGGGTCGATCGCGACTTGCGTGCGGTGGCAGGGCGAGTCCATCGTGGACGTGACGTTCGCGAGCTCTGCCATCGCACAACGCATCCGCGGTTGGGAAGTGCTAGTGGAGGCGGAATCCTTGTCGGATCACAGGTACATCCGGTTCGACCTCTCCGCCTCTGCGCCAACTGCGGTCGCCCAGGGGACTGCACCCCGGTCATTCCCCAGGTGGGCATTGAAGCTCCTGGACAAGGAGCGCTTGATGGAAGCTTCCACTGTGGCGGCGTGGACGCCCATGCGTCCACATCCCGTGGATGTGGAGGTCGAGGCGCAGTGGCTCCGGGACGCGATGCACCGCATTAGCGATGCGTCGATGCCTCGGGTCGGCCCTCGGCCTCCGAGTAAGTCGGCGTACTGGTGGTCGCCCGAGATAGCGCAGCTTCGTGCTGTATGCGTCCGGGCGAGGCGCCGGTGCGCCCGGCATCGCCGCCGCATCCTCGCGCGTCGCGACGATCCCGTCGCGTTCGCGGAGGAGGAAGCCCGGCTGTATGGCGAATACGCGGAAGCGAGGAGCGCCATGCGGCTGGCCATCAAGCAGGCCAAGGAGAGGAACATGGAGGCTCTCTTGGAGACGCTCGACGAGGACCCGTGGGGACGCCCGTACAAAACAGTGCGTGGAAAGTTGCGTCCGTGGGCGCCTCCCCTGACCGAGCGTCTCCCGCCTCAGCAGCTGCGGGACATCGTCTCGGCGCTGTTCCCGCAGGAGCAGGCCGGATTTACTCCGCCTGCTATGGGTGAGACGCCGGATCACACCGGCGGTGAAGCCACTGCTGAGGTGCCTCATATCACCAGAGATGAGCTCCATGTGGCCGTGACACGGATGAGTGTGAAGGACACGGCGCCCGGCCCGGACGGCATCCACGGCCGGGTCCTGGCCTTGGCCATCAATGCCCTAGGGGACCGACTCCTCAGGCTGTTCAATTCTTGCCTGGAGTCGGGACGGTTTCCCTCGCTCTGGAGGACGGGCAGACTGGTCCTCCTACGTAAGGAGGGGCGCCCGGCGGAATCAGCCGCCGGTTACCGTCCCATCGTGCTGCTGGACGAGGTGGGCAAATTGCTGGAACGCGTTCTGGCCGCCCGCATCGTTCAGCACCTGGTCGGGGTTGGACCCGATCTGTCGGCGGAGCAGTACGGCTTCCGGGAGGGTCGTTCGACCGTAGACGCAATTCTACGTGTCCGGGCCCTCTCGGAGGAGGCCGTCTCCCAGGGTGGGGTGGCCTTGGCGGTGTCGCTCGACATCGCCAATGCCTTCAACACCCTGCCCTGGTCCGTGATTGGGGGGGCACTGGAGAGGCATGGAGTGCCCCTCTATCTCCGCCGGCTGATCGGCTCCTACCTGGAGGCCAGGTCGGTCATGTGTGCCGGGTACGGTGGGACCTTGCACCGGTTCCAGGTCGTGCGCGGTGTTCCACAGGGGTCCGTTCTTGGACCTCTACTGTGGAATATCGGGTACGACTGGGTGCTGAGGGGCGCCCTCCTCCCGGGCCTTAGCGTTATCTGCTACGCGGACGACACTTTGGTCGTGGCCCGGGGGGATGACTTCCGGGAGTCTGCCCGTCTTGCCACAGCGGGGGTGGCCCTCGTCGTCGGCAAAATAAGGAGGCTGGGCCTCGACGTGGCGCTGCACAAATCCCAGGCCCTGTGGTTCCACGGGGCTAGGGCAGCGCCACCAATCGACGCCCAGATAATGGTTGGAGGCGTCCAGATTGAGGTCGGGGTGCAGCTGAAGTACCTCGGCCTCGTGTTGGATAGCCGTTGGACCTTCCAGGCCCACTTCGCGAACCTGGTCCCCCGACTGATGAGGACGGCCGGCCAACTCGGTCGGTTGCTCCCGAATGTCGGGGGGCCCAGCCACGCTGTGCGCCGCCTCTATGCGGGGGTGGTGCGATCGATGGCCCTATACGGTGCGCCCGTCTGGGCCGACGCACGGGTGCGAAGACATGTCGCCCGATTCCTGCGTCGGCCACAGCGCATCGTAGCTATTAGGGCCATCCGCGGGTACCGCACCGTCGCTTTTGAGGCGGCATGCGTGCTGGCGGGGACGCCGCCTTGGGAGTTGGAGGCGGAGGCGCTCGCTGGCGACTATCGCTGGCGATGTGACCTCCGCGCCCGGGGCGTGGTGCGTCCCCTGCGGGAAGCTGTTCGCGATAGGAAGGTCCAATCTCGGCGGTCCGTGACCGAAGCGTGGAAGCGACGTCTCGCTAACCCCACATGGGGTCTACGGACCGTCGAGGCGATCCGCCCGATCTTAGATGATTGGGTGGGTCGTGGCGAAGGACGCCTCACCTTTTGGATGGTGCAGATGCTGACCGGGCACGGGTGCTTCGGTCGGTATCTGCACCGGATCAAGGCCGAGCCGACGGCGAGGTGCCATCATTGCGTGGGATGTGACCAGGACACACCGGAGCATACGCTCGCGCGCTGCCCCGCATGGGAGAGGCAGCGCTGTGTCCTGGTCCAACAAATAGGTCCAGACTTGTCGCTCCCGGGTGTCGCGGCGTCGATGCTCGAGAGCGACGAGTCTTGGAAGGCGATGCTCGACTTCTGCGAGTCCACCATCTCGCAGAAGCAGGTGGCGGGGGCTGCGAGAGAGAGGCTATACGCCGCTCTCAACTTGCCAACCCGCCGCCGTCGAGCAGGGGGTCGGGACCGGGATCTCGCCCGGATTCTGGCCCCCTAAGAGTTTCGGGTCCCCAACGCATGCGAGTGCGAGCGGGGACCCAAGAAGGTGTCGTGTCTCGCTCAACACGCCCTTGCGTCAGAGCATCCGGGGGATGGCGGACCGCGCTCCCCGACCCACGCTGGTTCTGACCCAGCGGGGTATTCCGTGGGAGGGTGACACGCGGTCCAGCCATCTTGGCGGGCTTCGGATAGCCCGTCGACCGAGAGAGCCGGTGGCCGTATTCGCCGGCGGCTACCGGTTCGGCGTCCGGGGACGGAGCGACGGGAAAGTGTGCCGATGGCGTAACGCGTCGCGCCGTCCCTCCAAACCCCGTGCTGGGTTCTGGCCTCAGCCGGGGTTCGGACGCTGAGTGTGAGCGGTTGGAGGTTTTAGTGCGGTTCAACTCCCACATACCCCGCCCGCGGGGCGGGCGGGGATCCGGTGATTTCCTCCAACTAAAAAAAAAAAAAAAAAAAAAAATACAAATCTGGTTAACGATTACCAAAAGCAACTAAGGGTAAAATACAATTGGTTCGCTTAAAATTTCAACGGAACACAATGAAAATTTAATGTTTTATCTTCAGTTGATTTATTTCGTCGGCCCATTAGCCGGGGCTTAACCACAGTATAATGTCTATACAGAAATAAATATAAAGAATTGTCTTTGACAAACTCGAATTGGTGCAACGCTCACCTAGATATGAAAAAAGTCGTTATACAAATGGGTGCGCATTTAGAAAAATATTGTAGCAAAAAATTACTTTAAATTCTGCTACTAACAGAATTGATATAAATACAAAAGTTTTTTATTTTGTTTTTTTTTACTATAGGTGAATGAACTTACAGCACTTGATGGTAACCATCGCTTTTGGAATCATGCAATGTCACAAGTTACTATAATATCAGCCTTAAAGTAAAATAATTTATTATTAAGAATACTTTTTAAATATAAGCTTTTAAAATCCTGAATATCATGTAGCAGTAGAGTGGTAGCTAATACAAGTAAAACGAGCCCAAACACGACAGATCCATCTTGTTTAGCATAAGAGTTTCTATGACCACCTTCCGAATTCATCATTAGATCAGCTCCATTTTGTCATATTGCATTGTCACGCGATATGCATCTGCGTCCAAAATATCAGCTAAATCAGAAAACGGGAAGTTTATCAAATTCAGCTTGCAAGATACCACTCGAATTGACATAGTAACATCCAGTGCAAGTTAATATTATAGGTAAAGCTTGTAAAAAAGGCGTTAATGAAAGGATTAATGTATGTCTATAATTTTTCTGCTTATTCTGTGGCTTAACTGAAAAATCGTTTCTGTATTCGAAATACGAATATTTCGAACCAATTGAGACCGTCTGAATGTTTGCTCCGATAGTTACGTCAATACAGATTTCTCGTTGAAAATTCGCATTTTAATGTTTCCGAATACAGTGTAAGTGCGTTCGTGAATCGTTCGATTAAAATTAACTGAATATTTTACGGTTCTCATGAAAATATTCGTAAATAAACGTGAATTTTTATGCACATATTATTTGTCCACTTGATTTTATGTGGTTAATATTACGGGGGGATGGTAAACCGCGCTCCCCAACCCAGGCTGGTTCTGACCCGGCCTGAGCCGAGGGAGACCTTTCATCACGCGGCCCCATCTCAGCGGGCTTTTGGCTCGCCTACTGAGGGAGCAGGTAGTCGTTTCACCGACGACTGCCGGTTCGACGTCCGGGGTGACGGGGCGATACGTGAGCGCAATCGCGAACGCGTCCTGTCACCCCTACCAGCCTCGTGCCGGGTTCTGTCCGGACCGGGGATCGGATGTCGAGCGTAAGCGGCGGGAGGTTTTAGTGCGGTTCAACCCCCACATGCCCCACTCGCGGGGCGAGTGGAAGTCTGACAATTTCCTCCCGTCCAAAAAAAAATGTGGTTAATATAATGCCAAGAACACTAGTGTACCCAGTTATCTGGTTTCTATGTTTATTCCATTTATTTTTGTGTTGATGATCAAATTTAGATGCATCTTTATTTTCAAAGATACCCATTCTGTGCCATACAAATATCAAAAACAGATAATTTTTGGACTGATAGTTTTTGAACAAAAAAGATTTCGTGATTGATTACGCATTTAACTAGACTAAAATATGACTTAGTTATCATATTTTTTTAATTTAATGATACATTTTGCAGAACATGTTATAATTTTAATAATGAAAAAGAGTAATTTAATCTATAATCGTAATTTCATTTTATTTTTTTAATATCTCAGTCTGTTTGTTCTGTATTTTTCTTTTTTTAATTGCTTTTGTTGTTAATTTTTTTTTTTACTTGTTAACTTTTAAATCGTATTATTTTTCACTTTATAATTGTATTTAATTGTTCCTTTTGAATATTTTTTTTTATTGTATGGTCTTTGACCGCTAATTTGAAATAGGCATGCAGTCGGCACCTATAATTGTGTTAGCATTAAGTTTATACTGGAAGTCTTTTACCTGTATTGCATGTTCGGGTGTATAACATGTTGGTGCCCTTTATAAATAAATAAATAAGAGTAAAAGTCGTCCTTTTTCATTAAACTTATCGTAAAATATCAATGTTATTCAAGATTTCTATGTAATAGATAAAAGGTAATGCGAAATATGGAAGTCAAGGAACACTACTATTGTGGATCGACATAAATTTTGAGAAGGACGAACACATTTTCATATGGATGTTAGCACTATCATATAGTAACTTAGAACCAGCGATTATGTTTAATTGAGCGGTCCCGATATTTCAGCACTGTTTCAAGCGCCATGATCACGGGAAGACTGAGGAACTGCGGGTAGGTCATTTAAGAGGAGACAAATCTGTCTACCCTCTTTCTCGTTCGTTTGTTTGTTTGAGTAATAGTGTAAGTGATGTAGATAACCGCGAGTGTTTAAAGAAATTTATAGAACCAGCGGTTTAATCTTAATAGATACAATATATCAGAAAAAAAATTGGCAACAGTAGGAGGAATGATTTGTGGGTAGAAAAGTTGGGGTGGCGGTCTCGTACCGGCAGGCGCAATGTGGGCAGATCTCTCATAAGGTGGACTGGAGATCGGCTTAGGACCGCAGGGAGTCACTAGATGTCAACGGTAATGTTGACGAGGTTTGAGTGTGGCCGATATCCGGCAATGGACGCCTATGGCCTGATGAGTAGACAGCATTTTAGAGACGGAGATCCAACGATAACCATTTTCAACCAAGAGAGCTATTAGGTCTGACATTTCAGTTTGTATTTTTTAACTGTCTACGTTTCTAGGTAAGTCGATTTTGATGTATTTTTGGGGATACTTTCTATAGATATTTCGTTAATCGAAATTTTTGTGAAAACAAAGTCAGTTGACTTTTTTTTTGAGTTGGAGGAAATCACCGGATTCCCGCTCGCGGAGCGGTATGTGGGAGTTGAACCGCACTAAAACCTCCAACCGCTCACACTCAGCGTCCGAACCCCGGCTGAGGTCAGAACCCAGCACGGGGTTATGAGCGCGACGCGTTACGCCCAAGGCACTTTTTCCCGTCGCGCCATCACCCTCTTTCCCGTCGCGCCGCCCCCTCAGTTGACTTTTTGTAAGCAAAACTCAAGAAAACTTAAGACGCTGATTCTGCTAACATACCTCCTAATATTGGTTATTCGCTACCCGGCCGGCATCGTCTGATAGATTTTGAGGTTTACGCAAATCCCTTCCTCTTTGCGGGAGTAATTTGTCTGAGACCCCATTGTTTTGTTCGTTATAATGTGGATAAAAGGGATATTTTTATCCAATTTATGACTTGACAGATAAAATTGATGAGGGGAGTGCACACGATTTGTTTCTAGTCATTTTGATTGCTGATAAATGGTTAGATAATTCGGTTTATGGCCTATTTGGTGAAGTCGCTGTTTTGGTAGATATGCTGATGTTGGCTACTAAATCACTGTTTAATAGTATTGGTTGCTGGATTGTGGTTGGGTCCAAAGAAAGACTACTACTTCGTGCTGATTATCTCTATGTATCTCCATAAATAGTAAATTTGATGCAATGCTCTTAAACAGAGTAGGTATTTCAAGGGAAAGGTTATTGGAACGAAGTTTCTTATCGCGCGTTATCAAAAAGGGGCTAGACGGAAAAAAATCTTACGAAAAGTTGTCACGACACTTTTTTGTTTTAGATGATTATCGCTAGATGGCGCTGTAATCAAAATCTTTTAAAACACGTTCCTTATCGCGCGTTACGTCAGGAAAAAAAAAGATATCTTTTGATCGAAAGGAACTTCGTTCTATTCGGGTGTCCTATGTCACCTCTCAAGTTTATGTTTGTACAATCCTTTTAATAGGTTTTGCCTTTATTGAATAGACAAAAAGATACTCCAAAATCTTTGTCTTCAATAATAGGTCTTAAATCACCTACAATCTCTGCCAATCTCAATCAATCCATTTCTGTCTACTACTGATGCTTCTTAGAGAGTTCAAGTTCTATAATACCTTGATACTTGTCTTACATGAGTTGGAAAAATTCACATGTCTTCCTTTTTATATGCAATTATTACGATGATTCTAATATTAAGGTTACACAACAATTTTAATACTTAGTCTTATTCTTCAAACTATCAACGTTAATAGAATCCGAAGCCAACATTTGCTTTTGAATTCATAATTACGGTAGCTGTGTCCTACCTACAAAGGGCCGGAGATTAAAAACTCTTGTCGGCTATGCTTCATTAAAATCCCTGGTCGTGTAGAAAATGAAGTCATGTTAAAAATTTAATGAAGCTTTATCACGTGGAAAATTAATAGTGTGCCGTGATTAAACCTCGTTTTTCATGTTTGTTGAAATGCTGTCAACGGTGTATTACTTTTTTAATGGCTAGGAGCGTGTATTAGTTTTGATTACCTTCAAAATGAGGTAGTGTAGTTGTAGAATGGGAAATAAGTACACTTGCTATCACTTTTTAAGTTGATTTGTTACGAGAAGACTCTGGATAAATTTTTGGATCTTCATTCTGTCGTTTTTTGGCACCAGTGAATTTTGGAATGGATCCCTTGTTTTTCTTTAGATAAGGTTTAAGAGTAAATAGGCAGCGAAAATTTCTGAAATGGCAGCTACAAATTGGTAGATGCAGCGTGGGGAAATCTCCCAAGGTGGAACAACGATGTGGTCAAAGCAGCAGGAAGCAGAGAAGCAGAAGTAGATGCAAACAGTACAAGACCAGTGAATGGCGAGCTTTGGAAGAGGCCTATGTCCAGCCGTTGACGTCTGCGGGCCGATGATGAGGCAGCAACATCGGAGATCCATGGGAAACTTTAATCAATTCCCACAAAGAAGGCTGTTTGCTCAACTGCAATAGCATTTTTACCTGACATCGAAAATTCTTAAAATATTTCGCGAGAGTACATTTTCAAATATAAACTTGTCACGTGCATTTTATTACATTTCTGTCAACTATGAAAATTTTCAGAAGGAATTGTGGTGCAAGTTAAAAGTTAGGTAAAAAGACAATATGTTACGTATTGGATATTTACATCAACCACAATATTATAACGGTTTCGTCGTCGTCGTTTCAGTGATACCGTTAAACTAACGAAAGGGGGTAAATAGATTTGTCTGTTCTTGAGGCCTAGAATATAACGGGCTGTTTTCAATTTTATTCCATTAAATTGGATCAAATAAAATAATTCAGGTCCAATTAGATTATTGAGATAAGTGATAAAAGTGACCTTACAGATAAGTAATTAACTTGAAACAAGACCTTCCATATTCATATTCCATTTCAGAAAACTGAAAAATATTTTCCAAACCAAACATTTCAGACATCTAAAAATATACGTCACAAACACTTGATATATTATTTAAACAGTCCAACAATCCAGCGGCTGCAGCGATGCATCACATTTGCATAAACCTGGCAGGTGTGACCGTCGCAATGCGCCACGACGTCTTGTATTCATATTGTGGCGATTGAAGCGCTTGACGGGTTCAATTTGAATTCGAAAGGCGTTCGATAAGAAAACTCGAGTCATTGAAGGTACAGAAATAAAGCTATATACAAATCGCTCTTCAACTTCCAAAGCGCGCAAATGACAACTGGTAGGCCAATTGTCGAACGGTGTTTCACATAATTTCAATGACGGCCAATGCATACAAATCACTCATTGACATGTTGCTTGGCCATCACCGTCATTTGTTTTTTAGGTGCGTTGGACGTTGGTGAGCCTATATGTAAACGTGGCAATAGAATATACAGAAAGAACGCTTGTGGTTCCAAACAAATGAGTGTCAAAAACACGCATTCCTTTTAAGGTATCAAAAGTTTTAGAAACGTCAATGTAAGTGAGTGTACCACGTCTTGTTGACTGTATGTCAAAAACTTAATACATATTCGTATATCGAATAGGTATACTTCTGTATGCTAAACCGCTACTAGTTAAGTTTGACTTCTGGCAAATTTATATATTAACGTGGAAAATGCAGTCCGTTTGTATGAAAAGTTGGAAATCATAATTTTATAACAATGGTGTTATATCGACTAGTAATGTTTAAAAACTTCAATTTTTCAAAGATAACATAAAAGTTCTGCTCGAAACTTTGTGATATTTAGACTAGATTACGCAGAAAGTGTATCCAAAACAAAAGTAGTAACATAAACCACTTAAACCTTTCAAATGATCGCGACGGGAAAGTGTGCCGCAGTGTGTAACGCATCGCGCCACCCCGCATAACCCCGTGCTGGGTTCTGGCCTCAGCCGGGGTTCGGACGCTGAGTGTGAGCCGTTAGAGGTTTTAGTGAGGTTCAACTCCCACATACCCAACCCGCGAGGCGGGTGGGGATCCGGCGATTTCCTCCAAATAAAACAAAAAAAAAAACAAGAAAAAGTTTTGTAATCAATTTGATAACTTCAATCCTAGTACTCCACCAAACATAGAAAATCAATAAGAACAACTACGATACCATAGTAATATTACTTTATTATAAAAAATATTTTAATATCAACTTAATGTCGGTTGTTTTCCTTTATTCTGTTCCACGAACTCATCTAACTACGGCGTAAGGGCAACAATAAAATCGAATGAGAAAATTGAAAAGGTAACACGTAGCGATTGGTATTGGATAGCCTGAACGCACTAGGCGTATCTGTAGGCTACATGGAGTAATATACAGAAGTCAAGAATATAATAATTTTATTATAATAATATAAAGCTTGAAATTTCAGCCTCTCTAGTGATAATTAAGGACGCTCGGAGGTGTCGCGACGGAAAAGAGTGCAGTAGAACGAAATGCGTCTAGCCGCACCGCATATAATAGTGGTGGGTTCTGGCCTTACCGGGGTTGAGTCGCTGAGTGTGAGCGATTGGAGATTTTAGTGCTGTTAGACTCCCACATTTATGGGGATACTAGCTGCTCGGCGCAACTTCGTCTGCGTCAAAAAAAAAAAAATCCCGGGTATGAATCTAAACCATTCTCGAATCTCCACGAACACACACAAAAAAATTCATCAAAATCGGTCCAGTCGTTTAGGAGGAGTTCAGTCACATACACACGTACACAAGAAATATATATATTAAGATAAACCGGCGGTTTCAACCAATTCAATGAAATAAAAAAGTTAAGGACGCTAGAACTATGACAAAATATATTTACTCCTGATTTCTATAACTCATAGAATTACGTCTGCAGTATAAAATCTACTTTAATTAAAAAGTTCATCCGTTAGTACCTACATTAGCTAAGGAGCTAATACGGTAGATATGCATGAATGAGGCTGACAATACATACATTAGTTTCATTCTAACACTGTCATGCCACCGAGTAACTGAATTACGCAAGTCTCACCATCATCATCATCATCAGCCTACACTCGTCCACTGCTGGACATAGGTCTCTCCCAAAGTACACCACTGAGTCCGGTCTTCTGCTCGTCTCATCCAGTTGTTAGCGGCCACTTTTCTTAGGTCAAGGTTCCATTTAACAGGGGGCGCCCAACACTAAGTTTACCACATCGCGGTCTCTACTCTAGAACCCGTCTACTCCATCAGTCTTTCGACATATGTTCCCAGTCTTTTGCCACTTCATCATCATAGGCTTATAAGCATCCACTGCCGGAGATAGCCATCTTCCAAACCTGTGATTACTAATGATAACTGCATTTTGCACCTAGTGACTATCCACGACCCTGAACAAGTCATGTTCCTCCTTTTGAGAAGTCTGCCTCTTCTTCGTCTACGAGTTTCTTCGTCAATCAAGTTTTGTTTGTCACTTTACTTCTGATGTAGATGTTCTGTGGCATATTCTAGTCTACGTGCGAGGAAAATAGATTTCAATATTATTGAATGTCTGACTTCACGTTTCAAATATTAGGTACAGGTAGCTACCATAGCATAACTACAAAAATTATTTTTAAAGATATAATTAAGATGAGAATTAGAATCTCATAAAACTTGAAGAGGGATATGGTCATTGAGTGTGGCTACCAATAATAGCACGCGAGATCCTGAATCGCGGTATCAACATTTGCAGAAATCTCGCATATATACGACATCTGAAATCTACTACAGCGGGCTTCGGCCTGGCCGGGCATACACTTCCTCGCCCGGTCGGAGTTCTCCCTTTGGCCTAATATCATCTATACCCGAGATTATCTATAATTAAAAAATAATACTAGTGTGTTTTTACTAATCATCATCATCAACATCATCAACCCGTAGACGTCCACTGCTGGATATAGGCCTCCTCAAACCTCGCAACAACGGCCGCCAGATAGCAATCACCTCCTGTTACTAACTTCCCTCACTATGAGGTTTAAAAAAACTCCTGTATATCCACTCAATTGGGAACGTCACTATTCGCTAGATAGCGAAACTGGGGACTTTGTTCGGAATCAATACCGTGTTTAAGCCCCTTTTTAAAAACATTTTTTTCCAATAATTTTTAATTTTGTTTTTAATTAAACCTTATATTTTTGTAAATCTTTATTACTAAACGAAAAATGTAAACAAAACAAGTTTTAGAACTGTGCTCAATTTTGACTCCTGCCACAGACTTGGCAAAAGTAAACAAACCAATTCGGTTGCCGATCCCAGTTGAGTGGATAAGCAGGTGATGAGTAACGATCCACCGATGCCCTGGCATTGCAGAGGTTCATGAACACGAGGTTAGATCGTTTATCTATATTACATTTTTTTCAACTGCATTAACAGTAAGTCGCCAGTTTGCCTACCTTTAAAAAAGAAATAACCAAATTTTAATTCAAATCAAAACCTTACAATATTAACCCGTATTCTACCTCTACTTATTATTTAGGATAACACTTGTTAACATCCCCGAAATCGTCTTTGATATTACGCACGCAACAGGTTAATATGGACGACGATTAAGGAAAAAACACCTACATTCCTGAACAAATAAAGTCTTATTCCGATACTAATGATCTTTGACTTTTAGTGGAGTGGCTTATTTAACACGTTAAGTGCGGGTGTTTTTTCAGGAAATAAAGTTTGGATCAATTTGACTTGACACTGTTTTTTATTTCGATGATATTTGGACGAAATTGGTAAATGGTAAGTATCTTTCTGGAATGTATGTAAAGCGTATTTTCGTAGTTTATTATGGTATTTTTCTTAAATATTAAGGATTAGATTTTACTCATAGTCTTTACAACTACCAGGCTAGTATAAAATCAAAGAGGTTTAAAATAAAGGTAAGACTGTTGAAAATTTTAAAATACTTAATTGAGTATTGGACTCTAAAGTGATAGTCGTATAAAAGCAGACCAGACACTCCACGACCACGCCGTAAATTTATAACTAAAAATAATATTTACTCTCCTAAGAAGATTTATTATCTCTATAATGTATAAGTCATGGTGGCCGAGTGGTTGCAGCTTTTGCCTACCGTACGAGAGGTGGTTACTGCTAACCGGCTTAAACTTTTCTTAACATCTTAAATTCATTCTTCTCATCGTTAAATCTTTGCGATTTACCACAACATTACCTGCCAAAAACGGTGAAGAAAATATCGCGAGAAAATCGTATAGGTAAAGTGTGGTGGATACATGATCTCTCTACTAAAGAGACCTGAGCCCAGCAGTGAGCAACAATGGGTTGTTACAGTGTACTGTATCTGTCTGTGTCTGTACCAACCCATTACTGCCCATTGTTGGGCTCAGGTCTCCTCAGGAGAGGGATTAGGCATAGTCCACCACGCTTGCCTAGTGCGGATTGGGGACTTCACATATCTTCAAAGGATTTTTAGAACCCGTTTCCGATATGCAGGTTTCCTCACGATGTTTTCCTTCACCGTTTATAGTCCGTGGTGTTGTGAAAAATTGCACATAAATCTATTTCACATTTAGATTTTAGACGTACAAGCCGGCCGGATTTGAACCCGCGACCTCCCGTACGGAAGGAAGCGCTTCGACCACTCGGCCACCACGACTTGTGACTTGTGGATAGTGTACTGTATACTGTATTATAGTCTCTAGAATTTGCTATGAACAAAAACCTAAATCCAAATTAAGAATCCTTTTCGAAGTATATTAAAATAAAATAAAATTGTTACTTCGTCCGCCTGTTTGAATATTTATAGCTTTTGGATGATCGTCTGTCGCATGCGAAGCGAGTGTCTGATATTTCAGAAACTTTCTCGAGTCAGACTTGTGCTTTACATTTTAATGGAATTTAGATTAAATGCAATACGTAATGCAACTTTGTACTGTTTTTAATGTAGTTTTATGGTCTTGTCTTTGATGTTTAAAGTGGTGGGTAGATGCGTAAAATTACAAAAATTTCGTCCGAAATAAATAACTATCGTATTAGTAAGTTGTACCTACATTGAGTGTGGCGACCAATAATAGCGCGCGAGATCCTGAATCGCGTTGACGACATTCGCAGAAATCTTCGCATATATACGACATTTGAAATCTACTACTGTGGGCTTCGGCCTGACCGGGCATACACTTCCTCGCCCGGTCGGAGATCTCTCTTTGGTCATAAGTCCACTGTAATCAGAATTGTTGACCCTCGACAAAGAACACACCTCCTTCAAGATCATCACACCTTAATACTGCTGGTCAGAATTTGGAACTGAATGTAAGACCAGCCACTTTTGTGAAATTTGAAGGAACTCCAGTAAAGGGGGGGATGATGTTGGTGATATCTTCTTGTCAGTAATCTATGACCGTAGTGGGATGACGAAATTAATATCTTAACCCACATATTACTTAAGAAAACATAGTGTAATATGCAAGTAAAATATACGTATTTCCTTCAATTTTCCAACAGCAGTATCTGTTCCAAATTACCTAAAGTGAATTTGCTTAAAGAAAACCAGCTGAAATATTTATCTGCATTCCCAATCTGGTAAGTAGCTTCGATCCGGCTAACGAACAGACTCGAGAAAAACTATAAAGTTTTTTGGCATCCAAGTTATTTCACTACGAGACGTGCACGGTATTGTTCGAAATTTTAGTTTTCTTTTGTGAAATTACAACTTTGAAAACTGAATTTAAGGAAAATACCTGCATGTTGGCGTGGGTTTTCAAATTGTATATTTAATTTAAAGACAAAGAAACTGTATTAAAGTGACTTACGCTATTACTAAACGAGTTCTTACCACGATTATTTTTAATTGAGCGGTCCCGATATTTCAGCACTGTTTCAAGGGCCATGATCACGTAAAAATAAAGCCAAAAAATCTAGTTTTGAGACGCCAGCCGATACTGTCAGTGTGGTATGTCGAAATGTGAGTTCGAGTTCCAGTGGTACCGGCAAACGAACGAGAAAGAGGGTAGACAAATTTATCTGCTCTTAAATGACCTACCCGCAATGCCTCAGTCTTCCCGTGATCATGGCGCTTGAAACAGAGCTGAAATATCGGGACCGCTCAATTAAAAATAATCGTGGTAAGAACCCGTTTAGTAATAGTGTAAGTGATGTAGATAATAGCGAGTATTTAAAGAAATGTATTGAAGTGATTTTATGCATTTTCAAAATATGCAGTGCTTATTTGCTTATGTAAACTGCACGCTATTGGTTTTTACGTTGTTTTAAGAAAATCTACATTATTAAACATTGCTTTAAAGTAAACTTTTTTATCTTTAAATAAATTGAATGGGACCCTAAAACGGTGGTGGTCGTCATATTATAAAAAATAATCATCTAAATTGGTCAACGCAAAGGAGAGTCATGCGGAGACAAACAAAAAGAAATATAGTTAACGTCGTCGAGGTGGAGTTCATCCTTACTATTTGGAACCACCGCGGTCATCCACGGTCCGTTTCAAAAAATCTTTTCTGCCACGCATCATCCGGCTGTAGAATGAACTCCCCTCTTCGGTGTTTCACGAGCGCTATGACTGGTCCTTCTTCAAACGAGGCTTAAAGAGAGTCCTTAAAAGGTAGGCCGTAGGTAGCGGCCCCGCAGTGTCTGCTGACATTCCAGAGGTCCATGAGCAACGGTAACCGCTTACGATCAGGTTAGCTCGTCTGCCTACAAGGCAATTAAAAAAAATAATGAAATAACTTGATAACTTCTCTTTTTGGGACAACGGTCAGCAATGGTTTTAATGAAATCTTAAACTTTTGAAGAATCACTAACCATTCCTTTGTACCGAGTTTATGACCATGACCGCTGGTAATTTCCAAGTCTACATCAATTTTCCATCCACTAACCATCCATTTACTAAATTATTTAAAGCTAAGTCTCACTAATTGTTTAACTTCTCAAACAATTTGAAGTTTCAACTCTTTTCTGAAAGTTTTTCGTCCGAAGATGCCGGGCCCAGAAAATTAATGGATGTAATATTTTGGCTTCTGAGATAAAATTATATCGATTCAAGTTTTAGTCGCAAATTATAGTCAGATAATAATTAAATGACATCGTTGTATCTGTGCACGGTCTAATAGCGAAAAGCTTCAGCCGTCATCTTGAGAAGCTTTCGCTCCCCGACTGGGTAGAGCCTGATTCAGAAGGCGGTCGTTCTTGACACGGCGCGTATTGTGAGGAGGTTCCTCTCTCTTGAGCCCTGACCACGTTTTACCCCGTCTTCAGTGGCGCTCTGTTTTTTATATTATATTTTTTTAAATATGATTTCTTTGTTATTTTTTTTTTAAATACGTCTGTGAGTCTTAAGACTTTCCTTTTCAGTATTTTGTATGTGTCATAAAAAAAAATCCGCAACAAAATTACGTACGTCCTACACGTTTAGTCCACATTCTTGATGTAATAGTTTTGTCCAGTTCTCTGTTAAATGACATGGAAGTTAAATATATCGTTACGTTCGGTTATAGTTCAGTATTTGATTTGTACAAATCGCTTCTTGACTCATTTTTATGGCAGTCGTTTCATCTTCGACTTTGTTGAGATAGATTAATCTATATCGATCCCAATGTATAAGGCTAAAGAGTTTGTTTTCTTGCAAGAGATAAGCCAACGATTCGATTTGAAAAAATATTTCAATATTGTATAATCCATTGAACGAGATACGATATACATATTAAATAAAGTCTAATAATGTTACCAAGGTTTAATAAAATCTTATAAAATTAGGCAAAGTTCGGGCAAAGGCGGGATCAGCTAGCGCCAGGATGTTTTTCTTAAAGCTTGATTATATAAGTCGAGGGCCAGATTGAATAGAACTTGCCTATCGTACGAGTGATTGTCGAAAGTCCACATACTTACTCATTTGGAAGCTCGTTTGTATTGCACTCTATCTTGTACCTCAGTTTTGTAATTTAATAATTTTAGTATATAATCAATTTCGGGCATTACATATACAAATCTTTTTTCAATACTACTACGTATTCCATACTCTGATTAAAGTTTTATTTAATACTAGAAGACCCCCGCAGCTTCGTCTGCGTCACAAAGGTGTTCAAACAGTACTTACTCGCAATGTTGTCGCGATACTTTTTATACTCGTGATAACTTCTCAACGCAACGTCCGATTAGAATAAAACAAAAAGTAATTTACTTTTAAATTAATACTCTTGATAACATAATACTTTATTTGGATAAGGATTAATGTTAGATTTAACGTTAAATTAATTCTTCCGACGAATTAATTTTTTTTTAAACATAATTGCAGTTGTTGTGGCTAAACTATTATAGTTAAATATATGCTCAGTAAATATATAGTCATACTAAGACCTAAAAACCCGTAGTACATTATTTTGTTCTATTGTCAATAGTTTTTGCAGCGTACGCATGAATAGGTTTTCGATAGTACACCTCTTACAAATTCGATATTTTCATACGGATCCCTAATTTTTTTCAAAATAAAATATAGCCTTTAACCGTCCTCGGTAAATGGACTTTCCAACAGTGAAAGTAATAAATTTAATATATCAATTTCGGGCATTACATATACAAACATACAAATCATTTGTCAATACTACAAAGTATTCCATACTCTGATTAAAGTTTTATTTAATATTTTTCAACAAAATTCAATTACTTGCTACATTCACTTCACAATTTACTTTAGTATCAATCAGATAATGTTCAGTAGTGCAACGTGCCCCCTGCTGGGTTAATAGCTATTGATTTTCCATCGTCTCTACCTGACTGGTCGTACTGACGGCACCATTACCGCGGGGATTACAGTTTTTGCTTATTTGGAACGAAATGGGACTGATTCAATAAGCTAGAACGGTGTATTGAATTCGGTAAATCGAAATTTGAAACATTATGATTAATTGGAGGTAGATAGATCGGCATTGCTTTTGGAAGACGATGATTATGGTTGATTGAAAAAATGTGATTCAAAATATCTTTTTAACGGTTTTTTCGAGACAATTAAATATTAGAACTCTTAACGGTTGATAAAATTTATCTCCAATTGTAATGTAATGATAGATATCCTGCAGTCAGTTTTAGCTAGTTAACAAACTTATCAACGTTAGCAATGTTTAAGGCCAAAAAATCTCGGAACATAGATGGGGTACCTCAGGTAGCTAAAGGTGTGCTCTATCTCTAGACCTCCGCCTATCACTACTTTCTGGGACAACTTATAAAATACAATGGTAAAACATACCAGTGTGTGTTACCAATGATGACATATGGTGCCGAAACGTGGCCATTTACTGTGAGCCTTATAAAGAAACTCACTGTTCTGAAGTGGCGCCCGCGTCAAGGCAAGCGCAGTGTGGGACGACCAGCTGCAAGGTGGACGGAAGATCTTGTTAAGATCGCAGGAACACGCTGGATGCAGGCCGCTACCTACCAGTCGCATTGGAAATCCTTGGGGGAAGCCTATGTCCAGCAGTGGACGTCTACAGGCTGAGAATGATGAAAACAATTATTCAATTCAATTCAATTCATTTATTTGTGATATACAGGTTATTACATAAGATGTTATTCTGATTTACATATTTGTGCAGCTGTAATCAGCTCTGTTGAGCATACAAATCATATTTTATAAACTTAAATTCTAAAACAAGCAAATTTTAATTGAAATTGTAATCTTAAAACATACAGTCGTTTCTTTATAAAAGTGAGTTGCATTATAGACCGTTCATTTCTATTTGCAATATAGCTTTGTGCACTCAACTTGAAAGTATAGAAGTTAATGGCTTATGAAATGAGCTCAATAGTTCTTATAAATGATTTCTGTTTTTAGCAAAAGAAAAAAAATGCATTTTGTTCTACGTTATCATCAATTGTTTTAGGTTTAAAATTGTTATGTTGTCATCATGAGAATGATGATTTATAATCTGATCAAATGTTCAAGTCATATTTTGGTTACCTAAGTTTTAGCTGTGGCTCATGGGTAAATCAATTCTATGGTATTCATCATCATCATCATCATCATGAGCCACTGCTGGACATAGGCCTTCCCCAAACCTCGCCACATCGACCGGTCCTGCGCCATCTGCATCCAATGGCCTCCCGCGATCTTGACCAAATCGTCGGTCCATCTTGTAGGGGGTCTACCAACATTGCGCCTGCCGGTCGTGGCCGCCACTCCAGAACTTCTATGGTATTGACTTACCATAATTCTGAGTTGGTCACCAATGTACTTTTTCTTTTAAAAAAAACTAAAAGAAATCTGTATGAAATACCGTTGGTGATAGATAAAGCTCTTCTAGCTTAAATAAAAAAAAATACGTCGTCGTTTAATTTTTTTTTGCTATTCCAAATGATTGTACAACAATCTACTACCCAAAAGCGTACGACAAAGAGGGTAGACATATTTGTTTTCTCTTAAATCGACCCGCAGTATCCAGTCTTCTCGTGATCATGACGTTTGCTACAACGTTGAAATATCGAGACAACTCAATTAATTAAATATCGTGGTAAGAACCCGTTGAAAATGCATGAAAATCTAAACAAATAGTAAATCATACAATAAGTAAATCTTTTTAAGTATCATATACAACTGCATTTTCAAATTCTTCACTACAACAATAAGCCAAATCAAACTTTTCATCTTCAAATCAATAATACCTCCAGTACCTATTCACAGATCTCCCCTGAGAGGTACAGGTGAACCGATTATTGCGAAGCGATTGGTGTAATACGATCTCGCTCGGATGGAGGATTTGATGCACTTACCTAGAATTTGATTTACGGATAGGGCTATGCTGGTTCACATAATTCTATACAAGTATTTTTTCTTACAATTGAAGATAAACGAATAATTTTTATCCAATTAATAGAAAGACGTGTGACAAAATAGTGTGAATATAGCAAAGAATAAAAGAGAAGTATCCGACCAAAACTGACACTACAAAATTTCCTACAATACAAGAAAATGTTTTTTGTGCGGCCATCAACTTCCATGAAAGTATCAGTATGTGTAGAGATAAAGACTTTAGTAGTAATCCTGTCATAATTACTGCAACAGCATTTTAGTTTTTTTATTGCCATATATGAAAGAAAGAAAGAAAGAAAATACATATATATATTCGTGCCACAATCTTACATGAAAAAACGTTTAATTAAAAAAAAATCAACAATTTCCATATAAAATACAATAATATAAAAGATAACAACAGTAAAATAAAAAATAACAAAAACAAATCTATGGATGACTCGTATCTATGCAAGAGTGGCAATGAAAGGGTGACCAGCTCAGCATAATGCCGCAGGTCGAGGAACTACAGCGCTGATTTTCAGCTGCACCCATTTTTTGAGACTACGTCTGAGCACCCACCAGGACAGTACGTTAATCAGATAAACATAAAAAACAAATAGGATAAATAATTAGATCCATTATACTTAGACTCCACTGTTAAATACCCTGAGAAACTCTGAGAAACTACACCAGATGATCCGTTATGCCTTACTTATCCATATGCAGAGGAGGCCACCTCATCGTAACTTGTTACTGTCACTCATGGACCTCTGCAACGTTAGATGACAGGCCACTATCTACGATCTTCCTTTAAGGACTCCAACTCATCCATCTACAAAGGACTCCACCTCATTTAATGGTGGACAACTCATATCAAACACAACAACATCCATTTTTAATAATACCCAGCTCAGTGAAGATTTAGCCGCAAAGAAACCCTCAGACCATGCCTTAGTCGAAGATATTGCATTAATTCCACCACTAACACAACCCACGTTCACTCAAACCACGCAGGATTCCACGGTATTAGACTACAGTCAAATAAGCACAGGATCAAAGTTTATACGGCTGAATGAACGCCTTCAGAATCATCTTTGATCTCTCTCGAATACCGTACCATCTTTTATTTGGCAAGATTTTTTGGGAGCGATAAGTCTTCCGCGTGATTACGTATTTTATATTGAATACATTGTTTTATTAATGTTACGTTGTCTGATCTTCTTGCTATGTGGAAAGTTGTATTGGATTTCTTTATATTTTGATTAGTTATTTTAAAAATAGATCACCACAGTACTGCCGTGTCGTTTGAGTATATAATCAAAAACTACGACAAAACTATCGGTGTTAATTATCATTAACAAATACTAATATAAGTTACTTTCATGCATTTTTAACGGGTTCTTACCGCGATATTTAATTAATTGAGTTGTCTCGATATTTCAACGTTGTTGCAAACGTCATGATCACGAGAAGACTGGATACTGCGGGTCGATTTAAGAGCAAACAAATCTGTCTACCGTTTTATTCGTTCGCTTTTGGGTAGTACCACTGGAACTCGAACTCACATCACGACACACCACACTCACTGTATCTGTGATGCGATATGAATATGCGCGCTAAATATTAGTTTCGGGAAGTTTGTCAACTTACATAGGTACATAGTTACATCCAGTGCAAGTTAATAATAAAAAGCTTGTAAAACTTGAATCTCCTTCAAGACGCATACAATAAACGTATAAACACAAAATACCAGAATTAAACACATATCTAAATTTAAATCACACAAAGAGAATAGAGTGAAATTTCCCGGAACACGAGTTGAAGATTTAATGTAATTTATCTGCACTCATGGCGACGCTCATTTGAAACGATTTACGCTCATGTAACATACTAACTCACGTGAGGTACTGTATTATGCTGCTCCAGTTTTGGAAGGTGAAACAAATGAAAATTGTATTTATTTAAATTAGGAAACAACGGTTTTAAAATTGTATTTTAAATGAAATTATTTTTTAACATGAATGAAATATCATAATGATTGTTGATGTTATAAAGCTATTGCCAGTTTGAAAAAAAAATTAGTATCATAAAAAGAGAGAGTTAGGTAGATAAAATGTTATTTAGCATTAAGTTCCTTCACGTACATTTATTTATCTTATTACTAGCTGACTCGCGCAACTTCGTCTGCGCCGAAAAAAAAATTAGGGGTGGACTACCCCTAACATTTAGGGGATGAAAAATAGATGTTGGCCGATTCTCATAGGTACCGGATAAGCACAAAAAATTTCATCAAAATCGGTCGAGCCGTTTCGGAGGAGTTCAAGTTCGAACACCGTGACACGACAATTTTATATATTAGATTTATTCATTTATTCTTCTTGTACAAAAAAATAAGTACAATGGCGGACTTAATGCCTGAGGCATTATCTACCAGTCAACCACAGGTGGAGCAGAGAGAACAATAAATAGGTGTACAAGAGAAGTGCACACATGAGCTTAAAACACGTAGAACAATATATACAGTAAGACAGATTTCATGTATAAAAGATTTTAGGATTTTAAGATCTTTGGCGATTTTTGTATCTTTCTATTTTATGCTTTGATTTTTATAAGCTTTCTTTTAACAAGTGCATGCAAAATAACTTAAAATTATAGATAAAAACAGTTGCTCTAACTATAACTTATTAATCATATCATTATACTTTTTTGATAGGAGTTTCAAAAAGTCTATACTTTACTGTCTAGCCAAACTCCCTTGTTTGAAAATTGAAAATGGGAGCTAAAATGCATAGTAACAAATTCAAAGAAAAAGGGGAAAACGGGAACAAACAGTGCAGATAAATGATATTGAGCTCAGAAGTCGTGTTCCGGAAAATTTACCGATCTTTTTCTGTTTTCCTTCTTATTTTTTAAGTTGGAAAATCGGAAAGAATCAAAGGAAAAATGCTGTGATTTCAATCGCTCCGGGGGCTCTTCGGAAAATATGGGACTAGGGATGTTACGAATGCCGATTTTTGGACATGCGATTGCGAATAAAAACGGTGAAGGAAAATATCGTGAGGAAACCTGCATATCGTAAAATGGTTCTAAAAATCCTTTGAAGAGATGTGAAGTCCCCAATCCGCATTAGGCAATCATGGTGGACTATGCCTAACCCCTCTTCGTTCCTGAGCTCAGCAGTGGGCAGTAATGGGTTGTTACAGGACAGTACAGATTGGGAATTGACCTTTTCAACAAAAGTCAAGGTTTATTTGTCAAGTCAGCAGCAACTTCTAAGAGTTATTATAATTTATGAGTACTATAAAAATAAATAACTGTATTAAATCTACTAGGAAGGATTGGCGTACTTACCTCCCCCCCACCTTTTTTTTTTTTAGTTGGAGGAAATCATCGGATCCCCGTATGTGGGAATTGAACCGCACTAAAACCTCCAACCGCTCACACTCAGCGTCCGAACCCCGGCTGAGGCCAGAACCCAGCACGGAGTTATGAGGGACGACGCGACGCGTTACGCCATCGGCATTCTTTCCTGTCGCGTCGCCCCCCTCGCCTCCACCTAATGATTGAAACTCGCCACAAATCTTTAGAACGGAAAGTATTGCCATCGAGTTTGAGTTCATTTTAAAGGACCGATTGAGGCCTTTATTTTAGCTCTATCAGATTCCCTTTACAAGCACACAACATCAAGTCCCCCCCACCTAATGATTGAAACCCTCACAAATATGGAATGAGCTCCCCTCTTCGATGTTTCCCGAGCGCTATGACTTGTCCTTCTTCAAACGAGGCTTGAAGAGAGTCCTTAAGGGTAGGCCGTAGGTAGAGGCCTCGCAATGTCTTCTGGCAATGCAGAGATCCATGAGCGACGGTAACCGCTTACGATCAGGCGGGCCGTTAGCTTGTCTGCCTGCGATGCTATAAAAAAAAATATCATAAGAATGGAAAGTAAACCCATCGATTTTCAGCTCATTTTAAAGGACAGGTACGCAACATCCATGCAAATTTTTGTCAAAACTTTTGCATAACTTTCGCGTGTTTTTTTGCGAATGCGAATGTGAATCTTTGTCACATCCCTAGTTCATACGATTTTAAGTTAAGTTCTGAAAATAGTAGTCGCTATTGTGATTGAGTTATTGGAAAAAGATTTGAGATATAATCTGGACTGTTTATATTTTCTACTGGATAATAATTGTGCGCTTTGTTTCGTAATCGTTTTTCTTTGTTGGATTTTATATTACTGCTCTAAAGTCAGTGACGCGACGGGAAAGAGTGCCGCAGTGCGTAACGCATCGCGTCGTCCCTCAAAACCCCGATAAAAATCAAAGCCAGATTGGACTATGATCTGCAAGGAAGGCAAGTCGTTTAACCACTCCATCACGACAAATAGTGATCCTATAAGCCTAGGCTAGTTTAGTCGATTATCGAGTACTTTAGTAGCTAAATGTGTTTGAACACCAAACATATGGCGAGTATCAATAAGTCATACACCACTCGCTACTCATCTAAAATACTTGTCTAATGAGAACTAGGATATATAAAGTTACTCTAATTCCTGATACCCAATACATAATTACGTTTGATCAATATGAAGTATCGTCGACGAACCAACTAATTCAATCTCTAATATCCTCCGATTCAATTTACCTGAGAGTCGGAATGTTCTGGATCGGTAGCCATTACTCGTCCGATCTTTATTTCGTAACAGGTGGTGTAACATGTAACATTTACTACTGAATATATTTCTTTTATACAGAGGTAAATAGACATATGTACTTTGTGAAGCATGGGAGAATAGTCTCTAGAACTTTGAGCTAAAGGTAGTTTTTGCTTGAAGAGCTTATGTGATACAACGTTATTGTTTTTTTGCGATGTTCCTTTCTTTGCTTTTCATCGGGTTGACGATTGTTTGAATCGACATTTCTTCAGATATATCGAAGGTAAATATGTGGGTTAACTGATACAGAAACATTTTTAGGTTAATTTAGATTTCTTTGGCTTTTCGGTTCGTTTCGAAATGGTTATTTAGAACGGTTTTGAAAATTTTATAGATTGTGCATCTGCTTAAGAATAAATTGTAGTTTTTTTTTATCATCATCATCATCAGCCTGTAGACGTCCACTGCTGGACTTATGCCTCCCCCAAACCTCGCCACATCGACCGGTCCTGCGCTGTCCGCATCCAGCCACCTCCCGCGTTCCTGACCAGGTCATCGGTCTTCCTTGTGGGGGGTCTGCCTACGCTGCGCCTACCAGTTCGTGGTCGCCACTCTAGAACTTTTTACAAATCCGGTGATTTCCTCCAACTGAAAAAAAAAATAATAATCTTAAAACACTACATAAATACACTATCTACAAAAAATCATTGCATAGTACTTATACAATAGTATTGTTTGGTACACGAGTTACTATGTTTACCATCCGACTTCACAATCGATCAATCAGACTTACTTCCAAAGTGGTGAGTCTTCAGTCCAAACTGTAAGAAATGTGTCAGATGAAGCCCATTTTCACCTCGGAGGCTATGTCAATAAGCAAAATTGTCGCATCTGGGGGTCGGAAAATCCACACGTCACCATTGAGAAGCCAATGCACCCATAAAGAGTTAAGGTTTGGTGTGGGTTTTGGTCCGGCGGCATCATTGGAAAAAGAGCAAGGAGTTGCCGTTACGGTCAATGGCGAGCGTTACCGTGCCCTGCTCAACGAATTTTTGTTTCCAAAAGTTGAAGAGTATGACATGGACGTCATTTGGTTTCAACAGGATGGCGCAACATGCCACACAGCCAACATGACAGTCGAACTTTTGAAAAATGCAAACTTTATATGGCCCGCCCCTTATTTACATCCAAATATATAAGCTTTTAAAATACTTAAAAAGAATGTGGTTAAGCAAAAAGTACCCAAGATATTATTACGTCTTATTCGTAAAACCTCCATCGTACACAAAATTACTCATTTGTTCACTTCGTTCATTTCACTCGTTCGCTTGACGTACAAATTGTGTGCGTAAGCCTAAATTATTGCTACGGGACATGTTCAATTATAATTGGATACGTTTATGCGATACAGTCACAAGAACTGACGATAAGAGATTTTTAATTGAATTAATTACTGTTCGTTTCAGTTAAAATGAACTTTAAAGACTTAAAGACCTAAGACAAAAGACGTGACTTTCTATATAAAGTTTTCGCATTGTTTGTATCTGTGTATCTTGAACAGATGGATCCAGGACAGGAGATCTGCCTCAAAATCAAAGAATTAAGTCTATCTAGTCTTATTCAAATGGCTGAAAGGACCTTCATGAGAGTTTGTGTTCATAATTTCGTTAAAGGTTTGACATTTACGAAATGGGACGTTTTCGGTTCACCCAATGGGCAGAAGATCGTTTGGCCGAAGATGAGCATTTTTACCAAAAAATCGTCTTTTCAGATGAAGTCCATTTTCATCTCGGAGGCTATGTCAATAAGCAAAATTGTCGCATCTGGGGGTCGGAAAATCCACACGTCACCATTGAGAAGCCAATGCACCCACAGAGAGTTACGGTTTGGTGTGAGTTTTGGTCCGGCGGCATCATTCGAAAATGAGCAAGGAGCCGCCGTTACGGTCAATGGCGAGCGTTACCGTACCATGCTCAACGAATTTTTTTTCCAAAAGTTGAAGAGTATGACATGAACGACATTTGGTTTCAACAGGATGCCGCAACATGCCACACAGCCAACATGATAGTCGAACTTTTGGAAAATGCAAACTTTATATGACCCACCCCCTGTCAAGCTGTTTTCGTTTGTTTTTGTTAATGTAATGAAAAAATAAGTGGAATTCTTGAGCAACCGTTTCAAATGTACCAAATCCAAGTGATTTACTTTAATTATCTATTCAGTTCTCTTACTAGAAGTATAAATTAATTATGATTCACATTTCACTGTGGCACATCTTGACACCAGACGGACTAGGCGGAAAATGTGACAGCCATTTTGTTTGAAGCATTTTATTTCAGACAGTGTACGATCCGTATTAGTCCGTTTGGCAGATAATGTATTCGCGACCTGACAGGTACAAGACTATAATAATTGTACACAGAGTATTCTTCTTCTTTGGATAAGATGTGCTGAAATTTTACTTGTAAAAAAGGAAATTGTTATAGTGTTGTTTATTAACCGGGGTAACCGTTCCAGGCGATGGCCGGTACTACACCGCCTGCTAATACAGACGGGTCGCTTGGTATGGTCAGAAGGCCTGTGAGTAAGTCAGGTGGGGGTTTTAAGGACGATCGAACCTTTGTGGACAAAGTCACGTATGTCGACAAACTACAATTGAGGATGTCATTGTCGGTAGTAGCTACAACCCACCACTGGTCGGGCACAGAAAGCAAATCCTCTGTGTTCAGTCGTCAGTCCTAAAGTTCTGTACTGTACTGTACCAACCCATTACTGCCCACTGCTGGGCTCAGGTCTCTTCAAAACAGGGATTAGGCGTGCCACCACGCTTGCCTAGTGCGGATTGGAGACTTCACATATCTTCAAAGGATTTTTAGAATCCTTTTCCGACATGCAGGTTTCCTCACGATGTTTTCCTTCACCGTTCTTAGCCAGTGGTGTTGTGAAAAATTGCACATAAATCTTCTTCACATTTAGATTTAGAGGTACAAGCCGGTCGGTTTTAAAACCGCGACCTCCCGTTCGGAAGGAAGCGCTTCGACCACTCGGCCACCACGACTTAAAGTTCACTTTAGTGAAAATCAGCGCTGGAGTAATCCTGGGTATATGCTGAGCCTTATGTGTCTGTTAATGTGAATTGTTTATTTACTAAATCCTTTATCTTTCATTCTTTATTTCGCATAAACTCATCCACACATGCAGTACAGTCATGTATTCATTCGCATCCTTTTTGGGTATTATCCGGTTGAACAATTTAGACACGTGCGTTAATTTGTTGGAGTTTATTGTGTTTTGTTTATCTAAATATGTTTAAATGTTCCGCATGTTAATTTAATTGAGTGAATTGTGTGCTTAGAAAACTGTAATATGAAAATAATCCATTACTTTATTTTTGGTACCTTCTGGTGGAAAGTGCCGAGGGCGTAACGCGTCGCGCCGTTCCTCAAAACCCCGTGCTGGGTTCTGGCCTCGGCCGGGGTTCGGACGCTGAGTGTGAGCGATTTGAGGTTTTAGTGCGGTTCAACTCCGGTGATTTCTTCCAACTAAAAAAAAAAACATAATATATTGCTCATCTTAATCTAAAGTAAGTACCTAAATCATCCCGTTCACTATTCCCGAGGCAGAAACTCATCGACCAATAGTATCGATTTAAAATATCTCTGATATTCCATGCTCAGTTATCACTTCTAATCACTTTTGCAGTGCACAGTGAAACAATACAATATTTCCGAGTTCTAAAAAAATTCGTTTTCTCAGATCAACTGGATTTTTATTTCATCGTCATCTTATTCTCACTATATTGACAATACTCGAGTACTCTAAAAAATTTCTACGAAAAAATTCATTTTATTATTAACTTGTTTCATGTACTAAGTAATTCAAGTTAAGCTGTTCTGTCAAATAGCACTTCGTGACAAGGGTCGGATGTTCTAAGAAAATCCCATCCAGACTGTTTCTAGACTAACAATACGGCAAGGTCTGTCTATTACACATCATTTAACCTATTTTGTATAGTATAGGAGGCGGGGATGGGGGACATAACCTATCCGATATATATATTTTTTCTCTTTTTTGAACTTCGCATAACACGGCTAAGCACGGCTTTGCCAATGTCAGGTTGTACAGGTATCAACATATTTAAAGAAAATATTGCAGATTGGAAGTTAACTGTTACAATTATAGCTTAATGTTATTGACGTTAATAAATTTAAATTGACGATATACAGGGTGATTTCCTAGTGAGGGTACATATTGAAGGTCATGGTAGCTGATGGTTATATACGACTAGTAAAAATATTATTACCAAAGAATATGGCTTAATGCCTTAGTAATCGCAACTTAAAAATATCTAAAATTCTTGCAAAATGATGGTTTTTCGACAGCTGATGGGTGTGGCGGAGGTGTGGGGTGCGCGAGGTCCCTAGAGGTCATTAGTCAACACTCTTTAAGCCGAAATTGTTTATGTTTGAGGTAGTTTTGTCGAATTTAGATTTAAAAAAAAAAAATAATAATTAGTAATTTTACCTATTTTTTGTAATATTCCGTATTAGAACAGAGTACTCATCACCCTACTTCAATATGTACCCTCTCTAACAAATCACCCTGTAAAATTTAATTGAACAGTATTTCTGACGCGAGCCATAAGTGAATAATTTTAGCCATGTTAACTTATGAAACTGTCAAATTGCTCGGTAGCTATCAAATCTTATCTATAGATGGACTATTAAACAAACTCCAATTTTGGTTAGTTTCAAATTGATTGAAGATTATTTATCTTTTGGTAACTAACATTAGCTAACATAATTTCCTTTTTACGAATATTTCAAAAACATTTTTGAAAACCAGACGGTAATCAACAATACCTAACATTACACGTCCATGAATGGAAACGGGGAAACCGAATCCAAATTGGTATATTTATTTATACCAAGTATACCTATGGTATTATCGATCACGACATAAGAAAATACAAATGAAAAAAGACGTAAACTTTTTATGCATAAAACTTCTAGAGAAGTATGTATAAATAAAATATATAATCTATGAAATGGGCACACGTAATTGTTCGACGTCTCCTAAACTACAACTAAATACGAATAAACTTGCATGTGACATTCGCTAATACATTATAAACCTTATTGCCTTCGACATAAAGCCTCTATTAATATTATCGTTTACCGACCTTTCTCGAAGGGTCTCGTAAGGGCACACCGTCTAAATGTCACTAGACGACAATATTTTGTATGAATTTAGTTGTTCAGTAAATAGAGTTTTGACTGGGGACCACTTGTGGTTTCGGGGCGTTTCGGCCATTGTCTCCTTGCTATATTGACATTCAACTATGTACTGTTCTTAGGGGCTTGGAACTTCATTAAACATGTAAAGACACGTGATCTTTCATGCGTAGGTTAATAAATAAATAATTCATTATTCAATTCAGTTCAATTACTTACTAAAACTTGGAGTGCAATTTGACAATCGATAACTTTCTAGAAAATACAAATAGGTAGATTTATTCAAAAGCATTATTTATTTTAATTATAATTCACAGTAACTATAACAGAATCAAGTTTCTGGTGCAAAGAAATTCACAGTAACTATAATAGAATCAAGTTTCTGGTGCAAAGCTACAAAATATTAACAATACAAATACACTTATAACAGAAATGAAACAAAAAATATACAATTTAATGAAAGAGGAATACAAGATAGAATTTATTTGGGTCCCTAGCCACCACGGTATAGTAGGTAATGAAAAAGCTGACTTCGAAGCAAAGAATGCCACTAATGATAATATACAGGATTTACACTTAATTAAATCAACCCCAGCAGAAACACAAAAATGCATAAAATTCAAAATTAAAACTCGATGGGACGAACATTGGAAATTAGATAACACATCAAAATTGATCCAAATTAGAAATTCGATTTTCGACAAAACTCCTACTCCATTTACTAATAGAAATGATCAAACGGTTTTGACAAGGCTGAGAATAGGCCACACAAATATAACGCATCTTTATCTTATAACAAAATCTGAGAAAAACAAATGCAAGTGTGGTTTACACCTAACAGTTTTCCATCTACTAGTAGAATGTACCGCCTACAACACAGAAAAACAAATGTGCAAACTCCCTGATAATATATATAAATTAATATAACCTACATTGTTGTAAGTCTAGTCTAGTTAACACTATGTTATTTAAAGTATAAATCGTATGTGTATATTGTCTCCTAATGTGGTCGTTAATGACCTTTGTTGTTAAAGAGCGACCTATAATAAACAAATAAAAAAAATAAAAAAATTCAAGGAAAATTTGAATTGGGAAATCGTTGAGAATCTAGTTTATACCTAATACTCGCCACTGTCTTTCAATCTACGCTGCTTAATCTATACTAATATTATAAAGCTGAAGAGTTTGTTTGTTTGTTTGAACGCGCTAATCTCAGGATCTACTGGTCCGATTTCAAAAATTCTTTCACTGTTGGAATTTCCATTTATCGAGGAAGGTTATAGGCTATATTTTATTTAAAAAAAAAAATAGGGATCCGTATGAAAATATCGAATATGTAACACAAGTGAATAATCGAAAACCTATTTATGCGTACGCTGCAAAAACTATTGACAATAGAACAAAATGATGTACTACGGGTTTTTAGGTCTTTTGAAGACAAATAAAAAAGTCCGCGACAGTATATATCTAACTATCATAGTTTAGTCACAACAACTACGTTTATGTTAAAAAAAAATTGATTCGTCCGAAGAATTAATTTAACGTTAAATTAGTATTGTTATACTAATCCTTATCCAAATAAAGTATTATGTTATCAAGAGTATTAATGTAGAAGTAAATAGCTTTTTGTTTTATTCCAATCGGACTTTTCGTTTAGAAGTTATTACGAGTATAAAACATGAATACTCCCCGGGCCGCGCAAATAATATCGCAACAGCATTAAGAGTACTGTTTGAACCCCTTTGTGACGCAGACGAAGTTGCGAGGGTCCTCTAGTAGTTTAATAATTGTTCGCGCCATTCACACACTTGAATCCACCAATAATCACACGGCACATGACGTCACGCTACCAACAGCCAATCAGACGTCGCGCGGGCGAGGCGCCTGCGCTCTGCGCATGCGCTCAATGTAACACATTTTCAAAAATCGTACAATAAACCAGACAATTTTCAATTACGCGCGCATTTTTATTTTCTCTGATAAAAATATTCACAATTTGAGAAAAAACACAAATTTAAAGCCTGGTTTGGGCAACAGCTCAAACATTTGGACCATCGAGCCATATTTTGAAACAGCAAGCATTGATCACGGAGAACTTGGAGGCAAGGCGCAGGAAATACAGCGTTTGGCAGCTCATCAACGCATGGTGGGACCAACCTCAATTTCCACTACACCTTCATAGCCCTCTGGATAATAAATCTAAACTGATTTCAGTGTTCATTCCACAACGTGTGTCGTGCGCGTACCAAGTACCAACGCAGTTATTTGTGACGTGGTCAGTGGTTAGTTTTCTTCATAAAAACGTGAGTACATTCCTGATTCTTACACACCAAAATGCCTATTGATAGGTCTCGCGATCCGTCCCCGCAACAACATTCAAAAGAAAATATAAAAATCAGTGAACTTGTTAGAAAACGGGGCATTATAAAAGGTAGGCTCATTAGATTCACTACTTATTTAAATTCTTTAGATAACATTACAACCCTTTCATCACAATATAAAATTGATTTAAAGTTAAGAGTGCAGGGTGCGATAAGCTTATTTAGCGAGTTCAATGAAATTCAAAATAAAATAGAGGAAAATGTTTCGGATGGCGAACTACAAGAACAGCTTAACCAACGAGAAAGCTTCGAAAATCATTATTATAGCACTATGGCGCAAGCTGAGTTTAAGCTAGACACGAGAGAATCAGCTGTTTGTCATAAGTCACATAACTCACATTTAAATAATTCAGTAAAATTGCCCGTTATCACTATGCCTACTTTTGATGGTTCCTATGAGCGCTGGCTCGAGTTTAGGGACACATTTATATCATTAGTGCACGATCAGGAAGAAATTAGTCCAATACAAAAATTTCACTATTTAAAATCAGTACTAAAGGGAAGCGCACAACTTATTATAGAATCTATAGAATTCTCTGCCGCCAACTATCAAGTTGCTTGGCACCTTCTATTAGAAAGGTATAACAATACTAGGTTACTGGTTCAAAATCACGTAAAATCATTATTCACTATTCAGCCACTATCACGGGAGTCATCTTTTCATATCAGGGCACTTATCGATACAATTTTAAAAAACATACGCGCACTGAATATCTTAGGAGAACCTACAGACTCTTGGGACACACTAATTAATTATATAATCGTATCTAAGCTAGATAAAGTTACGGAGCGCGAATGGGAAAGTTACAAATCTTCACTATTTACAAATGATTCTAATAAAAAATCGGTCAAAGTTAATGAATTGATTCAGTTTCTTAAAAGCCGAGCCGATATGCTAGAAACTTTACAGTTGTCGCACAGTAAAGATCCACTAGGTACCGAATCTAAAAGACCTAACATTAATTCAAAACCGCATACAATTTCACATTGCAATATTTCTTCTAAAAGCAAGCCATCGTGCTTTCAATGTAATGCTAATCATCCTATTTATTCGTGCAAAAAGTTTATTGACAGCGACTTAGAATCTAAATTAAAACTAGTACGCGAAAAGAATCTATGTCCTAATTGTTTACGCACAGGTCATTCCGCAAATGATTGTAAGTTCGGTACATGCAAAATGTGCAACTCTAAACATAATTCATTACTTCATAATGATTGTGTCGATAATACCATCGCATTTCATTCATCGCGGCCGGTTGACGCTAAGCACGCGAGTGATGACACACGTGCGGATTCGTCGCGCGCGTCTCAAGTTCCCTCTAGAGCGTCCGTAGAGGACGTAGCATTTCCCATTCAGGTAAATAAGTCACATGTTTTAAACCGATGCACTACATCCACGGCTACCGGGTGCGTTCTGTTGTCAACAGCTATTATCGAGGTCGCCGATATACATGGTGTTTATCACAAGGCGCGCGCGCTTCTCGATAGCGGGAGCCATAGTTGTTTTATAACTGAATCGCTTTGCCAATTACTAAACACTAAAATATTGCAGTCCACTTTCGAAATAAGAGGCATAGGTAATTCAGTTGTAAATTGTTCGCGAGCGTGTAGTATCGAGATAAAGTCGTGCGTTGATAAAACATATTCAACAAAACTTTATTGCTTTATATTACGCGAAATATCAAGCTCTT
Organism: Trilocha varians; assembly: GCA_030269945.2. Taxonomy (NCBI): domain Eukaryota; kingdom Metazoa; phylum Arthropoda; class Insecta; order Lepidoptera; family Bombycidae; genus Trilocha; species Trilocha varians. The sequence goes on from AP028265.1 coordinate 11,350,841, forward strand.
TACCGTCTGCGCGTCGTGTACAAACTAAACTTTGCATTCCAAGTAATGTTCAGTTGGCTGATCCGCATTTTATGGAATCTATACAAATAGATTTATTGATAGGCGCTGATAAGTTCTGGGAACTGCTTAACGAAGGCATAATTCGATTGCCTGCAGGTCCTTGCTTGCAAAACACAAAATCAGGATGGATAATTTCCGGTCCTATATACAATAACACGCAAATTTATAAACAAATTCAATGCAACTTTTCGAGTAACCTTGAATCGCAACTTCGAGCGTTTTGGGAGCTCGAGGAGGTACCTAAGGTCAGAGACGCACAGACTGATGAGGAACGTGCATGCGAGGAACACTTCATTCGCACTACTACGCGCATGAGCGACGGAAGGTTCAGTGTACGTATACCACTCAAACAGTCACCTGACGTATTAGGTGATTCGCACACTAATGCTAAACGGCAGTTTTTAGCATTAGAGAAGCGACTTCAACGCTCACCGGAGTATAAGTCGTTATACGCTAATTTCATGCAGGAGTATCTAGATTTAGGTCACATGACCAAGATAGATAACCCCTCCGAGCCATGCTACTACATGCCGCATCACGGTGTGTACCGCGAGCATAGCACGACGACCAAACTGCGCGTCGTGTTCAACGCCAGTGCCGTTTCTAGTACCGGCATTTCATTCAATGACATACAGTTGGTCGGGCCACCTATTCAAGGTGATCTACTCGCAATCTTACTTCGGTTCAGACAACACAAATACGTGGTTTGTGCCGATGTATGCAAGATGTACAGGCAGTGTGTTGTTGATGCATCACAACGCAATTTGCAACTTATTCTATGGCGCGACAAGCCGTCAGACGAGATAGGTATTTACCAGCTTAATACCGTAACATACGGCACAGCTTCAGCGCCCTTTCTCAGTGTTAGGTGTTTGAAGCAGCTGGCGATCGAATCTACGAACCCGAACGTTCAAAGAATGATTCACGAAGACATGTGTGTCGATGACGTCATCACGGGATCCGATGATAAACACGAATTATTAAATTTATGCAGCGAACTCAAGTCTACTTTAGATCGGGGTTGTTTTCCACTACGCAAGTGGATTTACAATTTTATTCATTTTAATCGTTTCTCACATTTTAACCGTATGCAACGCGCTATGGCATATGTGTTGCGATTTATTAATAATACTCGTAATAAACTTAAACGCGTAGGGATTTTGAGTCTTGACGAATTAAAGCAAGCTCAAATCTTGCTTGTTCGGTATGCGCAACTTGAATCTTTCCCTATTGAATATAATTTACTATCGAAAGGTAACCGTTTAAAACCTAATTCACCTTTATTAAAATTGAATGTGTTTTTGGATGATGATCATATTATACGGATAGGAGGTCGTTTAGAGTACTCGGATGAATTCGACTATAACAAAAAACATCCAATTTTACTTTCGAGTAAGCATCACTTCACACGTTTATTATTCCGTTACGAACATCTACAGCTACTCCATGCGGGGCCACAAGCACTACTTTTTCATATTCGCGAATCGTGGTGGCCTATGAGTGGCAGACAGCTGGCACGTCAAGTGGTGCATCAGTGTGTCACATGCACTTGCTTGAAAGGCAGAACTCTTACACCTCTAATGGGCAATCTGCCTAAGGAACGTATCACTCCAGGTTTTCCTTTTATTCGATGCGGAGTGGACTACGCTGGGCCAGTGCTTATTTTGAACCGAAAAGGTAGGGGTGCTAAGACTACTAAGTGCTATATCTGCCTATTTATTTGTTTCGTGACGCGAGCTGTTCACTTAGAACTGGTAAGCGATCTCTCGAGTGAAGCTTATCTCTTAGCGCTAAAAAGGTTTATTTCTCGACGCGGTAAGCCATCTGAAATATTTTCTGACAATGGTCGGAATTTCGTTGGACTTTCTAATGAATTTTCAAATTTCTTACTTAAATGTAGTTCAGACATAGTAGAATACGCAGTTAGTCAACAAATCAAATTTCATTTTATTCCTTGTTACGCTAGTCATTTTGGTGGTTTGTGGGAATCAGGAATCAAGTCATGTAAATACCACATTCGACGAGTTGTAGGAAACGCGCACCTCACATTTGAGGAGTTGAGCACTGTTCTAATCCAAATAGAGGCAATCCTCAATTCGCGTCCACTGTCCCCTCTCTCCTCGGATTCTCGGGACTTCTCACCTCTAACACCTGCCCATTTCCTGGTTGGTCGACCACTAACAGCACCAGTTAGCAACAATGATCTGCGCGACGTTCCCGCCACCAGACTGCAGCGTTTCCAGAGGGTCGAACAAATTCGCCAGCATTTTTGGTCACGCTGGGCAAAAGGAATACATCTCACAACTACAAATCCGGACTAAGTGGACTATAAACAAGGACGAGCTGACACCAGATTCGCTCGTTGTCATCAAGGATGACAATTTGCCGCCGTTAAAGTGGCAGATGGGCCGCGTGCTACGGACCATTCCCGGTAAAGACGGCATCTCACGAGTGGCAGATATACGCACCGCTAGTGGAGTCATTCGTCGAGCCTACGTCAAGTTGTGTCCCTTACCTCAGGAAGAACGAGAAGAAGGACAGGAACTTCATTGAAAGGCACTGCTTTCAAGGCCGCGGGCATGTTCGCGCCATTCACACATTTGAATCCACCAATAATCACACGGCACATGACGTCACGCTACCAACAGCCAATCAGACGTCGCGCGGGCGAGGCGCCTGCGCTCTGCGCATGCGCTCAATGTAACACATTTTCAAAAATCGTACAATAAACCAGACAATTTTCAATTACGCCCGCGCATTTTTATTTTCTCTGATAAAAATATTCACAATTTGAGAAAAAACACAAATTTAAAGCCTGGTTTGGGCAACAGCTCAAACAATAATGGTTGTTCAAAGTGAGTTGATTTCATTTTTAAATTGTCTCCTAAAAGAGGTAATGCCTAACCAATATGTTGGCCAATCATTGCCAATCTCCATTTCCTCCAAGACCAACCGTTTTGTGTACTCAGTTACTCAATTTGGGCGTTCAAATAAATTCGTGGCATCGCTCCCGCTTTCCGCTCACGTTTCTCTGTCAAAATTCTCATACGTTTTGATCGTGTTATTATGTGCGTCGTGCAAAACAAATGAGATGGCTCCACGTGGATGCTGGGGAGTACTGGATTCGACAAGTAGCTTCTATTGTGCAAACGGCACCTGTACGAAGTTTACTATATTCTACTAGTCCTTTTGTTTGATACCAATATTCGGAGTGTTCGTCAAAAAAGATTAATATGTAATGTGTCATTTTGTAGTGTCGACCATATTGTGTTTGAGATTCGCTTTATTTTTATTTTATTTATTTGGGAAACAACAGTACAAGTTATTACATCAAAACAGGGACACAAAAAAATTAATTTAGACCAAATAAGTTTCCACCTCTAAACAGGACAGATTATTATATTGTCAAGATTATTATATTGTAATGGCTATCCCTTGTTAGGTTTTATAAAATAATGTGTAATCAGATGTTTTCATCAAAAAGTTAAGAACAATCACGACAAATTCACTTTTTAAAGCGAAAAACAACATTTAAACTGGTTCATTCAAACTCAGGAGCTTCGATGCCACAGACACACACACACACTTATAAGCAACTGAAACATCTAATACCCGCAGCGTTTGTAATAACTTTCAAAAATAGAGGCTTTTCCATATATTTCTAATATCTTTGTAACCAGGTGAATGCGTACGCTCTCCTCACGTAGTACCAACGGCCTGGCCCTGAATCACAAGTGGGCCCTATCAGACCACGTCTAGTTATTTTTCATTCACACTACCGCCTTAAATAATATCTAATTTGGAAGGCTATATTTAGGCTTCATCGCTTAGTCGTTACGCATTGTGGGGGTTAAATTTTTATTTTGAGTAGGCTTTAGTATAGCAAAGTGGTATTTACAGAAGTAAAATTTTGTATGTTCTGACATAAAATCAATCGCGACGTGGGCAGCTTCCATAGTTACGCGAGACGCTACTGTCAGTGATGAACCGATTTAGATGACCCTGTTTGTTTAATAGGAAAAGTGAGAAGTGTAGTTTTTAAGCTGTTTCCGAAAATCTAAGAAAATGTTGTTGTAGTTTTTAAAATACCATCGCAAAAGCTTCTCAAAGTCCATGTAATATTATAATAATATTCTGGAACCTTAACCAAGGTAAACTATACTTTTTTATTGTAAAAGCCTTTGTAACAACTTAACTTCAACTAAGTTGTCTGTAAGGGTTTAAAAACTCATTGTGTTGAGAAAAAATGAAAAAAGAAAAACTTGTAATAAATATTGTATGTAAGCATTAAGGAACGCATGTAGGGTATTATTTGATACTTTGAAATTAAATAGTGTTAATATGCTTTGTGTAATGTTAGGCTTTTTTCTTTCTTTCGTTTTGTATTTACTTTGTTGATGACAACCTACAAATTTAATGCTCCTATGTTTTGTTGGGAGAGCACTGGCTTCCATAGCACAGTATTTTTACTAGTTTGGGAGCCTGGGTTTGCCCTAATAATAATTGTAAAAATTGTGTCAATAAAATTTATTTCATTTCATTCTCTCCTGTTTCTATATTTACTTTCATCCTAAAATCAATTTTCGTTTTAACCGTTATTCATTTGTTTTATTTATTCGTAACCCACATCGGTCAGCGGGTATAATACAGATAAGTTTAGAAGTCGATTTATCCCTCAGTTCGCGGCCGAGGTGATGCCTTCAATAATTTAGCCGGGTAATTTCGTAGGGAACATTGGTGTGTCAATTATTCATGGTCTAATCCATGATTCAGATAATTCGACTAATGCATGTGAAGCGTATCTTCGGTGCTTTTTATTTCATGGGTTTTTATTGGTTAGGTTGCTATCTGCTTAGATATTTCCTAGTCTTTATACTTAAGTAATTAAATAGGTTAAGGCTAACGTCCTAAAGTGTGGAGAGAAAGTCTGGTTTTGTTAGCTATTTAATAAGCGATCCAAGATGGCGACCGTAATAAAATGGCGGATTACATTTATACTTGTTGATATGTAAAATTGATACTTGTTGATATTATATAGTTGTAACAGTTGTTACAACGCACGCCATGATCTCGTCAACAATGTTTAAGAGAAGTCAGGATACTCAGGTTTTTGGATGACGGTAACCACTTACAATCACATAGACTGTCAAGCTTCCATAGACAATAAAAAAAAACTATTATCTTTTACTCAACTTTAACTGTTTTTTATTGCCTTGTACGCAATAACAGGTCACCTGATCGTAAGCGGTAAGCTCATGGACCTCTGCATTGCCTTTTGAAACCAAACAAGATAAGATCTATGAAAGACAGCTGGTACTATAAATTCAGTAGGTGAACATATTCATTAACATTCTACATCGTACTCCAAGAAACGCCAATAAGTGACATACTGTGGAAATTTATTGTGGCTCGGAAGCGTGTATCCGAAATCTGTCACGTGTCGAGACGTGTCAAATTCTTCTCACTATTTTTTACGGAGTTTCTACCTTTACAAAATAATTGCTATTACAGAAGTAAATGATAGTACAAATAATTGACTAAGGCATACTTATGTGGGGACGGAGCGACGGGAAAGAGTGCCGAGCGCGAAACGCGTCGCGCCGTCCCTCCAAACCCCGTGCTGGGTCCTGGCCTCAGCCGGGGTTCGAACGCTGAGTGTGAGCGATTGGAGGTTTTAGTGCGGTTCAACTTCCACATGCGATGAACCCGGTGATTTCCTCCAAGTGAAAAAAAAAGGCATACTTATGAACTTACACCGATACGAAATACTTCGTTGTTTCAAATGAATGCTTATTTTGGCAAGGAGGAAATCACCGGACTTCCACCCGCCCCGCAGGTGGGGTATGTGAGAGTCGAACCCCACTAAAACCTGACGCTCACGTTCAGCAGCCGAACCCCGGCTGAGGACAGAACCCAGCATGAGATTAGGCGTGGTGAAACGATGCGTTGCACGTCAAGGCCTAATATGTCTCGCCCCGTCATATAACCGTTAACACGTTCGCTGCGATACGAGGTGTTATCGGCCCGCACCATGACTAGACGTTAAGGTGATACGCGGTCTATTAAACCCCACCTCCTATATCATAGTTATGTTCTTCGCACCGGAAGATGCCGTTTTTCCTTGCCGCAGGAAAGTTGCAAGAAGGGTCATTTTCGCCTCGTATAGCAGTGATCGTGTTAACCTATTCACGTGCTTCGTGAGGACACGGGTTCTAAAAATTCTTTGGAGATATGTGTAGTCCCCAATCCGCATTTGGACTATGCGTAATCCCTCTTCTGACCTGAGCCCAACAGTAGGCAGTAATGAGTTGGTAAAGAATCCATGTACTTTGATCATTAAAAATATACCTTTGAAAGTTAATCCATTTTAAAACTGACGTTTCAATTAGCGTCCCTCGAAAGACCGGCCCAGTTTTAACACAACCGGTTGGCAAACAAAAGTTTTTCAGGTAACCGGGTACTTTTTTCAAACGTAACGTAATTAACTTCGAGGCTGAAGGCTTGGGATCCCGAAAAGCGTGGTCACAGCGAGATGATTAAAGGCGGGGATATATTATGTATACGCGACGTCACGTAACACGAGCTTATTGTTTAAATGCTTTATACAACTGAAAATTTTAGTGGCTCATCGTTTAAAAATCGCATCTCCCATTTGCTTAATTAATGACATCACGAGAATAAGAATGCTTTAGGCATTTAGTCCGCCATTGCACCATTTATGTGCATGAAGTTTAATAAATAAATATTATGTTGTTACTATGGAAGTTTACACAGGGTGTCCCAAAATTAATGGAAAATCCGGATAGTAAAGCTATTAACGAGACCTAGTTTATTTTAATTTTAAATAACTCTAGTACCTATTTTCAAAGGTACGTGAATTCTCCAATAACTTAACTGTACAATATCATGTTAAGGTACGTACATACTTAGGCAATTTTTTTTTTTTTTATCATACGCGTCATTTAAGGTCGTGTTTCAATAATATGTCCACTTCAACCGTAGCGCCGCCGGTTTGAATTTCACAAAAGGACACGGCCGAAGTTGGAATTAATGGTGTTTTTTTCATTGTAATGTGGGTTCAAGGCTTTTTGGTGTTTAGTTCGTTCTCATTATACTAAAATTAAGCTATTTTATGTTTTTTACGTTCGGATTGGGACCACGTTACAAAGCGAATGTGGAATTTGAAGGGTGGATGTACGAGATGGTAGGATTGTGTGAAAGATGACATGAAAATTTGTGGCGTGACAGATGACTTATGCCAGATTAGGAATTATGAAGAGATAAAACATTGCGTAAACCCCATTTGAATTTTTTTTATTGCCATGTAGGCAGACGAGCCAACGGGCCACCTGATAGTAAGTGGTTACCGTCGCTCATGAACCTCTGCAATGTCAGGGGACATTGAGAGGTCGCTACCTACGAACTAACTTTAAGCATCCTCCTCAAGCCTTGTCTGAAGAAGGACAAGTCATAGCGCTCTGGGAATACCGAAGAGGGGAGCTCATTCCATAGCCGGATGGTGCGCCGGAGGGTATGGGTCTCGCTTAGTAATAGTGAATCTTATTCTGACCATACAGCATAGGGTATAGCTGACGGATGTTCCTGCACATTTGAACTGTGTACCTGAGCGTTTGTTGCGTAATTGCGCAGGAATGTTATACTTACTTTTTAGCTCAGTCTTACCTAATAGTATAATCGTACAGGTAAAATTTCAACTATACATTCCTGTATTCCTGTACCAACCCATTACTGCCCAATGTTGGGCTCAGGTCTCCTCAGAAGAGGGATTGGGCATAGTCCACCACGCTTGCCTAGTACGGATTAGGGAGTTCACATATCTTCAAAGGATTTTTAGAACCCTTTTCCGATATGCAGGTTTCCTTATGATGTTTTCCTTCACCGTTTTTAGCCAGTGGTGTTATGAAAAATTGCACATAAATCTTTTTCACATTAAGATTTAGAGGTACAAGCCGGCCGGATTTGAACCCTACATGTATTTAAGTATACATAAGGGCTTCTATTAGTAGTTCGCTATTTTTTTTACCTTCTATATATTTTTCAAATTGATAGTATAAATATAATACATTTTAATAAACATATCTGTGAATTTACTGTATAGCATTTCCTTTAGTTATGGCTAAATTGTTATTAGTAGACACTTATTATTATATTTGTAACACAATTATATTTGGAACACATTCTTCTCTCGTAGCGCGATACTATTTAACGATATGTGTACTCATTTAGATATTGATCTTTTCTGTACAGACTCAACCAATATCAAGAGACTAATGAGTGAAAGTACTTTAATCCGGTGACATAAGTAACCTTAACCCTTTTATCTTTGTTATAGTATGTTTTCTATCAGTTCACAGCAAACTTAATTAAACGGATCAAGTGCGTTTATTAGTTTAATTTGTGGAAGCTTGTAATCAGCAATGTTTTGTTTATACTTAATTATAAGTCTTTAATAAGTAAAATTTATGTTATTAGTCTGTAAGCTTTCCTTAAAATAAAAATAAATAAATAATTCAAGCTTTTTTATTTATGCTCAGCCTGGTAAACATCACTCATAGACCTATGGAATCCACATTAAATTTCAAAATACCATTAAAACTTACCACTTCTTTTCCATTGCTGCAGATAAATCCATCGATTTAAAATAAAACAAACGTATACACAACGATCCATTTTTAATAATTCTTTTGGAAATCTCACAATAAAAGTCTTGACGGATCTTATCCATAAACGGCTTATGCACAGCGAAATACACATACATAAATAAACAAATAAAAATCTTATAATTACGTCATAATTCGTATGAATATTTACAAAGTGGCCCTTATAATTATTTAAATATGGTTATCTAACATCGATTTAATTTTGAGACAGTTTTGACAAGTTAGACACAATCTTAAGTTAAGAGATCATGAATGACTACTTTTGAGATAAGAGTGCATTTATGACCACTTCTTAGTCAAGTCACTTATCACTTGATTAATAATAAATATTAAATTTTAAAAAGAGGAATGACAATAATCGAAAATTACCAAGGATAAAAGTTAATTACTAGATCGAGTGGTATTTATTGATTATTCGAATCGTTGCTAGTTCATATACTGTGATGACGAGCATCTTAAGAGTGCTCAAGAGAAAGTCATAGGTAGCGGCCGCGTAATGCCCTCTGGAAAAACCAAAGTCACATTAGATAAGGACACACATATATTTTAAAAATTAGAAGAAAAAATAAATATTCACCACCAGTTTGCTAAATTGCATGGCATTTTGTAAATCCATGATTGACTATAACCACTTACGATCAGGTGAGTGGCTCAACTGCGTACGTGACAATAAGAAAGGCCTATTTAGTTCTTCAAAGCACACCTTGCAAAAACCATATTGATGGTTGATTAAAATGCTATCTTATGACGTTGGTCTTAAGATTGTGATTAGTTTGTCAATACTGGCTTCAGAATTTACTAGCTGACGGACAAGCGGTTTTATACGCAAGCGTCTTGTTCTCATGGTTTTGAATCTCGTAGCCAAAAGTGTTATTTAAATTATAAACTATTTATGTGTTTAATTAAAAAAACTTTGTGTAGAAAAACAACTGGCCAAAATTGTCATACAAATAGTTTTTAACAACAAAACTAGGTTATTTTTTGCGTGAAAAATCTAATTCCAAATATATTATAAAAATATTTATAAATTAATTTTGTCTTATTAGTAGTCTAAAAAATATCTTTGAAAATCTTTGGAATAAACTTAACTAAATTAACTATAAATTAACATTTTCTTTAACATTATAATGACAATTAACGCACTTATGTTAGTTTAACAAAACGTAAAAGTAGTTTTTCTTTAAGAAATAAGACGTAAAAAATGAATAAATTCGATTATAATTTTCACTAAAACCATTTTCAAAATCACACCGAACATTAATTGTCATAATCATGTCTTTACTAACATTTTACTAGCTGTTTTGGTTTTTTCAAAATTTGGTGTAAATTACAAATATTTCGTCATTAGGCCTCAGACCGATACATTCTAACTACAACGACTGTACATTCTTTACAAGAAAGACGAATTATTTACAATAACTAGTTATGAGTAAGAGCTAAAAGTTGACCACGAGTTAGTAGTTGACTACTATGAAATGACCAATTCATTGCAGTGCTATTTGCCAGCTGACAATTAGCGATATGCGATATCTAGCTCTGAGTCTTGACTGATTTGTTGTGGATTTTTTTTTATAATGTCTCTTCTTTTTACCTACCGCTTTTTTTCACAAATAAACTGCGTCCTTTGTCTAAATAAAAATAACTTAATAAAATGACTGGTCAGCTACATTAAAACGTTAAACTTAGTCCAAATGATATTGGTCAGCTAAATCAAAGTGGTCAACTTATTGCTCTTGCTTTATTATTATTAAAATAAATCATAAATTCGAATACCTATACTTTTTGCAGGGAGTTGAAGTGCTTATACATTATTTACAAGAATGTTTTTTTTTAAACGGTTTTAATTTTTTAAGGAATAAAATGTAAAATATTTTAAGGAATGTGTGTATAATAATGTTTGTATTATTGGTGGTTGAGTACTTTTTAAGATTTTTTACCAAGACAGATAAACTTACGGCCTGCTTGACAGTAAAAGACAGTAACCAATTTTAAAATTGTTGACTTTTAAACATTTTTTTTATCATCTTGTAGAATAAACATGTAATCTTTTTCTTACGTCATTTGACACAATTGCATTTATATTTATGTAGATAAGAATAACTTATGACCTCTGTTTTGTTGAGGTTTTTAACACGAATATGCTATCTCTTGGGTCAGACAGTGATAACTTATAACTTGTTTGTTACTAGCCATTTCTGAGAATTAAGACTTAATCTTTAAAAATAAAGATTTATTTTTGGAACGATACATTTAAGTACATAATGATGTAGATTTAAGAATTTAAAATGAATTTAAATATCGGTGTACCTATGACTTTTAGCAAACTCTTTCTACCGTCTGAAATATTGTTGTCGTTGTCTTTGGTATTAAAAAGATCTTAATAAAAAATATGAAAACACCGCTATTATTCACATCAAGCCAAAACAATTTATGAAAGACTCATATGATTTCCAATACGTAAATCACAATATAAGTCCCCAAACTGCATTAGGGACTTATTCCTGATCCCCTTGGTGTAAAGCAGTGCATAGTTTAATACCATGGCCTCCACCATAGATATACGTAGACATAGACATAGCTTTATTTATGGCGGAAACACACACATACATTGTAATAAATTCAAGAAAAAATACAAAGTAATTGAACACGTGATAAAAAAAAATATAGTTTCCACCACAAACCAGTCCAGACTCAGCTAAATGCTAGGTGTTAAATGAGGATTAACAACAACCAACACCGAGCGCTGGTTTTCAGCCTCAACTGGCACACATAATCTCATAACCACCAATAATGTAAAACCATCACTATACCCATTTTTGGTAAGATCTATCTAAAATGAAATAATAGTATTTAAATGATCAAGGTACCATTACAGAATAACAGTACAGAAAGAAAGCTTTAGATAAATCGCTATGATGATTTATTTACTCTTGACACAAAATTTGAAATGGTTTCAAACTAGACACTTAATCCAAGTTTTAAATTGCGAGAGTTAGTGGCAAGCGTTGTCATCATCATCATCATCATCATCATCAGCCTATAGACGTCCACTGCTGGACATAGGCCTCCCCCAAACTTCGCCACATCGGCCGGTCCTGCGCCATCTGCATCCAGTGACCACCCGCAATCTTGACCAGATCGTCGGTCCATCTTGTGGGGGGTCTACCAACATTGCGCCTACCGGTTCGTGGCCGCCACTCCAGAACTTTTCGCAAACGTTGTAGAAATGACTTACTGGTAAAAATGAATTTAAAATCAGATTCGTTCTTGTGAACGAGTCGCATATGCAAATAAAATATGTTTGGACAAAGAAAGGTCTCTTACTGCTATTTCAAATGAGCCCATACTCGATAGATCTATTTCCTTCCGTTCTCAAAACAATTTTCGAGGGGCTTCAATTTTTTGATTGGGTGGGGGAAAGTACCTTCCATTCAGAGCAGATCTAACATCTTCTAACCACAAACATAAGCTTTCTTTCTGTCTCTATTCTGTGGTACATTGAAGTAACAGTTAAATTTTAGTAACGTAGAAAAAAAAGTTAACACTATGTCACATCAGCTTTGTCACATGAAAGGGCACACGAACACATTCACGAGGAGTCTTCAGCTTCCTTATGAGATGAGAAGTTGGATGATAGGCAGCAGGAGTATGCTGAGTGCCGTGTGGATATTGGTTCCTGTGAAATGAGAGAGCTTTAAGGTTTTTGCTTAATTTTAAAACAGCTAGTAGTAAAACTGAAAAAATGGATGATTTGCCTTTATCCTGAATATTGTAGCTGATCTTCAATCTTAGGCTCTATTTTCATCCGATGAAGATATCACAATGGAGCCGATGTCACAGATAGACTTAACAAGTTCTTTCGCCAGCTATTTACAGATCATCTTATTTTATACAGGGTGTTTCTGTATGTAACTTTGAACAATCTGACGTGAGGTGAATGACCTGTCGAAATACAACTTAGCACCATTTTTATTTTATGGATCGGGTAAACTTTTTTTCTGACATTGTATGGAAAGCGTACGACTATCGCTGCGGACTTCCATACTATGATGAATTTTTTTTTTATCCAATTCCTAAAATAAAAGTGGTTCTAAGTTTTCAACAGGTCATTCACCCCACGTCAGATTGTCCAAAGTTACAGATCCACCCTGTATATATACAATTTGTGAATGGTTACATGTAGTCCTCTTTAGCTCTTTAAAATAATTTGACTTACCTTTTGATCCTACCGCAGCAGCCAATTGCATATCAGCAGCTGTCGGCATTTCAGGTGTCGTACTAATGGGACCTGAACAAAAACAAAATTTAAATGTAGTATAAGTATTTTAAGTTTCTAAAAACGTGAAACTATGTGTGGTAGCTTGATGCGTTACACATTAAAGTTCATATAAATAATTTTTACATAACAATAATTTCGAAGTACAATCGTTATTCTAATTGTTTTTTCTTGTTTTCGCTTTAGCCTTACTTGCGACTATCTTAGATTAGTCTACTTATATGTAACCTTAATAATAGATAGGAACCATATTAGTTGCGCTGTATAAACTTATGAGTCACATTAATTTGTGGAAACTTTGTTGGTCTCTGTATTATTATTATTCATAAAATTATCTGTAACTTTATGACTGTTTGTTTCCCAAATAAATAAATCCAAATTCCTCAAGGTCTAAAAATAGTTAAAAAACAACATTTGATAACAAAATTTAAGAAACAAAACAGCACTAGTCTTCACCAACTTCTCATACCAATAACCTAAACTCCCATCAGTTTCTAAAGACAACAGAATCTGTGCAAACTTTCCACGATTTTATCATCCAAGATCTCCATAACTCAGCAATGTTTTCCTCATATCTGACTACGTAATATCATATTATTATGGTCGTTAGTAACTCGAGCCGTCATTAATATAAATGATCCCCTTTCCTTGTTTTATTCATACAAAAACTTTTATTATATGGAGAAAAAATATCAGATTTGGAAATTAAGTTACGACCTCTGGGACTATTCCAAGAACCACTCGATCATGGTAATCTATCTTTGTGATACGGAATGATTTGACCGTAAAATATCTTTTGTAATATCGGACGATTGGATAATCTTAGATCCATAAATCTGTGATGGATTTCCAGCATATATATGAATTATAATAACGAATATATTATCTAGATATCATTGTTATTAAAGTAAGAAGATAAATATGAGGTAAGGCCACGAAGCTGGAAACATGGGAACAAAAATTTAATTATTATTATTATTTATTTATTTATCAATCATCTTAGGATCACAATACACAATATACAATTAAAACATTAAAATAAAGATAATTAATTCAAACAAACATTTCATCATATAAAAATTAATATAAATTATTAAAATCTATATACATATAATAAAATGATAGAAAAGTCAACATTGCAAAATACACTCTCCCAAGTCAAACAACCGTTGAACATAATGATGGCGCGATTCAGAATCCATACATTTAGTACTGTAAAAAAGTCAGCTTTGTCCGGAATAAACTCGAAAACTGCTGCACCGATGTACTTCAAATTTGGCAAGAATATTGCTTAGAAGTCGGGTCAACACATAGGCTATATATTATAGTGCGATCATTTCCGAGGAACGGGATATAAATATAATAAATTTCATTCAAAAATTTTAGAGCACCGACATCTATCGGCGTTTAAGTCAAATTTCATGTGGAAGCATTTTTTATTAGTACAAGAGCTAGCAACGTCGGGAAAACAAACATTTCAGTAAAGCCAGTTTTTATTTTTATATATGCTATCTCTCATACTCTTTCACTTTTATATCAGTTGGCAAATTAATTTTAGGTTTTTAAGTGCTTAAAAAGATTCATTAAAAAAAATCATTCAGAATTAGCGTCTGGCACAGAAAAACAACAAAAAATATCTGGCAATAATAAATTATTCATGCAGCATAAAGTACAATAAAAATAATTTAACGAAAAATGTCTAAAAAAAATTTTAAAAATCGGTTTTTTATCCAGACCTTACCACTACCGGCTGGAGGCTACTACTAGACAGTCCGTATCGGTAAATACTCTGTCAAAAACGTTGCTAGCTCTTATACCATAATTTAAATTTGATTGTGTCATTTTTGGCACTGTCAATGGTTATTTTTTTAATTGCCATAGATACAAGGAGTTCTGTTCCTTCTTAAAAAATGTGTATTTAATTCGTTTCAGAGATTAGCAAGATGTATACATTTAAATAAATTTCATTAAGCAATTTTAGAGCAACGACATCTATTGGCCTTCAAGTCGAATTACATATGGAAGCATTTTTTTGTTGATATAAATAATTTAAATTTGATTATGTCATTGTGGGACAATGTTTCCTATTTGCTAACTAGATGGCGTTGGCGTATAAATTTGTATATTCTGAATCGCGCTATCATTTCGTACATCAAATGTCAAAACTGAGGTTACCTGCTTTGCTATAAGTCATCGTGTGGTTAGTCAAATTGAACTCTTTAGCTATCATTATAATATTATTATTTAATTTTAGTTTCGACTTAAAATACTTAAAATGCCTGGATAACGATCTAATTTATCCCAATGTTCAAACGATACTCGAAGGAAAAGGTTAGCTCGATGTCTAGAAACCGCCGTTGAGTATGAAGCTAGGTTGGCTAATGGCTACTCTTTAAGAACACATTGCGGAAACTCAGTCGATTTAAAATCTTGAAGAGCAGGATACTCAGTTAAGGAGAGATCACTCTCAGCCTGCTCTTTCACGGTCGTTGGAGACTGATGAGCAGCTTGAAGAGCATAGTACAGCTGCTCAGCAAAGTTATCAGGACGTACGTGACGATACTTCTGCTCATGTATCGCAAGACCGGGACAGAATGCAGGAGTTGCAAGAGCAACCATGGCTAAATAAAGAGGGAAGTGGATTCATGTACAATGTTGCGATTAACTACGCCGCACACGGAAGTGTGCGCCCTTTGTCGAGCCTGCAAATGGAGAGGGGAGCCCAATGGGATGTGTTGTGCATCTGGTTTTTTGATTGGGGGGGCACTGGAGAGGCACGGAGTGCCCCTCTATCTCCGCCGACTGATCGGCTCCTACCTGGAGGCCAGGTCGGTCGTATGTACCGGGTACGGTGGGACCTTGCACCGGTTCCAGGTCGTGCGCGGTGTTCCACAGGGGTCCGTTCTTGGGCCCCTCCTGTGGAATATCGGGTACGACTGGGTGCTGAGGGGCGCCCTCCTCCCGGGCCTTAGCGTAATCTGTTACGCGGACGACACGTTGGTCGTGGCCCGGGGGGATGACTACAGAGAGTCTGCCCGTCTTGCCACAGCGGGGGTGGCACTCGTCGTCGGCAAGATAAGGAGGTTGGGCCTCGACGGGGCGCTGCACAAGTCCCAGGCCCTGTGTTTTTGCAGGGGCAGGACAGCGCCACCGGTCGACGCCCACATCATGGTTGGAGGCGTCCGGATCGAGGTCGGGGTGCATCTTAAGTACCTCGGCCTCGTGTTGGACGGCCGTTGGACCTTCCGACAGCATTTCGAGGACCTGGTTCCCCGACTGGTAAGGACGGCCGGCCACCTTGGTCGGCTGCTCCCGAACGTCGGGGGACCCAGTGACGCGGTGCGCTGCCTCTACGCGGGGGTAGTGCGCTCGATGGCCCTGTACGGTGCGCCCGTTTGGGCCGAGCCTCGTATCCGTGCATTTTATGCCGGGTACCTGCGCCGGCCACAGCGCATCGTAGCCATCAGGGCCATCCGCGGATACCGCACCGTCGCGTTTGAGGCGGCGTGTGTTCTGGCGGGGACGCCGCCCTGGGAACTGGAGGCGGAGGCGCTCGCCGACGATTATCGTTGACGATGCGACCTTCGCTCCCGGGGCGTGGTGCGTCCTCTGCCGGAAGCGGTCCGAGATCGGAAGGTTCAATCTCGGCGGTCCGTTATGGAGTCGTGGGAGAGACGACTCGCCAACCCCACTTGGGGTCTACGGACCGTCGAGGCGATCCGCCCCGTCCTCAGGGATTGGGTGGGTCGTGGCAAGGGACGCCTCACCTATTGGATGGTGCAGATGCTGACCGGGCACGGGTGCTTCGGGAGGTATCTGCACCGGATCCAGGTGGAGCCGACGGCGAGATGGCATCATTGTGTGTATTGCGACCAGGACACGCCAGAGCATACGCTCGCGCTCTGCCCCGCGTGGGAGCGGCAGCGTTGTGTCCTGGTCAGGAAAATAGGACCGGACTTGTCGCTCCCGAGCGTCGCGGCGTCGATGCTCGAGAGCGACGAGTCCTGGAAGGCGATGCTCGACTTCTGCGAGTCCACCATCTCGCAGAAGAGGGTGGCGGGGGGTGCGAGGGAGCGATTGTACACTTCCCTCCGCCCAGCGACAGCAACCCGCCGCCGTCGAGCAGGGGGCCGGAACCGGGATCTCGCCCGGAATCTGGCCCCCTAAGAGTTTCGGGTCCCCAACGCATGTGAGTGCGAGCGGGGACCCAAGAAGGCGTCGTGTCTCGCTCAGCACGCGCCTTAAGCAAGAGCGACCGGGGGATGCTCCCCGACCCACGCTGGTTCTGACCCAGCGGGGTATTCCGTGGGAGGGTGGCACGCGGTCCCATCTTGGCGGGCTTCGGAAAGCCCGCCGACCGAGAGAGCCGGTGGCCGTATTCGCCGGCGGCTACCGGTTCAGCGTCCGGGGACGGAGCGACGGGAAAGTGTGCCGATGGCGTAACGCGTCGCACCGTCCCTCCAAACCCCGTGCTGGGTTCTGGCCTCAGCCGGGGTTCGGACGCTGAGTGTGAGCGGTTGGAGGTTTTAGTGCGGTTCAACTCCCGCATAATGCGGGCGGGGATCCGGTGATTTCCTCCAACTAAAAAAAAAAAAAAAAAAAAAGGGTACGCTTGGAGTCTATGCAAGACCCACCAGAACTGTTGAAACTCTTACTAAGCGGCGAACATCCGGGTCCAGCCATTTTTTGAAAAACATTCGAGCCTATAATAGCGCCTTCCAGATGACTTCGTTTGGTGCAAATCAAATCGTTGAAACAGGGTTCATGCCGATATTCAAGATCCAGGGACAAGTTTACCATCAAATTGGTTCGCTACTACCTACAGATATTTCAAAATTTTTGCAAATTTATGTTGTGAGTGTTTTTGAAGAACAAGCACACCTACGAAGTATATCCATCCCCAATTTGGACGTGCTCAAGAATTCTCCGAAGAGAGAGGTGGACAAGTGGTGCTTCCAATGTCTCTCGGTAGAGTTGTATCTAGCTTAGAAGAACTCATTCGCTGTGTGTACAACGACATCAGTCGTAAATTACACCAGCAGAATTCTTGGGTGTGTGAGCGAGCCATTTTGACACCCTAAAATGACCAGGCTGCTGCAATTAACGAATTCTCTCAGAAATTGAGGGAAATGAACTGTCGTTGAGCAAGATGATGCTACACATTATCCTGTAGAATTTTTGAACTCTCTGTCAGCAAGTGGTTTTCCAGCACATACTGTCAAGCTGAAGGTCAGTGCCCTGATTATGCTTCTTCGGAACCTATCTCCTCCGAAGTTGTGTAACGGGACCCGTCTTAAAGTCATCTCGCTCCACAAACACACAATTGAGGCGGAAATTCTTACGGGTTCTGGCGTCGGCGACGCAGTATTTATATTACTCATTCCTCTCATACCATGAGGTATGTTCCTGAACTTTCCGTTCCAGTTCAAGCGCGTACAGTTCCCTGTGAGTGTTCGCTTCGCGATGACTATCAATAAGTCGCTGGGGCAGACACTGGAGACAGCGGGTGTCGACCTCAGGACGGGCTGCTTCTCACACGGGCACCGGTACGTCGCTTGCTTCCGCGTCACCGGTCCGGACTCTCTTTATATTTTGGCTGCGGAGAGCCAAACCACTATTGTGGTTCATTGAGAAGTTCTATAAGCATGTTTTTTTACGCTATCTTCTAATCTTATCTTATATTTGTCTTAATTTGATTATTTTCTACATCTGCTTTAGACACAACTTTTGCCTTAATTCAGCAAAATCACCTTAAAGTCATTTATTCGAAGCGGGTCTGAATTAGCACTTTTTGCACTTAAATTTTACGAAAAAACAGTCTTATTCTGTTACTGTGCTTAGTGTAGATATGAAAGGTAAAGAAGAAGACCAGTCAATTAATGTTAGTTTAAAAGATACAATTGTTGGTATATTATTATGGCGCTGTACATAGCATTCACGCAGACGACGTCGCGGGCAATAGCTAGTATGGTATAAAATTTTGATCATTAAATACAAAACTGACTATAATGGACAAGTCTTTCAAGTTTGTGGACAGTCGACAACAACGAATTTTTAAACTATCGAACTCATTACAGCTGTTGCAAAGCCTGTAATCCAATCTAACCAGTTTTCTTTAGTAGGACTGAAGTTTAGCTACCAATACTCAAACCACCTTTCTCTTAATTTTAAGACGTAGGTCTTTATTGCAATTGCTGGTAACATGTGGCCAATCTGGTGTTTGTCGTTGCTCCTAAACTGTTACATTTTAAATATTACGAACTTGCTTCATGCCACTTATCCATTATACTATAAGTTTCAATTGAAAGAGAAGACTCGACGCGTTCATGAAACACCAAGAAGGGGGAAATATTTCCAAACCGTATAATACGTAGTTTTGAAGCGTAGATGATATGAAAGTGTGGTAGTCTTATAATCCTAACATCCTTATCTTTGATTAGTCCAAAGAACCATGATGATTACTGATGGAGGGGGTAAACTGACAGTGTCGCCCACCTCTGGACTCCCAACCAAGGGAGGTGACCTGTAAGCTTGTCAGCTCATCAACAAAGGTAAAAATCTCGACCTTAGTCTCTCAGGGAGTTAATTTGTAGACTTTACGCCGCTGTGTACACAAAATGGCTGATAAAAACCTCAAACGACTCTCTCGCAAATTATTCATGAAATTTTCTTTTTACGTGGCTTCGTTTTTATTTTAGAAGCCAATGAGGTTATATTGTATCTGGTTTTGTGTCTTTGAGATAGATGGGACTCTGGAGACGTTGGACTAATTAAATATAAAAATAGTTAAAATAAAGACAGAAAGAAATCTCAGTTAGATTACTTCAATTATGTTTCAAGATCGAAGAATCTCAAGACGCATTATGTTGACAGACTTGAAATTTATTGTGCTTGTTACTATCAATAGAAAACCTACAACATATTTATCTAGGACAGCTTTATTACAAGTTTGTTAAGAAAAATATCAGTGCAACCAGATGGTGCATGGACTTCGTATAAATCGAAAAGCACTAAAACCGACTGAGATCTCTTTAAACGAGGTTTAAGAAAAGTCCTGTATGGGTAGGTGATAGATAACGGCCCCTCTTTGCCCTGGCATTGCAGAGGTCCATGAGCCACGGTAACCGCTTACCATCAGGTGGGCCGTAGGCTCGTGTGGAGTGACGCAACGTGTTGCACATTAAGGTTCACGAATCGCCCCGTCACCCCTACAGAATCCATAGACTATGATAATTGACCATTATTTTCTTAACTATGTACCTGGAGATAATAATATCTTACCTGGATAATAAATAGCTTCTTTCCTAACAGCATAATTAGCTTGTGGTATCCTCAACGTGCAGATGAACTCTGC
This sequence comes from Trilocha varians, assembly GCA_030269945.2. Taxonomy (NCBI): domain Eukaryota; kingdom Metazoa; phylum Arthropoda; class Insecta; order Lepidoptera; family Bombycidae; genus Trilocha; species Trilocha varians. The sequence continues at coordinate 11,371,212 of AP028265.1, forward strand.
CGGTGACGGTAGTTCCGCATCATTGAGGGTCACGAAGGCAACAGCAGAATACCTGCCGTTTACCATCTTCAGGTTATGGGATACGCCTTCGAGTCGCCTAGGACAAAAAATAAGAATTTAGGCTATTGTCAAAAGGCATAAGTAAACACGAGGTGTGTGGTTGCATAGGTAACCCGTAGATGGAGGCTTTAGTTGTGAGAGACGATGGTTTGTCTATTTAAGGTTCATAAGCGACAACACCCACTTTTTTAGAACGTTACATTACAAATATTACACCGTGCTTTTCCCGTTCTTCGTGAGAAATATAATAGGTTGTCAAATATCTCCCTTCCGCCTTTTTGTCTTTTGAATTTCGCGGCTATGTACAACGCGCTACAGAGCTCGTATCTGGCAATACTATACATAATTTGAAAGGTCTTGACATAACCTACAAAACGACGCTATGCATGATTAGTTTGGACACTTTTTATAAAGCATTGAATAAAGAGCAAAAAAGCGGAAGGGAGATATTTGACAACCTATTATGACAGTCTATCTGGACTAAAACCTTTTACACTCAGCATTTGAACTTCAGCTGAAGCCAAAACCCAGGAATGGATAAGGTGACGCAATGCATAACACCTTAGTTCACGCATCGCTTCGCTACACCCGCATAATAACCACTTATATATCTCAAAAATTAAATCATAGCTTAACCTCGTTTACCTTTATACCATATTGTTACATACATAATTAAGATTATATTCAACAATTGATATTTTCCCTAAAAACAATCTCTACCAGATGACCATATATGAATAGAACCCATACAATAGAACGGTTATATTTGCACAAACCTCGTAGTTCTCAAGACACACTGTAATATAATTTTCAAAAGAACAAATTTGAAGTTTCTCATTTAAGTTTCAACTGGAAATAGCGAGGGACTACACATTTGAAGAACGTGTACCGACGTCTCAGGAGAAATTCCTTGGAACCACAAAGAAAATTTATAGAAACTACTAACAATTCGAGTTTTAAAAGTAAAAGTTTTCTGTACTTGTCTGTTATTTGTTTTATTCATGTAAATTGTTGTATTAAAAGCGTAATGTGGATGCAATTTAGGTTTCAACGTATTGTAATACGTAATAATGGAAACAAGGAGTAATACAAGGCTTAATGAGTTACTGACGAAAAAATTTTTTTCATAACATATTCACCATACAAAAGTTACTATACTACCTGGACAAAGAGATCCGCCGATAAATTCCCTCTCATTATGAAACATCCAAGAAGGTTTTATGAATATTTGAATCAACGAAGAACTTGGCAAGCCACGGGCAGCCCCAGGTGGTAACACAAACCGGCCAAGTTTAATCTCACCAGCCGAACGGTTGCCAACTTCCTTTCACAAGCGTATCCATTGTCCGGCGACCGACGTTCTTAATTTAGCCGGGTAAGTTTTTAATTAAAGTCTATTTAATTTGGTCGTGTGGTGCTTCATACAATGGAACTGGTAGATTCCAGATTATAGGAAGTTATTCATCATCATCATCATCATAGAAGCACACTCACATCACTTCACTACCTCTCTGTACGATGTCATATCTGTTTTTTTTCCATAGGTTTGCTGTAAGAAAACTCATTTTTGAGTTAAGCTCGCCTTTTGTGCTTATTTTTTAGTTACTATAAATGACTTTAATTTTCTTTACCTGGTGTACAATAAAGTATTAAATATATAAATAGAATAGAAGTTGGACATAGGCCTCCCGCAAAAATCGTCACAATGATCATGCTGTTCGTGACTTCTTTCTGACCTGTTCATTACCACCATATGCCATTTCTTACATAGATGTAAGTAATGGTTGAAATCAAACCATACTCTAAATTAACGATAGCGCAATTGACACTTGCTGCGGTCCATGTAAAAACTGTGACGCATCGATCAACTATCATGATGTTTCATCATTCATTGGTTCATTTAGTCATCATAAGCTTCTATAAAATATAATAAGTATAGATATTGGATTAACAGCAATGCAGCAAAACATATCAACAATGAGAATTGCAAAGGGCTATTAGATCCAAATTTGGCAGTTGAATCACATAATCACTTTGGAGTTCTAATTAACCCTGAAGATTCTACTGTGATTTGATACATATTTCATTAAATTTCGCTGGTAAACGATTCAAAAATGTACAAAGCTTTATAAAGGCGTGATGTAGTTAGATGATAGTTTAATCGACTTTACACTAGGCTGTATCACTATGGACTTACATTGTATGTATGTAACAATAACAACCCATTACTGCCCACTGCTGAGCTCAGGTCTCCTCAGAAGAGGGGTTAGGCATAGTCCACCACGCTTGCCTAATGCGGATTGGGGACTTCACATATCTTCAAAGGATTTTTAGAACTCTTTTCCGATATACAAGTTTCCTCACGATGTTTTCCTTCACAGTTTTTAGCCAGTGGTGTTGTGAAAAATTGCACATAAATATTTTTCATATTAAGATTAAGAGGTACAAGCCGGCCGGTTTTGATCCCACGACCTCCCGTACGGAAGGAAGTGTTTCAACCACTCGGCCACCACGACACGACGGACTTACATTATACATTGTAAAATGTAGATTACAATCCATTTTAAGTATGGAACTATATTTGCATGTGAAGTTCACAACAGCTGCAAATAATATAGTCCGATTTAAATGACTACAATTTCAAGTCCTACAATCCAATTGAAGCATCTCAACATTAGTGCATAACAAGTGTCCTGTCCGCAATGCGGGCCACATTTGATGGGTAACTTCATACATCAACCTTCACCAGTATCCCCTGATACGTGGAATTCTATTACCGGTGCCTCAAGCCGTGTGAACCGGGGATCAGGGGAGACGGGAAGAGGGTCATGTTATATTGGACAATACGAAGAGCTGTCAAGCGATTCTGGAAATTAGAGAGGACTTCAGCTGACAATGTTGGGAATTGCATTACCTAAGCGTTGAATTAATTTATTTTGAACATGATTTGTGACGGTTTGATGGGAAGTGATGCTTGTCGGATCAATTTAGGTCAGTATTTTTGATGTACGAGGTCGACGTTTTGCATCAGTTTTCATTATTGGAGGGTTAGGTGTTTTTATTTTGTTTGAAGGTTGTTGTGAAAAAATGGCCATTTTGTATGTTTTCAAATTTGTCATATTCGTATGCAATACCCAATTAATTTTGGACCATTTTTTACTAAACACAGAAGCACATTCTTGATCAATTCTTCATAAAAAAATAACAAATCTAAATCCGTTCCTCCGCTCGGGAGCCATAGCCACAGCAGTTCTTCAATAATCTGATACTTCACATAGATAAAATGTAAAAGAGCTAGCTCCTAGCCTACACAATAGGAAGAGCCTAGGTATGTTTGAAGTGTGAAGTGGGCATGTCAAAGGATACAGGAAGCTTTGTAGGCAGTCTGATTGACTTCATTTCGTCAGGCAGATTGAAAAATTCTAAGTGTACCTACTCGATTCGTTCGTTAGTGAATTCAAAATGGCGGTACACGTATCAGAAATATAAAAATACAGTTTGCTTTAAAGCAAATGGTTCGTCTTTGTTTCACTTTTGGCAGTTATTGGCACGTGATGTTAAGTGGTCATCACTGACGTACTCCTTCATAGTCCTCAGATATTGAAGGGTACGACCTACCGTGAAGAACAAAACTCTATTTTCGTTTGGCTCACACATTCTTACGGCTACTAAGTAATAAAAACCGACTGAAAAAAGAATCATCGAAACCGATTCATAAAGAAATGAATACCTATATGCAAACACGCACAACAAATCATGAAATGTTGCCTATTAAAAGATATTAGCTACATTTTCAAACAATTTACCAAAAGTGCTTGATCCATAAAAAAATAACCCACGACGACCATCATCTTTTAAACCAAAATTTTTGCGAATACACATAAGAAAACAGTCAACTTGAAAACCGCCTCTTTTTGGCTGGTTGATAAACTTACCTCTCTGGCGTGGCGAGTGTAAGGTTCGGTTCCGGGAAGGCTCCGTCCGCAGCGCAGATGACATTCACTGTGTTATCGTCCGTCTTGTTCTGGACCAGCCGGAAATTCGTTTCCGGAACTGAAATATAATAGTTCGTTAAAAATTTAGCTTAAGAGTTTTATTTAATAAAAGGAATGTAATTGATAATATTGAAGCAAGGATTAATTTTGGTCTAAACATCACAGCTGGACCGATTTTGATATCAAGGAAAGGTTTATTGGAAGGAATTATGTAGATTTTTCAACACCATTGGATTTGCATTTCATTGCAGTTTTAGCGGATTAAAATTTTTATTTAGGCGTAAACTAAATAGGTCTTTTTTTTATTGCCATATAGGCAGACGAGCCAACGGGCCACCTGATCGTAAGTGGTTACCGTCGCTCAGGAACCCCTGAACGTCAGGGGACATTGAGGGGTCGCTACCTACGACCTAACTTTAAGGACCCTCCTCAAGCCTCATTTGAAGAAGGACAAGTCATAGCGCTCATGAATGAAATAATTGAATAATGAAATTTAATAATTTCTCTTTACTTAATGTATCAAATAGCTGGCCGGTTTAAAAACGGGGCATCAACTCTTTTCGATTTGTAAGCAGTTATTGGCGGTCATAAAATCCTATGAATTTATAAATTTCTATAAACACGGTTAAACTACATCACTTACACGATTGTTAAAAAGATTCTTAAAAAAATTTAATAAATGAGTGATCCCAAAATTTCAACACTGAGACAAGACTGAGTACTGCGGGTAGATTTAAGAGCAAACAAATCTGTTTACCCTCTTTCTCGTTTTTAAGAAGTTATTGCATAACGAAGCTACTACGTATTATTTACACATCATCATCATCATCAGCCTATAGACGTCCACTGCTGGACATAGGCCTCCCCCAAACCTCGCCACATCGACCGGTCCTGCGCCATCTGCATTCAGTGACCTCCCACGATCTTGACCAGATTGTCGGTCCACCTTGTGGGGGGTCTACCAACGTTGCGCTTACCGGTTCGTGGCCGCCACTCCAGAACTTTTCGGCCCCATCGGCCATCTGTTCTTCGCACAATGTGTCCTGCCCATTGCCACTTCAAAGATGCAATTCTTTGGGCTATGTCGGTTTCTTTAGTCCTTCTGCGGATCTCCTCATTTCTGATTTGATCACGCAGATTTTTACACGAACACTACTAATTTGAGTTTTTTAATTCAATTTTCTGAAGCTATTTGGACTTGCGACTGTTTAACTCATGTTTGGTAAATATGAGAATCATTTAGACACATTTACACATGTCCCCTTTTTGGCCGGAACTTAGTCGCCGGTTGTAACCAGATCTCTGTGTTACTCTGTTTACCCTTTGTCAATGTTGAGGTTAAATGTCTAGAGCTATTAAATAACAGTCACTTTGATTTGGGTACTATTGAAAAAATCGGTTTATCTATAGGATTTCGTAAAAATCCCCTATTACTTCGTTCCCCCCTACTGCTGTGACTTCGCTGTCCATGCGTCTATCACTAAGCTGTACCTCAATAAGGTGAAATTTTCACAAATAATGTATTTCTATTGCCGCTATGACATCAAAAACTAAAAATAAAATAAATAGGGGTTTCCATCATAATCATAATCTAATATATAAAATTGTCGTGTCACGGTGTTCGAACTTGAACTCCTCCGAAACGGCTCGACCGATTTTGATGAAATTTTTTGTGCTTATCCGGTACCTATGAGAATCGGCCAACATCTATTTTTCATCCCCTAAATGTTAGGGGTAGTCCATCCCTAATTTTTTTTTTCGGCGCAGACGAAGTTGCGCGAGTCAGCTAGTAATATTATAAAGGCGAAAGTTTGTAAGTATGGATGTATGTTTGTTACTCTTTCACGTAAAAACTACTGAATGGATTTGAATGAACTTTACCACAATATAGCTAATACATCAGAATAACATATAGGCTACAATTTTTGATAATACGGGACGAACCTGAAGTCCACGCGAACGAAGTCGCGGGCAAAAGCTAGTACATAATAAAGTAGATAATGGTACGGAACCCTTCTCGTGCGAGTCTTACCGGTTTTTAGTTTAGAGACAATTTTTTTATAGGATGCAATATGGAGTTCATAAAATAAAAAATAAATTTCATAGTTTCAATAACCAATGAATACAAAACCCCCGTTTACATGTTCGTCGGCCGTCGTCGTCATTTGTTTTTTTACGCGGACGTTGGTGAGCGAATACCTATAGAAACGCGGCATCAGGTTTTAAAATTAAGCATGTTAAGATCTAAATGCTTTAGGCTGTTGTCGCGTTTCCACATTGGCTCGCTTGCTCCCAACTTTCATATTGGTCGGTTGTCACCGTCATTTGTTTCACGAGAGTTGGACGTTGGCGAGCCAAAGTGGAAACGCGACATCCATCCCTAGTCCGGGCTGGAGATTACATTTATCTGCAAACGTTTTAAATTGTTCTTCCGTAGGTGTTTTTGCGATTGTTGTATTTGGTTACTATTATTGATACAGCACACAAAATTACGAATTAAGATTTAGGAGTGGTCAGTTTTAAGCCCTCGATTCTCTATTCTCTATACTTTAGTAAAACCTTATCGTTAGAAGGGCATCTCTGTCTGTACTGTATTGTACAGTATAACTAATCAAAGGAACAATCAGTCTCAAAACTTGTACAAAGGGAAATAGTTCAAAATTAGTCGAGATCAAAATTAATGCAAATCACTTATTGAGGATCAAACCATTAATATCTTGTTCTTTAACATTTTTCTTTAGTCTTGTATTTAGACCGACTTTCAAAATTTAAAAGGTAGGATAGGGAAAGAGAGATTGGTCTTCAAATCGTAATGTATTTGTTTGTAAATTACGGCCGTATTCTTGCATGAGTGAACCGATTTTGATGATTTTCTAAATGAGTAGTATTGATTGTTAAAATTTTATTTTATTTTTCAGCTAAGTTTAAAGGTTTTTTTTTTTTTTCAGTTGGAGGAAATCACCGGATCCCGTATGTGGGAGTTGAACCGCACTAAAACCTCCAACCACTCACACTCAGCGTCCGAACCCCGGCTGAGGCCAGAACCCAGCACGGGGTTTGGAGGGACGGCGCGACGCGTTACGCACTCGGCACTCTTTCCCGTCGCTCCGTCCCCGGACGCCGAACCGGTAGCCGCCGGCGAATTAAGTTTAAAGGTACAGTTTTTTCTTGTCTTATCTTTTCATAATAATCCAATTTCGATCATTCTCTTTTTGTTTCACATGATCACATTAGTGTTTGTGCAGAAAATAAAAGTCGGGCATTCATTATTTGTATCACTTGTTATGTCAACTTTCACGTTGGTATAAACCATTGAAATCCACAATCAAAATATAGACTAATAACTCCCATTAGTAATTGTTGAGTGGTTGAAGTCTAACCACATTATTAATTGAAAATTGACAACAGGCGTGATTTAGATCAACATTTGAGCTCGCAAATTAATTTTGTAGTTCACTGCGGAATGGGATTGTGGCGAAATCAATCAATTTAAAACTGTTTATTATGTTGGTTAATGATTTTATTGTTTGTTTGGAGAATAAAAATTTGGAAAGATTTTTATATATGGGTATAGTTGTTTTATATAAAACTATTCATACCTCATACCTATACATTATTATTTAAGAGACCTACTTTGAAAAAAAACGTCTTTTGTTTTTTGTATATCTGACGAGGTGATAACAAGGGAAACCAACCTATTATAGCGGGTAGTTGGAAGTGGAGACTTGCTATAAATACAGGCGTTCGCCGCTGTTATTATTCATTCGTGTTTGAATTGTCGAGGCGAACCGACCTCTTGATGTAAAAGTAATAAAAACTGTTAAAACTCGTTATTTTGAAGTTTTTATTCAAAAGTATTGATTATCAAGTGTTCGAGTTGACATTGTGACGTCATTCCTGACAAAACAAAACGAAGATCGACTAATTACAACGTCATTACACCTCAACACACTATTTACTCCGTATCTTATCTTTGAAAATAATCTTGAATAAAATGAACTAGATCTACAACAATAGAGCGTATTCAAGCTATAACTGAATATCACCAAAAATATGTAATTCTATCTTTTTACGAAGCGTCCGTCATTTTATATTAGGTATCAAAATAAAGTTGTTCATTCTGACAAAAATGTTCCTTATAGTACTAGACTTCTATATACGATAGACTTCATTTTTGAATACACCTTAAAAAGATAATGCTTAGTTTTTAAGGTTCGAAAATTACTTTTTCTGGACCCTATTGGAACGAAGTTCCTTATCGCGCGTTATCGAAAGGGTAGACGTCTAGACGGAAATTCTTATAAAAAGTGGTCACGACACTTTTTTTGTTTTAGATGATTATCGCTGGATGGCGCTGTGATTAAAATATTTTAAAACTATTCCTTATTTTGTTTTATATGATTAATGCTAGATGGCGCTGTGATCAAAATATTCTATTTAATAAGAGAGAGAGACAGACGTTATAAACTAACTAATTATTATAATTTAAAAAAAATATATTACAATTCCCTTACTAATTAATCGAAAGGAACTTCGTTCCATCCAGGTGTCCCTTGACACCTCTCAAGTTTTTTTTTTCTAGCACTTGTACGAAAGTATGTATCTTGATATATTTAATCGTAGGCGTCATGCGTTTTGTGTCTATTCCAACTTTACTCAACCCTCTCTTCTTACATACAAGAAAACTTGATTAAATTAAAGTTGCCAAAACTTTTTGCGAAGTCTTCCTCTGATCGTCAGATGTCGTGAAGTCATACAAGTGTTGTTCGCATAAAAAGGCATTCGGATGTGGATAGCAGATGTCGGAACGTATAAAACTAGCTTATCCCTACAAAAAGGAACGTGTGGTACAAAACATGAGCAGCGAGATATTTAAATAAAAAACTTGAGAGGTGTCATGGGACACCCGAATAGAACGAAGTTCCTTTCGATTAAAAGATATCTTATAATTTTTTTCCTAACGTAAAGCGCGATAAGGAACGTGTTTTAAAAGATTTTGATCACAGCGCCATCTAGCGATAATCATCTAAAACAAAAAAGTGTCGTGACAACTTTTCGTTAGATTTTTTTCCGTCTAGCCCCCTTTCGATAACGCGCGATAAAGAACTTCGTTCCAAAAGCAAGCAATATTTTTTAGAAAAGAAAACGATAGATTTCCGTTTTTAAAGAATAGCACAAAAAATTAGCTCTCCATTTCTCTGGTATGCCATCTTCAAGATTTCCTTGTTGGACCATATTTGAAATGTCTTATTTCACGAAAAAAAGAATCATCTATATCGGCTCACGTATGTCCATTGAAGATTTCTTTGACGACTAGAGTTTTCGCATATTAAACAATACTGATTTAAAAGCTTTGACTTGCACTGGATGTAACTATGTATGTGAGTGTAAGTTCGCATCAGCCGTTTTTGTTAAAAAAAGTAATCCAAGATAAAACTTGATCAAGAAAACCCATTATTTATTTTAATGTTTTTTTGGAACGAAGTTCCTTATCGCGCGTTATCGAAAGGGGGCTAGACGGAAATTCTTTGGAAAAATTGTCACGATACTTTTTTGTTTTAGATGATTATCGCTAGATGGCGCTGTGATTAAAATCTTTTAAAACAATTCCTTATTTTGTTTTATTTAAGTTATAACAAATTATTATAACTTAAAAAAATAAAATTTTATTACAATTCCGTCACTAATTAATCGAAAGGAACTTCGTTTCATCCGGGTGTTCCTTGACACCTCTCAAGTTTTTTTTTATTGCCTCGTAGGCAGTCGATCCAATAGCCCACCTGATCTAACGGTGGGTAGAGGTTCGGGTCACCTGTTCGTAAGTGGTTACCGGTTACCGTCACTCATGGACCTATTCTTTACTTCCTAAATCGCTCTAATCTCGAACCTTATACCACAGATCGCGCGACAGACACCATACGTGCTACAGAAGTAAACGTTTTACACGACGCTGTACTTGCAAAATGTAAAATTTACTTTGCTCTCCGTTCGTTCAACGGTTAGACCTTAACTTTATTGACGTGCACGGCTATGAATATAAATGTATTTCCACATTCTAGAAATGGCACATTTGTAACAGGAAATTGTTGTGTATGTGAGCGAGTGTATGGTTATGTTACGGTATGTGATTACCGTTTAATAACATGGTATAGTTTTCTGAGTAAGAGGTATTTGCTGGACTTCCACCAGTCTTGCAGTTGAGGTAAGTGGGAGTCAAATTCAATTAAACCTCATTATAAATAAAGGTAGGCACGAAGGTTCTGGAGTGGCGCCCACGTCAAGGCAAGCGCAGTGTGGGACGACCAGTTACAAGGTGGACGGATGATCTTGTTAAGATCGCAGGAACACGCTGGATGCAGGCCGCTACCAACCGGTCGCATTGGAAATCTTTGGGGAGGCCTACGTCCAGCTGTGGACGTCTACAGGCTGAGAATGATGATGATGATGAATAAATAAAGGCAACTTGCTTACTGCCTACCACATAGACAAAGGTCTCTCTCAAACCTCGCTACAGTTGCTTTCTCTATGATTGCGTCCAGTGTCTCCCCGTCACTCGGCCTAGGTCGTCGGTCTACCTTGTGGAAAGTCTACCCACTGCATACCAGTGTTATGCGCTAATACATCTATTTTTACTTCTAGCATACATCTTTACTGATTAACAAAAAGGTTTTGCTTTGAATAAGCGCCGAAAGTATTGTTATGATTTAAAAATGGCCGTTGTATAACTACACTATTCTCAGGTGATATCTCGTTCCAAGTACATCACATTTACATAAAACAAAAGGTATATACAGGGTGATTTCCTAGTGAGGGTACATATTGAAGGTCATGGTTATAGTATGGTAGCTGATGGTTATATTCGACCAGTAAAAATATTATTACCAAAGAATATGGCTTAATGTCTTAGTAATCGCAACTTAAAAATATCTAAAATTCTTGCAAAATGATGGTGTTTCGACAGCAGATGGGTGTTGCAGAGGTGTGGGGTGCGCGAGATCGCTAAAGGTCATTAGTCAACACTCTTTAAGCCGAAATTGGTATGTTTGAGGTAGTTTTGTCGAATTTAGTTTAAAAAAAAATATATTTTGTAATTTTACCTATTTTCTATAATATTCTGTATTAGAACAGAGTACTCATCACCCTCCTGAAATATGTACCCTCTTTAAAAAATCACCCTGTATAGTGAGAAATACTTAAAGTATTATCATAGTCCATTATGGTGGATAAAATCAGAGATTAATTTCGCAAAAGGAATATACCGAGAACTATGAAAATAAGTAGTGATCATGTTATTGTATTCTATCATTAATAATGAACAAATTCCACGAGTATCAATATCCAGAAAACTTGGATAACAAGCTCAATTTTCAAGTATAAGCAATATTGATATTGGATATCTATTTCGGTACTATACCCACTTTCGAACTTTGGTTTTTTAATCTGAAACATGTTATATCGTTGAGTATTTGATACTTAGATATAGAATTGGAACATAAAAATATAACTAAATTTACATCGAATCGCTTTTGCTATTAAATTCTTCATTTCCAGTGTCATAATTTGGTGGCGCGTTCATTTTTGTAATGAATGTGTTCCTTACTATTATTAGTAAATTAAATGTTTCGCATGCTTCATTTACCAATACAGTAATCAAATATGTACGATTTGTATCTAAGATTTTAAATATCAAGACTTTCATTTTCAAAGACACTAACACAACACAACTCTTTTAAAATGAAAGTCGTGATATTTAAAATCTTAGATACAAATCGTACATAAAGACACTAATACAACACATAAGGGGCAGCAGCCTCAAGAGAAGCTAGTATGTGTCACGCTAGTCTAAAGTGGCGCCCATTCAGATGTGCCTCGAAAGAGGACGTATGAAACTTGAATACAACACATCATTCGGTACTATATATCTTGTCAAATTAAATGAAAGGAAAATAATACAACGGTTAAGATAACCGAAAAACGACTCACCAAAAACAGTCATCTGTTTCGTCTGCGAATCTTCATCCATAAAAGTCGAGACAACACACGTGTAATCACCAGAAATGTCTGTATTAGGCCTTATAATACGCAAAGCTCTATGCATTTTCAAAGGGTCATTTGAGGCCCTGTAGTTGAGGTCCACTCGGCCTCTCAATATGCCTATGTCTTGAGGTTTTTGAGACGCAATCCACTGGTACACAGGCCGCGCTTTGTTTTTGAAGAACCATTTCACCATAAGACCGGCTGTGTCGTTTCCATAAGTGTAATCACAGTCTAAAATCACTGCGTCCTGAACGCCATATTGTATGATTTCTGGCACAACCACTTTCACTATTTTCACTGCGTTTAGTCCTGTAACAAAAATGAGTTGGTTATTATTGGTTGGTGTGTATTGGTTGGTTGTAAGTTGAACCTTTTTTAGATTGTAGTAATATCTATCTCACTGAATAAACTTCATTCAATTGGGTAATAAGATGCTAGCTACTTTAATTTTAAGGTTTAAACTTTGGAAATCAGGTAGATTTAGGTCGATAGTTGCACAAGAGTATTCGTTGGCTCTCCTTCACTTTTAACTAATGTATTTGTTGGTAAGGCCTACAGAAAACACGAGCATTTATACGCCTCTTGTTCTTTACATTTGTGTCTGATTAGTATTAATAAATAAAGAAAAGAAAGAAAATACTTTTATTCAGCACACACTTAAACACTACATAAAAAGTAAAAACAAAAAACATAAATAAAATAGAAGAAACTGTGCTTAAGATGTGCCCCCCTTTCAATAAAGGGGCGACCAGCTCAGCATACAGCTACAGCTATGAAGCTGTAACGCTGATTTTCAGCTGGACCCATTGAAATCAACGCAAGAGCTACACTAAGCTGAGCTGATAGCAGAGAATCCCCTAAATCGTTAAAACTAAGCGAAGTATACTGTGGTTATTAGGACATTACACCAAAAATCTCTAAAATTATCAGCGTTGTTTTACTATTTTACATGTATTATACACATCAACCTACTCTACTATCTTCTAAAAAACTATTTCGTACTTTTAAAGATCTAATCCTATGATTACAGAACAGACCAAAATGTAAAGATATTTTAGTTTAGTTTTACATCTATAGGCACTAAGCCAACAGACATAATAGATGTCGTTATTAACAAATTGAACACGCAACATTGTAGTAAATTTCCACAAAACCGATATAATGTAAACAATTAATATTCATGGCGGGAGAAACAATTGGTTTCGATATAGTTCGCATTGTAAGACAACTTGAATTATTACTTGTGCCTAAACGATAAATCAATAGAATTTTTGTCATTGATTGAAAATTTTGGGATTTTTTTAAGGTATGTTTTTGGCAGTGGCTTCTGGTCCATAGAAGCAAATAGGCATTACATCGATTAAATAAATTATATTTAACCTTGTAATTTTCCATATTCATTTATTTTCACTTATTTTTTACATTACATTTAAAGAAAAAATTAACAAAGAAATAAAATTTAAAAATACAATACAAAAAACAGAGGGCCACTGAAGACACAATACGTGTCGTGTCAAGAACGACCGCCTTCTGAATCAAGCCCTTTACCCAGCCGGGGAGCGAAAACTTCTCAAGATGACGGTCGAAGCTTTTCGCTATTAGACCGTGCGCAGATACAACGATCGGAACAATGATGGTCGATTCAACACGCCACATGTCGGTCACCTCGTGGGCCAAGTCCAAATTATATTTAACCTTATAATTTGCATGTTTCCAGCTAAACAATTTAAAATCTTCATTTCTGCATACCCTACATAAATTCTACATTAACGTCACTGGTTTGTGAATCCTAATAATAATATATTTTTTCATACAGAGTGGATCTGCGACCTTGTACCAGCAGAAGTAAGGTGAATGATGTTAAAATACAAAGTAAAACCACTTTGTACTGTCGAAGTTCGCAATGATAGTCGTACATACCTACTCGAATACTAAGATTTAAGAAAAAGTGTAACTGATTTCAACTGACTGATGGCTTAAATTTTATTTTGGGTACATAACCTTTCTAAAACGAGAGATACACGCATATCTATAAACTGATTTTGAAGATTATTTTTTATTGGAAAGAAAATATTTCAAAAGTGGTAAATCAGGTTAGATGACCAGAAAATTAAAGGTCGGTTTTTGTCATTGTTTTTTGTTTTCATTAATAAATAATGCAAGTCTCTTTATAGAGAGTGTACCATTACCGACAGCAAATCGAGGACCAAAACAGTCTTCAGTTTATTATCATTGATTTAATGATTGTTGATGCTGATTTAAACGGGTCTGACAACAAAAACTGAGACCAAAACTCGATCTTGTTTTGTGTAAACAATAATAAACAATAGATATTGGGATCGCTTCGAAATGATAGTCGTAGGACGATTTCATTATTGAAAACCTTTGAACAGGTAAATCGATTAATAACAGGGTCTTATCTACTATTTCAGTAGTATTCCGATATCCAAATGACAGCTAATATTATGGACACTGAATTTGAATGATTTTTTGGAACGAAGTTCCTTATCGCGCGTTACCGAAAGGGGGCTAGACGGAAATTCTTATGAAAAAGTTGGCTCGACACTTTTATAGTTTTAGATGATTATCGCTAGATGGCGCTGTCCTTAAAATATTTTATAAAACAATTTCTTTATTTTGTTTTATATGATTAATGCTAGATGGCGCTGTGATCAAAATACTTTAATTAGTTATTAAATAAAAAAATAAAATTTTATTACAATTCCCTGACTAATTAATCGAAAGGAACTTCGTTCCATCCGGGTGTCACTTGACACCTCTCAAGTTTTTTTGATCCAGAGATAATTTGTAAGGTAAATCATTAATTCGTTTAAACGTCTGGTGCCGGCGGAAGATCGGCGTCGCAGTGCCGTCATTTTATGGCTACTGTGGCTTTGCTGAGCCGGCAACCATTTCTGGGCTTTTGTTTTTAGTTTAATTTGTTAATAGATATAAGATTTTTTATGAGTTTATGTATATAAATGCTGTTTGGATTATTTTTTTTATTATTTTACAATTTTTGATGAGTAGTTTATGAGTTACTTCTGTTTATGAGCAATAGGTTTAAGCCATAAAAGCCAAAAGAAAACTTTGTACTAATCTGTTTCATACACATATCTTTAGTGATATTAAAACGTAGTTTTAGAAAGAACTAATTTAAAAACGATGTTGTCATTACACTCGTCTATTTCTAGACATAAGGTTCTTTCCATGTTCGATTGATCTCAATTCCCTCAAAGAACAAAATAACACAATAAGTAATATACTCAGATAGTATTTCCTGTTCCAAAAACATTTCAATATCAAGAATTTTAATCAACTCCAACTTTTCTTCAACACTCGATAATTTATCTTCACAACTTCCTTCAAAGATATTTACAGATCCCTCAATAAATCTAAACTGAAGAACCAATAAACAATTTACAGGGTACACGTTTAAAATTGGCTTTGAGGATATCTTCAGCGCCCCGCTAATCTATATCCATCAGTCCTCTAGTAGCCCCATTAATATTTATGCAATCCCCGAGTCAACAACTTTGAGACGACATTTAAATTCATCCTTGGGAATGGTGAAAGCAGAGGCGTCTAAAAATTTGATTCACACTTAAAATTTCGGAGTGGCAAATGAAGCTTCAGATATTCATAAAGGAATACTTAAAATGGTTGATGCGTTATTTATTTGGTGAGTTTGGAGCATGACAGTCTGCATCTAATTGTATCCTAAATAACGAACGCTTGTCTCCTACGCAAAGTTTCGGAATATAATATATGTAGTGGTATAAATGAAGAGAAACTACTGGGTTATAAACTTATTATCGAGTATGTGGAATCCAGTGCTAAACACAACAGTCATTAAGGGTTCATGATCAGAGAGTCTTGTAGATACAGTGAGTGTGGCGTGTCGTGATGTGAGATCGAGTTCCAGTGGTACTACCCAAAAGCGAACGAGAAAGAGGGTAGATAGATTTGTTTGCTCTTAAATCGACCTGCAGTATCCAGTCTTCTCGTGATCATGACGTTTGCAACAAAGTTGAAATATCGAGACAACTCAATTAATTAAATATCGTGGTAAGAACCCATTGAAAATGCATGAAAGTATTACTGGGTTATAAACTGTTCTCTCGATGATGATAACGATGTTCGAGAGCGGTGAAGTAAGTATAATTTGTTACTTCACTACACCCATTTTGAATTCGTTCCATGCGTTTTGGAGTTTAAGGTACTTTTTAATTTATATTTGAGTTTATCGTTATACTAGATGTCGTTGCACCTATTTAGTTTACGTTCTACAGAGGTGGCCGGACGGTACGTTGGTGTGCAACGTTTCTCGTCACCCCGCTGAACCCGTTACAGAGTTTTGACCTCAGCCGCCTTAATTGTGAACTCTAGGAGCTATGTGTCTAAATGAGCTTCGGCTCCCTAATATCCCTCCTGCCGAGCAGTTCCGTAATATCTATACATATAATAAAATGATAGAAAAGTCAACACTTCAAAATACACTACCCCAAGTCAAGCAACCGTTGCACATAACCATACTGCGATTCAAAATCAATACATTTAGTATGGTAAAAAAGTCAGCTTTGTCCGGGGTAAATTAGAAAACTACTGCACGGATTTACGTCAAATTTGGCAAGAATATTGCTTAAAGGTCGGGTCAACACATAGGCTATATATTATCGTACTATCATCTCCGAAGAACGGGATATAAATATAATTAATTTCTATATGGTGCTATATAGCATTCACGCAGATGACGTCGTGGGCAGCAGCTAGTAAATCTACTAAAAATATATTATGTTCTAAAGATGTTGAAAAAATCCTAACCCAAAAGCACATTTAGGTTCAACATAAACCCCAAAACGATCAAACAAAACACCTGTTCACCAATGAATGTGAAGCTTTCGTAGTGTCAAAAGCTCCTCACAGCTTAAAGCGCTGTACTACTTGAAAAGTTAGCTTAACAGTCTCCAAAGGTGTTTTCGTAACGTGTTGCAAAGTGTTTAGTGTTGCGAATACACTTTCGTGTTTACAATGTTCTTCGGGAGCAATTTTGTTGCAAACTTGTGCATTGTTTTTTGATTTGGTATGTTTTATACAGTAGTATTTATGGTAGTATTACGTTTCTGTCCTTAACCCTTTCACGACCAAGGGAAATATTTTTCCCTTCTACAAAAATCGTTATTATTATTGAATAATATATTTTTTTTAATGAATGTCAAAAGCTACGTTTATGTACGTTGTGTTAAAATGTTTCATATGAAATTTATAGGAAATTTGTACACCCTACTATGTTTTTCTAGTGATATCTCTTACTTTACAGAATAACTTAAATATTGTGTAGTATTAGTCTCAGCCATCTTATGGTCCTGAAAGGGTTAAATTTCTTTAAACACTCGCGGCTATCTACATCACTTACACTATTACTCAACGGGTTCTTACCACGATTATTTTTAATTGAGCGGTCCCGAATTACAGCACTGTTTCAAGCTATCCTGTATGTGGAATCCAGTGTTAGACGAAAATAAAGCCAAAAAATCTAGTTTTGAGACGACAGCCGATACTGTCAGTATGGTATGTCGAAATGTGAGTTCGAGTTCCAGTGGTACCGCAAACGAACGAGAAAGAGGGTAGACAGAGTTTTCTGGTCTTAAATGACTTACCCGCAGTTCTTCAGTCTTCCCGTGATCATGGCGCTTGAAACAGTGCTGAAATATCGGGACCGCTCAATTAAAAATAATCGTAGTAAGAACCCGTTGAGTAATAGTGTAAGTGATTTTTGTCCTTTCTCGAGTAGAGTATGTAAAGTTTATTTAACATTAAATATCATCAAGATTTCATTTATCAATAAGCATCGTCGATACACTATTGAAAGAACAACAGACTGAAAAATTATTCCTGCCTTTGTGACGAAGACGAAATCGCGTGGGTCGTATAGTAATATAATGTTAATGTATTCAGTACTATTCAAGTCTCATACTGTGCTCATAATGAATGTATTGTTGACACAAGTCTACGAGCATTCAACGATGTTAGGTTAGGTCGTTAATTTAATGAAAATATTTGAGGTTTCTAACATTCTATTTTTAACTTTATTACAGAGAAAGTAGACTTTCGTTTATTTTAAACTAACTTTTGATGATATCTTACTATGAAAGCTGACTACGCGGTTAAGTGTGATTCAAGTTAAGCAGTGTCGTGAACAAACCGACACAGTTGAAGGGAATTTGAAATTTCACATCGTCTCTTTGCTTAAACAGTGTATAGTAGCATCTCGAGAAAAGTTATTTAAAGAATTTATACTTAGTTCATGCAAAGAAATAAAGTAAATTTTTATGAAGAGATTGGTATGATCTAGTATGGGGTGTCGCGACGGGAAAGTGTGCCGCAGTGCGTAACGCGTCGCGCCACTCCGCATAACCCCGTGCTAGGTTCTGGTCTCAGCCGGGGTTCGGACGCTGAGTGTGAGCGGTTGGAGGTTTTAGTGAGGTTCAACTCCCATATACCCCACCCGCGGGTGCGGATCCGGCAATTTCCTCCAACTAAAACAAAATGAAAAAAAAATATATCTAGTATACGATTCATGTTACAGTCGCATCAGTTGTTAGACAATTGTTTCATTGTCAAGTTGGCAATGATTTGTCCTTCTTCAAACAAGGTTTTTAGTCCTTAAAAGTAAGTCCGACATTGCTGTGTTCTCCTTTCTAAAACTACGTTTTAATATCACTAAAGATATGTGTATGAAACAGATTAGTACAAAGTTTTCTTTTGGCTTTTATGGCTTATACCTATTGCTCATAGAACAGAAGTAACTCATAAACTACTCATCAAAAATTGTAAAATAATAAAAAAAAAATATCAAAAAAGCATTTATACACATTAACTCATAAAAAATCTTATATTTATTAACAAACTAGGTGACCCTCGCGTTACTACTAACTGCTACTTCGTCTGCGTTACAAAGGGGTTCAAAAATTGTAGCCTATGTGTTATTCTGATGTATAAGCTATATTGTGGTAAAGTTTCATTCAAATCCATTCAGTAGTTTTTACGTGAAAGAGTAACAAACATACATCCATACATACATCCATCCATACATCCATACATACAAACTTTCGCCTTTATAATATTATTAGGATTAAACCAAAAACAAAAGCCCAGAAATGGTTGCCGGGTCAGCAATGCCACAGTAGCCATAAAATGACGGCACTGCGACGCCGATCTTCCGCCGGCACCAGACGTTTAAACGAATTAGCGAACATGAGCGACGGTGACCGCTTACCATCAGGTTGGCTGTAGGCTCGTTTATCTATCACGCATAAAAAAAATGATTTACCTTACAAATTATCTCTGGATCAAAAAAAAAATGGTTGCCTGTAAAGTCGGTATACAGGCGAAAGTTTTACGTGACAACGACTCGGGCATGGTTAGCCCGCCTAAGAGAGAGACAGACATAAAAAGTGAAAGGCACGCGTGCCTCTCACTCGCTCTCATTGTGAGCGCATAACGTGAGCGGAGCGTAACGCAGTTTCTTGAAGTGTCACCCGCCAAACCAATATTTTATAAGACGTTGTCGCGTCAAAAAATCATTCAAATTCAGTGTTCATAATGTTAGCTGTCATTTGGATATCGGAATACTAGTGAAATAGTAGATAAGACCCTATTATTAATCGATTTACCTGTTGCTGTTTATTAGCAACGGTACCCACTAACAATCAAATACAATAAAAGACAGATTCCTCAAAAACTTGCAACGGTAATAATTTTCAATATTAATACCAGAAAATTCTGCAACTTTCACGATAACAATAGCTCTTTTCACATCCGAAATTCTGTAATATCCAGTGCTAAAATTCAAGCTGACCGTAGACTGACAGGGTGTCTCGTTAGTCTGAATTCAGCGGGACCTGAGTTCAGAGAGCTCTCACGACATCTTGACACCTAACGACACTAGGAGAAAACTACTGACTGAATTACTTGACTTTATTCTGTTAAGAGGGAAAGCTGTGTTATGGTTTGAATGTTGAAACTAAGATGTGGAATTATAATTTGGTTAGATTGTTTTTAAAGATTAAAAGGAAAATAGCAGTCATCTTTGATTTTTTTTTATATTTTAAAGTATGTAAAGGAAGTGATTCATAATTTTTGAAATAGTCATTGAATATTACCAACTTACCTCCTGGAAGATAGTCAGTTTTCAAAAAATTAACTATAGCATAACGGACGGTCACCGCTGTGGATCCTAACTACACAGGAGTAACAGTGGTGAGAGTGAGAAACATCAAGCCTTCCCGCATTACACTGTACTGGGTTCTAGCTTCCAACACCACTGACTAAAAACGGTGATGGAAAATATCGTGAGGAAACCTGCATGTCGGAAAAGGGTTCTAAAAATCCTTTGAATATATGTGAAGTCCCCAATCCGCACTGGGCAAGCGTGGTGGACTATGCCTAATCACTCTTCTGAGGAGACCTGAGCCCAACAGTGGGCAGTAATGGGTTGGTACAGGGTTCTAGATTTAATCAGGAGAGGGGAGGAATCCGTCGATTTTCTTCTTATAAAAAAACGTGAAGGTACCTATTGTTGACTGCTTCAAATCAGAATCATTTTTAATTCGTTTTTGATATTAAATATTTAAAATTAGAATAATTCAGTCCACATTTTCCCGATTTATTACAATATTATTACGATTTCATTCATCGGTGTACATTCAGTTACTACATAAAGTATCACCAAATTCTTAAAGTTCAACAAATTATCTGGATAATACATACCATAAATCATTTTCATTCTAATTTGATAAACCTTCTCTATAATTTATCAAAAACAACGATGCCATGTTAAAACTTAGTACATTATTAGTAAAATGCGAAGTCACAAAAATACCACATTTGGTTTCTTTAATGGAATAAAAATCGCTTTGACCCTTAAACTTATGTCAACTTTTATGACCTTGACATTTATGAGATATCTACCTCTAAGGTTAAGATATATAATTTTTATTCAACTTTTTTTTAATTTTAAGACAAACAAGTCTACAGGCCACCTAATGGTAAGTGGTTACCGTCACCCTGTCGTGTAATATTTGCGGTAACTAATCGCTTGATAATCGATTTCATTAATCGGTGCACCATTAACACCAAAAACGCAAACAATAATAAAATTGATATTTCGATATCGACACGTACACTATCATAGACCCAAAAGTTAAAATTAAAACAACTAACTTTTTCTGATTCTATTTTTAATTTCAAACTCCAATTTCTTTAACCTTTAATAAAAACTGTTTGATCAACTTTATTAAAAAAAAAAACTAAGGAAAATTCTGGTAAGACGTAGTACCGATCGAGACATCAGCCTTGGGCGCGTTATTATTTTTTAATTCGATTGGCGAACCCCGACGAGTTCTACGTTATTTATATTTAATTTTGCGAGTATTGGAATACGTGGTCTATTGAGATTGCACGGTCGTTTTAAGATTGTATTATTTTACGATATTGTTCAATTGAATGAGGCTTCGATTTGGCGTGTTCGAATTTTGAAGATCGTGAATGTTTATTTTTGTAATAGCGAGATATTTCATTTGTGATATGATATTTCAACACCATTTCTCTAAAGATTTTTTCTCGACATTTTCCAATATATGGTTGGTTTGATAAATGGTTTTTGCAATAAGAGTTATCTTTCCATTTAAAGTTTATAAATCAACCAAAGATTCAAAGCACCTTCATTCCAGAGATGTTAAACATTAGAACATAAAATTCCAAGTTTAAAACCAAAATAAAAACAAAAACTTGCGATAAATGATTGGGTAGAGTGCTGTCGTTACTGTCACTTCCATATACTGTTAGCTAAGAATGTCCATTATTAATAGCCGCCGGGCCTCGGAGTCCACGCCACCAATAATATATCGCGACCTTCCAACTTGGGCGTGAACTGGTGTCTCGAATGTGAAAAACCTATCTGTATTTTACGGTTACGCTGAAAGTTTTGTCATTTTAGTGTTGTGAACAAATTGTATAATCTTGAAATCTCGTAAGTAATACCTTAATTTTGTTTTGTTGTGTTTCATTAATTTGTTTTTTTTTTCTGTAATTATTCTGTTTAATATTATTCTAAATTATTTCACTAGTATTTTTGCTATTATTGTTATAGTCAAATGCTTTAAATGGAATTGATATTTTATCTAAGTGTTATGAAATTGTTTTTATTTTGATTATTACTCTTAGAATTTTTAATTGTTGTTGTATTATTGGCATGTTGTTTACGCCTATAATTGGAATATCACCTAGTATTAAGTTGGAAATCTTAATTTGTTATTGTAATTAGTGTTTATTAACCTTTTAAATAAAAATAAATAAAACAATACCTTGACAGTAATTTGACAGTTAAAGAGGTATTTTTATTAATATTTAGAAGTGGATAGAAAGATAATTTTACGATTTAGTAGATTTTTTTCTAACTCCCTCTCAAGAAGATATGAACAAGTTAAAGAGTTTTGGTAATGCTTAAGACAGCAATTCAGAATCTAAATCGACATGCATTAACTACAGAAAACTATACAAAAATAAACTACCATATTAATGAGTGGTTTTATTGTTCTTATTCCTCAATTATTGAAGAAGACAAAGTCCAATTTCATTCTAAAAATAACAACACCGGAACATAATGATTAAGTGTTCTGAAACTCCATCTCATAAACAGTAAACAGGCCGAATTACTCCAAACCTTCCGGGAAACGTTTCCAGGAATATTTCAAACGTTTAATCGAACTCAAATATAGTTTGAAGTTGTATCAAAGGCGAGGCTTAATACCAATTGAAACTTTCGCCAATTTGCTACGGAAAAAGGTTTGGTTTGTTTGTATGGTCTCAGTAGCTTTAGTGATCTTGGTTTCATTTTAGATCTTAATTTCGAGATTTGGTTTTGGTTGACTTAAGTCTAATTTTCACTAAAGGGGGCGGCTCGACGGGAAAGAGTGCCGTGGGCGTAACGCGTCGCGCCGTCCCTCGTAACTCCATGCCGGGTTCTGGCCTCAGCCGGGGTTCGGACGCTGAGTGTGACGGTTGGAGGTTTTAGTGCGGTTCAACTCCTACATACACCGACCGCGAGGCGGGCGGGGATCCGGTGATTTCCTCCAATTAAAAAAAATATATTCACGAAAGTGCTGAGGAGATGTTGTATCGGTGAAATGTGTATTAACTTATTTTTGTAATTGTCTGAATGACACAGCATAAAAAGAGAGTGACAGAAAATATGCTCTATTGTACACTGATTAGAATGTAGTCGGTTCGAACCTGCGACTTTCCGCGAGGTAAGCGAGTGATCCAATCATTCTGTGTAGGTACTCTTATTTAAAATTAAAAACTACATTGAAAATAACAGACTTTTTCAATACATAAAGTCTTTAAAGCGACGTTAACCACATTTGGTTAGCTTCTACGTGATAAAAAGGCACAATTTTTCCAACATCTACTTCAAATAACACTACAAACTTTCGACACCAAAAAAATACCCAATTTTGTCCCCCTTATCTTTTATCTTAAGCAAATATTGTACAAAGACGTTACAAGTGCGGCTTTTAATTAATTAAAGCCGAAACGGGCGAATGCAGAACAAAGTAGCTTTTGCCGTACAAAAATATCGCTTTGCTCGCGAATGGGGACCATTGCAGAATGTAGGTCAGGCCGCCCCGTAACTTAGATGTTAAATACTGGTTCGAGTTATGAGATAGTATTTTACTTAGTTTCGTAGGTTGGTGAATCGAAGTATTTTTAACCGTTGTGGAGTTGGATTTGTCTCGGTGAATTTGCGTTTTTGCACAGAGGTTTAATTTATTTATTTGGGAAACCAACAGAAATATACAAATTATAAAATAACACAGATAGTTAAAGCGTTATCCAAAAACAGATTCCACTTATATCTAACAAAAAATACTATGAAGTTAGCGACAGACAAAAATTTGGGAAATAAAATTTAATTAGACAAAATCAGCCATCATAAACAATTTATAAAAAATAAGAATAATAATATTTTAAAAATTTTAAATTACCCCTTAAACTATATTTTATTAGTGTCTTTTTTTGATAAGTCGAATCGGAAGAAACTTCTGCCACTCACACTCACCAAACTCCGGCTGATAATCCCCAGCACGGGATGGTGCAAGGAAAATTGACGGATTGGCTTACGTATGACCACGTCACTCCTAATAATCATCTAACCTGGATATATCGTACTCGGAGTTTTGGCCTCACCTATACTAACCAAAAAAAAACTTGAGAGGTGTCAAGGGACACCCGGATGGAACGAAGTTCCTTTCGATTAATTAGTGAGGGAATTGTAATATTTTTTTTAAACTAATTATAACTTGAAAATATAAAATATTTTGATCACAGCGCCATCTAGCATTAATCATATAAAACAAAATGAGGAATTGTTTTAAAGATTTTAATCACAGCGCCATCTAGCGATAATCATCTAAAACAAAAAAAGTGTCGTGACAACTTTTTCATAAGAATTTCCGTCTAGCCCCCTTTCGATAACGCGCGATAAGGAACTTCGTTCCAAAACCTTCAGCAAACTCTTTTCCCCATCTTAGTGTTTGTGTATGTCGTAGCTCTTAAACTGATACACCGACTTTGGTTTAGTTTTTCTTAATTGAAAGTTGACTAGTCTAGAAATGTTCTTTGCTGTTTCATAATCCAAGATGGCGATCGCGTTTTGTGTGTTACGTATTCTAATCACACATTTTCTCTTTAGTGCTATTAATAACGGAAAAATCCAAAATAAATTCATAATTTGTAAAGTTATTTCCGTAACCTTCACAATGTTTTTCAATAAATCGCTCATAATTTTTAACTTGTACGTAACAACGCTGCCGGGCGTGTAATTTCTTGTGATGTCGGAGCTCGCGGGCCCACGCGCTCTTTACTTTGTTAAATACGTGTTTCTACTTCAGAAATTAAATTTTGTCTCTTTTTTGTATGGTAACTAGCTACCCAACTTGACTCAGATTATAAATGTTTCTCTTGAATCACTTTATCTGTAGAAAAACGCATCAAATCGTTTGATAGCTAAGATACGACAAAAAGCGGCAAGCAATATTGTTTTTTCTTTGTAACATAGTAATAATTTTAAAAGCATGTCAAGTTGTCAAGTTGGTTATGATATAAAACACTCGAGATAGTGATAAAACTGCTTTTTTTCAGTTGAAGGAAATCACCGGATCTTGGTGTATTTGGGAGTTGAACCTCACTAAAACCTCCAACCGCTCACACAGCCCGGCTGAGACCAGAACCCAACACGGGGTTATGAGGGACGGCGGAGGTACGCTATCGGCACTCTTTCTCGTAGCGCTGCCCTCGATTAAGAAAAAACTGTGAGTTTATTAAAATAGTACAAGATTCGACTACAAAATTTCAACACGTAGGTATGCAACAGATGATTAAGATATTATTAGCTAGCAACTGTAGATATTGTTGTAAAAGCCATCCGCGGTGTTGCCGGAGCGCTATGACATGTCCCTCTTTAAACGAGGCTTAAGAAAAGTCCTGTATCGGTAGGTGATAGATAACAGCCCCTCATTGCCCTGGCATTGCAGAGGTTCATGAGCGACGGTGACCGCTTACCATCAGGTGGTCCGTAGGCTCGTTTATCTATCACGCAATAATAAAAAAAAACAAAACTACACGATTCTACCTTATCTTCATGCTATATACCCAAAACATTTAAATAAGCCGATTTATAGTCTATTTATCGCAAAACAAACAACTCCACGATCAATTAGTTTCATTAAACAAGAGTAGGTACATAACAATCAGGCTTCGTTCTGTAACAGTCTGACACTGTCTATTCCAATCGATTTGCAATGTTAACGATAGTCGATTTGCATGATTGCCACTCGATATCGATGTTAAAAACATCTCGCAACACGATTTGTATTCCAATATCGATAATGGCTGATCGAAACATCGGAGCGTAATCGAGACATCGACTTTGACTTGTTAATTTTTAGTAATAAATTGAAGTGGTTCTGCGATCATTAGAAGTTGTTGTCGATTGGCTTTTAGGCTGTTAGTTTGAAGATATTAAGAAAGATGGATGATCTTTGTATTGAGATTCTTTATAACACCCAGAAAAAAAAACACAACAGACACAACAAATTTCTAAAAACAATTTCTTGTACCTACAATAATTACTCAACTAAACAGTCAAAAAAGCAGAATAAAGAACAGGAGTCTAGTTTACTTCAGACCAAAAATATATCATTGAAATTCGACAGCAGCAATAAAACAAAACTGTACTTCATCGAAACAAAATCAAAAGATATCTCAATCACAACTCCACATCAGTTTTATGTCCAATTTCGCGACAGCCAATCAACCATATTGCCCAAATACAGATAGTCGGAACATTTTTACAGCGTTCATACAATTTATTTGGCCACAAAAATAACTTTCACTACCATTGAAATAATAGGGCTACTATCGACAATTCCCTTTGAAGGTTGTCGTTTTTGGAGACGCCAATTTTCGCCGAATCGCCTCCGTTGGCTGTATCGGGTTGAAAATCGAGGTCGAAGCAATATAGAGATATGACACTATTGTGTTTGCTTTCTAGATCCAATCGTAATGTTTGAGAAGAACAAATAGTAGCTGCGTTTTTTTGAAGGTCGAATGAAAAATTTTGAGGTTTGTTTTGTGCGATTTCAGGATTAAGACCACGAAGTTTTGCAACGACAATTCTGGTACTCCATGTGAAAAATGTTATAACTCTTTTCATACAGGACTCACAGGGAATTTATGCTATACCATGCCTTGCCCTGAAGATCAGTCCTGGCTGTTCACCTCAATATGGCTGATGACCAAATTTGGGGTTTTTGGTGATGTTTTGATATTTGGTGTTAACAGCTTAGTGCTTAATCATCAGTAGTACCTTAATACTTTCATGCATTTTCTACGGGTTCTTACCGTGATATTTAATTAATTGAGTTGTCTCGATATTTCAACGTTGTTGCAAACGTCATGATCACGAGAAGACTGGATACTGCGGGTCGATTTAAGAGCAAACAAATCTGTCTACCCTCTTTCTCGTTCGCTTTTGGGTAGTTCACTAAGGGTTCATGCTCAGAGAGTCTTGTAGATACAGTGAGTGTGGTGTGTCGTGATGTGAGTTCGAGTTTCAGAAGTACGTTGAAATATCGAGACAACTCAATTAATTAAAGTAGTACCTTAGTTATTAACATAAAAATGAAGGTCATGAGTTAGCATATTACTAAAAAGCTCGTTAAAAAAATAGCATGGCTTGTTCACCAATTTCGTGCTAGTAACAAATAAGTGTTATAATATACGTTTCACGTAGCGTTTCATAGCCGAGAGTGACGGCTCATTAAAATACACCACGAGAAATTCCCTTTTAATCATAAAATACATTTCTTACAGCAAATCATAAGACGCAAGTACAAAATTGAATAACAGAGCTACGTTTGAAGACGTCAGCAATCACAAAGGAGGTCTTGACGTCCATTCTGCTCGAGGCTTTCCGGGCTCCAGAACCAACGTGATTCCGGTACGACATGACCGATGGTGGCATTGCAGTGATTATTTGAAATCGTGACGGGTAGGGTAACAATCAATTTTTGTAGGATTATCCTAAATGTACAAAGATTAGGTTTCTAATGAAGTCGATAGTTGGATATAGGTAAGGTAAATATAATAATATAAATAATTTTTGAGCATTAAATTTCAATTGTAGGATTCAATTGAATTGCCTCGTGGGTAGACGAGCTAACAGCCCACCTGAAGTTACCGTCCCTCAAGGTCCTCTACATTGCCAGAAGACACTACGCTACCTACGGCCTAACCTTAAGGACTCTCTTCAAAGTGCCTTGGAGATAGTCCTAGTTCTATGTTTTGTATATTGTAGATGGTGTATTATTATTCAAAGAGAAGTCGACAGAAATAGAGAGTTGGCCATTGGCCGGATATTATTTTGGGGTTTTAAAAGGCGTGTTAAGCACTTAATGCGTTTGGATTAGATTGACCCAAGCTATTTTGGTTGATGTGGCTAAATTAAGACTTTATTTTCAGCGGAAGCCTTTATACGTAGCCAAAAAAACAAAATTTTGGTAAAGTTCAGAGGCTCTGTATTAATTGAATTTAAAGAAAATTCGCAGTGGAGAAGTCTAGGTTTTTTTTCTTTTTTTTTATTGCCATGTAGGCAGACGAGCTAACAGCCCACCTGATAGGAAGTGGTTACCGTCGCTCATGAAGCTCTGCAATGTCAAAGGACACTGAGGGGTCGCTACTTACGACCTAACTTTAAGGACCCTCCTCAAGCCTCGTTTGAAGAAGGACAAGTCATAGTGCTCAGGGCATACCGAGGAGGGTGTTATCTGGATTAATATTGTATGACAATTCTGCTCATAAAAAACGAACGAAATCAGAATTTAAAGCACCATAACCACAAATGGGAACAAGAAAATGTTCACAATGACATGGTACTAACCCTTAAGCACGACACGTGTTCCCCAATTATTAATAAACAAAGCTCTAAAAATGTCAGCGATAGTATTACAAACGGTTCTCTCGGCGCTGAACGGGTTGTTACCGAAAATGACAGGGCATGACTGCGCTTTAACCCGCTAAGTAATTACACACGAGTCATAGTCTAACGTGAACGCGGCTGAGTGATGGTGTGTCCATGGGTTAACGGTTGGCTGGATAAATGGGTCTGTTACTAAGCTCTGCTCTCATTGGATGATCTGAAGAGTCCTGTCATCGCTTTTTGCGTCGTCCTAGAGATGTTTATTTTTTAATTTTACGTTTGTTCACTCCAGACTCGAATCACATTGGTTTCCATAAGAACCTATAATTTTACAACAGAATGAATAATTATGTAAGTTTAAGTATGGAAGTATGGATTAATTTTTCGTCAATATAATAATTTATTGTGCCTTTTTTTTTCAGTTGGAGGAAATCACCGGATCCCCACCCGCCCCGGGGTTTGTGGGAGTTGAACCGTACTAAAACCTCCAACCGCTCACATTCAGCGTCCGAACCCCGGCTGAGGCCAGAACCCAGCACGGGGTTTGGAGGGACGGCGCGACGCGTTACGCGCTTGGCACACTTTCCCGTCGCGTCGTCCCCAATTTACTGTACAAATATTAATAAGTCATGACAGTATTGACAATATTTCAAATATGTGTTAGCCTTAATGTCGCAGTCGAATTGTAAAAGGTCTTCATCCCAACAAGTTTGTTGCCCAAATCTGTCTATTACCTATATTTCAAAAAATGTATTTGTTTTCGACACTTTGCTTCCAACACTCACTGTATCATTGGTATTGTCAATAGTATTCCGTGAGTACGGCTATAAAAAAACTTGAGAGGTGTCATGGGACATCCGAATAGAACGAAGTTCCTTTCGATTAAAAGATTTTTTTTTCCTAACGTAACACGCGATAAGGAACGTATTTTAAAAGATTTTGATCACAGCGCCATCTAGCGATAATCATCTAAAACAAAAATAAGGAACGTGTTTTAAAAGATTTTGATCACAGCGCCATCTAGCGATAATCATCTAAAACAAAACGAGATGACGTATTTATGATTTTGGTGTAAAAAAATCTAAATTACTAAAACCAAAAATTGGTTGCCTGTAAAGTCGGTATACGGGCGAAAGTTTTACGTGACAACGACTCGGGCATGGTTAGCCCGCCTAAGAGCGAGGGAGACAGACATAAAAAGTGGAAGGCACGCGTGCCTCTCACTCGCTCCCATTGTGAGCGCATAACGTGAGCGGAGCGTAACGCAGTTTCTTGAAGTGTCACCCGGCAAACCACCGGCCACAAGTTTATAAGACGTTGTCACGTCAAAAGTGTCGTGACAACTTTTCGTAAGAATTTTTTCCGTCTAGCCTCCTTTCACAACGCGTGATAAGGAACTTCGTTCCAAAAAACGTCAAATCGCAAAAGCGGTATTCAGTCTCACTTGTGGTAGCAAAAAACCGCGTCTTGAAAATAAGACGTTATAGCTATAATATACTTAAATCATTGTCACCATAAATGTATTTTTCGCAACCTCAAGGGCCGCGAACTCCGTTGAATTAATAATGTAATGAAAAACGGTACTACAGAATTAATAAATCAAGTAATTTGATTTTGTCGAATCGCAGCCCGAGACGTCGGTTCTAAACGAATTACCGTACCGATGGCTTGTCAACAAAAATTATTGGGTTCGAAAATTTAAGGAAAAACGTCAATAGAAAATTCGGTGAGAGTCGTGTTAATTTGGTGATTACGGTTTAATGTTGTTTGAGGATGTTAAGCAGTTTTTTTTTTGGAAAACAAAGTTTTTCCGTAAGAAAATATTACGTCATCCTATAAGGGAGTGTCTCAGAAAAAACAATTCGAATAATTACAAATTTTGAGATCGAGAGAAAATTAAATCGATTCTAAAAGATTGCTTTAATATACAGGGTGGATCTGTAACTTTGGACAATCTGACGTGAATGATTTTTTTTTTATTCAATTCCTAAAATTTAAATTATGCTAAGTTGTATTTCGACAGGTCATTCACCCCACGTCAGATTGTCCAAAGATACAGATCCACCCTGTATAGTTAAAGCACAGTTTAGAAAAAGTTATTTTTTTGAATGAGCCCCCCAGTTTTAAGTGACATCTCATAAAACCTATAAAAATGTAGCAACTAATAAACTTCCTTTTTTAAATAAACTCAAAGTCAAATACCCTCTTTTTGAAGTAAGATAAAACGATTACGCACAGTCAATAATAGCTAATAAATATGTCGTTTTATAATCGACAATCGATAAGGTAGGGAGCGCTGGTAATTTATCATCTGACGGTCGTGTTTGGTTATTACCCTCCTAATGACAATATTGTGTCCACTTACCGCTAAGGTGTAAGCGATAAGTTGAATGATATCTTATGAAAAGCTGTAGGAAATTGCGAATTTGTTAGAAAAATAATTGTATGTGATTCTAATTGAATTTTTGGAAATTGTTACTCGTTTGATGCAACTTTATTGGAACGAAGTTCCTTATCGCGCGTTATCGAAAGGAGGCTAGACGGAAATTCTTATGAAAAAGTTGGCACGACACTTTTTTTGTTTTAGATGATTATCGCTAGATGGCGCTGTTCTTAAAATATTTTATTTAAGTTATTAAAAAAAAAAAAGTTTATTACAATTCCCTCACTATTAATTCGAAAGGAACTTTGTTTCCCTTGACACCTCTCAACTTTTTTATTTAAATTTAATGGTTTTCCTTTCATTTAATCTATCATGTTTTTTGAGAGGTTAGGTCTCAAAAAGTGATTCTGTCATTTAATGCAGTATAAGTTGTAATCAATTTAAAAATAATATGAATGCACATCGGTTCATTTCCAAAAATAGACGAATCTGTCTTCCAAAATTCCCTAAAATCACTATTGTCAAAATCCTCAAATCAAAATCACTATTGTCTAAGTCCTCAAATCAAAATCACTATTGTCTAAATCCTCAAATCAAAATCACTATTGTCTAAATCCTCAAATCAAAATCACTATTGTCCAAATCCTCAAATCAAAATCACTATTGTCTAAATCCTCAAATCAAAATCACTATTGTCAAAATCCTCAAATCAAAATTCAACTATAGTAAGGAATGCACACTATAAACGTGAAGAAAACATTGTATGAAAATTTATAAGATCCCAAAAGAAAGACAACGAAATAACATAATGCTCTCTTTATTTTTCTACATTAAGTAAACAACTAAAACTAAACAAGCATTTACTGCAGCAGGATGTGAAAATAACTCACGGAAACTACATTTTGAAGTTTTGATAGTAAAATAACTGAGTTAAAAAGAACTTAAACTTGCTTGAAAATAAAATTACTATGTTGGAACTTGGGCAACAACGGAGAAGAGAAAATTGCAGTTAAATTGATCAATACAGAATGACAGTGACAATGCCTAAGTGACATTTTGTATGTGTTTATGTCAAATCATTGAAGGTATTATTTTTTTCCATTCAATTCTTTGAATCGAGACGATCAAATTAATTACTATAAGGTTTCATATTCATTTATTAGCTTATTTTTTACATTATATTAAAAAAAAAAAACATTTACAAAAATAAATTTAAAAATACAATATAAAAAACAGAGGGCCACTGCAGGCGGAGTCTACGACCCAAGCCATCAGTAGTCAGAGCTCAAGAGAGAGGAACCTCCTCACAATACGCGCCGTGTCAAGAACAACCGCCTTCTGAATCAAGCCCTTTACCCAGCCGGGGAGCCAAAGCTTCTCTAGATGTTGGTCGAAGCTTTTCGCTATTAGACCGTGCACAGATACAACGATCGGAACAATGATGGTCGATTCAACACGCCACATGTCGGTCACCTCGTGGGTCAAGTCCAAATATTTTATTACTATACCATTACTATTCATATTCATTTATTAGCTTATTTTTTACATTATATTTTTAAAAAACAAAGTTTTGATTAAAATAATTTATTTGTATTTAAATTCTTATTCAGTTTAAACTAAATCATTTACAATTATATTGAAGTCATAAATAAACTACTTTAAATATTTACTACAATACTATAGAAAAATTCAAAATCGTTGTTTATAAACTTATATTGAATCTAATATTGATGTGCAAACTTTAAAATAAATATTGAATTTCTGTCGCGTGACTCGGAACGCTGCTTTATCAGTTTTCAATGGAACAGATGTTCCCGACATAAATACAATTTAAGTGTCAGTGCAGAACGCGCAATTTCAGCTCGTGTCTCAGATAATAATATAATGTTTATATGAATTGGGAGTTGTTCAGTACGGACAGTATTGTTTTATTATAATGATATTAATAAATGGTTAACGGTACATGGTACAGTTTTATTTAATACAGCTAAGCATTTCTGAGGTCGTATCGCATTTTGGTGAAGTCGTAAATGCCAACTAAGGTTACTCAAAAAAACTATTTAAAGGATTGCAAACCAGCAAAGCGAGTCTATATAAACACACAAAATGATTATTATATTAATCCGACCAACTGCCAACTTGAAGCATAATTCCACATTACATATGGCTATCTCATAATGAGTATGTAAAGTGGCCAACTCTCTTCATACGGCATTACAATAACAAATTTAACGATTGGGCCATCTTGGATCTGACATTAATGACTGCTCTGAAGTATTGAGGTTCCTTAAAAAGGAAAACTGAGAGCATGTTATACGAATCACAACCTTATTCCTAGAATATAAAGAAGTTTTTTCCATGTACGATGTTTTTCTTTGTAATCTTCTCCGGGACAAATCGTGCGTTTTTTAGGGCTTAGTCGAATCATATTTGCCTGAAAAAGTAGGGTCTGGGTTTTTTGAAAATTTATTCGACTGAGTCTGCCAACTTGTATTTTAGATGATGCTGGAGATAATAAATCGATTAAACGATTGTGTTTTTTTTTTTTTTTTTTTTTTTTTTTTTTCAGTTGGAGGAAATCACCGGATCCCCGACCGCCCCGCGGGCGGGGTATGTGGGAGTTGAACCTCACTAAAACCTCCAACCGCTCACACTCAGCGTCCGAACCCCGGCTGAGGTCAGAACCCAGCACGGGGTTTTGTGGGACGGCGCGACGCGTAACGCTCTCGGCACACTTTTCCGTCACGCCGTCCCCGGACGCCGAACCGGCAGCCGCCGGCGATACGGCCACCGGCTCTCTCGGTCGGCGGGCTATCCGAAGCCCGCCAAGATGGCTGGACCGCGTGTCACCCTCCCACGGAATACCCCGCTGGGTCAGAACCAGCGTGGGTCGGGGAGCGCGGTCCGCCATCCTCCGGATGCTCTGACGCAAGGGCGTGCTGAGCGAGACACGACACCTTCTTGGGTCCCCGCTCGCACTCACATGCGTTGGGGACCCGAAACTCTTAAGGGGCCAGATTCCGGGCGAGATCCCGGTTCCGGCCCCTTGCTCGACGGCGGCGGGTTGTTGCGGGGCGGAGAGAAGAATAAATTCTCTCCCTCGCACTCCCCGCCACCCTCTTCTGCGAGATGGTGGACTCGCAGAAGTCGAGCATCGCCTTCCAGGACTCGTCGCTCTCGAGCATCGACGCCACGACGCCCGGGAGCGACAAGTCCGGTCCTATTTGTTGGACCAGGACACACCGCTGCTGCTCCCATGCAGGGCAGACAGCGAGCGTATGCTCCGGTGTGTCCCGGTCACAACCTACACAGTGATGGCACCTCGTCGTCGGCTCCACCTGAATGCGGTGCAGATACCGCCCGAAGCATCCGTGCCCGGTCAGCATCTGCACCGCCCAAAAGGTGAGGCGTCCTTCGCCACGACCCACCCAATCCTTTAGGACGGGGCGGATCGCCTCGACGGTCCGCAGACCCCAAGTAGGGTTAGCGATACGTCGCTCCCACGACTCCATTACGGACCGCCGAGATTGGGCCTTCCGATCCCGAACAGCTTCCCGCAGGGGACGCACTACGCCCCGGGCCCGGAGGTCGCATCGCCAACGATAATCGTCAGCGAGCGCCTCCGCCTCCAACTCCCAGGGCGGCGTCCCCGCCAGCACGCACGCCGCCTCAAACGCGACGGTGCGGTACCCGCGGATGACCCTGATAGCTACGATGCGCTGTGGCCGGCGCAAGTATCGGGCAAAAGTTGCCCGAGTACGAGGCTCGGCCCAAACGGGCGCACCGTACAGGGCCATCGAGCGCACTACCCCCGCGTAGAGGCGGCGCACCGCGTGGCTGGGTCCCCCGATGTTCGGAAGCAACCGACCAAGATGGCCGGCCGTCCTCACAAGTCGAGGGACCAGCTGCTCGAAGTGGGTCCGGAAGGTCCAACGGCTGTCCAGCACGAGGCCGAGGTACTTAAGTTGTACCCCGACCCCGATTCGGACGCCTCCAACCATGATGTGGGCGTCGACCGGTGGCGCCACCCTGGCCCTGTGAAACCACAGGGCCTGGGATTTGTGTAGCGCCACGTCGAGGCCCAACCTCCTTATTCTGCCGACGACGAGGGCCACCCCCGCTGTGGCAAGACGGGCAGACTCTCCGTGGTCATCCCCCCGGGCCATGACCAATGTGTCATCCGCGTAACAAATTACGCTAAGGCCCGGGGGGAGGGCGCCCCTCAGCACCCAGTCGTACCCGATATTCCACAGGAGGGGTCCAAGAACGGACCCCTGTGGAACACCGCGCACGACCTGGAACCGGTGCAAGGTCCCACCGTACCCGGTACATTCGACCGACCTGGCCTCCAGGTAGGAGCCGATCAGCCGGCGGAGATAGAGGGGCACTCCATGCCTCTCCAGTGCCCCCCCAATCACGGACCAGGGCAGGGTGTTAAAGGCGTTGGCGATGTCGAGCGACACCGCCAAGGCCACCCCACCCTGGGAGACGGCCTCCTCCGAGAGGGTCCGGACGCGCAGAATCGCATCTACGGTCGAACGACCCTCCCGGAAGCCGTACTGCTCCGCCGACAGATCGGGTCCAACCCCGACCAGGTGCTGAACGATGCGGGCAGCCAGAACGCGTTCCAGCAATTTGCCCACCTCGTCCAGCAGCACAATGGGACGGTAACCGGCGGCTGAGTCCGCCGGGCGCCCCTCCTTACGTAGGAGGACCAGTCTGCCCGTCCTCCAGAGCGAGGGAAACCGTCCCGACTCCAGGCATGAATTGTACAGCCTCAGGAGTCGGTCCCCTAGGACATTGAGGGCCAAGGCTAGGACCCGGCCGTGGATGCCGTCCGGGCCGGGTGCCGTGTCTTTTCTACTCATTTTGACCACGGCCTCATGGAGCTCATCCTTCGTGATGTGAGGCACCTCAGCAGTGGCTTCACCGCCGGTGTGATCCGGCGGTTCACCCATAGCAGGCGGAGTAAATCCGTCCTGCTCCTGCGGGAACAACGCCGAAACGATGTCCCGCAGCTGCTGAGGCGGGAGACGCTCGGTCAGGGGAGGCGCCCACGGGCGCAGCTTGCCGCGCACCGCTTTATAGGGGCGCCCCCATGGATCATCGTCGAGCGTCCCCAAGAGTGACTCCATGTGCCTCTCCTTGGCCTGCTTGATGGCCAGCTGCATGGCGCCCCTCGCTTCAGCGTACTCGCCATACAGCCGGGCCTCCTCCTCCGCGAACGCGACGGGATCGTCGCGGCGCGCGAGGATGCGGCGGCGATGTCTGGCGCACCGGCGCCTCGCCCGGACGCATACAGCACGGAGCTGCGCTATCTCAGGCGACCACCAGTACGCCGACCTGTTAGGAGGCCGAGGGCCAACCCGGGGCATCGAAGCATCGCTAATGCGATGCATCGTGTCCCGGAGCCATTGCGCCTCGACCTCCACGTCCACTGGGTGTGGACGCATAGGCGTCCACGCCGCCACCGTGGAGGCTTCCACCAAGCGCTCCTTGTCCAGGAGCTTCAATGCCCACCTGGGGAATGACCGGGGCGCAGTTCCACGGGCGACCGCAGTTGTCGTGGGAGCGGAAAGATCGAACCGGATATACCGGTGATCCGATAGCGATTCCGCCCCCACCAGCACCTCCCAACCGCGGATGCGTTGTGCGATGACAGGGCTCGCGAACGTAACGTCCACGATGGACTCGCCCTGCCACCGCACGCAAGTCGCGACCGACCCTCTGTTCAAGACACAGAGTCCGGCCGCGACCGCCCACTCCTCCAATCGCCTACCCCGAGGTTCGGTGCGGGGGCAACCCCAAGCGACTGACTTCGCATTGAGGTCCCCCGCCAGTATCACAGGACGGGGAGCGGAGCGCTGAGTAATCGCTCCGAGCCCGTCCAGGAACTGCTCGAACTCGAGAATAGGTCGATTTGGAGAGAAATACGCCCCGATCACGACGGTATCTTCCATCATCGCCGCGACGAACCCTGGTCCCTTGGCCACCATTACCAAGGGCGGGATCGCCGCGGCTCTCCTACGTGGATGGCCGCCAAGCCGCACTCGTCCCCGAACCAGCACTCATCTGCCGGGGGAACAAAGTACGGCTCCGCGACCACCGCTACGTCAATGGACCACTCCGCCATGCTCTGAACCAACATGTCCTGAGCCCTGGCGGAGTGGTTCAAATTTCCTTGGAGGAAGCGACGGGTGTAGTCCATTACTGAACCACATCCATCGCTCCCTCCCCTCCTCCATCGCCCCCGCCATCGGGCGCACTAGGCGCCACGGCGGGGTCTGAAAAACGCCGGCCGGTACTCCCCCGGCCGACTTCTTCTGTTGGCGCCGCTTCATCTTGCGGCGCCTGTTACGCTCCGTGTTACCACCAGACGGGGAGCAAGCCTTGCCCCCCGCCCGGTGATCGGCCCTGCGACCGGCCGCGGCGCACAACGCGCAGTGCGGCGCGGCCGAGCACACGGCCGCTTTGTGTCCGGTTTGACCGCAGCGGAAGCACAATCCGCTGCGGTCTACAGTGCTGGTGCACCTGGCGACGCTGTGCCCCGTACCGAAGCACTTGAGGCATCGCCAGGCGCGTGACTCCAGCAGCCGCACGTGGGCTGCAACCCAGCCCACGCGCAGCCTGCCAGGGTCCCCAGCCGGCCTTCCGGGCGGAGGAGTGGCCAGGGAGGTGGCGGCCCCGACCGGGCACCGTACCCACACCGAGCTGGCCCCGGTGTAACCTTGGCGAAGTTCGCCTACGGTTACATTTTCCGGGGCGCACTTGCCCTGGGCGGCGATGGCCGCCACCACCTCCTCCCTGGTGGTGCAGTCATCCAGGCCGGTTACACGCAGCTCAGCCATCTTGACCGGCCTGTGCACCTTGACCTCCCCCTCCGGCCATACGACCCGCAGACCCGACACCAGACGGTCCGCGACACTGTCACTGTCAGCGCCGGGACACTCCAGCAGTCGGGCCCCATTGGCCGTATGCCGGATGCGGAGGCCATCCTCCGCCCCGATCTCCCTGAGGTCCACGGCCGCACGCGCCTTGGCCATGACGTCGGGGTATGTCAACCCCTTCGCCTGGCCGGCAGGCAGCAGGGTGACCACCACTGCAGCCTGCCGCGGCGCGCGCGGCTTCTTCTTAGCCTTCTGGCTTTTCTTCTTCTTCTTTTTTCCGGCGGCGGGTGCTCGACCCGATTGGGGAGCAACCGCGACCGCCGGAGTCGCATTCGTGGTTTGGGCAGCGGTCGGCGTTCTCCCCAGCTGAGGAGTCGTCTTGGCCGCTGCCCTTGTCTCGTTCGGTGGTGGTTGGGTTGGAGTGGCCACAACCCTGGCCCTCTTTGCGCCCCGCTTAACAACCTCAGTCCATCCCTCATCCATATTGGATGGGGGCGGAGGAAGCGGGCGGGGCTGAGGTGCTGGTACCGGAGCCGGTGTCCCGCCGCCACTCTTCTTGTTTTTCCGGGTCGGAGCCGTTTCCCGACCCGGGAGTTTAGCCGGGGGGGCAGGAGCATCGGGAGGAGGAGGCGGCGCGGATGGGGCAGCACCACTCAGTGCCGCCACAATCCCCTTGAGTTCGGCAATTTGCTTTCCGAACTCCTCCGCCAACTCCCGCCTGATGCAAGCAACCAGCTCCTCCCGGGTTTCCGCCTGCTGCGCTCTGGCCCGTGGTGACGCAAGTCGCCGCGGGGGCAGACACTCGTCGCTGGTCTGCGACTTTTTGGCCCGCGTCACCCTGGTGGCGTCCGGCTGTGCAGGCGGTGGCGGGGGCCGCGCCCTCCGCGAACCGCTCGCCGCCACGACAGGTTCAGGCCTCTGAGCCTCGAGGGTCGTCAGCCTCCTCTTGAGGAGAGCCACCTCCGCCCTCGACCTCTCCAACTCGGTCTGCAGGGTTGCGTCGCGACTGATGGCCGCCGCGACGGCAGGCATGATCCTGCCAGTCTCTTTGGCCACCCGTCGCCACGCCAGCGCATAGGACGGGCGCACAGTGTTGTACCGATATGTGGCATTAGTGGCCCGTCGCTTTATGGCCTCGAGAACAGCGACGGGGCTCTCTAAGAGCTCCCCGTCAGCCGTTTGGGCCGAGGCAAGGGCTATCGCCGACCGCGTCGGCGAGGCGGGGGTCTCCCGCGGCCCTCCCTTTGTCCCTCCGGTGCAGTGGGAACCTCGTTTCGTGGGTCCTCGTGGCATCTCCTCTTCCGAGGAGGCGGACGAAGGCCCACTACTCGAGGTCCGGCGCGTTGCGGTCTTCCGCTTGCGCCGGACTTTCCCACTTTGGTCTTCCGAGCAGGCATCGCTCGCGACGACACTCGCGCACGATGCCCACCCTGACCCTACGCCAGTGGCATTCTCCGACACAGGGGCCTGGTCGCCTACCCCTGTGCGGGCTTCGGTGATGGACTCAACGTCCATCACACCACAAGGTTGGGGGGAGTAACCGCACTAGCGCGATTACTCCCAGGCACCCAACCTCACGGCCGCTCTCCCGTTGCTGTTTTGGCACCACCCGGGGACCACGTGTGGGGTTAGCCTTCAGTGAAGGTGGTCACGCCCACGGACGCCAGCAACGGGGGCCCCCTAAACGATTGTGTAGGTTCGATTCTGAGTGTTATGGCTTCTATATTTTATTTTTAGTAGTGACACGAATGTTAATAAGTGTGGTAATGGTGATTTAAGGGTTAGCTCATTTTTTAAATGCCTAAAGTAGTGTATTAATTATTTATTATTAATTAAGTAAGTAAATTGTCTAAGATTGGTACTACCAGATTCGCTATATTGGTACCGGATCCGGTTTCAGGATTTGCAATCCCTACTTACGTTTTTTTTTTTTTTAGTTGGTGGATATCACGGTATCAGATCAGATCAGATCCGGTATGTGGGAGTTAAACCGCACTAAAACCTCCAACCACTCACACTCAGCGTCCGAACCCCGGCTGAGGCCAGAACCCAGCACGGGGTTATGAGAGACGGCACGACGCTTTACGACCAAGGCACTCTTTCCCGTCGCGTCGCTCCCTCCCTAATTACGTGGTAATTATACCTGCTTCCATCTGGTGAGTCACCGTTGGCTCAGCTTATCTAGTAAAACATGTATTAACAATTTTGAACTTAATTATACACAAGACAGCAATAACGAAGTGAACAATTTATTCCTCTATATTCAAATTAAAAACATTTAATCTACATAAATTAAAACTACAAATAATAACACGATAACGTATCCACGCGTATTTAATGGCCCGCTTGACAATTCGCGGGCGAGTTAAATGCAGGCGGGCAAATTTGTACCGTTTAATTTTGCCCCATTATTGATGGGCATTTATCGATGGTAATTTGATTCGTGTTGTAGTTTGATTTAAAGGGTTTGGTATTTGTTTAATTATGACTGTTTTTTTAATAGTTTTTCTTTTACTAATACTTTTTCTGCTAATACGAAAAAAGTTCCTTAAAAAAGAACTTTAAGTTTATCCACAGATTTAAAACTTTCCATTCGGTGAAGAGTTATTGCCATTTGACCAGTAGTCAGCCCATCTAAATATAAGTCTGACGACTATCCCAAAGACACTACATGGCGTTCACTTAGTGTCTTATGTTAATAAGAGGTTTTGTTAACTCAGTTTGTTCGTTTAAAAATCTGGTACTGTTGACATCTTGACTGGAGTTGGCAAGATTGACTTTAAGTAGCACCTTTCAGATGGAAGCTTCGTTAATGTCATTACAAAGATCCATGGGCAACAGTTACTTATGCCCATCCTTGTTAACCTGCCACACCAAAAATAATAAATTTTCATTACAAAAAGAAACCCTGCTTTATTATGTGGGGATGAAATGTGATTTCTTTGATCGATTTCCTGTTCGGACGATAGTCGTTTAGCCTCCGTCTTGCTCATATATTATTCACGTATCGATAAGTATAGAGCATTAGTGTCTTACCTACATTTCACTTTGTCATGTGATTTTTTATTCCGTAATCGTTTGACCTCGTTTCGTAAATATATGTCAACATGCTTTATTTGAAAAACATGATAAAGTTTTTAGTTTGAGAAAAAATGTTTGTTGTTTTCGAGGGTAGGTACAACTCTTTTTTATAAGGTTTATCAGCTTGTAGTCTAACGGTCGTGGTAGCCGAGTGGTCGAAGCGCTTCCTTCCGAACGGGAGGTCGCGGGTTCAAATCCGGCTTGTACCTCTAAATCTAAATGTGAAAAAGATTTATGTGCGATTTTTCACAACACCACTGGCTAAAAACGGTGAAGGAAAACATCGTGAGGAAACCTGCATGTCGGAAAAGGGTTCTAAAAATCCTTTGAAGATATGTGAAGTCCCCAATCCGCATTGGGCAAGCGTGGTGGACAGTGGTATGCCTAATCCCTCTTCTGAGGAGACCTGAGCCCAACAGTGGGCAGTAATGGGTTGGTACAGGGGTCTAACGGTGGTGATACTTAATATCTATAGGTCATTAGCTCATTTACCAACTGACAAAACTGCTAAATACATCAGCATTTCATAGGTTAAGTAACTTACAAATGAACTGAAATTTACAAAACAAAAACTACTCTCACAAACTTAAATTATCAAAGAAATGCCCTTGAGAATTTCGCGCACCGGTTCCGAAAGGGTTAACGCTAAACCGTTCGATTAATTACCGATACTAAGCTCTAGATTTGCGTGTTAACCCTAAAACGCTGATACCATCGTTCGTTCTATTCGTTATGTCATGCATCAAGGCTAAAAGCTCCTGTTTTAATGCTCCAATAAATATCTGTAGTAGGCCAGAATACATAATAATATAGGTAGAAC
This sequence comes from Trilocha varians, assembly GCA_030269945.2. Taxonomy (NCBI): domain Eukaryota; kingdom Metazoa; phylum Arthropoda; class Insecta; order Lepidoptera; family Bombycidae; genus Trilocha; species Trilocha varians. Next base: position 11,413,018 of record AP028265.1, read on the forward strand.
AATATGGTACTAATAAAGGTTTTGTAAAGCTCTTTGCTTGATGTAGACTTTGAATGGTATGTTTGACCTTTATTATATTAGGTTGTCAAATATCTCTCTTCCGCTTTTTTGCTCTTTATTCAATGCTTTATAAAAAGTGTTAGTGATCGGATTTAGTTCAAATATGCGCCGTTTTGTGCGATAATCTGTTTCCATCTAGACGGCAACTTCATAATACCTCCCTTCATAGAAGCCCCCCTCCTTTTTCGCGAAGAACTCGGACAGCCACTTTTCACAAGCCTATTTTAAGGTTCAATTTTACACTATTTATATTATTTCATAACAAGTCATTGTTGCCCACAGCTGGGTTCAGCAATAGTGCATCACGCTTGCCCAATGCGGATTGAGGACTTCACATATCTTCCAATATTATTGGAAAAGGATTTCAAAACCCTGCATATTATGTAGGTTTCATCATGTTTTGTTTCATCGTTTTTAGCCAGTAGTCAAGTGGTAACCCGTACGAAAGGTAAGCGTTTTAACCACTCGGCCACTACGACTTTCGCAGATACGAAAAATATGAAATATACTAGCTATTGCCCGCGACATCGTCTGCGTGAATGCTATGTACAGCGCCATAATAATATACCAACAATTGTATCTTTTAAACTAACATTAATTGACTGGTCTTCTTCTTTACCTTTCATATCTACACTAAGCACAGTAACAGAATAAGACTGTTTTTTCGTAAAATTTAAGTGCAAAAAGTGCTAATTCAGACCCGCTTCGAATAAATGACTTTAAGGTGATTTTGCTGAATTAAGGCAAAAGTTGTGACTAAAGCAGATGTAGAAAATAATCAAATTAAGACAAATATAAGATAAGATTAGAAGATAGCGTAAAAAAACATGCTTATAGAACTTCTCAATGAACCACAATAGTGGTTTGGCTCTCCGCAGCCAAAATATAAAGAGAGTCCGGACCGGTGACGCGGAAGCAAGCGACGTACCGGTGCCCGTGTGAGAAGCAGCCCGTCCTGAGGTCGACACCCGCTGTCTCCAGTGTCTGCCCCAGCGACTTATTGATAGTCATCGCGAAGCAAACACTCACAGGGAACTGTACGCGCTTGAACTGGAACGGAAAGTTCAGGAACATACCTCATGGTATGAGAGGAATGAGTAATATAAATACTGCGTCGCCGACGCCAGAACCCGTAAGAATTTCCGCCTCAATTGTGTGTTTGTGGAGCGAGATGACTTTAAGACGGGTCCCGTTACACAACTTCGGAGGAGATAGGTTCCGAAGAAGCATAATCGGGGCACTGACCTTCAGCTTGACAGTATGTGCTGGAAAACCACTTGCTGACAGAGAGTTCAAAAATTCTACAGGATAATGTGTAGCATCATCTTGCTCAACGACAGTTCATTTCCCTCAATTTCTGAGAGAATTCGTTAATTGCAGCAGCCTGGTCATTTTAGGGTGTCAAAATGGCTCGCTCACACACCCAAGAATTCTGCTGGTGTAATTTACGACTGATGTCGTTGTACACACAGCGAATGAGTTCTTCTAAGCTAGATACAACTCTACCGAGAGACATTGGAAGCACCACTTGTCCACCTCTCTCTTCGGAGAATTCTTGAGCACGTCCAAATTGGGGATGGATATACTTCGTAGGTGTGCTTGTTCTTCAAAAACACTCACAACATAAATTTGCAAAAATTTTGAAATATCTGTAGATAGTAGCGAACCAATTTGATGGTAAACTTGTCCCTGGATCTTGAATATCGGCATGAACCCTGTTTCAACGATTTGATTTGCACCAAACGAAGTCATCTGGAAGGCGCTATTATAGGCTCGAATGTTTTTCAAAAAATGGCTGGACCCGGATGTTCGCCGCTTAGTAAGAGTTTCAACAGTTCTGGTGGGTCTTGCATAGACTCCAAGCGTACCCTTTTTTTTTTTTTTTTTTTTAGTTGGAGGAAATCACCGGATCCCCGCCCGCATTATGCGGGAGTTGAACCGCACTAAAACCTCCAACCGCTCACACTCAGCGTCCGAACCCCGGCTGAGGCCAGAACCCAGCACGGGGTTTGGAGGGACGGTGCGACGCGTTACGCCATCGGCACACTTTCCCGTCGCTCCGTCCCCGGACGCCGAACCGGTAGCCGCCGGCGAATACGGCCACCGGCTCTCTCGGTCGGCGGGCTTTCCGAAGCCCGCCAAGATGGGACCGCGTGCCACCCTCCCACGGAATACCCCGCTGGGTCAGAACCAGCGTGGGTCGGGGAGCATCCCCCGGTCGCTCTTGCTTAAGGCGCGTGCTGAGCGAGACACGACGCCTTCTTGGGTCCCCGCTCGCACTCACATGCGTTGGGGACCAGAAACTCTTAGGGGGCCAGATTCCGGGCGAGATCCCGGTTCCGGCCCCCTGCTTGACGGCGGCGGGTTGCTGTCGCTGGGCGGAGGGAAGTGTACAATCGCTCCCTCGCACCCCCCGCCACCCTCTTCTGCGAGATGGTGGACTCGCAGAAGTCGAGCATCGCCTTCCAGGACTCGTCGCTCTCGAGCATCGACGCCGCGACGCTCGGGAGCGACAAGTCCGGTCCTATTTTCCTGACCAGGACACAACGCTGCCGCTCCCACGCGGGGCAGAGCGCGAGCGTATGCTCTGGCGTGTCCTGGTCGCAATACACACAATGATGCCATCTCGCCGTCGGCTCCACCTGGATCCGGTGCAGATACCTCCCGAAGCACCCGTGCCCGGTCAGCATCTGCACCATCCAATAGGTGAGGCGTCCCTTGCCACGACCCACCCAATCCCTGAGGACGGGGCGGATCGCCTCGACGGTCCGTAGACCCCAAATGGGGTTGGCGAGTCGTCTCTCCCACGACTCCATAACGGACCGCCGAGATTGAACCTTCCGATCTCGGACCGCTTCCGGCAGAGGACGCACCACGCCCCGGGAGCGAAGGTCGCATCGTCAACGATAATCGTCGGCGAGCGCCTCCGCCTCCAGTTCCCAGGGCGGCGTCCCCGCCAGAACACACGCCGCCTCAAACGCGACGGTGCGGTATCCGCGGATGGCCCTGATGGCTACGATGCGCTGTGGCCGGCGCAGGTACCCGGCATAAAATGCACGGATACGAGGCTCGGCCCAAACGGGCGCACCGTACAGGGCCATCGAGCGCACTACCCCCGCGTAGAGGCAGCGCACCGCGTCACTGGGTCCCCCGACGTTCGGGAGCAGCCGACCAAAGTTAAGCAACCTTCAAAAAGACAAATTGTGATGTATTTAATTGTTTCTAAACACCCTTTATTATTATATATAAGGCTAATAATATGACTTGATAAACAAGTGTTTAGTTTTTACAAGAATTTAGTTCAGTTTATCTGTACGAATAAGGCGTAATCTCTTCACTAACTTTGGACGTTACGTACGAAAATAAATGTATTTAACATGAAATTACTCTCTCTTACCGCGTCACTGGGTCCCCCGACGTTCGGGAGCAGCCGACCAAGGTGGCCGGCCGTCCTTACCAGTCGGGGAACCAGGTCCTCGAAATGCTGTCGGAAGGTCCAACGGCCGTCCAACACGAGGCCGAGGTACTTAAGATGCACCCCGACCTCGATCCGGACGCCTCCAACCATGATGTGGGCGTCGACCGGTGGCGCTGTCCTGCCCCTGCAAAAACACAGGGCCTGGGACTTGTGCAGCGCCCCGTCGAGGCCCAACCTCCTTATCTTGCCGACGACGAGTGCCACCCCCGCTGTGGCAAGACGGGCAGACTCTCTGTAGTCATCCCCCCGGGCCACGACCAACGTGTCGTCCGCGTAACAGATTACGCTAAGGCCCGGGAGGAGGCGCCCCTCAGCACCCAGTCGTACCCGATATTCCACAGGAGGGGCCCAAGAACGGACCCCTGTGGAACACCGCGCACGACCTGGAACCGGTGCAAGGTCCCACCGTACCCGGTACATACGACCGACCTGGCCTCCAGGTAGGAGCCGATCAGTCGGCGGAGATAGAGGGGCACTCCGTGCCTCTCCAGTGCCCCCCCAATCAAAAAACCAGATGCACAACACATCCCATTGGGCTCCCCTCTCCATTTGCAGGCTCGACAAAGGGCGCACACTTCCGTGTGCGGCGTAGTTAATCGCAACATTGTACATGAATCCACTTCCCTCTTTATTTAGCCATGGTTGCTCTTGCAACTCCTGCATTCTGTCCCGGTCTTGCGATACATGAGCAGAAGTATCGTCACGTACGTCCTGATAACTTTGCTGAGCAGCTGTACTATGCTCTTCAAGCTGCTCATCAGTCTCCAACGACCGTGAAAGAGCAGGCTGAGAGTGATCTCTCCTTAACTGAGTATCCTGCTCTTCAAGATTTTAAATCGACTGAGTTTCCGCAATGTGTTCTTAAAGAGTAGCCATTAGCCAACCTAGCTTCATACTCAACGGCGGTTTCTAGACATCGAGCTAACCTTTTCCTTCGAGTATCGTTTGAACATTGGGATAAATTAGATCGTTATCCAGGCATTTTAAGTATTTTAAGTCGAAACTAAAATTAAATAATAATATTATAATGATAGCTAAAGAGTTCAATTTGACTAACCACACGATGACTTATAGCAAAGCAGGTAACCTCAGTTTTGACATTTGATGTACGAAATGATAGCGCGATTCAGAATATACAAATTTATACGCCAACGCCATCTAGTTAGCAAATAGGAAACATTGTCCCACAATGACATAATCAAATTTAAATTATTTATATCAACAAAAAAATGCTTCCATATGTAATTCGACTTGAAGGCCAATAGATGTCGTTGCTCTAAAATTGCTTAATGAAATTTATTTAAATGTATACATCTTGCTAATCTCTGAAACGAATTAAATACACATTTTTAAGAAGGAACAGAACTCCTTGTATCTATGGCAATTAAAAAAATAACCATTGACAGTGCCAAAAATGACACAATCAAATTTAAATTATGGTATAAGAGCTAGCAACGTTTTTGACAGAGTATTTACCGATACGGACTGTCTAGTAGTAGCCTCCAGCCGGTAGTGGTAAGGTCTGGATAAAAAACCGATTTTTAAAATTTTTTTTAGACAAATTTCGTTAAATTATTTTTATTGTACTTTATGCTGCATGAATAATTTATTATTGCCAGATATTTTTTGTTGTTTTTCTGTGCCAGACGCTAATTCTGAATGATTTTTTTTAATGAATCTTTTTAAGCACTTAAAAACCTAAAATTAATTTGCCAACTGATATAAAAGTGAAAGAGTATGAGAGATAGCATATATAAAAATAAAAACTGGCTTTACTGAAATGTTTGTTTTCCCGACGTTGCTAGCTCTTGTACTAATAAAAAATGCTTCCACATGAAATTTGACTTAAACGCCGATAGATGTCGGTGCTCTAAAATTTTTGAATGAAATTTATTATATTTATATCCCGTTCCTCGGAAATGATCGCACTATAATATATAGCCTATGTGTTGACCCGACTTCTAAGCAATATTCTTGCCAAATTTGAAGTACATCGGTGCAGCAGTTTTCGAGTTTATCCCGGACAAAGCTGACTTTTTTACAGTACTAAATGTATGGATTCTGAATCGCGCCATCATTATGTTCAACGGTTGTTTGACTTGGGAGAGTGTATTTTGCAATGTTGACTTTTCTATCATTTTATTATATGTATATAGATATTAAGAGTTTTAAGAGTTAGTTTTTTGTTTGTAGAAAAAGCTTAACAAAAAGCAAGAGGCTGGCCTCTTCCTTATATGACAGTCAAAAACTTATTTTTTTCACGAAAACCTATGGTATAAAATGTTAGGTATGTTACACATAGAATAAAAACTAATTTCCACAAATAAAAATATGCTTGAACTAAATCATAAAGACCATTTTAATTATAAAACGTCTAGTTAACAAAGCAAAGTAGGTTAAATAAGGGTTAGTAAAGTATATAAATTATTACTAATGAGGGTATTAATTATAATTCAAAAGCATTTTCCAATTATTATAACTTTGATAACACAACGGAGTTTTGTATAAAAAGTATAAAATGGTCGTTTGTCGATGTTTTGAGATTTAAGTTCTTAAATACAATTATAGAAGTTTAGTTAAGCCTTCGTTCGCATTAAGCGACCTTAAGGGTAGGCCGTAGGTAGCGGCCCCGCAATGTCTTCTGGCAATGCAGAGGTCCATGAGCGACGGTAACCGCTTACGATCAGGTGGGCCGTTAGCTCGTCTGCCTACAAGGCAATAAAAACAAAAAAAAGTTAAGCAACCTTCAAAAAGACAAATTGTGATGTATTTAATTGTTTCTAAACACCCTTTATTATTATATATAAGGCTAATAATATGACTTGATAAACAAGTGTTTAGTTTTTACAAGAATTTAGTTCAGTTTATCTGTACGAATAAGGCGTAATCTCTTCACTAACTTTGGACGTTACGTACGAAAATAAATGTATTTAACATGAAATTACTCTCTCTTTTTAATAGCTCAATTAACAAAGAACTTTAAAATACCACACTCAAAAATAAACGAATTATACAAAAACACAAAGTTAGTCAAAAAAGATTTTTAAATGATAACGAAAGGTGAAAAAATAAAATGTGGTTCAAGAAAATGTTTTTGACATAACTGTCACACGAAAACGTGTTCTCAAAACCCTCGACCACAGAATAATTATTATACAGAAATAAATATCGCAGTAAAATCTTTTTTTTTTACTGCAAGGTAGATAAACGAGCATACAGCCCACCTAATGGTAAGCGGTCACAATCTGAATTTCAATATTTTTTTTCATATACTGTAGGTACTTCTAAATGTAGAGGAAGTCAACACAAAAATAACCTTTTTATGGACTAATAACAATAATGTCTGTTGCATTTTCATAATCGATTTATTTTTTTTTTGTTTATTTATTGTAAAATTGTATAATACTTAAAAAAATATGCTCATAATACAAAAAAGACATGCCCGCTGAATTTCTTGCCAGTTCTTCTCAGGACGGTGGCTTTATTTTTTGTTGTGTTCGAACTGAAGGTGGCTTTTAACTTTTGACGTCAACAAGAATGAGTACGTCATCAATGTTGAAAATAAAGTATTTCATTTCATTTCAATAATAGTATTTTTGTACTAAGAATACAACAATCGGCGGCATTATCACTTAAAGTGATAAGTCAGAGTTATTTGTTTCTGTATATTTATTCTGTGTCTCGACTTTACAAGTGATCCGTGACCAGAAATATTATAAAGCTGTCGTAGCGTGCTAAGGGGAGATTATAAAGTTAAATTTTAAAGATTGTCGGGTGTTTACTTAAAACAAGGACATTGTAAAGTTAAAGTAATTATTGATAAATAATGTTTAATTGTTTGTGAAAATTAGAGCAAAAGTATAGATGGGAAAATGGATTAAATTGTTTAAAAGAATTGCAGTAATATGAACCATTGACTAAAATCTAACTAAGGACAGAATGGAGTAATGAGCACAAAATTATAATAAAAAGGGCGTTACATTTGAACTGTTATGCGGGTATCTGCGCACCTCTTACTCCCACCACTGTAACTCCTGTGTAGCCATCCACAGCGGCAACCATTGTAATGACTTTGAGCAGTGAAGCCCAGGAAAACCCGAGGGAAAGCTAACTTGTCTTAGACCCCCGCAACGAAATTAATCAGAAGATGATGAAGGAGTTATTTGCACTTTTTTTGCAGGGTAGATAGATTTTTGATCAGAGCTAACGAACCATCTGATGATAAGTGGTGACAGTCGCTCATGAATCTTTGCGATGCCAAGGATACTTACACAGGACTTTCTTAAAGAGGTTCAACATATAACACTGATCTTTTAATGTCTCATTAATTTCCTTTCCTCTTGTTTTATATTCAGGAAACCAGACACTAACCATAGCTCTTCGTTGTCAGTAGTTTTCCTTTTTCTTCGATAACTTCAATCGTGAACAAGCAAATCTACTTAGTTCATTTAAACTTCATTGAACACTCCTTTCAAACGTTATTAGAACATTTTTGCAACTCATGTAATAAGATTTTCAAGAAAGTGGTTTCTTTTCTCAGTAAAGATAGTTCATCAATTGTAAAATTAGTGAACGAGAAAAATAGTTGTTGGTGTAAAACACTTAGAAATAATCGAGGTTTTATCACTTTTTACCTCTTAAAAATGAATAAAAAGTCCGAAAATGATGACATTGCATGAAACTGGTAGAGCGATGATCATCAGATCTTCTCAAAGTAGTATTTCATTTGGATGCTATATACGTAATAATAGTAATAAAACTTTTATATCTCACCTTAAGAAAGTACAAATGTAATAAAATAGTAATTTCGATAACATACTTATAAGAATACTCTTAAATAAGAAACTCTAATCGGTTATACACACTTCGTTGATGACTCGTCAGAAGCTACGGGACCTCGGATGGGAGGTTTTATCACATCCACCATATAGCCCGGACATAGCGCCAAGTGATTACCACCTGTTCCTGTCCATGGCGAACGCCCTTGGTGGTGTAAAGTTGAACTCAAAAGTGGCTGTCCGAGTTCTTTGCAAATAAGGAGAGGGGCTTCTACGAGGGAGGTATTGTGAAGTGGCCGTCTAGATGGAAACAGATTATCGAACAAAACGGTGTATATTTGAACTAAATCCGATCACTTTAACACTTTTTATAAAGCATTGAATAAAGAGCAAAAAAGCGGAAGAGATATTTGACAACCTTATATTATATGCCTTCTCCAATCGTTCCATTGTTTTATCCATATTACTATATTAAATACATATTCGTACAAAATCTCAACCAAAACGGTAACAGGGAAGTGTATTAAATATAGCTTTGAAAGAAAAATAAAAGGCTATAAAAGCGATGTTTCCAAGAAAATACTAGGAAAATCCCTTCACGATAAAAATATTTACAGAGTATATAAAAAGCTTATGAATAAACACGGAAAAATTGTAAATATAACAAGCAAAAGTAATACAGATGTAAATTAAATTAGGTCTTACGTCACGTCTGAGTTCTAGCGAAGGGCCGGAAAAATATGTGGAATATATCAAAAGAACCGTCCTACACAAACAACGGTTGACAAAACTGTTTTTGCATACACCTGTGTTAGGGTGCGGCTACATGCATACTGAAAATATTTGAGATATTATTGAAATGAAATGAAATGAAATTTATTTATTAACAAATCGTCGCCTCAGTGCTTGTTTGGCCTATCTGACATTTTTTACGAAAATGACTTTTTAATGCAGTATTATAAAGAATAAAATTTCCATCCGACTGGTAATTTCTTTTTTTAAATATTCAATTCTAAAACAATAAAAATCTCATTTCAATTTTTTTCTCAACACGGCGCTTAAAGAAAATTCCGTGCTTGTTTGCTGTCTCCTGTAAAATTTGCTCGAGTGCAGATAGGCCAAACAAGCACTGAGGCGACGAAATGACAAAGGACAATAAAGATTTTTCAGTGAACCCCGCACTAGGATAACCCTGTGTCGCGGGAGATTTAAGTTGCACTGAATGAAACTATGTAAAGGATGGAATATTGCGAGTTTAAATTGACCAGCTTCCCGGTTTCCGATTAAGGTGAAATCTTACATGCGTATGTATACCCAGTGAAAATGCAATAATATGGAGCTGATCTGACGATGGGGACCGAAGGTTTTTTTTGAGCTTCTCTGAGAACCTCCTACCACTCACACTCAGCGTCTGAACCCGGGCTGAAGCCAGAATTCTTAGTAAATAGAAATGGGAAAGCGTAGATTAATATGAAGTTTCATTTTGTCTGTCCATAAATAAAAAATTGTCTGTGGCTAAATGTTATCAGTATCTTCTTCACAAACATCATAAATAATATGGTCCTTCGGTATTTTTAGACATTGTTTTTATAAACACAGATTCTATTTCTTTCTTATATTGCACAACGTCAACAAAAAAACTATATTTCCATTATAAAAGAGTCAAAAAGCCTCTCCAGTGTGGAGGAGTCCTCACAAACCATTCTACCCACATCTCTGCCTTTTAAATATTCATAAGGTAAGGATATCATTTTTCTCCGCTAAAAGTTGAATGTCAAACGGGATGTGCGTGTCTCGGAGTAATTTTTAAAATGGTATTTCATTTTGTAGCTATTGTTTTAGGTAATATTTGTGGGGATGATGGGGCGATACGTAAGCAATGGCGTGCATTTCATATAAGCATATGCATTGCATACACATACTTTAGAAAATTAGTTAAAAATTAAAAACGATAAAATGAATGCTGTAAATTTAATGTAAAACACTTCTCCTTCATATTATCGACGTAAAAGTTGAATGAAATTGATTTTATAGGATGTGGAAAACTACACAGATTTGCATTGCTGCATACCCGGACTTAAGTATACATGCACGCTAATCTTGTCCTTCCGAACGAGGCTTGAAGAAAGTCCTCAAAGGAAGGCCCCTGACATTACAGACGTCCTACAGTAACCGCTTACGATCAGGTGGCAAAAAAACATCTAGTACTTTTCACTCTTACAAACACACCTACCAAATAACTTACACATCCTATAGATATATTCTGTTTGGGTGTTAGACCGGAACAGGGGCGAGCTTCCGGCGCCGTGTGTGTGTGATAGCGCCATCTATAAATCACGTGTTCAAACAACGTGCGGTTGACGCGTTTTATGGCTCTTTATAGTTTCAATGTTTTTTTATGGGAGTTTATTGTATTTTAAGTTGATTTTTCGGGTGTAATTAGTTTTTGAGTGGATGGCTTTATAGAAGAAGAGGTTATATTATGGATGAATACTAAATACTGATGTTTGTGAACGATGACTTTATATGTAAGTAGATGAATGTCGGTACACTCTTGTCAGAGCGGTCGTGGTTATTATGAAGATTTTCTCTTGCTCGCAACTATCACGCGCCTCACGGTGTCCCGCCACTTTCCCCGATCGGTTGCGGTTCTAGTACACTGGTGCAATGGGGCTCCCAATGTGGACTTGATCTCATCAGTCCACCTCATAGGTGATCTTCCACGAGCTCGAACCCCCTCAACTCTTCCCTGTACCACGAGCCTCTCGATGGAATCACCTCGCTCTGACAAGAGTGTACCGACAGAGAAGAAGAAGAAGAAGATGATGATGAATGTAATAAAAGTCACTGGATGCGGACAGCGTAGGACCGTTCGTCGTGGCGAGATTTGGGAGTGGCTTATGTCCAACAGTGGAAGTCTATAGACTGATGATGATGAATGTAAAAGGAGAGGAAGGCTGAAGAAACGATGGTGTGTTTGTGCAAAGGATGATATGATGGTTTGTGGTGCGACAGACGATGTATGTAAAAATGAGTGGAATGATAAGACATACTGCTCTGTCCTTATCTAAATGGGATAAGGTGTAGTGATAGAAGACTAGAATACTGAGATAGAATATATGTGTGTAATATCTTTGCTTCAACGATATGATATCTCGAAAACAATTAAAGACATGAACTTAAAGACTTATCATGTTGTCGATGCAAACAGGCAGGGTATGTATTTTTAATAATTCGGATTTTACATCTTGATTAGTAAATCGGAACTCGCATAAGTTGCTAATTTGCATTTCGATACTTTTTAACAGTAATCGGAGTTGCTCTATTCAACTTAATACTTAACATTCATCATTTAAGACTCAAAATACAACGCTACTTAATAAATTTAAAAAAAAAATCAAGTTTCATTTTCAGCTTTAGGTGTAAGGCGTTAAGGATTAAGTTCAAATTTATTATTACGCTTATTTATTTACAAATATGCCATTATATTCAATGCATATGTTAGGTACTTAACAGAAAAAGTTAAAAGACAATAACCTTATCCTTAAGAAACCTTAAGAATTGCATCTTTGAAGTGGCAATGGGCAGGACACATTGTGCGAAGAACGGATGGCCGGTGGGGCTGAAAAGTTCCGGAGTGGCGGCCACGAACCGGTAAGCGCAATGTTGGTAGACCCCCCACAAGATGGACCGACGATCTGGTCAGGATTGCGGGAGCTCACTGGATGCAGGTGGCGCAGGACCGGTCGATGCGGCGAGGTTTGGGGGAGGCCTATGTCCAGCAGTGGACGTCTATAGGCTGATTATGATGAACCTTATCCATTAACCTTTTACAAAAAAGGTCATATTTCTAAGAGCTATGTAATAACACGTTACTTTAACATCAAAATCAGAAATCTTTTATTATTAACTCGAGTCATACTTGGTTATACCATAATACCATATATTTTATACGTAAAACTGAACGCCTACAAAACCGTTTTGTTACTGACCTCACATGAAGGTCGTTGCTTCAAGTTCATATTTTGACCTTTGTCATGACGTTTTCAGTGCAATTTTTGACAGTCAATAATGTTTAAAAAAACTTTTACACATCGTCGAGACGGGAATAAAAATTATTTTGATAATTTTTTCACACCTTACATTGGCGTTTTAGTTCGGATCTCTAAATTTTATCACAATTTTATACAGCTTATGTTCACCGGAAAGGGAAGCTTCCCAACAGTGATATAATTTTTCAAATTGGTCAAGTAGTTTCGGAGCCTCTTCAAAACAAACAAACAAATAAACAATCAAATATTTCTTCTTAAAATCTAATATACATAATTCTCGTGTCACAGTTTTCGTTGCCATACTCCTCCGAAACGGCTTAACCGATTTTGATTAAATTTTTTGTGCACTATGAGAATCGGCCAACATCTATTTTTTATACCCCTAAGTGATAAGGGTTGGTCACCCTTAACATTTCCTCTATTCGTGACGTAGATGAAGTTGCGCGGGTCACTTATATGTATAAGTATAGATATGCTCTAATGAGAATGATTTTACGTCCATATATATATATATATATATTTTAAATTCAAGTTGATCATAAAGTTGTTTCTTGGTATTTTGGTTTTTGTTTCTTTAAAAATATGTAACAATTTTATACCTAGTATTATTTCACTCTGCCTGTTTCTAATCCTCTGTGTACTTATTATTGTTAATCGTATCGGTCTCCCGCGATACAGGTATTACCTAGTGCGGGGTCCATTGTTAATTCCTTAAGTGTGTGTTGTTATTTTGATAATAAAGATTTTTTACTTTACTTACTTACTATATAAGTAAGCTTTCAAAAATGTCCGCAATCGGTATTATAGTTGAACTTGAAACATGAAGCCTCGGCTTTTATAGCTCAGGAAACTTCATCGGCCGTAAATCTTCAAAGAATGCGGGTTATCATATCTTATTATATTTACAGTTTTACTGTCAAATGATTTATAGTCGACGATATGGACCGGTACTGTCGTGATTAGCTACTTTTAAAGTCATGATTCATTGTTTTAGTAGCGTAATGATTTCAAATTGTGCTTTATTTTTTAGTTTCGTCTGCGTCACAGGGAGGCATTCAGAGATCGTTTTTTTTTATTTCCATGCAAGTAAACGGGCTAATGAGTCATCTGATCGTAAGTGGTTACCGTCGCTCGTGCACCTCTGTACTTAATGTCAGAGGACCTACGACTTAGCTTTTAAGGACTTTCTTTAAGCCTCGGTTCAAGAAGGTATTTGGTTAGGAATGTCTGATGTCAGATCAACACCAATACAATCGTACCATTCAGATTTGGGATGAACTCCCGTCCTCGATGTTTCCGTATGCTAGCTAACTATTCCCGTAGATATGACGTGTTCTTAAAAGTTTTGCATGGTAGGTGATAGGTAACCTTTTAAAGCCCTAGTATTGCAATAGTTTGGGTGCGGCTGTAACAGGAAGACCGTAAGCTCGTTTATCTATTTTTCAGTAAAAAAAATTTACTGAAGAAAATTGCAAACATGAAAAATACACATAAAGAGACTTCAACTAAATAAAAATATTAATTCTCTAATTTTAAAATTATAGAACAATTTTTATTTATCCAAGAAAACAATTTTCCTAAAATTAATTTGGCTCAGTAATTTAAATTACCTAACCGTGACTGAAATCGCCTTTGTCAAGTTTTAAATAAGACCTAAAATATAATAAATTCCAAAAGTTGAACATAAAAGAGAAAATCTCGGAAATGTCAAAACGGGAAGTAGTCTCGAAGAAACTTTACTTAAGATAACTTGAAATGTTGTCAGACGAGAAAATCATAAAAGATTAAAAATAGATAAAGAATTATTAAAAGATTTAAAAAATTGTGGCGTACAGTCCATAGAATCAAAAAAGCATTACATACCTTATCAAATTGGTTTGAGAAATAACGATAGAAATCGATTAAATTTTGTATATATATATATATACAGGGTGTTCGAAATCCACTCCCGAAAACGAAGGCTGGGTTAGTACTAGTGATACTTGGGATGTTAAGCTTTTTGCAAAAAAAATCGTCTGAATGGATCGATTTCCTGGCTTATCTTCACAAGTATCACTAGTACTACCACCAGTCTTCGTTTTTGGGAGTGCTCTGTTTACACCCTGTATATATTTAGTAGAAATCCACTTATCATTCCGTCAATAATAATTTTTTTTCTACTATATTATGCATGTATAAAAGTTCTGGAGTGGCGGCCACGAACCGGTAAGCTCAACGTTGGTAGACCCCCACAAGATGGACCGACGATGTATAAGAACATACAATGGAAGAGATTTGTTCTGTACTACGAGTTTGTTCTATACTCGTAAATAGTGATGTGGCATTTTTTTTTTTTTTAGTTGGAGGAAATCACCGGATCGGGCACCGCGGGCCGCGGGGCTGGCGGGGTAAGTGGGAGTTGAACCGCACTAAAACCTCCGATCGCTCACACTTGGCGTCCGAACCCCGACTGAGGCCAGAACCCATCACGGGGTTATGAGGGACGACGCGACGCGTTACACCATCGGCACTCTTTCCCATCGCGCCGCCCCCAGTGATGTGGCATAGACAACGTTGGTCATTTAGTAAAATATAAATTCAGATAAACATAAAATTTAACACCCAGCTTTCAAATTTCCATCAATTTCTCGACTTTGATCCGAGTTGACAACCCAAAGTCTTCTAAAACTTATGTTTTAGCCTTCCGTGCGTGATACGCATGACTGACTTAATTTAATCAGTTTACAACTAAAATGACGATAGACGCAACAAAATACAAGGGAATATCAACTCTATTTTGGTACTGATATAGATGATTTTAGTATACAAGTTAAGATGATGAAGATATAATTTCAAATTTTAAGGTATTCATTGATATTTTGAATGAACAACAGTTTCGTTTTTAATTCAAAATAAACTTGAAATTAGCGTCGGTACGTGGATGATGGTCACACTAATACTGTTTAGGTCTAACACTAATTCTAAATGTCTTTTAAATCGAAAACGAAGAAGGTCATAGACCCATCGAGTATAGGCTCACTTTGAAGAGTAGGTTGAGGCCTCTACTTTGGTTCCGTCAGATCCCCTCTACATCCACGCAACATCGAAGCAAATCTAGTCAATTTGTAAAAAAAAAATATTTTTCTAGTCTTTAGTAATATACCCGCAGTACTCAGTCTTCCCGTAACCATGGCGCAATAATGTTAAAATATCGGGTTGCTCATGTAATCAAAAATCGTGGCAAAAACTCGTTTAATATTGTGTAAGAGAACCGTGTAAGAGATGTTAATTACCGTGAGTGTCCAAAGAAATTTACAATACTAAAAAAACATGCAAATTTTAGTTACATACCTACTATATTATGATTAAACTGTTCTTAAACAGACCCTCCATAATTCTGTTACTCAAGTATCAATGTAACCACAAACAATGAGATAACGAACTCCAAGATATTCCGTCCTTCGGAAATTGATTCCGATTGTAGTATTACTCGGAAAAGAAAATCACTGATAAGGGTCCGTATATCAATATTGAATATGATTTAGTATTTCTTTTGAGAAGTAGGTTATATAACTTATCGTTTATGTAACACTTGTGGGCCCGTGCAACTTCGTCTGCGTCACTTTCAATTAGAAGGTAGACTTTCTTTCTCAGGCTCTAAAGATTGTCTATGACAAATTTCATCAAAATGGCTTGAGAGGTTTGAGCGGGAAAGCGTAACAGACAGACAGACAGTTACTTTCGAATTTATAGTAGGAATGACGCATTTTCGAAGTGACTTGAAAAATGGAGGAGCAAAACAGTTTTCGACTGTATGTATGTTTTTTTTTATTTAACGACGTTTACGAGTCCATTTTGAATTTCAGTTTGAAGCGCTTAAAAATATTTTTATTTATGTCATCACACTAAAACCTCTAAAATTGTGTTTCTGTATTAAATCGCTATCTACTTAAAGAACCGCATTAAAATTATTTGTGTAGTTTTAAAGATTTTATTAGAATGTGTTGAATAGATAAATGTATAAGGTAGATTTTAAGTTGTCTAAAGGCGTTTTGTTGCAAGCAGCCTTTGCCATGAATATGTAATATAAGTTTGAGTCTCGCCACTTTTCGTTCTCTTATTTAAAAAAAGTAATGTCAATCGTGTTTTAATTTACATACATATTCTCATTGTTCTAAAACAATCTAACTAGTGTTATTGCAATACTGCCTAATAACAATAGAATGAAGTCAAACAACAGTTAGTACTTGGTTAAACAAATTAATATTAAGTAACAAAACAACCTAAATAGAAAAAAACTTGAGAGGTGTCAAGGGACACCCGGATGGAACGAAGTTCCTTTCGATTAAAACGTATCTCATAAAAATTATTTCCTTTCGTAACGCGCGATAAAGAACGTGTTTTAAAAGATTTTGATCACAGCTCCATCTAGTGATAATCATCTAAAACAAAAAAAGTGTCGTGACAACTTTTCGTAAGATTTTTTTCCGTCTAGCTTTTCACAATGCGCGATAAGGAACTTCGTTCCAATACTACTGGATTACAAATTAAGATACCTACTTATATTAAATAACTTACGACAGTATCTATCTCATCAAATTTCAACAAAACTTAAGCAAAATCCAATATTATCGAGAACCTTTAAACATTTCAAATTAATTTCCCTCACAGGCGTATTACGTAAAACGATAATACTTTCAATAATCATTTAGCTACTAATACAAAAAGGTTTCGGCAATGAGAGGAAAAAATAGGGAATTCCCATTGAAAAGGTTCGTAATCTCGTTCTTTACGTCGATCATAATCCCTTCAATATCGTACGATTTATATGAAAGTTTTTTATATATTCGTAAATTTAGTATTGACCGTATTTCGAGATTTTGATAATCCTTTTTTGGTTATCTTTTGATGTGTATTAATAAAGCTTTACATTTATTTAACTGTACTGTACTGTACTGTACTGTAACTACCCATTACTGCTCACTGCTGAGCTCAGGTCTCCTCCGAAGAGGGGTTAGGCATAGTCCACCACGATTGTCTAATGCGGATTGGGGACTTCACATATCTTCAAAGGATTTTTAGAACCCTTTTCCGATATGCAGGTTTCCTCACGATGTTTTCCTTCACCGTTTTTAGCCAGTGGTGTTGTGAAAAATTGCACATAAATCTTTTCATGTTAAGATTTAGAGGTACAAGCCGGCCGGTTTTGAACCCACGACCTCCCGTACGGAAGGCAAGCGCTTCAACCACTCGGCCACCACGACTATTACACATTACACTTTTATTTAACACTTTCACGTAAACACAAGTGATATTTTTGCAAAAAAAGTGGAAACGGCCAAGAAGTACAAAAACGCATAATGCACATTTAACTCCAAATAAAATGAAATTAAGAACCTAAGGTTTGCGGTGAAATTAAAACAAAAAATTATAAATTGTCATACCTAACCTAAAAATTAAGCCGTGTAAAGAAACACTTTTTTAAATCAGTAAAATATGATTTAAAACACACGCTTTTACCTTGATCATATTTTTTAGAGGCACATAGGAATACCTATATCCAAAAATATCCGACATTCTTGTTAAATTGTACAAATCATAGTAAAAACTTCTCCAATAAAATAAGTATGCTCATATCAGTTGAAACTGATGACTTGTCCTTCTTCAAACGAGGCTAGAGGAGGGTCCTTAAAGTTAGGTCGTAGGTAGCGACCCCTCAATGTCCCCTGACATTGCAGAGGTTCATGAGCGACGGTAACCACTTACGATCAGGTGGCCCGTTGGTTCGTCTGACTACATGGCAATAAAAAAAAACTGTTGTTCAGGAACAGCTGAATTAAGAACGGCAGGTAAATTCCGAAACATTACTCCTAATTTAAGCCTTAACTGACCCAGTCTAGATCTAGATTTATTTTTAATGGTCTACCTAAATTATTGTAGTATTTAAGACTTACAAAATGTTTTAGTTAAATTTATCTAAATAGCACAATTGTTTTAACTGACTTTTTAAACCAATTAACGACTCACTTGACGATAGGTTGTCTCTCTAAGACTTTAGTAATAGAATAGCACAAAAAACTACTGGTCAGATTTTTATCAAATACAAGCCGGCCCGCGCAACTTCGTCTGTGTCACAAAAAAAAACCGGGTATTTTCTCACCGTTTAAACCCTCCCTGGACTTCTACGAATATTTCAAGATTAAAATAAGCCAAATCGGTTCAGTCGTTCTTGAGTTTTAGCGAGGCTAACGAACAGCAATTTATTTTTATATATAAGACCTAGATTACGTTCAAATTATGCGCTTTCTAGCAAAAAAAAACATCGAAATCGGTTCATACAGAAAAAAATGCGCAAATTCTTACAGGACATGGTGAAATCTTCTGAAAAACCTTTAATTTTAAACACAGCAAAAGCTTCGACTCGATTCGATTTCGAAGATTCGATTTAAAATAAATACAGTACTATAAACTTATTCAGACACTCGCGGTTTTCTATAATACTTTCATGCATTTTCAACGGGTTCTTACCACGATATTTAATTAATTGAGTTGTCATGATATTTCAACGTTGTTGCAAACGTCATGATCACGAGAAAACTTCTCAAGACCGTTGAAAATGCATGAAAGTAAATACAGCATTATTTCGATACACGTTCAAAATCATTTACGTTTGGTTGTCATGAACGTAGGCTAAGCAAAGTAACCTCAATGTTTTTTTAATTAGAATAATTACAATAATTATACTTAATAACAGTCCTGTTGTTTTTAAAAATCAACTTACACACGCAACTTCTATGTGACAAAATATGAAGCATTTGCGATATAGGCCCAGAAAAGTGTTTAATTTACGATGTAAGTTTCATCACATGAAAATTCTCTAAAATTGTCGATTATAATTCGATTATAATATATAATATGTATGTTCGTTTCAAGAACATTCTTGCCACGCACTATCCGGCTATGGAATGAACTCCCCTTCTCGGTATTCCCTGAGCGCTATGACTTGTCCTTCTTCAAACGAGGCTTGAGGATGGTCCTTAAAGTTAGGTCGTAGGTAGCGACCCCTCAGTGTCCCCTGTTATTGCAGAGGTTCATGAGCCACGGTAACCACTTACGATCAGGTGGCCCGTTGGCTCGTTTGCCTACATGGCAATAAAAAAAATGTGTATCTATAGAAAACCATCAAAATCGCCTTTGACTTTGTTATTGTGAGATAGACAAACGACCTTACAGCCCACCTGATGGTAAACCGTTACCGATACTCATGAATCTCTGCAATGCCAGGACATTGAACAACCGTTATTTATCACTCACTGTACCAACCCATTACTGCCCACTGTTGGGCTCAGGTTTCCTCAGAAGAGGAATTAGGCACAGTCCACCACGCTTGCCTAATGCGGATTGGGGACTTCACATATCTTCAAAGGATTTTTAGAATCCTTTTCCGATATCACTTACTACTCACTACACAAATGGCGACTTTTCTTAGACCTCGTTTAAAGAGGGACATGTCATAGCTATCATATCATACTACGAAGTGATAAATTATTTACAATTACAGTTCTAAAACTAGTAATATTTCGGAACACAATTAGTAAACCACTTTAATTAGTGTAGCGTGTAACGATAACATATCGGCTTGGAGCTTTTTACTTAATTCACATAAAAATCTAGTGGCCAATTCGAGTGACGCGTTCATATATAATTCTAACACAACGGCCAATTCATTTTGTCACTTGTGTACAAGACTACTTAGAGAAAATTTTGACTTGAAAAAAAGAGTGTTTTCAAATATTTACTGTCTCGTTCAAAGCTTCGTTTGAAAGCTTTTAAGAGTGAAAAATCCCGTCAAAGCATTCATGAACACGATACGGTTTTTGAAACGAAATAGAATACAAATATTTTGGGTATTCTGAAGATACATTCTAAAAGTAACATCAGTGGTATCATCTATTTTCAGTAATAAAACGTATAACGTTACCTTATGTAGGTTTGTAAAAATGGTAATTATAATTGACATTGAAGGAGTAGTAATTTTCATACTTTAAGTCGCCTATTTGAAAAACTACTTAACAAAATACTATGTTTCGTTTTACGGGTTCTATTTTACGAAATTTTGGATTGACGTAAAAACGTACTTAATTTATAAATTACAATATTTCAACTCTAAAACAAAAACGGTTAACGACAGTTACAACCATCCAACCGTAACCAAAACTCACCGTTTAGACACATCAAAAGCCACAGACACACATACGTGTAAGACACACGTTTGTCTAAAATATAGCGCAACATTTCACTATTATCATTTATACACCATCACAACACTTGGTTTACCGTGACGTAATTTGAAGTTGGGCGGTTTGTGCAAACGTCCACTCTGGAGAGAGCGTACAACGCGACTGAGCGAGTTGCTTCGGGGTAGCGGGGGTTGTTTGGTTCCCAGAGCGGGGAGCCGACAGATGTTTCGAAATTTGGCTTTAGCGTTTTATATATTTGGGAAGGTTCTATGTGTATAGAGGTAGTGCTTTCATAACGTTGGAATGAACATGTTTGAGGTACCTTTGTAATTACTGAACCGATTTTGAATTTACAATTTTTCATCGAATATTTAAAGCTAAAAGCTTCAGTACGTGTCGAACAAGAGCGTTGAAAAATATTTCAACATATTTCTACTTCGTGTTCGTTTTGATATAATTTTTTTTTGTTAGATGTACGCATGATATAAGAAGTTAAATTCATTGAAGTCGCAATGTAGTTTTTTTAAGTATTAGATCAAAATCAGACTCCTGTTGCTCCTGCCATTGCATAAGCCCATGAGCAACTTTAACACTTACGGCTACTTCGTTTGCTAAAAAAACCTATTTTAATAGCTCTAAAGATTATGTGTGGTTAGTCAATATTAGTCTCAACGATTGTGAAGGCTATTTCTGTTTTTATTGTAGTCGTTAAACGAAACATCATTAGTATGGCCCCTGTTGATTTCCGGACAATGTTCGGAGGGTTTAATTACAGAATAATGTCTATGCAGAAGTCAAAAGAACTGTGACGTTATTCAACATTGCTGAGTCGGTAGCAGTTTTCTGACAATATCGCTATATACTTAAATAAAAATAGAAAGTATTCCCCTTGGTCACAACATCACGCGTTTTTTTTTCTGTTGGAGGAACTCATCGAATTGCATATGTGGGAGTTGATCCGCACTAAAATCCCAACCGTGGCTGAGGTCAGAACCCAACACAAGGTTATGAGGGAGGGCACGACGCGTTACGCTCTAGACACTCTTTCCCGTCGCGCCGCCCCCGACAACATCACGCGTGAACGACTGCCGGTTTTGACACCGCGACCTCTCGTACGGAAGGAAAGCGCTTCAACCAGTCAGCATATGTATGTGGGTAGTACTTTTTTTTAGTTTGTGGGAATTGCCGGATTCCCACACTCCCCGCGGCTGGGGTATGTGGGAGTTGAACCTCACTAAAACCTTCCACTAACTATTCAAACTCAGTGTTCGAACCTCGGCTCAGGTCAGCACGGGTTTATGCGGGACGGCACGACACGTTACGTATTACGGAACTCTTTCCCGTCGCGCCGTTCCCGAGGGCAGTACTTAGTAGCTATAAGCTTGCCTTCTGTATACCATTAGTTTTCGGTTTAATTGTGCGAGTTTTTGTTTCGTGTTGCAATGACAGGCTCGCTTTGTTTGTGGTATCTTCAATAGGTTTTGGGGACGGGAAGTTAATTTTTATTTGTTTTCAAATTTACTGTGTGTATAATAAACATTGTCTTTAACTGACAATAGCAGTGTCATTTAAATACAAATTTATACACGTGTAACTGGAAACGCTTGATTTGAAAGTACAATTGAAGTATCTGAATCATGACCCACATTACACCAAGTTGGGTTCTGGCCTCTGTCGGGGTTGGACAGTGAGTGTAGTCGCTAGAAGGTTATATTTATTTATTTATTGGAACGAAGTTCCTTATCGCGCGTTTTCGAAAGAGGGCTAGACGGAAATTCTTATGAAAAAGTTGTCACGACACTTTTTTTGTTTTAGATGATTATCGCTAGATGGCGCTGTGATTAAAATCTTTTAAAACAATTCCTTATTTTGTTTTATATGATTAATGCTAGATGGCGCTGTGATCAAAATATTTTATTTAAGTTATAATAATTAGTTAAAAAAAATAAATTTTATTACAATTCCCTCACTAATTAATCAAAAGGAACTTCGTTCCATCCGGGTGTCCCTTGACACCTATCAAGTTTTTTTAATTGTGTAATTCGACTCCCAATCATCCCACCAGCGAGGCGAGTGGGAGTCCCAGGATTTCCTTCTACTCAAAAGTATTTAAGACTACGAACAAGCAAACAAAAAGTCCAAAATCTCGCCCGGAGCGAAAGAAAAACAGAGCGTCGATTTTATAACGATAACGTCTCAGAAACACCACGAAACTCGTATTAAAGTCGGCGACGATGGCCCAAGTTTTGTCGGTTTCTGGGCCTTGATATAAACACAGAATACTACCTATTCAGAAAAGAAGCTTATGTCTGATGGGCTTGGGTTGAATGATAGTAGTAGATAGTATAGTGGTTACCATTGATCATGAACCTCTGTAAGGGTACCTCATCTATAATACAGGACGTCTCTTAAACTTCGTTTAAAGATGGTCGAAAATCTGACTTTAAATTTCATGACATCATTACTACTCGTACTTTGACACCTGCTGTGCAGTTTCACTACCTCAAAACGAGCGAGAAAGAGGGTTTTTTTTTGGTTTGAGGAAATCACCGGATCCTCGTATGTGGGAGTTGAACCGCACTAAAACCTCCAACCGCTCACACTCAGCCTTCGAACCCCGACTGAGGCCAGAACCCAGCACGATGTTTTGAGGGACGGCTCGACGCGTTACGCCCTCGGCACTCTTACCCGTCGCGCCGCCCCCGCCTGATGAAAATGATGCTTGCAATGATGCTTGAAGCCAATTGGAATTTAAAGTCAATAAGAGGATTTAAGTTCGTCAGATCGATTTGTATTCAACTTTCTTTCTGCAAAGTTGTTCTGTGACACCGTCTCCGAAAGCCGAGCTGAACTATGCCAGTAACTTGGTGAACTTTTATGAACATCGCGCAAAAAAGTGCGAAGCGATTTGTAGAGAGTGGAGTTATTCCTTCGCTGAAGTGTTTAGGGCTGGATTCGGATGTTTAAAGTTTATGACAGTTGGAAAACAGAATTCCTGTTAGTTGAGTGTTTTTCGAAGAAGTTCCCAGCTCATTATTGGATCCTTTCCTTTTCAATGAAAGTCCTTGGCCTCTGTTTTTCTTGGCTAACTTTGTAAACTAGTGTTTCTCATTTGAGGACCTTGGATCTCAATTCTGTAACTCTGAACGGTATTTTATCTGTTGTGTGTCTCCTTTTTTTTTATTGCGTGATAGATAAACGAGCCTACAGCCCACCTGATGGCAAGCGGTCACCGTCACTCATGACCTCTGCAATGCCAGGGCAATGAGGGGCTGTTATCTATCGCCTACCGATACAGGACTTTTCTTAAGCCTCGTTTAAAGAGGGACATATCATAGCGCTCCTACCGGACATGTCTTCTATTTCTGTACCTCAAAGAAATCTTTAGAACATGATTGTACCTGCAATGAGTGGCGAGAGAACTTTTAAATGCCAAATGGAGATTAGGCAATCCTGTACACATTTGTATGGACTGGCTTAAGTATCATGTAACTACGTGTGTCAACATTAAATGACGTTGGTCTTACAGTTCTTACATTTTATATTTTGGAACAAAGTTCCTTATCGCGCTGTTACGCGACGAAGAAAAGTTCCTTTTTTAAAAAAAGATTTTATTTCACACATAAAATAAACTATATTTAGGATACACTTTGGATATTGGAAGTCGCTTTTCTGGATAAAATAACACAACCTCTCGGGTTGGAAGATCGGCCTGAACTGATTAATCTCTCAGCTAAGATATTAATTCCGAAAGAGAGTTGCTGGAGTCAGCAATATCCCTATTGCTAGAGTCAGCAATATCCCTAACAGGGGTAGGATGTAACAACCCCCCGATTAAGAGTAAACTTACCCTAATGTAAGTTTACGAAGGTTATTCTCAATCTATGCGGAGTCTAGGTGGAGGAATAGAAGTGACTGATTTTAGTGAGGTATTTTCGATATCGGTATTAGGGGTCTCATTCTGTGGTTTACTTTTTCAATTAGATAAACAACTTCCAATTCTTACATAATATAAAACTAAACCTAAAGCGACTAACAAAACTAAAATACTAAAACTTATATTAACGCTAAATAGGGTAGTGGATACAATATTATTATCGTAGGATTTTGAAAACAGTGTAATATCATTAAGAGTCTTATCAGCTAGGTTGTTTATATACTTAAGGTTATCCAGATTGACATCTGTGATTTTCACATTTGAAATATTTAGTTTGAGTTTAGAGAATGTTTCAATATTACAACAAGAGTCTGTTATTATATTAAAATCTGATACAATAGGTTTTAATATGGTTTTAAAGTCATTCATGGCATTTAACTCAATATCTTTACAAAAGGCATTACAACTGGGTTTGAGAGTGAGTATACCGGTTCCACTAATGATAGTGTCGAAGGTTTCGGAATTACAGTCAATTGAAAGTTTAACAGGTTCAGATTGGGTGTAAACCCATCTATTGCCGTTTAATTTATGCCATATGTTTATCTTTCCGTAGATGAATTTAGTTATACAAGTATTTGGTAAACTTTTCACAGCTTTGGTCATTATATCAACTTCACAATTTGGATTACTTACAACATTAAATATATCAATGTTCTTACATAGATACAACTTATCAACTACTGGTTTACAATTGTTAAGGTTATTAATATTAAAATATGATTTTCTATCAGAACTTATACCAACATAGGATTTCGTAGGAATAATTAAGGAAAATGAACTGGATTCGGTACCATTGTGTGGTACTGGTATAGGTATAGTTTTATATAAACTATAATTAATTATATCTACTAATGGAATCTTAACAACTATTACAATTTGATCGTTATTAAAGTACGATATCAAATCGGCTAAGCTTAATAGTAAGTGGATATACTCCAGACTTAAATCTACAGGAAATTCCTCAAATTTGGGTAAATTTTTAAAGTTACCTAGAATATCGTTATATAGTTGACGAGGTGTAACAATCGACGGATGTAGAGTATTAGTATTTACAAATAATATACTATTAACTATATCTTCGAGTTTGAATGAAAGAGTGAGCAAATTAGCTTGTAAGACATTCAGTATTTCGTTTAGTTTAACTTCAAAGTTGACAGAATCTATGATTTCTGAAATATTACTGATACTGGTAGATAATTTATTCATTTCGCTGTTCAGTAAGAGTTCATTTTTATTTAATTCTTGTACTGATTTATTGAAATTCGTAATCACTGATTTAGAAATCATAATATTTTCCTTAACACTTGATATTAAAGTTTTATCAGAGTTTTGGAGATTTTGTATGAGCTTATCGTATTTTCCCGCATCGTCTTCATTCAGAGTACCAAAGATATGCTTAAACACAGTGCCTACGGCTGAGAACCATGCTGACCTTTTAAATCTATTATTATTGCCAACGAGATGGGAAATGGATGCATAATCTCGAATAATGTCTCGAAGGAGAGAATCAAGTGGTTGAACTATGTTTTGACATTCTACATTTTTGATAGCTTTACTTTGTTGACAAAGGTAACGAATTGTAGCAAAGGTGATTTTAACATTGTCAATGTGTTTCCGAATAAATGATATTTCTAAGGGCATAACAACGTGGATATAATCGTTAATTATTTTTATTGTTCCTGAAGGATCATAGAAGACACCCGGGCTTTGGTTAATGGTTTGTAAATATTCGCCGTCATTATGGGCCAATGCTGAATAGCAGAGTTTAAGTCTGAAAATAATAAAAATGATTGTATAATATAAAATATTTGTAAATGTTGTTATAAATATTATCTAAATATATGTATACTATGCTAAGTTCTACTTTCCGATGCGAGCTTGACTTCATCGAAGTGGTGTTTTACGTGTCGACGATTAATTAGCAGAGATAGGGTATTATTCCCGTGGACTTTGATAACTTTATATGGACCTTTCCAAATGGGGGACATAGCCTTTCGTAGTCTGAGATGATTTTTTAAATAAACTAAGTCTCCAATCTTATATTTTACAGGTCTAGTGAATCGATCATAATAATCTTTTGATCTCTGTTTGGATGCCCTAATGTTTTCTAAGGCTTTCTCTCTGGATAATTTCAAACGGTGATGTAACATTTTAAGTATTCGGGATAGGTTACGTCTGTACGGAGTTCGTAAATTGAATCTGGAATGAAAGGTTTGTGGCCAAATAGGAGTTCATACGGAGTGAATTGTGTTGTACTGTGTATGTTAGTGTTGTATGACAACATCGCTGTGTACACATATCTGTGCCAATTGGTTTGGTTTTCGTTTACAAATGAACGCAGGTACTCTTTGAGAGTAGAGTGGCTGCGTTCAAGAGCACCTTGAGTCTGAGGATGGTAGGGAGAAGCCCATAGTTGTTTAATTTTCAGGAATTCACAAGTTTTCTTAAACAGGTCTGCTGTAAAGTTTGTGCCTTGATCGGTGACTATGATTTTGGGAATTCCGAATATTGAAATAAAATGAACTATGCACTCGCATGATTCTTCGGCGGTTGCATTTGAGATGGGATATGAAACAGAATATTTAGTTAAATCATCTTGTATAGTAAGTATAAATCTCAGCTTTTCTGTACCAGCTTCTGGTAATGGCCCTACTATGTCAATACTAATTTTATCGAAAGGTCGGGTTGAGGATGTCGTTATCTGCATTGGAGCTTTATTAGTGTGTCTGTATGGTTTGTTAGTTTGGCAGAGGTTACAGTTCTTCACGAAGTTTTCTATTTCGGATTTCATATTTTTCCAATAATATTTTTCTTTTATACGTTTGTACATCCTAGTTGAACCTAGGTGTCCAGCTATCGGTATGTCGTGATTTTCTCTCATTATCTTTGGAATTTCCGTTGGGGTAGGATAAATTATGTTATTATGGTAGAGTTTTATTGTTATATTGGTGTGGTGGAAGATATATGTTAGAATATTATAAAGTTTTGTGAAGGAGAGTTTTTCAAAGTTGTTTTTGAAATCGGATATGGATAATTCGGTGGTGTTTTCAAAGAGTAAGATTTCATTTCTTACCTTTTTTATTACATCGAATATATCTTTGTACGAGCACTCGTCGAAATGATGAACCTTAGTGTATAGGATATAATAAGTTTTATTGTTATATTTTATAGCTTGGAATGAATGCAATTGTTTTTCTTTATAGATAATTTCATCGGAATTGGGTATATTACTTAGGAGTTCTTCTATGTAGGGGTTTGATTCGTCCAAATCGATTGATGAAGGGATTAATATTATATTTGAAGAACTTTTCATTAAACTTTCATTATACTCGATTATCTTAGTGTCGAATTGTGTATCTTTTTCGTTCATGGATTTAAGAAATTGCGAATAGTCATTATTAGTTTGCTCTATGTTGGATAAAGGATCTACGGGAGTATCTGCCGTTCCTGCTAAAGGTGAAAGGGGACTAAGGTCGTGAAATAGGTTGTCTGAAGGACCGAGTTCTACTAAGTCGTCAGAATTTAATTCAGGAAGTGGACTGGGAGTATTAGGATCATTATTAGGGTTCAGGAAGTCTAAATTTTCATTAGGGGTTTCAGGATTGAGTAGAGTATCTTGTATGGGGTTCACAGGAAACCGGGACAAAGCGTCAGCGTTGCAATTAGTCTTACCCTTTTTGTATTCGATTTCGTAATCGAATTCCTCTAGTTTCAATCTCCATCTTACGAGTTTTGATCCTGGATCTTTACAATTGAAAAGCCATTTGAGTGGTTTGTGATCGGTAACTATTTTAAAGCGTCGCCCGTACAAATATGGGCGGAACGTTTTTGTGCCAAATAGGATTGCTAAACATTCTTTCTCAGTAACACTATAGTTTGTTTCAGCTTTGTTTAAAGTGCGAGATGCATACGCTATGGGTTTATCTTTTCCTATAGGCCCTTGTGATAGGATTGCTGATATCGCGAAGTTAGATGCATCACAGGTTAATACAAATGGTTGAGAGAAATCTGGATAGATGAGGAGTGGGGCGGATATTAATTCTTGTTTTAAGGATTCGAAGGCAAGTTGTTGTTCATGAGTCCATTCGAAAGGCGTATCTTTCTTTAGTAGGTTTGATAACGGTTTCGCTATTTTTGAGAATTCTGGTATAAAGCGACGGTAATATGAAACAAGTCCAAGGAATGATTTTATATCTTTGGGGTTTTGTGGTCTGGGGAAGTCTTTGACTGCTTTTATTTTATCCGGATTGGGTTTGACCCCTTCGTCGGTGACTAAATGTCCTAAGTATGAAACTTCTCTTCTAAGGAACTCACACTTATCAGGTTGTAGTTTTAAATTAAAATCTCGGAGTCTTGTAAATACTGATTCTAAGTTTTTAATATGGGTTTGAAGGTCATAGGAGTAAATAACGATATCATCTAAGTATACAAAACACTTAATACCTTGGAGGCCGGATAGGGCTGTGTTCATCAGTCGCTGAAATGTGGAGGGCGCTGTTTTTAAACCGAATGGCATTCTACAGAATTGATAGGATCCTTGGGGAACGGAAAAGGCTGTTTTAGGAGCGTCTTCTTTATTCATTGGAATTTGATGGAATCCTGACGCGAGATCGAGTGTACTAAAATATTTGCTACGACCTAGTTGGTCGAGGATTTCGGAAATGTTAGGAATGGGGTAGGAGTCGCCTATTGTAATATCGTTTAATTTCCTGTAATCGATTACTACACGCCATTTCCTCTTACCTGAGGCGTCTATCTTCTTCGGGACTATCCATATAGGTGATGACCAAGGTGATGATGATGGTTCGATTATGTTCTGTTCTAACATTTTATTTATTTGGGTTTCGACCTCTTGTTTATGACACTCTGGGAAGCGGTATGATTTGGTGTGGATAGGTGTCGAGGATGTGGTTTTGATTTCATGCTGGATGGCGTTAGTGAAAGAGAGTTTATCTCCAGGTAGATAAAAGATGTCAGAGAATTTTGTACAAATATCAAAGAGTGCTTGGGTTTCTTCGTTATTCAAATGAGACGCGCGGAGTTGGTCAATTACATTTTTTGTTCTAGATAGAGCATTTTCGTGGATATATTTTTGGTTTAATTGGAAAATGTGTTGTGTTGCATGATCAGGTTTAGTTTTGTTTTCAAGTGGAAGTAATGTTAATTTCAGGTCGGAGTTGACGTTAATCGATTTTTCGGACGTGTTTATTACAGAGATATTAATCCTAGAATTACTTTTAACCGAAACAATACAGTTAGCTACCAATAAATGATCTGTTAAATGTTGATCGAGTATTAACCCTTCTTTTATTTCAGGATTGGAGACAGTACATTCAATTATCATTTCAGTTCTAGCTGGAATTGCGTAAATTGGTTGTTGAAAGAATAAAGGAAATACAATTTTATTTATGAGCAAAATCTGATGGATATAATCTATGTGACTTCTTTGTGTACTAAATAAATCATTACCCATAATTCCATCGTATGGTAAATCAATATTGTCTACTACATGGAAGTAATGTTTCACAGTATCTACGTTGTCTTGGATCACGATTTGAATTTGGCCTAGAGTTGTAATGCTACTATCACGATTGGAATCTATTCCTGTGATTTCGATTTTTTTATTAATTATTTCGGGATAGTCTTCAATACATGATTCTTTTATTAAACTTACCGAAGCACCGGTGTCTACTAGGAGATTTAATGGCTTTGAGGATATAGATGTTGAAACTTTAACATAAGGTAGATATTTTTTATTTGTATTTCTTGAGATTTCATATATAACATTTTTTTTATTATTATTTTCAGGATTCGAATTTACTTTATTTATTATTGGAATAGGATTACTACGATTATATGATGAAATACTTTCGGTTTGGGGCTGGTTACCCTGTTGCATAGTATTTTCATTAAAGGATCGGGCATTTCCTTTTTGGGGCTGGTTACCCTGTCGTATAATGCCGTTGGTGGATTTATTTTCATTTAAGGATCGGGCATTTCCTTTTTGGGGCTGGTTACCCTGTCGTATAATGCCGTTGGTGGATTTATTTTCATTTAAGGATCGGGCATTTCCTTTTTGGGGCTGGTTACCCTGTCGTATAATGCCGTTGGTGGATTTATTTTCATTTAAGGATCGGGCATTTCCTTTTTGGGGCTGGTTACCCTGTCGTATAATGCCGTTGGTGGATTTACTTAGTGAACTAGATTATGTTTGGGTGTCGGTTTTATATTTTAGACCCGGACGACACCAACGCAGGCCAGGACTCAGTTTAAATTAACATGATCAACTTCATCGCGGGATTCAATTATTTGAGGTTCACTTGTGTTAGTATAGAAAATTTCATTATTATCATTAAAGTTTACTCTGTTTTGACGCGGTTGGAACCGTTGTTGGTAATTTTGGGATTGATTTTGGAAACGTTTGTTGTTATATTCTCTCCTGAGACAATTTTCAAGAATATGACCGTTACTCTTACAATATCTACAAAAGAGTTGTCCGTTGGTACTAGGATTTACTGCATTAGGTTGTGTAATATTAATTCTAGGCCGATATTGGAACCGTGGTTGCATTTGTTGTTGATATCTGTTTGGAAATTGCGGATTTTTGAATGGATATCCGGATGAAGACGAGGGAAATTTTCTATTAGTCGTTTGTAAAATTTTCTCTTCTGAGACAGCGATATTAATAGCTTGGTTTAATGTATCAGGATCTCGGCATCGAACAGCCATAGATAATTTAGGATCTAATCCAGTTACAAAAGTGTATAAGGCTAAGTCCTGCATTGCAGCGATACGGCCTGTCAGTTCGCCTTTGTTTCGTGACGGGATGGATATATTTATTTCGGCCAACAGCCGTGACAAACAAGATTCTATACGTAAAGAGAACTGATTGACCGGCTCGTTGTAATTTTGTTTGCAACTTTGCAGGTCAGAGAGTAATGCAGCGTAGTGTTTTTTATCACCAAATTGGGCTCGTAGGAATTCAGATAACTGTTCCCAAGATTCAAAGTCGCGGATGGTACATGCTGATTCTGCCTTACCCTCTAACTGGCTTAATATATACTTTAATAATACAGGTTTTTGTTGGATATTTGCTAAATTAATCGCATTTTGACAGTTTGTCAGAAATGAGTTTAGATTTTCGCGGTTGCCGTCGAAACTTTTAATAAACTTCAATAGGATATTAAGGTCTATTCTTTCTTCGCTTTCCGATTTTTGTCCTCTTTGTCTAGTCTCCTCCTTAGTGGTCATTTTGATGGATTTCCGAGAATTATTTGTTGCGATAAAGTTCAAGGTTTAATGCAGGTGAGCGGATGCGTCGCGTTAGATAAGGATTCTCGGTACTGGATGTCTCGAACAATAATTAGAGATGATTTTGAATGTTAATTATTACACTTTCGGATTTTAATAGTATTTTTAAGAGTTTTTGGAATCGCGCCACCAGTGAGTTTTTTGGATAGATTATCACTTACGTGTAGATGGAGTTCAGGAGCATGTTATAACTTGTTTTGTACAAATACACGTATTTTCACTTTTATTCACTTTTCACTGTTTTCACTGCACTGGGTCATTGATTTTCCACAATCGAAGGCGTTTCCTGGATTTTAGAAATCCCTTGAGCTGCCACCAAATATGTTACGCGACGAAGAAAAGTTCCTTTTTTAAAAAAAGATTTTATTTCACACATAAAATAAACTATATTTAGGATACACTTTGGATATTGGAAGTCGCTTTTCTGGATAAAATAACACAACCTCTCGGGTTGGAAGATCGGCCTGAACTGATTAATCTCTCAGCTAAGATATTAATTCCGAAAGAGAGTTGCTGGAGTCAGCAATATCCCTATTGCTAGAGTCAGCAATATCCCTAACAGGGGTAGGATGTAACAGCGCGTTATCGAAAGGGGGCTAGACGGAAATTCTTATGAAAAAGTTGTCACGACACTTTACAGACTTCACAGACGTTTTAAACTAATTATTATAACTTAAAAAAATAAAAATTTATTACAATTCCCTCACTAATTAATCGAAGGGAACTTCGTTCCATCCGGGTGCCCCTTGACACCTCTCAAGTTTATTTAACTTTAAATTTATAGTCCGGTCAAATTAGACTAAAAAATAGGGGTAAGGTTACAATAATTCGCACTAGGCTGAATTTTGGTAGGATTGTTCAATACACTATTATAAAGGAAATGTGAAAAGTCCTCATCGATCCGGCACGTGCAAAAAAATTTACTCGGGGTCTAAGGTCCCGAAAACGGGTTTTTCGCGTTTTTCAGCAAAATGGTAAGTTTTATCATAAAATTTGCTGAGACAAAAATGAAGATCAGATAATTATTTTTACCAAATTTAGGTGACATTCCACAGGAACGAAGTCATTCATATGTCTACTTACTGCGTCTCATTTAAAATATATGAAGTGAAATGCAAGAGAATATACTGGATTGCGTTATGAATGTCTTGATTTACTAGACAATTTTATTACGACTGAAATAGTTGAGAATATAAATGAAAGAAGTAATTTCCGTCTGGGAGATTTTTAGGTGGAGCCCATGTTGTAAATTTGAGGCCATACTCGAATTTACAGTATGTTGTAATAATTATTTAGTTTTTATAAGAATTTATAAGCACAAGACAATGTAAGGACGATGCTATGTGGCCCACCCACTGCTACATCAACTTGCTTCTTTTTTGGGCATTCCAAGAAAGGATTTTGGAACGAAAATCCTTATCGCGCGTTGTGAAAGGGGCTAGACGGAAAAAATTCTTACGAAAAGTTGTCAAGACACTTTTATTTTAGATGATTATCGCTAGATGGCGCTGTGATCAAAATCTTTTAAAACACGTTCCTTATTTGTTTTAGATGATTATCGCTGGATGGCGCTGTGATCAAAATCTTTTAAAACACGTTCCTCATCGCGCGTAAAAAAATATTTGGAAACAAAAAAAAATATAAGATATCTTTTAATCGAAAGGAACTTCGTTCCATCCGGGTGTCCCATGTCACCTCTCAAGTTTTATTAATTTAAATATTACTATTATGCATTTTAATTTTATAATTTTATAGAATAGAATAGAAACTCTTTATTGAACACCACAAAAACATGCAAAAGAAACACATAAAAAACAGTACAGTAAAGTGTTGCAATGGGCGGCCTTATCGCTTAAAGCGATCTCTTCCAGGCAACCAATTATACATGTATATATTCTTTAGCGTCTATGCCTTTCTTGTTTTTAACTCATTTTTTCCAATTATTTTTAACTTGGTCTTTGTATGCATATTTGAGAGAACTTGTAATAAGTCACTATGTATTTCTAACTACATTTGTACAACTAGCTTTAATTTTTTTTTTTACATTTTCCAAAAAATGTAAAAAAAAAATAATTTAAAGACGAATATAAAAATAAAGGTCCGTCATTTATCCAAATACTAGTGAAACGTTTAACAGTAAATAGAAAATAAAATACTGGATATAAAAGCTTTCAAAACATATTCGATAAATGTAAATACATGTAAAAATGGTCTGAAAATATTTGAGTGTTTTAACTCGGTACTTGTTTCCATTAAGCGATTTCATATGATGCATTATTTAAATGGAAGCATTTATTTATAAGGTTTAGTAATACATATTGAATTTAACCTATTATTTTATATTTTAAATGAATGTAAAGTAAGTAAAGTAAAAATATTTATTGAACTAAAACACAAATTACAAAACACGCATATTAACATTGATCACCGCACTAGGTCGAACCTGTGTTGTGGGCAATCGTACAGATATACAGAAAATAATTGTAGAGGATATAACTGACATGGATACACTTTTATAATCTTTAGACTATAAAATTAAATGAAAGGAGATTTTTTTTTGTTCAATACATTAATTAATAAATATAATATGAATTTAATACACTTTATTCATCAGGACTAATTAGTTTTTCCGTTTCGTCATAACTGACACATAGTAGTAATAGTAATAGACATAGTTTCACTATTTCTTGCTTCATTAGAAAAATAGACAACATTTGAGTAATTTACATTTAACTAGGATACGCTTATAAACAAGTGGGGACAGGAAGGGACTGAAATGGCGTGCGAAGGATGTCGAAACTGTTTTCTACTTCTATCATCTTCTGATTAAATTCGTTGCAGAGCCCAAGACAAGTTACTGTGGGTATCGATGGTATTAGTGGCCAAAGGGAGATGATCTCCGACAGGGCGAGGTAGTGTATGCCCGGTCAGGCCGAAGCCCGCTGTAGTAGATTTTAGGTGTCGTATATTTGCGCCGAATGCTACAAATGTCAACACCGCAATTTAGGGTCTTACCTTTCCCTCGGGTTCCTGGGCTTCACTGCTCAGTCGTTATGATGGTCGCCGCTCTGGATGGCTACACAAGACTTACAGTGGTGGGAGTGAGAGACAAATACCCGGCAGTCGAAAACAGGCTAGAGGGAAAAAATTCTAACGAAAAGTTGTCTTTTTTGTTTTAGGTGATTATCACTAGATGGCGCTGTGATCAAAATCTTTTAAAACACGTTCCTTATTTGTTTTAGATGATTATCGCTAGATGGCGCTCTAAATCTTTTAAAACACGTTCCTTATCGCGCGTTACCTTAGAAAAAAAAATGAGATATCTTTTAATCGAAAGGAACTTCGTTCTATTCGGGTGTCGAGAGCGTTACGCGTCGCGCCGTCCCACAAAACCCCGTGCTGGGTTCTGGCCTCAGCCGGGGTTCGGACGCTGAGTGTGAGCGGTTGGAGGTTTTAGTGAGGTTCAACTCCCACATACCCCGCCCGCGGGGCGGGCGGGGATCCGGTGATTTCCTCCAACTGAAAAAAAAAAAAAAAAAAAAATGTCACCTCTCAAATTTTTATTTTCATACGAATAAATTTCAGATGGAAAAGTTTAACGGCCTTATTTGCATAAAGCTAGCGCAGATGTTCGATTAGATCTAAGTTTTAGTGAGCTTTGATAAAATTATACGATTCGATGTAGTCAGTTTATGGCGAAATACTTTGGAGTTTTATGGGCTAAGAGAAACGTAAAGAGTTTTTGCTGATTGTAATTGAAAGTCATAAGTTCGCGAAGAATGTTATTTTGTCTTAATATGAAAACAACACATTGTGCGCAGAACTGATGGCCGATGGGACCGAAAAGTTCTAGAGTGGCGACCACGAACTGGTAGGCGCAGCGTAGGCAGACTTCCCACAAGGTGGACTGATGACCTGGTCAGGACCGCGGGAGGTGGCTGGATACGGACAGCGCAGGACCGATCGATGTGGCGAGGTTTGGGGGAGGCCTATGTCCAGCAGTGGACGTCTACAGGCTGATGATGATGATGATGAAAACAATTAAATTAGCCTAAGTCACTGGACTAAACACTGGAAAAAACAAAACTGAGTGACATCACGAGGAGAGTCAGATTATTGAAATGGAACTGGGTCACATTTGTAGGATGGAACAACAAAGATGGACAAAGAAGGTCACCGAATGGTAACAAGAGGAAACAAAAGAAATAGAGGCCGCCAGAGGAGGAGATGGCGAGACGTTTTCAACCAGATCATTGGAGCTGAATGGATGCAGAAAGCATGAAATCGCAGCTGGTGGAAGGAAAAGGGGGAGGCCTACGCCATTAAAGGCGACTTTTTACTCCAGAATTAACGAAACAATAATATTTTTAAAGCTACTTTTTAATTAAGTCAATTATTTGTTGTGATTAGTTCTAAGATTCAAATATTTTATTAGTAGTTTAACTAGTTAGTAGGAGTTAATAGAATAAAGGCTTTTTTTTTATAGTCATTGGACTCTTTTTAAATCAGCTATCTGCCATTTAAATCTAATATCGTCGTTATAGAGATTTTCGGAACAAACAAAAAGACAAATAAAAAATCACGAATCTTCAGAAATGAGATATCACATTATTAATCTCTTACACATGGAAAAAATAATCATCCAAACCGACTTGAAAATTCATCTTTTGGACGCCATAATATCACTGCTTTCAACGTTATTAAGCGAGAACCGTTAAGTCAAATAAAAAACAGATTTTATGTGTACTTCTAAATTATTTGGGTCTAACCAGGAAGGCTTTGTTCAACCCTTTCAACCTGTTTCGCCATCAATCAGGTGCCTTTGAAAAAACACCCATTGTGCTTTGTAAAAAATAAGGCATTCTTTTCTGTTGCCAAGTTAAAAGCCCAGTTAAAACGACTAGTTGAGAATAGCGGGTTTTCTTCAGTAAATAAAACGAAAAAATGAAACGAAAAATGCTTTTTTGAGGTGTAAACTCTCGAAGAGACCTATTTAGATACAATTACTATATAATTCACTTACACTATTACTAAACGGGTTCTTACCACGATTATTTTTAATTGAGAGGTCCCGATATTTCAGCACTGTTTCAAGCGCCATGATCACGGGAAGACTGAAGAACTGGGCCTCTCAATTAAAAATAATCGTGGTAAGAACCCGTTTAGTAATAGTGTAAGTGATGTAGATAACCGCGAGTGTTTAAAGAAATTAATTACTTGTTAACAAAACACAGTCGTCTTGAGAAACTCCTTTTTGGAAGTTGGTTAAAAAATGTATAATAGGTCAAAACGCTTACCTCTAAATGCTGGCAATACACGCTAACGCTTTGCAGTTGAACTGAAAGTATACCTGAATGTGTATGTTGTAAAACTGTTTTTTTTTAGTTACGACTGTCTCCTCCCTACAAAAATGTGTTCATAATATGTCACCATGTGTAGTCCCCAATCCGCATTGGGCAAGCGTGGTGAAGCCTAACCCCTCTTCGGAGGAGACCTGAGCCCAGCAGTGGGCAGTAATGGGTTGTTACAGGACAGTATATATGTCATACTAGGTATTTACATTTACGGTAAAATCTTGAACAAACCTATTCTTTGTGGTACAGACATGTCCCTCTTTAAACGAGGTTTAAGAAAAGTCCTGTATAGGTACGTGATAGATAACGACCCCTCTTTGCCCTGACATTGTGGAGTTCATGAGTGACGGTGACCACTTACCATCAGGTAGGCTCGTTTATCTACCATGCAATAAATAAAAAAATAAAAAAAATGCGCTACATGTATAACTAAAAGCTTGTTCAAAATATAAGCATCACTCAAAAAATAGAGAAACGTTATTTCGTTCGAGCTTTTTCTCTGTATAATGAAAGCTTCCTGCGCTAAGCTCGGCTTAAGTAGAGTCGGTGTTAGCCGAACTGAATTTGTTTTGTGATTTTTATGTCAAAGATTAAGTTTAAAGATGAAACTTCTGACTGTTTTTTAACTATTTTTTGTTTGTTTTACTTATTTTGGTATTCGTTTTTTAGTTGGAACCTATTTTTAAACTTGGCATGACTGCTTTACATATATACTTTTAGTCTTCTAGATAAATATTGAACAGACAGACAGACAGAAATTACAAAACCCAAAAAAGAAATTCAAAGTGACGATTTCACGAAGATATACTTATTTGTTTATCTATATTTTTAGCATCATCTATATTCTTGAATTTAATTGACAATACATTACGTAATATAAGTACAATAATATTATGCTCGTGATATAAGATAACCTAGTTTCAACATAAATTTCAATCTAATTAGGCCTTTAAAGTCACTTTTATTGTTCAAAAAAATAATCTTCAATATGTCCCATCAAAGAATAAGCAAGTTGAAGTGGCAGTGGGCGGGCCACATAACACGTAGAACCGATGCCCGTTGGAGCACGACGGTTCTGGAGTGGCGCCCACGTCAAGGCAAGCGCAGTGTGGGACGACCAGCTGCAAGGTGGACGGATGATCTTGTTAAGATCGCAGGAACACGCTGGATGCAGGCCGCTACCAACCGGTCGCATTGGAAATTTTTGGGGGAGGCTTATGTCCAGCAGTGGACGTCTACAGGCTGAGAATGATGATGTCCCATCTGTTTTTGTCAATATTCTATAAATTCATTTCTATGCATTTCATTCGTTTCGTGTTAATGGAATGGGCCGTTAATGGCTTATTAATAAACATGTTGAATATAAAACGTGAATGAACGATACAAGCTTTGAGTTAAAACGATTTAGTATTGTGCAAGTGAAATTGGTAACTGAGTTTTAGAAAATAAGGTATAGTTTAGTTTAAACAAATATTTTAGCGTGGCATAAGTATTTTTTTTAAAAGCTATAACTATAAAAGAACTAAGTATTTCTAAATTAGATTTTTTTTTATTTATTAAAAGAAAATCCAACAGTTGATAAAAATACAATAATTGATAGACTAAGAGCTAGTTAAAGGTTTTCACTGTTAGTGCTGATATGATTAAAATAATAATTATTTTCGAAATCGGTTCAACAGATCCAAAGATTCCATATTAAAGATCAACAACAAACAGATCTAATGGTTGTGTATTACACTGTAAATTTTGGGTGAATAAATATTTTTATTATTTAAACATCAAGACCTCTTCATAATACTAGTAGAGATATCAAAAATCTATTCAAATAGAGAGAGCTTAGTAAACTAAAATTTTGTGCTCATTAAATTTAATAATTTAAGCAATTTGAGTCTGATATTTACATGAATAGTTGAATATAATTATCTTCTTAAGATATTATTTTATAAGTCGCATTTTAGTTAGTAAATATTTTGATGAATCTACGATTTTAAAGTTAATAATGATTTCGTGAAATTTATATTGAATAAGATATAGAAATTTTATTGAATCTGCTTAATCTTTAAAGTGGATTCTGGTTTTGACGAAAATTCTATTTAAGAATAATATTTATAGAATTATAAGTTCTAGAAATTCTTAACATAAATTTTCATCATTTATCAAGAAAAAATAAACATTAAATCTGATTGAGAATCTCTTCCATTTTAAAGTCGGATAAACTTTAATAAATATCAAACATAATAACATTTTCAATTAATAGTCTTACAGAACACCCTTTGTCCAACAGTGGGCAAAGACACTGCCCAACTTCCGAAACAAAAGAGCCCCGTAATTGACACCCTTCATAAAATAAAAGCAGAAGTTCCAATTCGCTAAAAGTCGAACGGCTTGAACAGATACACAGGATACTTACGATACAGAAGGCAAATTCTTAGATAGACATCTCTGATACAAATTACTCAGTCCATGTATAATAGATAAATGTTTCAGAAACGTCTTGTGATTTGTATGCAAATGGAAAAAAAATAATACCAAGTCTACTCCATGTTTGTAGTAAAAAAAAACTTGAGAGGTGTCATGGGACACCCAAATAGGACGAAGTTCCTTTCGATTAAAAGATATCTTATTTTTTTTTTCCTAACGTAACGTGCGATAAAGAACGTGTTTTAAAAGATTTTGATCACAGCACTATCTAGCGATAATCATCTAAAACAAAAACGTGTCGTGACAACTTTTCGTAAGAATTTTTTCCGTCTAGCCCCCTTTCACAACGCGCGATAAGGAACTTCGTACCAAAAAGTGTTGTAAAAAGCTTTTTTGTATAATTGTCATTACTCACACTTGACAATAATGACACTTGATCCTTTTAAATTGTAAATTTCTCCTTTTAAACAAATATGCATTATATAGACACATCGAGCGATAGGACTTGCTTCTACTTTGTTTTCTAAAAGTACATTTATGACACACCAATGAATGACCATGGCATGATGGGATTCTAATTCAGCGGTACTTGATAGCATGATTTGTTTGTAAGTTACCTTCTGTCTTCTCCATTCGATTGGGTAGCAGGAGGGTCAAACTCGGGGCAAGTGACAAAGTTGTCGCAAAGTTGGAAAGTTTGCGACACCCGACATCTACAGTCCACTGTGATTGTGGTCTTATGTCCGAAGGAATATGAAGTTTTACTAGTAAAAATAGTTTTTAACATTGCATTTGAAAGATCTTATAACGGACTAGCTGACCCGCGCAACTTCGCCTGCGTCGCATAGGAATTGTTCCCGGGAATTTTCTAAAATTACTCATCAGAACGCTTCATTAAAGTCTGAACACGATGAGGTTATGTTGCTTATTTTTTTTTTTTTTTTTTTATTGCAAAGTAGATAAACGAGCGTACGGCCCACCTGACGGAGTTCCTGTGGCCACCTTCCAGCTCCATCACCAGACCTTCACATTCATTCTCTACGCAAAGTACTCATCAGGACACTTCATTAGAGCCCAAACACGATGAGGTTATCTTGCTTAT
The DNA here is from genome assembly GCA_030269945.2 of Trilocha varians. NCBI lineage: Eukaryota > Metazoa > Arthropoda > Insecta > Lepidoptera > Bombycidae > Trilocha > Trilocha varians. The sequence continues at coordinate 11,453,730 of AP028265.1, forward strand.
TGAGGGAGTTCTTGTGGCCACCTTCCACCTCCATCATCAGACCTTGATCTAAGCTATCCTATCTCTCAAGTTGGATCGAACTGCACATAGTGTGCAAATTTTATTATAATCGGTTAAGTGGTTTAGGAGTCCATTGTGGACAAACATTGTGACACGAGATTTACATATTTTAAGATAAGAGTTCGATGGAAATTTATTTATTTTTTTATTGAACAAAATCCACAGTTACAATTACAATTAAGTGCAAATTAAAATTACAATTATTAAATACTTGTCATTGGATAATTTGGAAGGAGAGATTTCGTGCAAGGTCACTATCAGGCTGAACTGACCGTATCAGTCATCATCAGCCCACACTCGTCCACTGCTGGATATAGGCCTCTCCCAAAATACGCCACTGAGTACGATTTTCTGCTCATCTCATTCGGTTGTTGCTTGCCACCTTCGGTCATCGTTCCATCTAGCAGGGGGCGCCCCTCCGTTTGCCAACAAAGAAATAAAAATGCCATTTAATATGTTATACTGTACTGTACTGTAACAACCCATTATTGCCCACTGCTGGGCTCAGGTCTCCTCCGAAGAGGGATTAGGCATAGTCCACCACGGTTGCCTAAATATGCGGATTGGGGACTTCACATATCTTCAAAGGATTTTTAGAACCCTTTTCCGATATGTAGGTTTCATCACGATGTTTTCCTTCACCGTTTTTAGCCAGTGGTGTGACAAATTGCACATAAATCTTTTTCATATTAAGATTTAGAGGTACAAGGTTTTTTATTTCAAATCAATGAAATTATATTCTGATGAACTACTGATTCCTTTTTTTTTAGTTGTAGGAAATGGCCGGATACCCACACGTCCCAGGTGAGTGGGAGTTGAACCACTCAAACCTCCAATCGCTCACACTCAGCGTCCGAACCCCGGTTGAGGCCAAAACTCAGCACGTGGTTATGCGGGACGGCACGACGCGTTACGCACTACAGCAATATTTCCCGTCGTGCCGCCCCCAATTACTGAATCCTATACACCATGTGCACAGTTTATTGCTTTTTATAAGCTAAATGTCAAGTAAATCCTTAATTTACTAATGCAAGATTATGGTTCGAAGCTATTATTAGATTACAACCAGAGTGAAATATTATTTTCTTTTGCATTTTTAACATTAACTAATGATGCTTTTGTTTTAGATGACACGGTATTTCCGTTGCAAGGAAAAAAAAACTTGAGAGGTGACATGGAACAACCGAATAGAACGAAGTTCCTTTCGATTAAAAAATATCTTATATATTTTTTTCCTAACGTAACGCGCTATAAGGAACGTGTTTTAAAAGATTTTGATCACAGCGCCATCTAGCAATAATCATCTAAACAAAAAAAGTGTCGTGACAACTTTTCGTAAGAATTTTTTCCGTCTAGCCCCCTTTCACAACGCGCGATAAGGAACTTCGTTCCAATAATTTCAACTTCCTTAATCTATACTTTTATACAAATATATAAAGCTGACGAGTCGTTTGCTACTAACGCGTTAATATCAGAAACCGTTATACTAATTAAAAAAAAATCGGTATTGGACATACCATTTATCGAAGAAGGATATTTATTTTTATAAGGGCTTTAGGATAATAATAATATCTTCCAGGAGTTTTAAATCTATCTGCGATGTACCGATTTCCTCACATTTTTTTCCTGCACCACTTTTAACCAGTGGTGTTGCAAAATTGCACATTAATTTTTTTAATACACACTCAAGAACAGCTCTTACTTTTAAAGAAAAAAATAAAATTCCTCAATATAAATCAAAAACAAACATACAAAAAGCCACTAAAATGCCTCGCATTAACCCTAACCAATTTGTAACTTCGACTGCCGCGGTTTAACAATTTTTCCAAACTTGAGTACGACATAGCCAAAGTTGAATGTCGTATGTGAGGTCACGGAGGGTAAATCCTGTGAATGTATGCAGGGGCGAAACCGTGCCACAGATAAATATACTATACAGATGTATATTTTATTATTGTACTAGCTATTGCCCGCGACGTCGTCTGCGTGAATGCTATGTACTACACCATAATAATATACCAACAATTGTATCTTTTACACTAACAATAATTTACTGGTTTTCTTCTTTACCTTTCATATCTACACTAAACAGAGTAACAGAATAAGACTGTTTTTTTGTAAAATTGAAGTGCAAAAAGTGCTAATTTCGACCCGCTTCGAATATGACTTTAAGGTGATTTTGCTGAGTTAAGGCAAAAGTTGTGACTAAAGCAGATGTAGAAAATAATCAAATTAAGACAAATATAAGATAAGATTAGAAGATAGCGTAAAAAAACATGCTTTTAGAACTTCTCAATGAACCACAATAGTGGTTTGGCTCGCCGCAGCCAAAATATAAAGAGAGTCCGGACCGGTGACGCGGAAGCAAGCGACGTACCGGTGCCCGTGTGAGAAGCAGCCCGTCCTGAGGTCGACACCCGCTGTCCCCAGTGTCTGCCCCAGCGACTTATTGATAGTCATCGCGAAGCAAACACTCACAGAGAACTGTACGCGCTTGAACTGGAACAGAAAGTTTAGGAACATACCTCATGGTATGAGAGAAATGAGTGATATAAATACTGCGTCGCCGACGCCAGAACCCGTAAGAATTTCCGCCTCAAATGTGTGTTTGTGGAGCGAGATGACTTTAAGACGGGTCCCGTTACACAACTTCGGAGGAGATAGGTTCCGAAGAAGCATAATCGGGACACTGACCTTCAGCTTGACAGTATGCGCTGGAAAACCACTTGCTGACAGAGAGTTCAAAAATTCTACAGGATAATGTGAAGCATCATCTTGCTGGACCACAGTTAATTTCCCTCAATTTCTGAGAGAATTCGTTAATTGCTGCAGCCTGATCATTTTAGGGTGTCAAAATGGCTCGCTCACACACCCAAGAATTCTACTGGTGTGATATACGACTGATGTCGTTGTACACACAGCGAATGAGTTCTTTTCTACTAAGCTGGATACAACTCTACCGAGAGACATTGGAAGCACCACTTGTCCACCACTCTCTTCTGGTAGAGTACCTTCACTAAGACTTAGAAGGATATCGGAGAATTCTTGAGCACGTCTAAATTGGGGATGGATCTACTTCGTAGGTTTGCTTGTTCTTCAAAATCACTCACAAAATAAATTTGCAAAAATTTTGAAATATCTGTAGGTAGCAGCGAACCAATTTGATGGTAAACTTGTCCCTGGATCTTGAATGTCGGCATGAACCCTGTTTCAACGATTTGATTTGCACCAAAATAAGTAACCTGGAAGGCGCTGTTATAGGCTCGAATGTTTTTCAAAAATTGGCTGGACCCGGATGTTCGCCGCTTAGTAAGAGTTTTAACAGTTCTGGTGGGTCTTGCATAGACTCCAAGCGTACCTCACCAGATGCACAACACATTCCATTGGGCTCCCCTTTCCATTTGCGGGCTCGACAAAGAGCGCACACTTCTTCTAAGATTGCTAATATCTCCGTGTGCGGCGTAGTTAATCGTAACATTGTACATGAATCCACTTCCCTCTTTATTTAGCTATGGTTGCTCTTGCAACTCCTGCATTCTGTCCCGGTCTTGCGATACATGAGCAGAAGTATCGTCACATACGTCCTGGTAACTCTGCTGAGCAGCTGTACTACGCTCATCAGTCTCCGACGACCGTGAAAGAGCAGGCTGAGAGTGATCTCTCCGTAACTGAGTATCATGCTCTTCAAGATATTCGATCGACTGAGTTTCCACAATGTGTTCTTAAAGAGTAGCCATTAGCCAACCTAGCTTCATACTCAACGGCGGTTTCTAGACATCGAGCTAACCTTTTCCTTCGAGTATCGTTTGAACATTGGGATAAATGAGAACGTTATCCAGGCATTTTAAGTATTTTAAGTGGAAACTAAATAATAATATAATGATAGCTAAAGAGTTCAATTTGACTAACCACAATGACTTATAGCAAAGCAGGTAACCTCAGTTTTGACATTTGGTGTACGAAATAATAGCGCGAGTCAGATTTATACGCCAACACCATCTAGTTAGCAAATAGAAAACATTGTCCCACAATGACATTATCAAATTTAAATTATTTATATCAACAAAAAAATGCTTCCATATGTAATTCGACTTGAAGGCCAATAGATGTCGTTACTCTAAAATTGCTTAATGAAATTTATTTATATGTATAGATCTTGCTAATCTCTGAAACGAATTAAAGACACATTTTTTAAGAAGGAACAGAACTCTTTGTATCTTTGACAATTAAAAAAATAACCATTGACAGTGCCAAAAATGACACAATCAAATTTAAATTATGGTATAAGAGCTAGCAACGTTTTTGACAGAGTATTTACCGATACGGACTGTCTAGTAGTAGCCTCCAGCCGGTAGTGGTAGGGTCCGGATAAAAAACCGATTTTTCAAATTTTTTTAAGACATTTTTCTTTAAATTACTTTTATTATTATACTTTTGCTACATGAATTTATTATTGCCAGATATTTTTTTGTTGTTCTTCTGTGCCAGACGATAATTCTGAATATTTTTTTTTAATGAAGTTTTTTAACCACTTAAAAACCTAAAATTAATTTGCCAACTGATATAAAAGTGAAAGAGTATGAGAGATAGCATATATAAAAATAAAAGCTGGCTTTACTGAAATGTTTGTTTTCCCAACGTTGCTAGCTCTCGTACTAATAAAAAAATGCTTCCACATGAAATTTGACTTGAACGCCGATAGATGTCGGTGCTCTAAAATTGTTTAATGAAATTTATTATTTTTATATCCCATTCCTCGGAGATGATAGCACTATAATATATAGCCTATGTGTTGACCCGACTTCTAAGCAATATTCTTGCCAAATTTGAAGTACATCGGTGTAGCAATTTTTGAGTTTATCCCGGACAAAGCTGACTTTTTTACAGAACAAAATGTATGGATTCTGAATCGCGCCATCATTATGTTTAAAGGTTGTTTGACTTGGGAGACTGTATTTTGCAATGTTGACTTTTCTATCATTTTATTATATGTATAGATTTGTTCGGGCAATATTCGATTTTGATAAATGAGGTTTAATTTCAAAGACTTAGCACTGACAGATGTCACATCTTTACTATTGTCTCTCGGCTTCCGACGTGACGCGGATCGTTTGTCGGCAGAAAAATTAGATTAATTATATCGGACTAAAATTGTGATTAACGGCGGCCGCCTAGAAGAAAGAATCTCATCCATCGAGCATCGGTCCTGCTAGCAGAGGTAAGTCGGAATACTTTATTATTGATGTGTCGGTCGGTGTATATGGTTTTTGAAATTAATCCAGGTCGAAATTGAGAAGCCCGGATCAACGCCTACAAACATAATACAGTAATACAGTCCACTTTAAACACCACACCAGTATTTCTTCAAACGAGATTTGAGGGTTCTTAAAGATAGGTCATATGTACTCCTGTAGTATCCCCTCGCAGAAGTTTACCAGCGATGGGAATTTCTTACGAACTGATGACTCATTGGGTAGGCCTGCCTATATGGTAATTTGAAAAAAATGCTCTCCGTGGGAATGCTCTGAAGAACTCTTAAAGATGATTTCATCATTCCTTTTTGACCATTGCAGCACACACCGTAAGGGTAGCATTCATCGTTTCTGTAGGGAACTGCTGCCGTTCATCCACGGTCTGCTTCAAAAGTTCATTTCTATCACGGAGTTCCCAGAGCACCATCACTTGTTCCTCTGTACGGAGGTTTATGAAATTTCATGGTAAGCGATAGGTAGCGCCCCTCAATGCCTAGCATTGCGGAGTTCAACGGTAACCACTTCCCATCAAGTGAATCGTTTCCAAAACGTTCGATGCACTTAAATTTCGTGTCAATATAAAGTCGTCGCCGCAGTGCTTGTTTGGCCAATCTGCACTCGAGCAAATTTTACAGGAGACAGCAAACAAGCACGGAATTTTCGTTAAGTGCCGTGTTGAGAAAAAAATTGAAATGAGATTTTTATTGTTTTAGAATTTAATATTTACCAGTTGGATGGAAATTTTATTCTTTATAATATTGCATTAAAAAGTCATTTTCGTAAAAAATGTCAGATTGGCCAAACAGGCACTGAGGCGACGAAGTGTATTAAGTTCTCTTTCTGTATAGTTGTTTTGCTGGTACCATATCTGATCGAATGAAACGCGCTGGTTTCGAAAGGGTCTGATTTCCAAGACTAGTTGTTTCACTTTGGATGTTTTTATGGTTTTGAAGAAAGGTTCGTGTTGTAGAATTTCGATTGGTTAATTTTATTAATTTCTCTACTTAAAGTTTTTTATTTATTTATTTATTTAATTCAGACCACACAGTGAGTCCATAGGTGTTAGTAAACATTAAAACATTAAAATGGTGTTAGTAAACAAATTATTATACTGTCGTAGTGGGACAGCTCACACGATTTACAACACATTCTTGTGCAATAACATGCACCTATTTAATAATGGGCAGTCCAGCCTCACGGATAATGTGGTCAGGATAGTGTTGCCGCTGCCACGGACACGACTCAGCAGGGAGGCGGACCTAGCTCTCATGATGGCGTGAAAGTCATTGACTCGAGCTAACGCAAACATTGCTGAGGCGCTGCAGTCACGTGGCAGCCCCATCAGTATCCTGAACCCATTATTATATTGGACGCGCAGAGCGCTGTATGCCTTCTTGGTAAAGTTATTCCAGAGACTGCACGTGTAACAGTTACGTGCACGTTAGCCAAACAGATTGAATATACCATATTCACACTTTTTATAGTCTTATTTTTGCGATCAATGCCACATCTAGTTGTCTGTAATTCTTGTTACTTGTAATACCCACATAATTATGCGTAAAAATATTGAACTGATCACTCAAACGTTTTTGTTAAATAAGTTATTAAATACGTATAAAACATTATTGGCAAAGCCATTAATAAGTGTAAAATATAAAATTGTGTTTTGTGTAACGAACTTGATGTTATATGTGCGAAACTTTGTATGTTTGTTGTGCTGCTTTTTTGCTGTTTTTTTTTCATGTAAGTGAATGTTAAGTTCTTAATGAGAATAAAAATCTTAAACCTTTTATTAAAATCGGACTAGTTGTTTTAATATTAGTAGGTAAATTAAAAAAATATATATACAAAGGTTTTCTCGATCAAAATGTGTTTTAGAATCAAATGCTTTAGTACTTTTGTATAACATGCGATTATTGCCTATGTATGGGCTGTTGACTGATCTGTTCAGTGTATGTTAGTTTGTATACAGTTTTCGAAGAATGTTTCACCTTTTATGATCCTGTAATACTTGTATGAGTCCTGGGGTTTTTGCGTCTAGTTTAGGCACCAGTCTCCCTCAAACATGAATCGGCAATAATATTTATAACCATACATTTTATTGTAGCGCTAATTTTAATTTACTAGTGTCTGATGTTTCTATTGTGTGTTTGTGGTGAGAAAAATAAACTATATTCTATTCTAACACAGAAACCAAAAAAATATATATTTAAAAACAAAATTACATAAAACGACCCCAAATTTAAACATAGCAGATAACTCAATTAAAAAAAACGACTCAAAAAAAATTCATAATGAAATGGCACTTCGAAAATTCAATTAATGTCTTCCAAGGTAAAAGCTAACAATAGTATATTAAATTTAGGGTCCGTAATAAATAAGAGGAAGGGCAATTTGCCTCAGCCTGGTCTGTTTGTTTGTCCGGCCCTTAATCCAAAGTAACACAGTTTACCTAACGGTGGCCCAGTCGGTATTTGTGTTTGTAATTTAGCTTACCTTGTAGGTGTATGAAGGAAATATGTTGGAGTTTGGTCGTTTCTTGTAATCATAAAATTCAACAGTGACAGTTTTGGTCGATTGTCAAAAAAGTGGTAAGTCCATTGTGTTTTAACGTGCCCGCACACCTAAAACATGTCAATACTTGTGACAGAAGCAGAGATGGGATTTAAAAGTCATAACAATTTAATTGTAATGTTATAAAAAAATAGCAATAATAAAGTTTGAGTAGCATGCTCTAAACATCTTTTAGATATTGAAATTGTGTTATTTGTATATACTTCCTGGTGCTTACGTCAAGTGAGTTTAATTCTATGTATTACGTTAAAAGACATGAAAAAAAGTAGTTTCAGGCAGAATCAAACCTGTAAAAGTATGAGAGAAATTTGAATTAATTAATTGCATAGTATACTTACGATGATGAAATTAATATTTTTAACATTATACGATTTTGGAACTCGATCCTTGAATATAATAAAGTTTTTCAAGTATTATTTATCCTAAAACATGCACATGCTATTTCTGAAAATGGGTTTTTAATCAACCCTTTTTTTGGACGTACTATTTTTTTGTATCTTTTCCCATCCCTCGATCGAAAGTATTGTCAATACTTTTTTGGCACGCTTACGAAATATCGTATAAAATATTTTCGTTATTATTATTGTCATTTTTGTTTTTTTATGTAATTGAAAAATTTAAGATAGATCTCTTTTATACAGTCGTCTCCTATCTCGTCGTTTTTCATATGAAGAATTCGTTGAGATAGGTAACAATATTTTAAGTAACTTTGCTAAGCCTTTGCCTTATTTGCTAGAAATTAATTGAAGGAGAACTGAGTTAAATAATATTTTGACCCTATGACTTTAATTAAGAAACTAGATTTATAAATTGTGTACCAAGTGTCAAAAAACAGTTATACCAACCAAAATAATAATCAAATTATTTAATAACAGTATTTTCCTCGTCATCAAAGTAAACAACAGCTAATTATGAAAGAAAAACAAAATATGAGAACATTCAAGTCATTATCTGTCAGTATCCGTCTTTTGTTTTCTAAAAACACACCCCAAAGATATCGCGAGGATTTGCCAAAGCTTCCCTCAGGGGCTGCTTTACCTGAACGAAAATATGACGACAATAATACTAATAGAATGCTGATGGAAAGAATAAGTAGAAAGCCAAGTATCCACTAAATTTTTATGAAACATAAAGCGAAGTTGGAGACGGGACAGAAAAACAGGAACATGAAATAAAAAAAATAGAACATCCTGAGACATTCACAGGGCCTGATTCGAAGGGCGATGAAACTGATGACGGGGCAGAAAACCAGAAATATGTCAATTTAAATTATTAAGACAGAATATACTGAAATGTTAACAGTCTGATTTGGAGACCTGAATAATAAAGGATGGTGGGGCGGAAAAACTTATATTAACTTTCAAATTAATTTACTAATTAAGTCACTGCAGTCATCGCAACCAAGTTTGTCAATCATTTCCCTATCGTGCGGTAGGTGGTGATTGGTAGCTACGAACTCACTGTAATATAGTACCCACAAGGTCGACCGACGACCTGGACAAAAAGCACCGAAATATGCAAAATTTTAAGGCTGATCTAGCAGTAAGATTACGGGGTCTTGATACAAAAGATCCGATTGGGTCGAAGTGTCAAGTGACGGTGAAGGAAAACATCGTGAGGAAACCTGCATATTGGAAAAGGGTTCTAAAAATCCTTTGAAGATATGTGAAGTCCCCAATCCGCATTAGGCAAGCGTGGTGGACTATGCCTAATCCCTCTTCTGAGGAGACCTGAACCTAACAGTGGGCAGTAATGGGTCGGTACAGGTCAGGTGATTGCGATCATCACCCAAACAACAAAGATAGATAGCAGTAAGATTTTGGGCGGATAATCAGAATATTTTCAACAAACCAAATCAGACCCCGCCCAGTTTTGGGAAAAATTTGAAGCACAAGTACATTCGTCTCGGTTATACAACGTATTGTGATTGTGTATGTAGTATAATGTAGGAAAGATATGTGATACAACATGTAAAGCAAATGTAGAGGCTGTTATGAATATTCTGAGTTGTTTATTTTTGTTGTGGGAATGTTTTTTCGACTACTACGTTTTGCTATTTGATTTGTCTGTTTATTTATTTTGTTGTTATATACTGTTGTTCTTTGATATATTTAGAGTATGGTTCAGTAAGTTATATTTGATAAAATACCTATAATGAGAAAAACAGTTTTGAATAAAGCGTTACCTGATAACTATAGGAATACCTGGGGAGTATATACTATCAACACAAAAATAATTGCGCAAATCGGTTTAGTAATTTTTGAGTAATAAATATTTTGACAAATTGAGAACATCCTTCTTATTTGCAGTTGGTTAAATGAATCTCTTGTCATCTACAAAATTAAAATGACATAATACCTACATATTTTCACAAGTGTATTGGAAAATGAAGTCTATTGCATTACGATAAGATATACATTTGTAACTAAGAATAATGCGGTCGAGTCAGATCAAAATACAATTTTTTCTTATTTTTTGGTAGTTTTTATGTGGTTAATATGATCTAATTGATACTTAGTTACTCGGCTGGGCAGCGTTTGGGAGCTTCGGGAAGTTTTCTCGTCCACAATACCGCAGTGTCTCAAGACGAAAGTCTTCGACCAGTGTGTGTTGCCAGTGATGACCTATGGATCAGAAACTTGGCCGCTTACGATGGGTCTTATCAGACGACTCAGAGTCACTCAAAGAGCAATGAAAAGGGCTATGCTGGGTGTTTCTCTGCGTGATCAAATCAGAAATGACGGGATCCGCAGAAGGACTAAAGTAACCGACATAGCCCAAAGAATTGCATCTTTGAAGTGGCAATGGGCAGGACACATTGTGCGAAGAACGGATGGCCGATGGGGCCGAAAAGTTCTGGAGTGGCGGCCACGAACCGGTAAGCACAACGTTGGTAGACCCCTCACAAGATGGACCGACGATCTGGTCAAGATCGCGGAAGGTCATTGGATGCAGTTGGCGCAGGACCGCTCGATGTGGCGAGGTTTAGGGGAGGCTTTTGTCCAGCAGTGGACGTGTGTAGGCTGATGATGATGATGATGATGATACTTAGTTATATCAGATTAAAGCAAAAATCTTAATACAAAACAAAGCAACAAGTAAAACAGAAAAAAAACAATATTCTCATTTTCTATCATACTTTAAGGCAAATAAGTTTAATAAAACAACAATATAGGAACAATAGACTATTGTAAGTTTTTTTTTATTGCCATATAGGCAGATGAGCCAACGGGCCACCTGATCGTAAGTGGTTACCGTTGCTCATAAACTTCTGCAATGTCAGGGGACATAGGGATAAAGTTATATTATTTTAACTTTAATTAAAACATTAATCTTACGAAAATCCTAAGCCTACAGTATATTTAGAAAAACCCAACAATAACCACTCATCACCACAATTCATTTTGGCGGGAAAAATAAGAGACCAAACTAATTTCAGGTCGTAACTCTCCAAAAATGGCACATAAAGGACATTTAACGTTTTAACGGCCGATGCAACGTATAACTATAGAAAATTGTATACAGAAGTCAAGTCTGTGCGTATCTTAGAAATATTTTCATGCATTTTCAACGGGTTCTTACCACGATATTTAATTAATTGAGTTGTCTCGATATTTCAACGTTGTTGCAAACGTCATGATCACGAGAAGACTGGAAACTGCGGGTCGATTTAAGAGCAAACAAATCTGTCTACCCTCTTTCTCGTTCGTTTTTGGAAACCCGTTGTAAATGCATGAAAGTATTATAGAAAACCGCGAGTGTCTTAGAAATATACCTACTGACATTTTTTTAATACATATTCTGCCTAGCTCGAAATGTTTTGTTTAATAGTATCTGTCAGTGGCGAAGATATTACATAACTCCATTCCTATCGGCTTCCCTTTGTAGACTAAAAAGACCCTGGGTACTCTATATTTTAGCTAATGCAATAAAACAACAAGACAAACAAAATACAGGCTTCCCTATAAAATTGACTCTTCGCCACTGGTATCTGTGAAATCTCCTTATGTTGTACTGGAGATAGAAAGTTGAATCTCATGTTTTCTACTCCTTCTATATCAAGACAAGTTAGCTTTCCCTCAGGTTCCTGGACTTCACTGCTCAGAGTTAGAGAGATTTTTTATCGATGTCGTCATTTGTGATTACGGTTTTTTGTAATTATTTATCGTCGTTTTAGTGAAGTTTTCAATGGTTGGTAACTTTGATCTTCAACTACAGTTAGTATTATTTACTAACTATGGAAGTTAGTTTACCTTCGGGTTCTTGGGCTTCACTGCTTAGAGTCATTACGGTGGTCATCGCTGCAGATGGCTACACAGGAGTTACAGTAGTGGAAGTGAGAGATATGCAAACAATCGAATTTTATTTTATATTTTACTCTCTTTTTCAAGAAGTATTATACCTATTTTACTATAGCTAAGCAAGATAGCATTTAGCATAGCATAGCATATCGTAGCATTTAGAGTATTTAACCTTTAGTTTAGACCCTTAGGACTCCTGTTATTGAAATGAAAATGGGTATTTTACTAACGGAGACAGTTGATTTCATGATTGTGGAGACCTTGAGCTCAAAAATATCTTATGTCCAAATTGCCTGAAACTGAGATTGAACCCATATATTAATTTTTACTTCTGTTACAGGTATTCTGTGGTACAGCGTTAATGGAGTGGCGTATTTGGCACCCTGTGGCTCCATCTTACAGACCAAAGGGTCGCAACCCCCGGATTTAAACTTAATTAAACTTATCCAAGTTATGTGTTTTAAGATGGAGTTAAATGAACGTTGTAGATGTTCATTTTGGTATGTTTTGTCTGGTCTTCGAAGGTCATTTTAATCGATTACTAAATGAATAGGTACATCAAAATATATTGTTTCTAAATGGGACAGTTAATGGTCATTATATTCAGTAATACATCTTTTTTAATCGTTGTTAAGCAGGACTTATAACAAGAATTATATTCTTATTCAGACACTCGCGGTTTTCTATAATAATTTCATGCATTTTCAACGGAGTCTTACCACGATATTTAATTACTTGAGTTGTCTCAATATTTCAACGTTGTTGCAAACGTCATGATCACGAGAAGACTGGAAATTGCGGGTCGATTTAAGAGCAAACAAATCTGTCTACCCTCTTTCTCGTTCGCTTTTGGGTAGTACCACTGGAACTCGAACTCACATCACGACACACTACACTGTATCTACAAGACTCTCTGAGCATGAACCCTTAGTGACTGTTGTGTTTAGCACTGGATTCCACATACTCGATAATCTGAAGCCGTCACCGCTGTTAAAAGTGCTATGTCTTGAAATCTCGATAGCTTCTCTAACCATCCTTGGTACGTAACAACGTTCAGAAGATAGTACCTGAGGATTATGTAATTGTATCCAGTGATTGAAACGTTGAAATATCGAGACAACTCAATTAATTAAATATCGTGGTAAGAACCCGTTGAAAATGCATGAAAGTATTAAGAATTATATTGTATCCACTGAATTCGAAATGATCACCATTACTCATAAACTTGCAATGACAAACACACTTCAAAGCATAATTTATCAAATGCAAATAAAAAAAAACTTGAGAGATGTCAAGAGATACCCGGATGGAACGAAGTTCCTTTCGATTAATTAGTGAGGGAATTGGTATCACAGCACCATCTAGAATTAATCATATAAAACAAAATAAGAAATTGTTTTAAAAGATTTTAAATACAGTGCCATCTCGCGATAATCATCTAAAACAAAAAAGTGTCGTGACAACTTTTTCATAAGAATTTCCGTGTAGCTCCCTTTAGATATCGCGCGATAAGGAACTTCGTTCCAAAACTAGAACAGCATTAAATAATAAATTTATGAATGGATTCTAGTTAATTCAGTTTATACATTTCAAAACCAATTAATTTGTACTTTGATCAAACACTATTCATAATAATGAAAGCAACTGGAATCCCACAAAGCGGTATAATTTACAAATCAATCAAATATTTCATTTGTTGTTGATTATTAAATGAATTTCTATATTTCTATTTTGATTCTAAAGTTAGTTTTGGGTATAAAGATATTAACAGTTACATTATAAATTTCAAATTGTTTTTGCTATTATTTAATCCTCATTTGAGTTCCATCATTATTTATACTCACCAGGTTTTGTAACGAAGTTCCTAATCGCGCGTTTATCGAAAAGGGGTTAGACGGAAATTCTTATGAAAAAGTTGTCACGACACTTTTGTTTGTTTTAGATGATTATCGCTAGATGGCGTTGTGATTAAAATATTTTATTTAAGTTATTAAAAAATAAAATTTTATTACAATTCCCTCACTAATTAATCGAAAGGAACTTTGTTCCATCCGGGTGTCCCTTGACACCTCTCAAGTTTTTTTTAATTGCCATGTCACGCAGTCAAGTTGATCGTGAGTGATAACCTTCGCTCATAGAACTCTGCAATGTCTAGGAACACTGCGGGGCCGCTACCTACGAGCTACCTTTATGGACTTTTTTTAAGCCTTGTTGAGGTCGCCGCTGTAGATCTTGGCTACACAAGAGTTCCAGTAGTGGGAGTGAAAGATGGGCAATAAAAACCTTGTGGAAGAAGGACATGTCATAGTTCTCGAGGAATACGCAGAAGCTTACTTGCCAGACCATGGATAACCCCATGAAGGGACTCCAACAACGCCACAACACACCATCACCCCCGCTCAGAAAGGGCGGGGATATCATGCCCGGGCAACGGGGCTACCCCAAGCCCCGTCCGTGTACGACGACCCCCATGGCTGGCCGGCTGGCCGAGGAAGGGTCCTCATTCCATAGTCGGATGGTGTGTTTGGAAAGGAATATCTACGAGATAATGAATTTGATGATAATGATTTTTATTTGATTAAAATTTTTGTTTGACTTAACGTAGACTCCACTTTCTGAAACATCCCAGAAAAAAGTCATTCACTTTTACCATATAAGTTAGAAAATCTAATCCAGTGACTTAATAAGTTACCATAATACTTCTATGATTATACTACTCAGGGCATTAAATTAATGAAATATGAGTGTAATTACCGGCGTAAACTGTTGGCAACAGAATCTGAACACTGGAACGATGCCAGGACCTCACCTATACTCGTTTGGATAGGATTAGCAAACTTAATATATACCTCGATCATTTATACCATGAATTATTGGGAAAACATACAAGATACAAAATCCAACGTTTTGGAATGAATTTTTCGACATCTATGAGTCCTTCTTCAAGTGAGGTTTGACGACAGACCATAAATGTAAGTCATAGGTAGCAGCTCCGGTTTCCTGACATTGTCTAGTAATGGTACACGAGCGACGGTAAAAAATAGTGTTCTTGGACATCTTTTTGAATAGGACGAAATCGCCGTTTTCACTTGACCAGTAAGTTACGTTAAGTCGAACCGCATTTAAACCTCCCACTGCTCATATTCAGCATCAGAATTACGGTTCGGTAAAAACCCAGCACAGTGCTGTGTAGAATAACTCGACGCGTTGAACACTGAGGTTTACTTATCACCCTGCCATCTCCGTTGCGTTTGGGCCATCTGTTGCTCATGGACATCTGGAAAGTCTTATCACTTACGTGAACTACTTATCTTAACCTTTGTTTACAGACATAGTTTATATGCAGCAACACTGATCTACTCATTAACTACAGTTTAAAACCAGCTTTTTGGTCAGTAAAATTAGGTCACTAAAAATCCCCAACTTCCAACAATAAATTCTTAAAATCGCCCCAAAAACAGGAAACAAACAGTATATATCACGGAATGACCAGAGAACACATTCTAAAACCCCTAAACGCTAGTCGTGGATGTCCACGGTCTTTTCTACGGCATATTAATTGGCCATAACGAACAAAATATAGTTATAGCCCAAAAAGGTATCGGCAAAAAGCCAGAACAACTACAGTATTGTTCTCTAAATTTTAATTTTCTTCTGATTCATGTAACTAAAATGTAACTAAGGAGGTTTGAAGTTAATTTTAATTTAATAAAAAATCTGTATTTTATTTTATATTTCTCTTCATAAAATTATGTTTTTACATTGTAGGTTCTATCTTATGGCATGTAGGTACATAAGCGTCAGTAACTATTAACCATTAGATGAGCCGTGAAACATTAAGTTCGTGGCTATCATGCTACAGGAAAAACACTTAAAACTACTTAACTAAAATGCTTGCTAATATATCCTGTTTGTGATTAATTTCATATAAACATGTATGACTTAATTACAGGTTCATATTTTTTTTAATAAATATTTTTACTAAGCGATCTCGATGTTTCAAAACTCTTGCAAGAGCCATGATTATTTAAGACAAAAAATAAAATAATTTATACAATACAATAATTCATGAAGTTTGCAACAAAATATCGGGATCGCTCATTTAATGAACATCGTGGTAAGAACCCGTTTAATAATTGTGTACCCGGGAGTGTTAAAAAAAATTGAACATGTATGTAATATAGAGTTCAAAGAAACTGAATGAACTTTTGATCCTTTAAATCACGAAAAATTCAGAAATAACTGCACTTTCAACTTAAAAGGTTGACAAAAACTGTATACAGAAACCGTAGATTTTCGCTTGTACATTTCCCTGTTTTCAGTGAAACATTCAAAAAGCCAATTAGTCCTGAATCAAAGGAGTTTTTAAAAGTATTTTTTAATTTTCGTGTGTTGCTTTGAAACCTTATAATTGAGGTCCGACAACAGTTGTTTAGGGTTATTATTTCAAAATCCAAACATATAACGTTATATGCTGTGTCTTCATGCAATGCAGAAGTTCCTGAGCGACAATAACCACTTAGGATGAGGTGGGCAATTAGCGTGATCAAATCAGAAATGAGGAGATCCGCAGAAGGACTAAAGTAACCGACATAGCCCAAAGAATTGCATCTTTGAAGTGGCAATGGGCAGGACACATTGTGCGAAGAACGGATAGCCGATGGGGCCGAAAAGTTCTGGAGTGGCGGCCATGAACCGGTAGGCGCAATGTTGGTAGACCCCCCACAAGATGGACCGACGATCTGGTCAAGATCGCGTGAGGTCACTGGATGCAGATGGCGCAGGACCGGTCGATGTGGCGAGGTTTAGGGGAGACCTATGTCCAGCAGTGGACGTCTATAGGCTGATGATGATGATGTGCAATTAGCTCTTCTGCCTACGATGAAATAAAAAAATGCTACTTAAGGTCGTCATAGATCTCTATTATCATCCTCTTCCAATAATAAAAGTCCAGTCCATTACTTCTTCAGCAGTTTCCAAGTTCTTTTTAAAATAGCAATTTACAATAAAATTGTTTCCTTATTCTATGACTTCTTCTTATGTTTTGACTGTATTCTATTTTGTAGTAAATAAATGTAATCTTATAAGCAACATATCTTATTTTCCCATTTTACATTCAAATTCACTAACGACCTCCTTAAACTGCATACATAAGGGGTGGGCAATATAAAGTTTGCATTTTCCAAAAGTTCGACTGTCATTGCTCGACTGACACATCACATCTACCGACGTTGTTCGGCACAGCTGGTTCGTTGTCTATAAAATAAATTCAGTTCGCGCTGTTTATTCGAAGCATTCACTAACCTGAAGTGTTTAATGTAATCCTGGTGTTGTACACTATACGCACGCACTTTTTTTAACTTCTTATAATTAGTGTAATGAGTGTTTTATCGTAAGCACCGATACTTGTGACTAGTGTTGTTTCAAAGATACCCGCTTTTTCTACTATCAATCCATAAACGTCAACTAAGTATTACTATAAGTGTTGTTGTTCTCTGTGGCCACTGGTTACACGACCGTTTAGCCTTGGTTTATCGCATTGTTTCTTAACTTTTGGTTTGTGGTTGTTGATCCGATCCGAAGTATACAATATTTACTTAATCAATTATGGCTAAGTGTGGAGGTTGTGGACGTTTTATCTCCCCAACAGAGAGTGCGAAGTGTGGCAAATGTCCTGTGCGATACCATAGAAGCTGTGTTGGCCTACCATCATCTGGGAGTATTCCTAGCGTCTGGTCTTGCCCGGATTGTAAAAGAAACGTTGCTACGGATAACAAGTGTGAGACTCCTGTCCGAGGTGTTGGAAGTTTGGATGCGGACACTCATTTGGAGGTTCCGGAGGAATGTGGCACTAAAGGCGACTCTAAGAAAATATTGCAGGATTGTTCTATAGGGTTAAGATCAACACAGATCGAGCCTCGTATTCTCGCCTCAACGTTGGACAGCCCGCTGCAATCAATCCAGCAACTTAGTTCTGATCTGAAAGCATTTGTAGAAGAACTCAAAGCTGTTAAAGATGAAATGCAACAGTTCAGGGTGTACATGTGTGCTGAGATGTCTGAAATTAAAACTTCTGTGGGATCTTGCAATGTTCGTCTGGATGACCTTGAGCGCAGAGTCACAACATTGGAGCAGCAGATTTCTTCAGTTGCAGCTGTGGACTCGCCCCATGCTCCAGCTACTATAGATGAACTTATGCGTCAATTAAACAATAGAGACCAAGAATTACTCTCAAACGATCTGGAAATCTCCAACCTTCCTGAACTTAAAGCTGAAAATCCTGTTCATCTTGTCATTACTATTGGCCAAAAACTGGGGGTCAACATTGAGGAGCGGGACATTGTGAGTGCTGATCGGGTTGGCAGAGAGCGTAACGTTGATGGAACTGATGATGTCATCGAGCGGCGTCCTCGTGCTGTTGCTGTGCGTCTCGCTCGGAGGGATATCCGTGATGAGCTACTGAAGGCTGCGCGTGTTCGCCGCGGAGCTACTACGGCTGATCTCGGTCTGTCGGTACCTCCCAAGCGTTTTTTTATCAATGAACGCCTCACTAAAACAAATCGACAGTTGTTTCGAGCGACCCGGGACGCAGCTGGAGCTCATGGGTGGCGATATGTTTGGACAAAGCGGGGTAGCGTATTGGTGCGCCGTGGGAAAGGAGATCACGTACGTAGAATTCGCTGCGAAGGGGATATCCGTAGCGTCATCGGCCCCATTGAAAAAAATATTTAGTTGTTTAGATTTTGCTGTTCATGTTCATGCAGTATCTTGTTTCATTTTGCGTGGTATTTCTTTTTTTATCATGGTATTTTTATTTATCCATGCTTGTAATTTTTATATTTCATGCCGTTACTCTTGTTTTCACTTTTTTATGTTAGCATTTAACTTTATTAATTTTTTTTCCAATCTTAGTTGGCTTCATTTACGAGAATTGTATTTACTGATAATTATTGATTTAGTTACAAGTTTTAACCTTCATTATAATATTGTGCCGTTTACTGGTTTATGTATAATTATTGATCTTAATTCGTTTTTGATAATAGTATTCACTTCTACTCTGCAGATATGTCATCTTATTTTTGAAATGTTTTTCAGGACCCTCAAAACAAACGTAATTTTATACCTTTTTCATCTATCTTGCAATTGTGCAAACTTAAACATTTTCAATTTGCAATAAATGGTGCGTAAACAGAATTTAAAATTTGGTCTTTTAAATGCTGGTTCACTGTCAACAAGGCAAGATGAATTCCTTATAGCCATGGCTCATCATTCTGTTCACATTATGGCTATAAATGAAACGTGGCTCAGATCCGGCGAGGAGGGTCGTGCTCCAGTGGTACCAGGCTATAAGTTACGGCATGCTCCACGGCCTGCTAATGTTCGTCGCGGACGCGGTGGTGGTGTAGCTTTCTACGTTAGGACTGAAATAAGTGTTCGAGTATGTACACATCCAGAAAATTCTAATATTGAGCAGTTATGGGTAAGTTTAAATATGCATGGCAGAAGATTATTGATAGGAACTGCGTACCGCCCTCCTTGGCTTGATATAGATACGTTCTTTGAGGGATTAACAGACAGTTTGAGTGCCTTGCAACCCTATGATACCATTGTGCTGCTGGGCGACTTCAATATTAATATGCTGAGTCATGCTTGTTCTAAGAAGAAGAAGTTTGAGGACTTTATTAACTGTTTTAACCTAACTCAAATAGTAAAAGACGCCACCCACTTTGTTAGTGGGAGTAGTTCACTTATTGATGTCATTTGTGCAGACGCGGTTGTGGCCAATGTGGAGGTCAATTTTATTCCTGAACTTGGACATCATTGTTTCGTGGTGTGCGAGCTGCTGATAAAGAAGGAGAAACCGAGTGCTAAGACCATCATATGCCGTCAACTTAATAATATACTTAACGAGTACTTTCAGACAGACCTGAACATGATTCCATGGTCAATAATTGATACTCTGAGTAATGTTGACGACATGGTGGACACTTTTTCTAAATTTATTTTGTTTTTGTTTGATCTTCACGCACCACTGAAAAGTTTAAAAATTGGTAATCGGGCTACGCCTTGGATTACTGAAAACGTTCGTCTGCTTTTTAGATTGCGAGATGCAGCACGTTATCGTTCACGTGCCACAGGGCTTGATGTTCATAGGAAGTATTACTTGGATCTAAAAAGGCAAGCAGCTATTGGCCTGGAGTCGGAGAAAAGGGCATATTTCAATGTTTACATTAACGGTAACCTGAGAGATCCGAAAAAACTTTGGAAAGGCCTTAAATCAAATGTAATTCCTGATCATAAAGAAAAGTCACTTCCACGACACTTCAGTGACGCCGATATGATCAACGATGCTTTTTTAAATGTGCCTGGAACTTGCGATTTTGATATTTCTCACTACCCTTTCCTAGACAATTCTAGTCTTACGTCTTGTAACTTTAAGCTCAAAATCATTGATGAAAGTGAAGTACTGAAAATTATATTTTTCGGGTATTGGCCCACCTCTCACTCCCACCACTGTAACTCCTGTGTAGCCAGGATCCACAGCGGCGACCATCGTAATGACTCTGAGCAGTGAAGCCCAGGAAAACCCGAGGGAAAGCTAACTTGTCTTGGACCCCGCAACGAATTTAATCAGAAGATGATAGAAGGAGTAGGAAAAATGAAAATTATATATAGCATCAAATCAAACGCATCGGGCCCTGATGGTATAAATGCTGAAATGATATCACTAACTTTGCCATATTCATTGGGGGCGATTACCAAAATTATAAACACCTCAATTAGCACAAATACCTTTCCTGCACAATGGCGTTGTGCCGTAGTTTGCCCTATTCCAAAGGTCAGTAACCCGAAAACTTTTAAGGATTTAAGACCTATTAGCATGTTGCCGTTCCTATCCAAAATATTGGAAAGGGTAGTCTACATTCAGGTGTCAGAATATGTTGAAAAACAGGGGATTCTACCGGAGTTGCAATCTGGTTTCAGAAAGGGTAGGGGCACTGCTACTTGTCTGACTGATGTTGTTGGTAATATCCTCGAAGCTCGGGACCGGGGACAAGGAACAATACTAACATTATTGGATTTTTCACGGGCCTTTGATACCATTAATCCTGCTCTTTTACTTGCGAAACTTATAAATTACGGGTTTGCCACATGTACTGTCCAGTGGTTTAATAGTTATATATCAAATCGATCACAATATGTAGAAATACGAAAAGAGAATGGTACTAAAGTGTCTTCCAGAATTAAACCCATAATAAGAGGTGTTCCGCAGGGTTCTATTCTTGGGCCCTTGTTATTTATTATTTACAGTGCAGATATTATCCAGTGCTTTCACGATTGTAAATATCATTTATACGCAGATGATGTACAGTTGTATCACTCCTTTGACGTTGGGGATACTTCCGCTGCTATTTCCCGTATCAACCACGACCTGGATAGGGTTGTTGCGTGGTCCCGTAGGAACTCTTTGGTCTTAAATCCTACCAAATCCAAATTTATGGTTCTGGGTAGTCGTTTACAAACCATCAAAATCTTGTCCTTAGAGCCCAGGGTAATGATATCGGGAGAAAGAGTTGCCTATGTGGATTCCGCAATTAACCTGGGTCTTGCAATGGATCCGGAGCTCCGTTTTGAGGCCCATGTTGCCAATACTTTGAGGACTTGTTTTTACAGACTTAAGATCCTATACAGCTTCAGACAGTATGTGAGCGTTCCAATGAGAAAGATGCTAGTAGACAGTCTGGTCTTGTCAAAATTGAACTACTGCGATACCGTTTATGGCCCCTGTTTGTTGACCAGAACAGTAAATTTGATTCAGCGCGTGCAAAATGCCTGTGCTCGATATTGCTTCAGTGTTCCTAGAAGAAGCCATATAACACCTTACTTGAATGAGAACAATGTTCTCAAAATGGCTGCCAGACGTAGGCTACACCTTGCGGTTTTATTATTTGGAGTTATATCAAGTAATAAGCCCAGCTACCTGTATCAAAAGCTTGAGTGGAACACGACTCGATCAAAATACAGCAGAAGAACCGCTGTGAAGCCATTATTGGCGCCTAGGCATAGAACTGTCGCCTTCAGAGGGAGTTTCAAGTTTTCAGCCACAAAATGTTGGAATGATCTCCCACCACCTATCCGTCTTCTCAAGTCTAAGAGTTCTTTCATAAGTCATTATAAAAAAATGTTACTAAATTCTCAAAAAAATACTTGAGCTGAGCTTGAGCCCATTCTATTAAGTATTTTTTTTTTTTTTTTTTTTTTTTTTTTTGCTATTTATTTTCATTTATTCATTTTCTGGGAAACAATATTATTTCACACATTTATTCTTATTTTTCATTACATATTATAAAATATGTATTTGTATGTATGAATTTGTATGTTGTAGTGACTTTTAAATGAGGCCAACGTTACTTTTAAACTTATAAATGGTTTTTGAAATATATAAATGGTTTATGGTAGATCTTTTGCATTAACTTGGTTTTCTCTCATGATGAGTTATTTTTAAGCTAACATCACTTTATTGTATTTGAATTTTGTAATAGGTTTTTCTGGTTTAGTAGTAATGAATTATGGTTTTAAGCATAGTAATTTTTGTAATTTAATATCCTATAGTTTTATATCCTTTTATAGTTTATTATCATTTTAGTTTTTTTTTGTTTACTTTTCTAGTGTTTATGCTTTAAGTAGTAGTCATTTAATTTTTCTACTTTATTTTAGTATTGTATGAGGTATAATCTTTTATTGAACTGTGCCAACATCGTAATCCCACTCAACATCTCTGGGATACGGGAGTGGCTGAAAATCAGCGCTGCTCGGAGTGCACCTGTGTGTGTCTTCCGACAGCAATAGCTGAGCTACTACCCTTTGCCTTAACGCTTTTTAATTTTATTGTACTTAGTTCTTAAATTTAGTCTAGTTTGTGTTATGGCAATAAATGGTTTTATTATTATTATTTATTATTTTTATGTTGACTGTGTGGCATGTTGCACCATCCTGTTGGAACCAAATGTCGTCCATGTCATACTCTTCAAATTTTGGAAACAATATTTCGTTGAGCATGGCACAGTAACGCTCGCCATTGACCGTAACGGCGGCTCCTTGCTCATTTTCGATTGATGCCGCCGGACCAAAACCCACACCAAACCGTAACTCTTTGTACCCACAAAGAGTTACGGCAATGCACCCGCATTGGCTTTTCTATGGTGACGTGTGGATTTTCCGACCCTCAGATGCGACAATTTTGCTTATTGACATAGCTTCCGAGGTGAAAATGGGCTTCATCTGAATAGACGATTTTTCGGTAAAAATGCTCATCTTCAGCCAAATGATCTTCTGCCTATTGGGCGAACCGAAAACGTCCCATTTCGTAAATGTCAAACCTTTAACTAAATTATGAACACAAATTGAATGAAATTTGAGCTGTCATTCTCTGAATAAACAGTAGTTCAAAATGCAAACGTTAGATTGGCCCACCCATAGAAGCAACAAGTACAAAAACCCCAATTATTTTTCACTCATCAATCCAAACTGAATTATTCATTTAATATCACTTTCATGAATCCATCAACGTAACAAACATCTTCGAAGCGTTAAAACTGACACAGAAACGGGTTTGAGTGTGAACGTAGTACAAAACGTGCCATTTAAACGCAATAACCTAGAGAATACTGCTGGGAGCTACCGGAATCAGTGCGAGCCTGGCATTGTGCCAACAGGCAGCACACCTTAGAACGGAGACATACGGGTGGTAACTCAGTTTTTAGACGCAGCACAAATTAATAGTCACAAACTGGCTATATGACGCTGAAAATAAGAACACTATTTTTATTTCTGTGGCTGTCAAGTGTCGCATATTACAATAACTGGTACTACTGGTTAGTTTCTAGTTGAGTGAATATGAGGTTTGTTCGAGTTCTATGTCTACTATTGTTGTTATTGCTTTGTTTTGTCTATAATTGTAAAAATGAACTTCGCTATCTATCCGTTCTATCCAAATTTATTTATAATTCATTTTGTGTAAATCCTCAAAGATGTTCATTTCAAGTTCATCCACGGTAACATCAAATTTTGATACGACAGGTGCACAATATTTCAAACAGAAACGTTTTTTTTTTGTCAGTTGGAGATCACCGGACCGGTTATGTGAGAGTTGAACCGCACTAAAATCTCCAACCGCTCACACTCAGCGTCCGAACCCCAGCCGAGGCCAGAACCCAGCACGTGGTTTGCAGGGACGGCGCGACGCGTTACGCGCTCGGCACTCTTTCCCGTCGCTCCGTCCCCTCGAACAGAAATGTTAGGAAAATTAATATTTATCGCGTTATAAGTGTGAAAATTGTTTCTAAATGTAAATAGGTATTTCTTGATTTAAAAAAAACATGTTTCCTGAAGCTGCCCCATTCGAAATTCAAAATCGTATATTCCACAACGTTATGCTCTCACTTTACGTCCGACATTAGAACCTCGATACCGAGAGTAGTGATTATTAAAATTGTTCGCTTAAAAGCTATGGTTGTTTTGTAGACTCATTCCCTTATTGCCCCATTACTTTAATGCCTCAATAAATTCAGCTTTAATAACATTAGAATAAGGTTCATTTTGTTTGTATTGATATTTGTTTTATTTAATCACGTGAAATGACCACGGCATTTTTTTAGTTGTGAACTTTGCTCCTTTTACTTTGCAATTAAAATGCTTTTGAATTATTGTAGCTTGTTAAGTATATTTTATGGCTTTATGGATTCAATGATCTTATTCTTAGCATCAGTGTTTCCTACATTTGTTTTGAAGCGCTTTAAATTAAAATCCAATACTATTTTTACTTTTGACTAGCTGGCCCACACAACTTCGTCTGCGTCACATAAAGAAATTTTCTCACCGTTTAAACCTTCCCTGGACTTCTACGAATATTTCAAGATTAAAATAAGCCAAATCGGTTCAGTCGTTCTCGAGTTTTA
The DNA here is from genome assembly GCA_030269945.2 of Trilocha varians. Lineage (NCBI taxonomy): Eukaryota > Metazoa > Arthropoda > Insecta > Lepidoptera > Bombycidae > Trilocha > Trilocha varians. The sequence goes on from AP028265.1 coordinate 11,478,876, forward strand.
GCGAGACTAACGAACAGCAATTCATTTTTATATATAAGACTAGCTGGTCCACACAACTTCGTCTGCGTCACATAAAGAAATTTTCTCACCGTTTAAACCTTCCCTGGACTTCTACGAATATTTCAAGATTAAAATAAGCCAAATTGGTTCAGTCGTTCTTGAGTTTTAGCGAGACTAACGAACAGCAATTCATTTTTATATATAAGAAGATTAATTAATAGTCACTTTTAATATTAACAGTTTCCATTATCTCAGCAACTTCAACAGAATTCAAAGGACATAATGAACAAGAAATAAATCATAACACATGTTCAGCCCAATCATTAGTTAACGTCTCTCATGATTTAGGAAATTCAACTTGAAAAATGGGCCTGTTTGTCTCACGGTGAGCATGTTGGCACCCCGCCAGTATCGGACACCCAAACTTTTTGTGTCACCAACTTTAAATCGATTGACTGATCTAAGCTGAGGCTGAAAATCAATTTGAAAATAGCTCTAGAATTCTCTTTAAAATGGATTTTTAATATGGTTTTGTCAGGGAAGCTGTCAAGGTGGAATTATTATGTAAAGGAGTTCGGGAATGGGACAGGGCCGATCGTTAAGGCGAAATTTGGTTTGCATTGTAATGTCTAGTAGTGAAAAAATATATGGGTAAGCATGCTATAGCTTTCCTATGTCCAATGTCCTTATGTTCGCGTAATATCAGGCTGTAAATATTTCGCTTCCAACCTAAAGGGAAGAGACCCTTTAGGTAAATATTTTTGAAAATGAGTACGTCTTCTAGTACTCTTTTGATGCTCTTTACCATTTTAATGTTAAATTCTGAAGTAATAGATTTGACAAAAGGTGGATTTGGAAGTCCTTTACATGCATACGAACTTTTAAGGAATCCAAATTGGTTATTAATAGATTATTGAAATTTAAATGACAGAACAAACTCTGTCTATTTATGGACACTGAAGTGCTAGTCATTAATAAACATTTTGTTCCAATGAATTTAATATCACTAAGGGCCATTAGGTACGAGATTTCGTAAGAAATTATAATAAATAGATGGTTTCTGTACCAACCTATTACTGCCCACTGTTGGGCTCAGGTCTCCTCAGAAGAGAGATTAGGTATAGTCCACCACGCTTGCCCAGTGCGGATTGGGGACTTCACATATCGTCAAAGGATTTTAGAATCCTTTTTCGACATGCAGGTTTCCTCACAATGTTTTCCTTCACCGTTTTTAGCGAGTGGTATTGTGAAAAATTGCACATAAATCTTTTTCACCTTATTTCCACTTTTTCCGGCCGGCTTGTACACTAAATAGATGGTTAACAGGACATATTATTATTATTCTGAAGGGACAATCTGGCCTAGAATGATAGGTAAATGTTATCACCAATTGATCACGATACACGAGGTAGAGGTATAAATAGGATGCCTTTTTAAGAGAAATTTCTTTAGGCCTCATCAAAGGGGGCCACCGTCACTGGCGTCCGTGGGACTACCACCTTCCTAGAAGGCTAACCCCACACGTGGTCCCCGGGTGGTGCCAAACAGTGACGGGCGAGCAACCGCGAGGCTGAGCGTGTTCACATTTATGTGAACATCCCCTCGGCTTCGCGGTGGGTGATGGACGTTGAGTCCATCACTGAGGTCCGCGCGGGGGTGGGCGACCAGGCCCCCGTGACGGAGGATGCTACTGGCGCAGGACCGGAGCAGGCGTCGCTCGCGAGTACCGTCGCGAGCGACGCCTGCTCTGGGGAGCAGAGAGGAGGCATACGGCGCAAGCGGAAGTCCGCAGCGCGCCGGAGCTCGGAAACGAGCGAGTCCTCCGACGACGAGACGTCGTGGAGGGCGAGGCTCGTCAGACGGGCGGCCACCACGGCCACGTCCTACACCGAGCCAACGAGGACGGGTAGGATGCCGAAGGGGGGTGCCGGGGCTGCCCCGAGACAGAAAAGGAGGACGGTCGTTTCGCCGGCGCGCTCGACGACATCATTTGCCTCGGCTCGTACGACGGACGGGGAGCTCGATGGAGAGCTGGAGGAGAGCCCCGTCGTCGTTCTCGAGGCTCTGAGAAGACGGGCCACCTCGGCCACGAAGTATTTTAGTGCGTCCGGGAACTCAGCGTACGCAAAGGTCCTGCGGCGGGTGGCCAAAGAGACTGGCAGGGTTATGCCGGCCATCTCGGCAGCCATCAGCCGCGACGCGGAGCTGCGTACGGACCTGGAGAGGTCGAGGGCCGAGGTGGCTCTCCTGAAAGGAAAGGTGGAGACCCTCGAGAGGGCCGAGGCCGAACGCGAGGCGACGGGTACTCCGCGGACGGCTCCTCTTCCTCCTCCCCCTACGCCGCCGGCTAAGGCGCTGGCGCGGGCCAGGGAGGCCGACGGCGAGTGGCTGCCGGGGCAGAAGGGGGCAAAACTCGCGACGCCGCGAGGCAGAGCGCGACAGGCCGAGGAGTCGCCGGCCGAAATAGCTGCCCGCATTAGGCGAGAGCTGACGGCGGAGTTCGGCAAACAGATTGCCGAACTCAGGGCTGAAATTACGGCCCTACGCGGTGCTAAAACACCTGCGCCGCGTCCCGTCGCTCTTGCCTCACCGGATGCACGCCCGGGTCCAGCGCCAGCGCCAGCTGGTCCGACCCGGAACAAAAAGAGGAACGGGGGTAGCGGTGTTAAAACCGCTACGCCAACCCCACAGCCTCGCCCACTTCCTCCGGCCCCGTCCAATATGGACGAGGGCTGGACGGAGGTGGTGAAGAAAGGCGCCAAACGGGCCAGGGTCGTGGCTACCCCGGCCCAACAGCCACCGACCGAGACGAGGGCAGCGGCCAAGGCCACCCCCCAACCGGGGAGAGCGCCGACTGCCCATAACCCGAATGTGACTCCGGCGGCCGCGGTTGCTCCCCAACCGGGTAGAGCACCTGCCGCCGGAAAGAAAAAGAACAAGAAGTCCAAGAAGAAGTCGCGCGCGCCGCGGCGGGCTGCAGTGGTTGTGACACTGCTGCCGGCCGGCCAGGCGAAGGGGATGACGTACCTCGACGTCATGACAAAGGCGCGCGCGGCCATTGACTTGGCACAGATAGGGGCGGAGGACGGCCTCCGCATCCGGCATACGGCCAACGGGGCCCGATTGCTGGAGTGTCCGGGCGGCGCCGACAGTGGCGACGTCGCGGACCGCCTAGCGTCGGGCCTCCGGGTCGTCTGGCCGGAGGAGGAGGTCAGAGTGCACAGGCCGGTCAAGATGGCCGAGTTGCGAGTGACCGGCCTGGATGACTGCACCACCAGGGAGGAGGTGGTGGCGGCCATCGCTGCCCAGGGCAAGTGTGCCCCGGAGAATGTGGCCGTAGGCGAGCTTCGCCGAGGCTACACCGGGGCCAGCTCTGTCTGGGTGCGGTGCCCGCTGGAGACCGCCAACTCCCTGGCCACCCCTCCGCCCGGAGGGCCGGCTGGGGACCCCGGTAGACTGCGCGTGGGCTGGGTCGCAGCCCACGTGCGGCTACTTGAATCGCGCGCCTGGCGATGCCTCAAATGCTTCGGCACGGGGCATAGCGTCGCCAGGTGCACCAGCACTGTTGACCGCAGCGGGCTATGCTTCCGCTGCGGTCAGACCGGACATAAAGCGGCCACGTGCTCGGCCGCGCCGCACTGTGCGCTGTGCGCGGCGGCCGGGCGCAGGGCCGATCACCGGGCGGGGGGCAAGGCTTGCTCCCCGTCCGGTGTTAACACCGAACGGAATAGGCGCCGCAAAGCCAAGCGGCGCCAACAGAGGAAGTCGGCCGGGGGAGTACCGGCCGGCGGTTCGGACCCCGCCGTGGCGACCAGTGCGCCCGATGGCGGGGGCGGCGGAGAAGGGGAGGGAGCGATGGATGTGGTCCAACCGTAATGGACTACACCCGTCGCTTCCTCCAAGGAAATCTGAACCACTCCGCCAGGGCTCAGGACATGTTAGTCCAGAGCATGGCGGAGTGGTCCTTTGACGTAGCGGTGGTCGCCGAGCCGTACTTTGTTCCCCCAGCGGACGACTGCTGGTTCGGGGACGAGAGCGGCTTGGCGGCCATACATATAAGGAGATCCGCGGCGATCCCGCCCCTGGAAATGGTGGCCAGGGGACCCGGGTTCGTCGCGGTAAAGATAGAAGGTACCGTCGTGATCGGGGTGTACTTCTCTCCAAATCGGCCTACTCACGAGTTCGGGCAGTTCCTGGACGGGCTCGGAGCGATCACTCAGCGCTCCGCTCCCCGTCCTGTGATACTTGCGGGGGACCTCAATGCGAAGTCGGTCGCTTGGGGGTCCCCCCGCTCGGACGTTCGGGGTAGGCTGTTGGAAGAGTGGGCGGTCGCGGCCGGACTCTGTGTTATGAACAGAGGGTCGGTCGCGACATGCGTGCGGTGGCAGGGCGAGTCCATCGTGGACGTAACGTTCGCGAGCTCTGTCATCGCACAGCGCATCCGCGGTTGGGAAGTGTTGGTGGAGGCGGAATCCTTGTCGGATCACCGGTACATCCGGTTCGATCTTTCCGCCTCCACGGCAACCGCGGTCGCCCAGGGGACTGCACCCCGGTCACTCCCCAGGTGGGCATTGAAGCTCCTGAATAAGGAGCGCTTGGTGGAAGCCTCCACGGTGGCGGCGTGGACGCCTATGCGTCCACATCCAGTCGATGTCGAGGTCGAGGCGCTGTGGCTCCGGGGCGCGATGCATCGCATTAGTGATGCTTCGATGCCCCGGGTCGGCCCTCGGCCTCCGGATAGAGCGGCGTACTGGTGGTCGCCCGAGATAGCGCAGCTTCGTGCTGTATGCGTCCGGGCGAGGCGCCGGTGCGCCAGACACCGCCGCCGCATCCTCGCGCGTCGCGACGATCCTGTCGCGTTCGCGGAGGAGGAGGCAAAGCGAGGAGCGCCATGCGGCTGGCCATCAAGCAGGCCAAGGAAAGGAGCATGGAGGCTCTCTTGGAGACGCTCGACGACGACCCGTGGGGGCGCCCGTACAAGTTAGTGCGCGGAAAGTTGCGCCAGTGGGCGCCTCCCCTGACCGAGCGTCTCCCGCCTCAGCAGCTGCGGGACATCGTCTCGACGTTGTTCCCGCAGGAGCAGGATGGATTTATTCCGCCTGCTATGGGTGAGCCGCCGGATCACACCGGCGGTGAAGCCACTGCTGAGGTGCCTCACATTACGAGAGATGAGCTCCATGTGGCCGTGGTCAAAATGAGCGCGAAAGACACGGCCCCCGGCCCGGACGGCATCCACGGCCGGGTCCTGGCCTTGGCCATCAATGCCCTAGGGGACCGGCTCCTCAGGCTATTTAATTCCTGCCTGGAGTCGGGACGGTTTCCCTCGCTCTGGAGGACGGGCAGACTGGTCCTCCTACGTAAGGAGGGGCGCCCGGCGGACTCAGCCGCCGGTTACCGTCCCATCGTGCTGCTGGACGAGGTGGGCAAATTGTTGGAACGCGTTCTGGCAGCCCGCATCGTTCAGCACCTGGTCGGGGTTGGACCCGATCTGTCGGCGGAGCAGTACGGCTTCCGGGAGGGTCGTTCGACCGTAGATGCCATTCTACGTGTCCGGGCCCTCTCGGAGGAGGCCGTCTCCCGGGGTGGGGTGGCCTTGGCGGTGTCGCTCGACATCGCCAATGCCTTTAACACCCTGCCCTGGTCCGTGATTGGGGGGGCACTGGAGAGGCATGGAGTGCCCCTCTATCTCCGCCGGCTGATCGGCTCCTACCTGGAGGCCAGGTCGGTCGAATGTACCGGGTACGGTGGGACCTTGCACCGGTTCCAGGTCGTGCGCGGTGTTCCACAGGGGTCCGTTCTCGGACCTCTCCTGTGGAATATCGGGTACGACTGGGTGCTGAGGGGCGCCCTCCTCCCGGGCCTTAGCGTCGTGTGTTACGCAGACGACACTTTGGTCGTGGCCCGGGGGGATGACTTCGGAGAGTCTGCCCGTCTTGCCACAGCGGGGGTGGCCCTCGTCGTCGGCAGAATAAGGAGGTTGGGCCTCGACGTGGCGCTAAACAAATCCCAGGCCCTGATGTTTCGGGGGCCTCGGACGGCGCCACCAGTCGACGCCCACATAATGGTTGGAGGCGTCCAGATTGAGGTCGGGGTGCAGTTGAAGTACCTCGGCCTCTTGTTGGATAGCCGTTGGACCTTTCGAGCCCATTTCGCGGACCTGGTCCCCCGATTGGTGACGGCGGCCGGCCACTTGGGTCGGTTGCTCCCGAACATCGGGGGGCCCAGCCACGCAGTGCGCCGCCTCTATGCGGGGGTGGTGCGCTCGATGGCCCTATACGGTGCGCCCGTCTGGGCCGAGCCTCGCGTTCCGGCAAATCTTGCCCGACGCCTGCGCCGGCCACAGCGCATCGTAGCCATTAGGGTCATCCGTGGGTACCGCACCGTCGCTTTTGAGGCGGCGTGTGTGCTGGCGGGGACGCCGCCCTGGGATCTGGAGGCGGAGGCGATCACCGGCGATTATCGCTGGCGATGCGACCTCCGCGCCCGGGGCGTAGTGCGTCCCCTGCGGGAAGCGGTCCGCGATCGGAAGGTCCAATCTCGGCGGTCCGTAATGGAGTCGTGGGAGAGACGGCTGGCCAACCCCACCTGGGGTCTACGGACCGTCGAGGCGATCCGCCCCGTCCTAAAGGATTGGGTGGGTCGTGGCAAGGGACGCCTCACCTTTTGGATGGTGCAGATGCTGACCGGGCACGGGTGTTTCGGTCGGTATCTGCACCGGATTCAGGTAGAGCCGACGACGAGGTGCCATCACTGTGTAGAGTGTGACCAGGACACACCAGAGCATACGCTCGCGCTGTGCCCCGCTTGGGAGCGGCAGCGTTGTGTCCTGGTCATGCAAATAGGACCGGACTTGTCGCTCCCGGGCGTCGTGGCGTCGATGCTCGAGAGCGACGAGTCCTGGAAGGCGATGCTCGACTTCGAGAAAGCTCTTCTCTCTACGCAGAAACCCGCCGCCGTCGAGCAGGGGGTCGGGACCGGGGTCTGGCCCGGATTCTGGCCCCCTAAGAGTTTCGGGTCCCCAACGCATGCGAGTGCGAGCGGGGACCCAAGAAGGTGCCGTGTCTCGCTCAACACGCCCTTACGTCAGAGCAACCGGGGGATGGTAGACCGCGTACTCCCCGACCCACGCTGGTTCTGACCCAGCGGGGTATTCCGTGGGAGGGTGACACGCGGTCCCATCTTGGCGGGCTTCGGAAAGCCCGCCGACCGAGAGAGCCGGTGGCCGTATTCGCCGGCGGCTACCGGTTCGGCGTCCGGGGACGGAGCGACGGGAAAGAGTGCCCATGGCGTAACGCGTCGCCCCGTCCCTCATAACCCCGTGCTGGGTTCTGGCCTCAGCCGGGGTTCGGACGCTGAGTGTGAGCGGTTAGAGGTTTTAGTGCGGTTCAACTCCCACATACCCCGCCCGCGGGGCGGGCGGGGATCCGGTGATTTCCTCCAACTAAAAAAAAAAAAAAAAAAAAAGGCCTCATCAAAAGAGGTATAAGTATTTATGGCAAGTGGCGAGGGAGGGGGTACCTACAGTACTTCACTGATCATCCCAAATTTGTCAGATGCTCGCTGAGGGACCATAGGTTTGAATAGTAAACATATAATATTATTTTCGTGTAACTGTGAACAGTGAAGAATTTTTCACTTCTTTCTCTTCTTGTGAAATAATGATCTTTATCTACCTTCAAAAGATTTGAATTGCTACAAGAGATTGATTGCGATAGGTTGTAGGTGGTAGCCCCACAGTGTTTTTCGACATTTCAGGAGTCTGAAATGGCAATGATGAATAAGTGACGTTCACCAACTATCTAGTGGATCGTTAGCTCGTCTATCGACGTGCAAAAAATATCTACCTAATAAGTAAATTGGATCTTCTACTATCAATACCTCTGCAAAGTGTTCGTCTATGATAAAGTTGCACCCACCATTTCTATGGCCTTTTATCCAAAAGTAATAAATGATTGTGGAGTGCGAGTATTATGCGCAGTCACGTCCAGGTCAGGCGTAATGAATGCGTACGCAGACACGCGTCTCGCACCGTCTGTTTGCGGATATATCCGACTTTTGAGCTTCGTTGCCTGTTTCATAATTAAGGCACTTTTTCGCAATTTAAATTTTGGAATATATTTAAGTGCTTATGAATATGCGTTGAGGTTTTGAGGGAAGATTTTGTCGTGTACTGTATGTAGCACACAGCTGCTAAACTTCGGATCAGGTATCGCTTATGCGTATGCTTGTAAGTAATAAAGTTTGCATTTTCCAAAAGTTCGACTGTCATGTTGGCTGTGTGGCATGTTGCGCCATCCTGTTGAAACCAAATGTCGTCCATGTCATACTCTGCAACTTTTGGAAACAATAATTCGTTGAGCATGGCACGGTAACGCTCGCCATTGACCGTAACGGCGGCTCCTTGCTCATTTTCGAATGATGTCGCCGGACCAAAACCCACACCAAACCGTTACTCTTTGAGGGTGCATTGGCTTCTCAATGGTGACGTGTGGATTTTCCGACCCCCAGATGCGACAATTTTGCTTATTGACATAGCCTCCGAGGTGAAAATGGGATTCATCTGAAAAGACGATTTTTCGGTAAAAATGCTCACCTTCGGCCAAACGATCTTCTGCCCATTGGGCGAACCGAAAACGTCCCATTTCGTAAATGTCAAACCTTTAACTAAATTATGAACACAAATTGAATGACATTTGAGCTGTCATTCTCTAAATAAATAGTAGTTCAAAATGCAAACGTTAGATTGGCCCACCCACAAAGCGAGTTTGGAGTCTCTGTATTCTTGAATGATTTGATTAGGCTTAACTCATTATAGCTTGGTCTCATCTCAAGTGTTAATATTTTTGTGTTGATTCCGAGTGGACGGAGTGAATGCGTTTATATGGAAATTCATATCGTTACTGGAAAAAAAGGACTAGATCGCTAAATTCTTGAAGTGAGATATTGAGTTAGACATCTTTATATTTAAATCACTCCATTTTTTATTAATACTTTGTTCAAAAATATATACGTCGGCGTAAATAGTGTGTTGAGGTGTAATGACGTGGTAATTAGTCGATCTTTGTTTTGTTTTGTCAGGAATGACGTCACAATGTCCACTTGAACACTTTATGATCAATACTTTTGAATAAAAACTTCAAAATAACGAGTTTTAACAGTTTATTACTTTTACATCAAGAGGTCCGTTCGCCTCGACAATTCAGCCACGAATGAATAATAACAGCGGCCAACGCCTGTATTGATAGCAAGTCTCCACTTCCAACTACCCGCACTGTGAATAGGTTGGTTTCCCTTGTTATCACCCCGTCATATATGTTTTTTTTGCTTCTACTATAAAATCGTGTTACGGTAAATCAGTTTTTTTACTCCTCCAGTGACGACATTAATACTAACAGTCCCAGACGAGGCGATACTAAATTGGTACAATAAACCTGTAAGCGCCTTATCACAAATTGTCATTTAGAAACACAAGCTTAAAAATCTTCAATATAAACCCTCAACACCAAAACACTATTCAAACCATATCAAATGACTGTCAAAACGTTCTAATCCTCCAGTAATTACTTCATATCGTTACACGATACGGAAACCCTACTAGGTCGGTGTGAATCGATAGGCTTATCCCGACTGATGGCACCTCGCGACCTCTGCTCCTGTTCACACGGGTATACAGGATTTTAAAATTGATCCGATTGCGACTAATACGAAAAAAGATAGTGGTGTTAGCAGATGTTTGATTGGGATATTGATAGTTTTCGGCATGTGAATGTTGAACATAATAAAATATTTTTTAAGTTAAGGTTAGGTTAGGTAGCGACCCCTCAGTGTCCCCTGACATTGCAGTCTGCTTACATGGTAATAAAAATAAAAAGTCGATCTTTCTAACTTACTAAATTTAGCTTCTTTTCGACTTACCGTTTCACTTCGTTCTCTACATCGATCAAAGGTTTTCTGCATCTTCTTTAGATGATAGTTTTTTTTTTCAAATTGAACCAAAACACGGTCCTTATGTTACCTTTCTGATTAGGTAGTTATTTTAATTAAATAACCTATATTACTGGTTTCACGTACTAGACAGAAATAGTAGTAATCCTATCAGGAACAGTAGATGTATTAATAAAGGATGTTTAATATCAGCATTACCCACAATGCCTTTATACTCATTCTTTTATACCTCTAACAAAGATCACACTTCCTGGCATTGTGTCGTGTGACATGGAATTGTTGGGCTCATATCAAAATGTTCATATACAGATATTTTCATTACTATTCGGTTTATGATATATATTTATGGTAGTATTATTATTTTATAACTATTTAATTTACTAATTATAACATACAGTGACAAAAATACCTATATTTCGTAAGCCCTGAGTAACTACAAGATTTTTCCTGCAATTCTTGCTTCTTCATCGCGTATCTTTGATAGTGCGAAAAATACCATCAATATATAGTTCAATATATTATAGCAATATATTCTCTGTTTCCGCATAATACCAAATTTTTTCCCCTACGATAAATATTCTTTCTAAATCTGGCAACACAACGTCCAGTGCATGTCAAATCAAGTGCGGTCAAGTATTAGATTCTCATATCATTCCAGTCCTCGATTTGACAGACACTTCGCATGCGATCAGCTTCTCGTATTAGGTTTGGGCTTAGCGTCCAGTCAAATTGATTTTGAAGATGATGCCATAGATAAATGCGTTATACAGATGTTAACTTATGTATGTACCATCATGATAGGATCTGATGATACCTCAATACTTCGATCAAATATGCTAGACACACGATTAAAGCATAAAAATAGCACCAACATCATCATCATCATCATCAGCCTGTAGACGTCCACTGCTGGACATAGGCCTCCCCCGAACCTCGCCACATCGATCGGTCCTGCGCTGTTCGCATCCAGCCTCCTCCCGCGGTCCTGACCAGGTCATCGGTCCACCTTGTGGGAGCCACCAACATAACCAGACTAAAGTAATAGTTATCTATTAAATTTGATTTTATTAGCTCGTAGTCTAGTTACTATGAAAATTACATCGGTATTCCCTGAGCGCTATGACTTGTCCTTCTTCAAACGAGGCATGAGGAGGGTCCTTAAAGTTAGGTCGTAGGTAGCGACCCCTCAATGTCCCCTGACATTGCAGAGGTTCATGAGCGACGGTAACCACTTCCTATCAGGTGGGCCGTTGGCTCGTCTGCCTACATGGCAAAAAAAAAAAACAAAAACGTAGATTCATAATATTTAAAATTTATTAGGGTGATTTGTATCAATCTTGAGTTCTGTATAAATTTATTCTGTAATATTGACCTCTTTTCAGCTGACAAATATCGTTCATCACGTTGATTGTATGTGTTTTGAACTGTTTGGAATGGACTAAACTAGTCAAAGTAGAAGTCAGTGTTAATGTGTGATTGAGGATCTCGACTACAACACACTTTTCTCTCTTATAAGAGCAGTTACAATAATAAAAACTTGAGAGGTGTCATGGGACACCCGAATAGAACGAAGTTCCTTTCGATTAAAACATATCTTATATATTTTTTTCCTAACGTAACGCGCGATAAAGATCGTGTTTTAAAAGATTTGGATCACAGCGCCATCTAGCGATAATCATCTAAAACAAAAAAGTGTCGTGACAACTTTTCGTAAGAACTTCTAGCCCCCTTTCACAACGCGCGATAAGGATCTTTGTTCCAATATAACAAGTGATAGTTTTGAACAGTGTTGGAAATCTCCAAAAATTAAACACTTGACTCAAAAATATTACAATATGTATACAATAGGATACTTAAGTCAATTTCGTTTTACAATAAGAAACATTTTTGTTACAAAGAAAAATTTGGTGGTATTAGGTTTAATTTTTCTCTCTAGTGTATCTAAGCTTATAAAATGCAATTATTCAAAACAGTATAATATATTTTATGAAAAATATGGCTCAAAGTCGCATCCTCTAAAATACCACTAAAAATTGAAAAAACAAAAGCCGTACACACACATAAATGTTAGATCCAACGCATGCACAAAAACCGTCCACCCGAAAACTTGCTGTGTCAATCTGGAAAAAAGACAGTTAAAACATCCCAACACGAGAGAAAATTAAATTGCCTGGTAGTAATAATAAAAATGTGTGTTCGGGATACAATGGGTGTGACTGGGTTTAGAATAGGTTATGCTTACGACACGATTTTTGGTTACGATTTGTCGTGACTGCAAAAAATAACGCTTAGGTTCGTAAGAAGGTTCTTAAAGGTAGTCCGGAGCAGCTCCACAGTGTTCTTTGACAAAGCCGAGGTCCATGAACAACGACAACCGCTTACAATCAAGTGGCCCGTTAGCTTATCTGCTAACAAATGATGATAACAGATGTGACTTTGTATCTATGTAAGTTGAACCACACTAAAACCTCCAACCGCTCACACTCAGCGTCCGAACCCCGGCTGAGGCCAGAATCCAGCACGGGGTTTGGAGGGACGGCGCGACGCGTTAGGCGCTCGGCACTGTTTCCCGTCGCCGCCTTTTAATGATAAAGATAAAGATGTTTATTGTAAGTTAAATCCCACACACTTGAGAGAAAACTTATACTAAATACACATAAGATTTAACTTTAAGATGACTATAAAAATCTCCGAGTTATGCAGGACAACAACTTCGTTAAATAAACCATTATTAGAATATTATTATAATTACTGTCTTAACAGTACTTTCATAACATTAAAGATACATTGTCCTTTCCGCTTACGCTACTTCAATATACAGTTTTGTATTAGTATACGACACTTCATAGTGTCTTGTCAGAAACAAAGTGTTCACACAATTTAGGCTCAACACCCTGTCTCTTAACTAAATTCTCTAGTGGACAACCAAAATATCCACAGCACAGAATCGAATACAATATAAATAAATAATCGTTTCTCACGTCACTGAGCTGTGCTAACTCCAACAGACTCCTTCAATTTGGCTCGTCCCTTCGAAATGGTCCACTGTCATTATTAACTGGCATGCAAACACTGCATACTGCTAAACAACTTTACAAAAAATCCTGGCAATATGGCGCGTACATAAATTTTGAGTATTTAATTATCATTATCGGCCTATACATGTTCACTAGTGGACCTAGGCATATGCCTCTCCTAATGATCTCCAATGCGACCGGTTGGTAGTGGTCTGTATCCAGTGTGTTCCTGCGATCTTAACAAGATCATCAGTCCACCTTGTGGCTAGTCGTCACACATTACCCTTGCCTTACGCACAAGCCTACCTGAGTCCCTTCGGAATCATTATCTTGTTGGAGTAGCTCTTTGTTCAAAAAAAAACATTAGATGATAAAAATATTTAAAAATTTGAGTAAAAAAAGATTATCTCTTAAAATATGAGACTATAACTACATGTTAACCAATGAACTCGAATTACCTACAAAAGGTACGTTCCGTAAAATTTCGGCTACTAGTATTCCATTTGCCATAAATAAATAAACAAAACCAATTTTGGTTTGTCCCCATTAAGTGATTAAAGCACAAACACTAAAATAAAGAACTAAACAAACAAAAAAACAAAGGTAATTTACCGCAATACTATGACGTGTCTCGACAACTTTCAGAAATACCCTTACCACTTAATTATAAAGTGAGAAGGCAACGAAACGCAATTTATTTACAAGTCAACGACGGTCGATTCACAATATGTAAATTCATTATGGCGCGTATAATTTATTATAAAATAATCGCTGAGCCTAAAAAAGCGGGTTGTTGCGTGACCCCTTGCCTTTAATGCGATGGTGCAAGTCACAAGCCGTAAGGTGTTCGATTAAATTCATACTGTACTTACCACTGGGCTCAGGTCTCCTTAGTAGAGGCAGAGAGGGGAAATATAAGCCACCACACGTGTCTAAATGCCTGTTTAAATGTTGTTAAAACAAATGAATCCCATTGTATTTTATTAAAATATTTATATATAAAAGTTAACACATTGACAACATCAATACAAAATACCTCTTAACTGTTCTTTTGTGGCTGCCAAATATCTCATATTAATGATACTAGTAGACAAGTAGAGGTAAGTGCTTACCGTTGCCATTTTTATTTTGTTAAGTACATAATATTATGGTAGTAGAATAAAAAGCCTTTTAATATTTAGCTTCCCAAAATTATTTTAACCCTTAATCTGTGCTGTCCCTGTTGCCAAATGTATACATACCACGTTTCACGTTATTTTATTGAAGTCGTGTGGTATGTGTTTCCGAACGCACTTTGACGACCATAGATAATAGCCAATTGTCTACATACATATTTTTTCATAATAAATACCTATTTTTTTATACCAGATTTTTTTCATTATATGTATCTTAATACCTACCAGGAAACATTTTTTCCAGGCCGCAATAAAAAACCATGCATTAAAGGGTTAATTCCAAAAACGCTGTCCTCTCCCACCTCAAACACCCTTTCCTACCGTTTAAAATATCCGATAAAGCTCAAACCCTATAATTAACAAGTAATTGCTCTGATAGATAACAGTTATAGAACATAATGCCTCGCTATACTATAAGTGAGCTATTATCGAACAAACTAGCAGTAATAATTTATAAATTTAATGATACTACCGCATTTTAGTAGTAATTTGAGGGTATTTTGAAAACTATACTGTGTGTTATGAGTTAAACGTTTGTAGGCAAAGTATTTACTATTGTAATAGTGTTCTGAGTTTTGTTAAAACTCGCAGTTATTTACAATTACACTTTTATGTAAAATCTTCTTTAAATTGTTTTGTGGTCTTGATATTTTGACGTTATTGCAAGCGTCATCGTCACGAAAAGACTGTATACTGCGGGTAGATTGAAGCACAAACATACCTGTCTACCTTCTACCGTATGACACTTCCCATAATAAGGAATTCCGGGATTGACGATGTACTGTACTGTACTGTACCAACCCATTACTGCTCACTGATGGGCTCAGGTCTCCTCAGAAGAGGGATTAGGCATAGTCCACCACGCTTGCCCAGTGCGGATTGGGGACTTCACATATCTTCAAAGGATTTTTAGAATCCTTTTCCGACATGGAGGTTTCCTCACGATGTTTTCCTTCACCGTTTTTAGCCAGTGGTGTTGTGAAAAATTGCACATAAATCTTTTTAACATTTAGATTTAGAGGTACAAGCCGGTTTTGAACCCGCGACCTCCCGTTCGGGAGGAAGCGCTTCGAGCACTCGGCCACCACGACTTCGATTGATGATGGCAAAGAATTAATTGTTTCTAAACAAATTCCAACGATTTTCACTATAATAATAAACCACGTAAAAGTTTAGGAAATTCCAAGTTCACGGAACTTTACAAAATCAATAATATATAGCATGACTATCAACAATTTCCGTCAGTCATAAAATCTGTAAGACATAAAAAGAGGTAAGCTATAAAACGGTCGAGGTAAACAAATAAACCTCATGATATAAAAGCATTAAAACGAAGCTTAACTTAATTTGACACAGAAATAAAACAATCTGTTAAAAAATTATTGGTATTTATGAAGCCTGAAGGTCGGCTTAAGCCGGATTACTGAAACAACCGGAATATTATTAGGTTACGTGGAATTTTAACGAGCTGTAGTTATGAACTAATTTTCGCTTTTTAGAGTAAGGGACCGCGTAAAGTTGGGTAATTATCATACCAATTTTTGTTTGGAAATCTGACAGATTGTTATGTGCAGGCTTAGAGTACAGTTAACATAAAATGTGTTTTTAGATGCGTTGATCTTTTTACTGCCACGTATTCAAAGCTATCGCGTCGCCTGCCTCTAGGTTGGTAAAGACCACTTAGAATAAATTATTTGTATTGAATTTTATAGCATATACATGCATTATGTCAACTCGACATCGGCCTAAGGACAATTTTAGATTTAAGCTCAAAGCGACACAATTTTAGGTTAAACAATGATAACAGCTGGTCCAACAGTGTTTTAAAATATTCTAGAAATGTTCTAATATTAACATCAATATGTACGCTTATCTAAATCAATACGATTGTGGGTTATATGATGTGATGTTTTACTGTGGCAAAATTACTACTCTTATGCGCGCGTTTTTCTGTCCTACAAGGAATAGCGCGTAGCGTGCTTTTCGCCAAGTTTGTTGACAAATGTGCCTTAAATCTACGTTTATAACAAAAAGAAAGCCTATATTTATTCGTTGAAAACTTCTAGCACAATTTTACATTGTAATCGACGTTAAGACGTCTAATAGCACCTTCGACTAGTCGACAATTACAGTACAAAACACGAACGCTTGCATTTGAAATGTTGATTTTACCTTTGAGTTGAGTCATACTGACGGTTTGAATGACCTAAGGTGTTTTAGTAATAGGTTATATTTAATAATAATTGGACGTACAAAGTAGTTTTTTTATAATTACTATGATTTTGACGTCACAGTCAATCACGGGGCGTTTAAAGTCATGTGATTTTTAATCAAATTTAAATTGTTTATAATTAATGTAAAAAATAACGTTTTTTTGTATTAAATATGAATATTATTAATAATAAAGTTATAAAATACATAAAAAAAAACATTTATTTTTTTTCAAGATCGCAAAGGTCACTGGATGAGATGGCGCAGGACCGGTCGATGTGGCGAGGTTTGGGGGAGGCCTATGTCCAGCAGTGGACGTCTATAGGCCGATGATGATGATGATGATGATGATTGAATTACAGCTTGCCTCTCGATAAAGGCCTCCCAATCTTAACTGTTTCTTGCCACTCTTGTCCAACTAAAGCATCTTCTTGAAGTCTTCCTACCATCTTTAATATTGTCTACCTTTGCTTCTTTTACTATTCTTAATCTCAATTATAGAAGCACAATTACTTATCAACACAAACAAAAAGTCATTTCCTTGAATCCAATGTAACCGAATCCTCAAACAAGTCGTTAATTGACAATTTCGTGTGACATTTCCAAATTCCTTGATTTCACCACACAACATGTACACAGAATACTAATAAATAGAAGTCAAGTTCATATACCTCTTCTCAGTAAGT
Organism: Trilocha varians; assembly: GCA_030269945.2. Classification (NCBI taxonomy): domain Eukaryota; kingdom Metazoa; phylum Arthropoda; class Insecta; order Lepidoptera; family Bombycidae; genus Trilocha; species Trilocha varians. The sequence goes on from AP028265.1 coordinate 11,495,910, forward strand.
TTGTTTCACTTATTTCACTTGGCGATATTGAAATTTTCACTTTTTTGGTGGTAAGTAATATGATTCATAATAAGCCCTGCAATTTTGTGTTCACAAAAACAGAAGATTACAATAGACAGTCGTGAAATTCGAATCCGAGTCATAGAATTGTACTTTACAGAAATAAATCTTAATACAAATCGCTTTTTAAACACTCACCTCTGCACCTCTAACAGAAAAAAACCTAGTTAGCTTTGTACGAGTGCAGGTAGCATCTGGTATGTTATGAACGTTATGTAGGTATAAAGTGAAATCAAAAGTAAGATTGTTTACATTGTGCTAATCTCAAAAATAACAAATAACAGGTACACAGAGAGGTGTCTTTCCTCATACGTAAAAGAAAACCGTATCCAAATCTGTTCAGCCGTTTTTGTGCAGTGCACTAAAAGTGAGATAGATAGATAGTAGACTGAGATCCCAGAGCCTGTGGGATAGATGCAGGGAATCTCCGATCGAACACCAGATCAAACGTCGTAAATGGACATGGATTGGCCACATGCTTAGAAGAGACGCTAGTCACATACCAACGCAGGCCCTGAACTGGACACCTCAGGGCTCCAGAAAGCGTGACCGCCCAAGGCAAACGTGGCGGGGTTCTGTCGCAGCCGATCTTAAAACGACCGGGTTGTCATGGGCGGAGCTAAAGAACGTGGCTCAACACAGGCCAAAATGGAGAAGCACTGTGGAGGCCCTCTGCCCCACCTAGGGGATATAGGAAATGAAGAGAGAGAGAGAGAAGAGAGAGACTGAGATAGTCCACGTTTATATAATAAGATTGAGAATATTCCTCACTGTAACTGGTCACTCCAAATTTACCATATTTGTATAGAAACAGATACCCTTGACTTTTGTACTTAATGTATTCTGTGTCACGAATTCACACGAAAGTCCCTCAACAATTTGAAGGCTTTAATTTTCTCCAGCGTTGATTAATGTTCTAATTATAATAATAAGCGTGAATAACATCTGGAGGTTGTGTTCAGTTAAATTAATTTCGAGGCCTTGACCTGATTTGCTTGCAACAGAACATGGTGTATTGATTGCATAGCTTTGTAATTTCTTACTGTAACAACCCATTACTATCCAATACTGGTCTTCTCAGAAGAGGTATAGTCCCCCACTTCACATATCTTCAAAGGATCTTCAAATCCTTTACCATGATGAAGATTTCCTTACGATGTTTCCATCACGGTTTTCAGCCAGTGAGCAGTCAGCAACCAACAGTGGTGTTGTGATTAAGATTGAGAGGACAAGCCAGCCGGTTCAAACCTGTGACTTCCCGTACGCACGGTAATTCACGACCTCAAACCAATTTGTGTATATCAGAGCACATTCCTTTATTACTTAACAACCTATTACTGCCTACTGCTGAGCTCAGGTCTCCTAGGGGTTAGGCATAGTCCACCACGCTTGCCTAATGCGGATTGGGGACTTCACATATCTTCAAAGAATTTTTAGAACCCTTTTCCGATATGCAGGTTTCCTCACGATGTTTTCCTTCACCGTTTTTAGCCAGTGGTGTTGTGAAAAATTGCACATAAATCTTTTTCATATTAAGATTTAGAGGTACAAGCCGGCCGGTTTTGAAGCTGCGACCTTCCGTACGGAAGGCAAGCGCTTCAACCACTCGGCCACCACGACTACTATTACTCTATTCCCTTTTAATCCAACAACACTAAAGCATTTCATTCGCTGTTAAAAATTCACCCACGTTTCTTCATAAATAGTTTTCGTTTAACCCTTCGAACTACGAGTGTTCAAGCGTTAACCCTCAAACGCTCATGTGATCGCGTGACCACAAGTGGGATCTAATTCCTTGGCCCACTTAGCCAATTATCGGGGGGTTGACGTGGGCCGCGCCTTCTGATGGTTCAATTTGACCAATAATTACTTTTGTGACTTTTTGTGACCATAATAATGGAATGTTTGACGATTCATTACGATGGTCATCGCTGTGGATTCTGATTACACAGGAGCTATAGTGGTTCCCACCACTATAGTGAAAAATGGATAGATACTCTATATTTGTTGGTATGCCTAACTGTCCAATGCTGGGCTCGGCTCCCCTTATTTTATTTTTTTATTCCAAGGTAGATAAACGAGCATACGGCCCACCTGATGGTAAGCGGTCATCGTCGCTCATGAACCTCTGCAATGCCAGGGCTAAGAGGGGCCGTTATCTATTGCCTACCCATACAAGACTTTTCTTAAACCTCGTTTAAAGAGGGATATGTCATAGCGCTCCGGGAACACCGCGGACGGGAGTCCATTCCAAATCGGAATGGTATGGGGCAAAAATGATCTTCTGAACCGAACTGTAGAAGAGCGCAGCGGTTCCAAGTACAGTTGGTGAACCTTGCCCCTGCGGCGTGTGGTGCGATGGTAAAAAGGATAAAGAAGATCGTGAAAGTGTCGTAAGAGGTTTACCTACTACGGGTCAAAGGGTTTTGAAATCCCACTTCAAATTACAAGTTTTACTTAATCTTTTTTGTCTAGTCATTTAATACGATTGTTTTCAAATGTCTATATAGATAATTACTTATATCGTTATCCGATAAAATAAATTCAACAGTTACAAAGGAAAGAAGGAGCAAGTAGAAATATTAAAATACTCGAATTAGATTCAAATCCACGCCAGTTTTTTGAATAATGTTCTTATTGAACGGCCATAATATACGAGTATTTAAACCTTCAAAGCTGTAAGCGTGCCCGCACACCTAAAAAAGAATTGACAATACTTTCGATCGAGGGATGGGAAAATATACAAAAAAATAGCATGTTAAAGAAAGTGTTCATTAAAAACCCATTTTCAAAAATAGCACGTGCATGTTTTAGGATAAATAATACTTGAAAAACTTAATTATATTTTAGGTTCGAGTTCCAAAACCGTATCGTATGTTAAAAATATTAATTTTATCATCGTAAGTCTACTATTCAGGTGGTATTTTAATTTTTAATATATGCAATTAATTAATATATTTTTTTTTCATACTTTTATAGGTTTGATGCTGCCTGAAACTACTTTTTTTCATGTCTTTTAGCGTAATACATAGAAATAAACTCACTTGACGTAAGCACCAGGAGGTATATACAAATAACACAATTTCAATATCTAAAAGATGTTTAGAGCATGCTACTCAAACGCTATTATTGCTATTTTTTTATAACATTACAATTAAATTGTTATGACTTTTAAATCCCATCTCTGCTTCTGTTACAAGTATTGACAATACTGTTTTAGGTGTGCGAGCACGCTAAGATACTTTTAAGTATCACTTAATGACTACATGTCCATACATTATTCCTATTTCCGAACATCAAATCAGAGAACGTCCATACAACATGCAAAGTTTCAGTTATCACACGAACAGATACGCTCAGGAATGTTGCAATCGTAAACCAGTTCAAAGGATCCCGAATAGTTGGAGACCGGTACAAACTGATCCTTTAGCGGAATTCGGTTTGAACGGTGAATGCGATGGGTGATGGTGTATGTTATTTTATGAATAGGATTAACAAATATTAGTCTAGTACTGGGGCCTTACCACCACCTTTACAATAACTATTCAAATGCGAGGTACCTATACTGAATTGCTTCATTTTGTGTTTAAAGTTGAACGGAATTTGAATTGCTATTAGTGAATGATAGACCGATGTTTGTCTCTGAGTCGCATAAAATCGCTTGTAGGCCTCCAGGTTCGTGCAAGTTGTCAAGAAGTATCGCATGCCACGGCTTAGCTACATATCGTTCTGCTTACCCCACAACAGAAGATAGGTACTAGAATCTTGTGTGTAACTAGAAGTCGTAGTTGCCAATTTATTCTTGGGGCATGCAGGAGGTCGTAAATCCATCTGGCTAAAATTAAATATTAATTTGAACAATATTTCGGTGCATTTTGAGACAACAGTACTGCCTAAAAACGGTAAATGAAAACATCGTGCTGAAACCTGCATTTCGGAAAAGGAAGAAAGGATTCAAGAAAGTCTTTAAAGATATTTATGTGATGTCCCCAATCCGTATTGGACAGGAATGGTGGACTATACTTAATCCTTCTACTAAGGAGACTTGAGCCCATCAGTAGGCAGCAATAGGTTGTTATAGTAACCATTACAAACTACAGAAGCTGCAAATAAATAATGACAAGACCATAAAATACCCGCTGTATTTCATGAAATAGACCGTTTTACATCCACTCGAAGTTTGTATAGGAATGCCGTGCAGCGGTTTAATGGTTTTTGATTTATAATACTGTTCTGTTTGATGTGTTATTGTTCCAATAGCCAGTTGGCAACGTTTAGTGGGTGGATGCGTTTATGTGGAGATAAGTGGAGTGTTTGGGTTACTGTTGTTCAATGATGTGTTGTTGTTTTTATTGTTTTTTATGATGTTGTTTTATGTTTCTTTATGTTGTTGTTTTTGTTGCGTTGTTATTGTGCTTTTTTTTTCTTAGTTGGAGGAAATCACCGGATCCGGGTATGTGGAAGTTGAACCGCACTAAAACCTCCAACCGCTCACACTCAGCGGCTGAACCCCGGCTGAGACCAGAACCCAGCACAGGGTTATGAGGGAAACCGCGACGCGTTACGTCCACGGCACTCTTTCCTGTCGCGCCGCCCCCGTTGTTATTGTGTAGTATAGATTAAATGGTATGGCTATTTCAGTGTAATATACAAAAGAGTTGTTAGTGCATAGTGCATGCGTTTAGGAGTGTAAAAGATACGTAAGTTTTAAATATTTATAATTGTTTTTTATGAGCGATAAATATGCTAGACAAATATTATCTACCCAAAAAAACAGGCTAGTAATATTTTGTATTTTAAGGAACATCTCTCAAACCAACCCATAGTTTTACATCAGGCTACATAAACAATTTACAACTATTGGCCGAAACGACAAATAACAAAAAAACAATTTCCCGCCAAAATTAAAAACAAAATCCACTAAACAAAAAACCACATTCCCAAATCAATATTTTCCACCTAAACACATCTTTTAAAACAATTTACGTTGAAATGGCACCGGGAATAGAGCACGTACACCTCGGAATAGGGTACCGTAGTGACAGATAGTGTGAAATTAAATTACTTAGTACATTTGAAACGAATTTCGTGTGTGAAATTGTTTTAGCGGTAAATATGGGTTTGCTTTTAGAACGTGATTTTGTGGTAATTATCTAAATGTATTGCAGGAAATATTTCCATAAATATTTGGTCTTGTTTTGGTGGCTTTTTAATTATATTTATTCAGGTCTGGCGTTTTAATGCAATGTTGGTAAGTATTTTTTTTTAAATATCTCAGTCTGCTTGTTCTTTTTTTTTTAAATTGCTATTGTTGTTTTAAATTTTTTACTTGTTAATTTTTAAATCATATTATCTTTCACTTTTTAATTGTTTTTAATTTTATTTTTGATTTTTTTTTATTGTATGGTCTTTGACCGCTAATTTAAAATAGGCATGCAGTCGGCACCTATAATTGTGTTAGCATTAAGTCTATACTTGAAGTCTCTTAAGATGTATTGCATGTTCGGGTGTATAACATGTTGGTGCCCTTTATAAATAAATAAATAAATAAGTAGGGTTCTATCGTGATTTTTTTTAGTTTTTTTTCTAACTTAAAGGGTAACGTATATTAATTAGCGATTTTTTTTTAATTAAAATTTCACACCATTGCAATGAACCAGGATTCGTTTTATGAGATATTTTTGCAGAGTAACATTCTACTTTGGAATAGAAATCCTGCCTCGGTGTTTCTTGTCCCTTTTTAAATGAGGTTTTAAAAGAATCTGTATGGTAGGCGAATAGGTTAATGCGTCGATATCTATGAGCAACGGCACCATTTATTAACAAGTGGGCCGGCCATAAGCCTGTTTCTCTTGCAATAAAATGAACATAATTTCCTTACTAACTAAATAAATAAATTTGTGCGATTTGTTTTTGTGCTATTTCTTTCAAATAAAACACATTTTTGGCACTCAAATGAATTCTAAATTTATCAATTGAATTTTAGATGTATAACTTTTTTAACAGCTTCAATGATTTTACCCATTTACAAAAAAAAAAAAAAAAAACGCCATTTTGCTTTTAATGGTTCCTGTACAAAATGGAAATAACCTGTTATTTCGTACACAAAGGTTTTGTTGAGTGACAGACAGACAGACTGACAACCAACGTGTACTGATTACTATTCTATTTCAATTCTGTTTAGGTGGAGGTAATCAGATATTTTAAATATTAATTGGTCTCATTTGTTAATGGGTAGGATGTTGTATTTAAGGCTTAATTTGGGTACAGAAAGTATTTTAATATTATGTAACGGTGAAGGAAAACATCGTGTGGAAACCTGCATATCGGAAAACGGTTCTAAAAATCCTTTGAAGATATGTAAAGTCCCCAATCCGCACTGGGCAAGCGTGTTGGACTATGCCTAATCCCTCTTCTGAGGAGACCTGAGCCCAACAGTGGGCAGTAATGGGTTGATACAGAAATATTATGTAATGTCGTGATGTTTGTGACGTTGGTAGGAGTAATCTTGAATCTTACTTACTAGTTATTCTGCTAGTTTAGCGACCCAAAGTGAGTCTTGGACTACGAAGCCTGTAGTGGAATTGTCGCTCTCGTAGATCTGCCTCTATCTTTTAATACTGAACCGATTTTAAAAATAATTTCATAGGCTATGTAATAATTGTAAAATTAAAATTAGGTTTAGGTTTAGTTTAGTAGAATGGCCAGAATTGTCCGGTTTATAAAATTTATAATACAGATATAAGTTTACGAATATACAGCCTGTTCGGACAATATTCATTTTCGATAAATGAGGTTTAATTTCAAAGACCGAGCACTGACAGATGTCACATCTTTACTATTGTCTTTCGGCTTCCGACGCGACGCGGAGTGATTGTCGGTGGAAAAAATATAATAATTATATCGGACTAAAATTGTGAATAACGGCGGCCGCCTAGAAGAAAGAATCTCATCCATTGAACATCGGTCCTGCTAGCAGAGGTAAGTCGGATTACTTTATTATTGATGCGTATCGGTCGGTGTACATGGTTTTGAAATTAACCCAGGTCGAAATTGAGAAGCCCGGATCAACGCCTACAAAGATACAGTCCACTTAAAAAAAGGTAATCTTGTCTGCCTACACAGGCAGGATCGCCACACCACAGCCTTTTGAGGTAGGTACTGTTGAAACTTACGTTAGAGTCAACAAATTTCGTTTAACGTTTCTGAAACATTTGACATCACTACCGCAACTATTTGGCATTTCGTGTCGATGAGAGGTGGGTTTGTGTGAGTTAATCAAAACGATTTTTCAAAGTTTTCAATGTACATAATTCTAGTGTTAAAATTCTTGTTCTATCAACACTACATCAAATGCTCCTTTGAGACAACACAGTGATTTAAAATGGACCAGTAAGTTAATTACCACAACATCTAATTAACTAAATCAAAATTACAAACCAAAATATCGTAATTAAGCTCCACTCCACACAAACATCAAAAACTTATTAAAATCTAAATCATCATATAACTCTTGGGCCTCAACCCACGCAACTGGCTTCATTTTAATTAGTTTTATTTCTCAGATCCGACTCACAGCATCTTATAAAACATCGCGGCTGAACAATTTTAATGAAAAGATTTCGGGCCGTCGATTCCTTGGCGAACTTGTTTAATTTGGGCATAGATATTATTAGAGATAGACGGGACATTTGGGTAACCAATTTGGTTGCAGGATTCTCTACTAAAGTTTTTAAAGAACAAATTCAGGTTTTTCTACGCTCCCTAAATAAAATTTGTATGATTGACTTGTATCATCATCATCATCATCATCAGCCTATAGACGTCCACTGCTGGACATAGACCTCCCCCAAACTTCGCCACATCGACCGGGCCTGATTGACTTGTATGCTCTAACATAATAATTAACAGAGATCATTGAATGACGAAATCCACATATCATCGTGTCTGTAGTTTAAATAGGCTACTTTGAAATTATAAAAGCCATATGTGTAAACCATCCAAGCTGGAGGTAGCATAGGTAGTATTTGAACTACTACAAATACCAGTAAATTTATGTTACTTAGTAAAGCCTAAGTCATAATCAGGATCTAAATGCATATTATTTTTCCTCGCCCTCATTCTAATAGTTGCCTAACTCTTTGCCTTATGGTGTTTTACCACCTTTGTAATCTGAACAGTGTAATCTGCATTGATTATGTGTAGGCATTCTTCTTTCGCTATACCTTCTCTCATTTAGATGGGGTCTGCACAATATGTCTTCTCTCTCCACTCCTTTCTATCTTTACATACATCATCTGTCACACCACAAACCATTATATTATCCTTCACACAATCATACAATATTTTGGAACGAAGTTCCTTATCGCACGTTGCGAAAGGGGGCTAGACGGAAAAAATTCTTACGAAAAGTTGTCACGACACTTTTTTTATGATTATCGCTAGATGGCACTGTGATCAAAATCTTTTAAAACACGTTCCTTATCTTTTAATCGAAAGGAACTTCGTTTTATTCGGGTGTCCCATGACACCTCTCAAGTTTTTTTTCCAATGCCTACAGGCATTAAAATTGATAATTATCCTGTTTTAGTCACAGTTTTCTAATCAAGATAAATTGATACTTCCTTCCCAAAAGTCACGATGTCTCCTCTATAATTAATAATCCCTTTGAATTCGAGTTGAAATTTCGTTTTAACAAAGTGTGAAGCATTGACTAGACAATCTGAAAGAGGGTTACGGTGGAACCGCTTTCTGTTAAAACTTGCTTTCCTATTAGAGGTTCAGAGCTATTGATACTGAGTGGTAAACGAGTTTTTCAGAGATTGGTTTTGTTTAGGTTTGATGGTGAAATGAATAATTAAATGATACATTATTTTCGATTTAGGAATAATTGGATTCTGTTTGAAGATTTCAATCAAATTTTATCTTATTGTTGTAGTAGCAATAGTGTGGTATTGTGTTACTTTTAAACGTAGATTTGGTTTATCTATAACGAAAACAAAATTTACAAAAAAGAATAACAACACAGAAAAGATAGGTTCTTATCACAAACCAGTCGAAACTCATAACATCAGAGTACAGACAACAGGTATAATAAAATAAGTAAATAGTACTTTCGACTTATTTAATTTATTTTAACTCATAATAATATAACATAAAATTGGTTTCTACACCATCAGCTTCAAAAAAATCGCGCTGGCGGTTCGGCGTCCGGAGGGGGCGGCGCGACGGGAAAGAGTGCCGTGGGCGTAACGCGTCGCACCGGCCCTCATAAACCCGTGCTGGGTTCTGGCCTCAGCCGGGGTTCGGTCACTGAGTGTGAGCGGTTGGAGGTTTTAGTGCGGTTCAACTCTCACATACCCTGCCCGCGGGGAATCGGTGATTTCCTCCAACTAAAAAATAAATAAATTAAACAACAATAACAACTATATTGTTTCATTACACAGTTTTACAAATGCATGTATGTTTGTTTTTAGACTTAATTAAGCTCCAAAATGGACCTCTACCTAAACATCTTTTGATCTTTTTTATTTGTTAAACAAATAACTCAAAAATGTTCCCTAAAAATCAATCCAAGATGGCGCCCACAAAATGGTGGCTTACATATTTCAACAACGAATACACACTAATTGGTCACGTATAAAAGGCTGCAGGCTGGCAACTTCGCTTGCAAATTCATCGTGCTTCGAGATAAACAATCCACTTGAACGATACGACGTGGTCCCGCTATGAATATAAACAGTTAAATTAACGGTCTAATGTTATATGTTGTAGGTGTGTCGTGAAGTTATTGGTTTCGTGAAATAAACAAAAGCTTTAACATTTGTGACGTCACTGCCAGTCGAAACTGAAAACCAGCGTTATATGTCGGTTGGGGGTGACATATAACATTAAGCTGAGTTCCGACTGGTTTGTGATGAAAACTTTTTAATCCATGTTTTTTATTATTATCATTTTTGCAATTCTAAACATGTTTTCATTACAAATAAACGATGTCTATGTCTTTATATTTTTGGACTTTTTTTTTGAGACGGGAGGAAATCGCCTACCTTCCACTTGCCCCGCGAGTGGGGTATGTGGGGGTTGAACCGCACTAAAACCTCTCGCCGCTCACGCTCGACGTCCGATCCCCGGCCGGGACAGAACCCAGCACGAGGCTGGTAGGGGTGACAGGACGCGTTCGCGATTGTCGCTCACGTATCGCCTTCGTGTAATTTTGTACGGGATAAACGTTTAGTCGTTAGCACATAACGGAGTTTAATTTATCAAATAACTTAAATACTGTATATTATGCACAATAAAAGATGATTTGATTTGATGATGGTTTCTATAGACCTATGGTAATAATGCAGGATTTTTGGCACACAGGCACTTCTATCTATTGAAGTGCGATGCAAATGATCCATCTATAATTGACCACATACTAGACTACATATTACATATATATAGCTATTTTATGTAAATGTAAAACAGTCGTTCGTAAGGAAGCTGTTGATAGTCCACTTATAAAAAAAAAACTTGAGAGGTATCAAGGGACACCCGAATAAACCGAAGTTCCTTTCGATTAAAAGATATCTTATAATTTTTTTCCTAACGTAACGCGCGATAAGGAACGTGTTTTAAAAGATTTCGATCACAGCGCCATCTAGCAATAATCATCTAAAACAAAAATAAGGAACGTGTTTAAAAAGATTTTGATCACAGCGCCATCTAGCGATAATCATCTAAAACAAAAAAGTGTCGTGACAACTTTTCGTAAGAGTTTTTTCCGTCTAGCCCCCTTTCGATAACGCGCGATAAGGAACTTCGTTCCAAAATGAAATATTAAATACGTGAATTAAACTGAATTATTATAAAATGTTTGTGAATTTTACGAAATTAATAATTTTATGATCATACTGCGACATACACAGCATGTGTGTCTAATTTAATTTCAGTCGCCATATTTAGTGAGCTCCCGGGAAGCTAGTTTTTTTCTCAACTTTTATTAGGGTACTGGTTATTAAGCAGGATTCATGAGGTTTCGCATTTTACCTGGAATTTTTGTTGGGACGAAATTTGAAATTTCTTGTTAGGTTTTTTTTCGCCCTTTGTATAAGCTACCGGGGGATGGTAAGCCGCGCTCCCCGACCCAGGCTGACCCGGCCTGAGCCGAGGGAGACCTTTCATCACGCGGCCCCATCTTGGCGGGCTTTTGGTCCGCCTACCGAGGGAGCCGGTGGTCGTTTCACCGACGACTGCCGGTTCGACGTCCGGGGGTGAAGGGGCGATACGTGAGCGACAATTTCGAACGCGTCATGTCACCCCTACCAGCCTCGTGCCGGGTTCTGTCCCGTGTTTTTTTTTGATGGCGTTAATAATACAAGGTACACAGTTTTGAAAAAATACAAAAATGTAACTTCGAAACTTAAATAAAACAATACCTACATAATATTTTTACACCTACATGACGGGGTGATAACAAGAGAAACCAACCTATTCACCGTGCGGGTAGTTGGAAGTGGAGACTTGCTATAAATACAGGCGCTTGCCGCTGTTATTATTCATTCGTGTCTGAATTGTCGAGGCCAACAGACCTCTTGATAAAAGTAATAAACTGTTAAAACTCGTTATTTTGAAGTTTCATTCAAAAGTATTGATCATCAAGTGCTCAAGTGGACAATGTGACGTCATTTCTGACAAATCAAAACGAAGATCGACTAATTACAACGTCATTACACCTGAACACGCTATTTACGCCGTCAAACATAATATTCTGGCAGTGCAGAGGTCCATGAGCGACCGTAACCGCTTACAATCAAGTGGCACGTTAGCTCGTCTGCCTATGAGGCAGTAAAAAAGGTGGAGAATGAAGTCTATCGTATTACTATCGATTTAACGGGATTCTTTATATTTTGATGGAGTTCAATTGATGCCATTTTTTTCCCTCAAGGTCTATTCCTTATCGCGCGTTATCGAAAGGGGGCTAGACGGAAATTCTTATGAAAAAGTGGTCACGACACTTTTTTTGTTTCAGATGATTATCGCTAGATGGCGCTGTGATTATTATTTTTTTTTAATCCTTATTTTGTTTTATATGATTATCGCTAGATGGCGCTGTGATCAAAATTTTTTATAAAACAATTCCTTGTTTTGTTTTATATGATTAATGCTAGATGGCGCTGTGATAAAAATTGTATTACAATTCCCTCACTAATTAATCGAAAGGAACTTCGTTCCATTAGAGTATCCCTTGATACCTCTCAAGTTTTTTTTTTGAGAGATTATATACACTACTTCTTTGAGCATTCAAAGAAAATTAATCAATAACAACATCATTTTAATTATAGTTATTTTACGAAGAAATTGTCTTTCGAAAGTTTTCGGTATTCTAGGTAGTTTGTTTGTAATTACTTTAGTTATATCTTAATTACAACGAAAGTTCTAAATTCCTAGAATTTCCTACGAGACCTTTTAAGTTTCAAAGAAACTATTGCCAAGGATTTGAAATTAGGTTGAAAATAGAAATAATTCAAACTCGTGGAAGTATGTTTATCGGTTTGACATTTTATATACAGGGTGGATCTGTAACTTTGGACAAACTGACGTGGGGTGAATGACCTGTCAAAATAAAACTTAGAAACACTTTTATTTTAGGAATTGGATAATTTTTTTTTTCATCATAGTATGGAAGTCCGCAACGATAGTTGTACGTTTTCCATACAATGTTAGAAAATAAAGGTTATTTGATCCAAAAAATAAAAATGGTGCTAAGTTGTATTTCGAAAGGTTACTAACCCCATGTCAGATTGTCCAAAGATAGGTACAGATCCACCATGTATATTTAACACTAATATTATAACAAGTTAATGTCGTCAAGTTTGATAAGTTATAATGGGGAGACGCTTTGGATCTACTGAACCTATTTTGAAAATTATTTTACTGGCCTGGCAACACAGAAGTGAGAGGTGGGCAAAAAAGTTTCTGTAATATATTTTCTCTCTCCTCTACCAACCCATTACTGCCCACTGCAGGGCTCAGGTCTCCTCAAAAGAGGGATTAGGTATAGTCCATCACGCTTGCCCATTTTGGATTGGGGACTTCACATATCTTCAAACGATTTTTAGAACCCTTTTCCGACATGCAGGTTTCTTCACGATGTTTTCCGTACGGAACCTCCCGCACGGAAGGCAAGCGCTTCAACCTCTCGGTCACCACGATTTTTTAATATATTTATTTATATTAAACCATTCCTTAAAACAATGAAAATCTTTTGAAAAAGAAATAATAGACATCAATGTAAAAAATCTAAAGCTGACACCTAACAAACCAAAAATAACAAAACAGAACACCGAACAAAATGAAAGCGTTAATGAGAAGAATCATTTAATTTATAATGATAATGAAATCTATTTCATTTGTTTTGTTTTCAGCAATTTCCCTTTCAATTTATTTAAAGTCGAAACAAAGGGCGTCGATAACGCGGTCTGCAAAGCCACGGTGGTGCCACAAAATAAATATTTCAGAGAAGTAAATCTTTATACAGATCAAGAGCGGACATAAGAAGGTGAATTTCGTTGTCACTAAATTGTAAATTGTTTGAAAAATGTGAGGTTGTCAAATGTTACAGAAACATCTAGTGTCTCAAAATGAAAATAAAAGTAGTGTTTTCGCAACATTGTCAACTATTAGAGTCAAATAGAGTCAATCGAATGTCAAAATAAAGGGAACAGAGAAGTTAAATTAAAATATGCACATATTTAAGATTGCTTCTGGTTTTGTACGACCAATAATACTACGTAGTAAATTTCGGTAAAAAGTGTCTAACACATTAACGACGGCAGTGTCTCCTGTATCACTTCGCCTCAGTGCTTGTTTGACCAATCTGACATTTTTTACGAAAATTACTTTTTAATGCAGTATTATAAAGAATAAAATTTTCATTCGACTGGTAAAATATTTTTTTGAAATATTCAATTCTAAAACAATAAAAATCTCATTTCAATTTTTTTTCTCAACACGGCACTTAACGAAAATTCCGTGCTTGTTTGCTGTCTCCTGTAAAATTTGCTCGAGTGCAGATTGGCCAAACAAGCACTGAGGCGATGATGAATTACATCCTACTATAATCATCAAGCATGTATGTGTGCGTAGCACATTTCTTACGCCGCGTTTAAATATTGGCTCGCTAACTTCCAATACGCGCAAATGACAACTAGTAGGCCAACAAACAGTGTTTCATATAGGTAAAGTCAATGACGGCCAATGTATGTACATGGTCGGCCGTCATCGTCATTTGTTTTTTACGTGTGTTAGACATTAACCCAATATGGAAACGCGGTATTACTATTTTTGACGCAACCATACTCAATGGATTACAATGGCCACCAAAATATTTAGTCTTGTAAGGAAGCCAAAATTCTTCTGTATCTAATAATTTTTGTGGCCAGTACCGGTCGCGGGACAAAGAAGATGGATTAACGTGAAAACGTCCGAGTAATTGTGAAAAATGCGAAACGGCTCGCTACAATAAAGATCTCAGACCGTCTCGAGGATTTACACGAGCCGACTTCGAATTTAGAATAAGTTTCACTTGGAAATTCTGGGAATGGATCTCTTGGAGAAAGGGGTATCGGTGTCTGTGATTGATGCTTAGGTAATTACTTTTAGAAATGAGCTATGTATTGACAAGTTTAATCAATACAATAGTTGGTGTAGGGTAGTCTTTAATTGACCTGGCATTGCGGGGGTTGATGAGCGATGGCAACCTCCAAGGCTCCTTTTTGTATCTTACAACAGAAAAACAGTTAATATTGGAATATATGTTCCCTAATTTTGAATCTATATCTAGATCTATATCTATATATTATAAAGGCGAAAGTTTGTAAGTATGGATGGATGTATGGATGTTTGTTACTGTTTCACGTAAAAACTACTGAAAGGATTTGAATGAAATTTTACCACAATATAGCTTATACATCAGAATAACACATAGGCTACAATTTTTGATAATACGGGACGAACCTGAAGTCCTTGCGAACGAAGATGCGGGCAAAAACTAGTACTTAATAAAATACTGCAAATAAATGCAAAATTAGTTTTTAAAGTCAAATATCGTCTTCTGTGTTTCCCGAGCGCTATATTTTTTCCTCTTTTGTTAAACGAGGTTTACGAAAACTCTATTACGATGTTTAACAACTCTGATTCTATTAACAAGTATCTATTACAGGTGCAATCTAAATCTATCAGTAACTTCTACACTACATATTATTAAGTACACCATTTATCACTTCCTATTTACATCTACTATTAAATAATCCACGTAATTTTGAAACATGTCTAAAATTTAATAACCTTAATTCATGAGCTAAGGTTTAACCGCGACCTCAGTCCACCTTCGTAATAAAGAGCCACAACAAAGCCGGATCCACGCGGGATCTAGGTGACTAAACATTTCAGGCCCACGTTTGATACTAAATCCAGCTAAATTATATCCCACAGGAATAAATTATGAGGTCTGACGCGGTCTCAACTAAAGTTTAATTATGCTGCAATTTGAAATGGGTTGAAACGTTAGAAGTTATATCTCAGATCTGTATAGAAAGAAAACTGTATACAGATCTCTGTAGAGTTTACTGGTTTTTGAGTAGGGGTAGTCTTTCACACTTCCATAAGATAATTCAATGTTTCTATTCAATGCATGTTTTATGAAATGAAATGAAATGAAATACTTTATTTTCAACATTGATGACGTACTCATTCTTGTTGACATCAAAAGTTAAAAGCTACTAGCAGTTCGGACACAAAAAATAATAATTATAGCCACCGACCTGAGAAGAACTGGCAAGAAACTCAGCGGGCATGTCTTTTTTTTCCATAATGTTGTTTGTTTGTTTCATCTTTCTTTCATTTCTTCGTTATCCCCTTCAAATGGGTTTGGCGCATTCACTCTGGCATAAGTCTTTCTCAGAATCCACTCATCTTTTCTTGAGCCTTCCTCTCCTTTTAAATCCATCAACTTTCAAATTCCACATTCTCTACTGTCATCATCATCATCAGCCTATAGACGTCCACTGCAACATAGGCCTCCCCCAAACCTCGCCACATCACATCATCACACACAGAACTTTTCGGTACTGTATTACGCATGTATTACTCATATTAACATTCCTCTTGATCACACTATTTATTAAAGAAACCGTTACAAAATTTTGTGGTTTTTAAAGATTGAAGTACATCACCATACTTCAGGACGGACAGCGGGAAGCGACTTTGTTTTATACTATGCAATGATGGGAGTTGCTTAAAAGTATATTCATAAATTAGTGTATTGTACTGTACTGTAACAACCCGTTACTGCCCACTGCTGAGCTCAGGTCTCCTCTGAAGAGGGTTAGGCATAGTCCACCACGCTTGCCTAGTGCGGATTGGGGACTTCACATATCTTCGAAGGATTTTTAGAACCCTTTTCCGATATGCAGATTACCTCACGATGTTTTCCTTCACCGTTTTTAGCCAGTGGTGTTGTGAAAAATTGCACATACATCTTTTTCATATTAAGATTTAGAGGTACAAGCCGGCCGGTTTTGAACCCGCTACCTCTCGTACGGAAGGCAAGCGCTTCAACCACTCGGCCACCACGACTATAAATTAGTGTCTTATTATTATAATTGACTTCTGTATAGCCAGTATATTAATGTGTTTGTATTGTAGGTGAAACGTGCAGGAATGTTGAAAATCCATTCGAAAATGTCTTCATTTTTCCTCGTTAATGTATGGAAGAATTCTCGAGAAACCATTACTGGTATTTACAGTTGCATGGCGCGCTATAAAAATCTTTTTAACCACTTTGTTATGTGCAGTGTGTAAAAGTGTTTTATTTTACTGTTTCTCTGTAATGCAGTTAATTTTATGTTGTTTTAGGTAAAAAATATGCTTGTTTCGTTAGGGTTAAGAGACTTTTTTGGCGGATATTTAGTGGTTGTAAACAGATAATGTGGAGCTAAACAGATATTAAAGCCTACGGCATTCTGAAACATCGAAGATGGGAGTTCATTCCAAACTAAATTGGTAAGTGGCAAAAATATCTTTTAATCGCATAAAAAAGCATACGTGAGGTCGTTTGATGACGGTAACGAGAGCTTCCAATCCATAAAATTATTTATTTTTATTTTATTTTTATTTATTTGGGAAACAACAGTACAAGTTATTACATCAAAACAGGGACACAAAAAAATAAACTTAGACCAAATAAGTTTCCACCTATAAACAAGACAGAAAAGAGATAGAGGACGTAAATAATTAAAAAAATAATACTATAAAACTACCTAAATTAATACAATAAGTTTTTAGCTTACAATTTAAAATATACAAATAAGTTCATTCATTCCTTTCTCGAACACAATTATATGAATATCGGTATAAGTGATTATTGACAATCTTAGACCGCATTAGATGTATTAAAGGTACTACGATAAGCAAGCCTAGCATAAATAACTCGTCCTAAACCTCGTTTAAAGAAGTCATGGTGCTCGGAAACACCGAATAATTGAAAGTTTGAAAGACTAGTTAAGACATAAAAAAACTCTGATAACGGACTGAGAAGCCAAATTTGAACTTCGTAACAAACAGATCAATAATCCAACAGATAACTAGTACGATAAAACATTGATCCACATTCCAGACAAACAGACTGAGCACTCTATTTGTCAGTAACTTAATAAGAAATATCGGCATTTTCGCTCAGCTCCAACCAAACATCAATGCGCCCATCAAAGCTGATATAACGACTATAATAAAATATTATTTTCATGGAAGGATCACGAGAGACACTTGAAACTACCGTCTGTTTCTGGCCTAGGAGCCCTCCGGAATTTAAGCTACATACTTACAAAATTCCAAAGACTTTTGCCATCCCAAAATAGCTCTTATGTCTTTGGGTTAAGGTGGTTGTTGAGCGAATAGTGGTTGTAGTGGAAACTGCACATTTGGCAGGCGCCCAGCAGAGATTCTGTCCGTAGTGGGAACAAATCATTGGGAGAGAACAGATTCGCGCCTCTATTGCAGCGTACACATAGTACCTAAATCGCGTCTATTATTGTTGTTTGTTCATTTTTATTTTTATTTTGTTCACATATTATTAGATTAGTTTTCGTCGTTGACATTTATAGTTTTTTATCGCGTTGTTTCTCTCTTGTTGTCAACATATGACTACTCATAAATGCATATTTAGTTTTTTGTTTTCACATGACTGCGTTCTATTTTGCTTGATAATATATTTCTTCAAAGACTTTTTATTGCCTCATAGGCAGACGCGCTAGCGGACCACCTGATCATATGCGACGATTGTTGCTTATGAACCTCTGCATTGTCAGAAGACACTGCGGGGCCGCTGCCTACCCTTTCTTCAATTGTTTGTGTGTTGTGTTTTTTTTTTGTTTTAGTTGGAGGAAATCGCCGTATGTGGGAGTTGAACCTCACTAAAACCTCCAACCGCTCACACTCAGCGTCCGAACCCCGGCTGAGGCCAGAACCCAGCACGGGGTTATGCGGGATGGCGCGACGCGTTACGCACTGCGGTACACTTTCTCTTCGCGACACCCCCTTTTGTGTTGTGTAGTGATAATATAATTTCAAATCTCAAAGTATAAAATAAAAACATCCAACTAACTACTATTGGTAAACAAACGTACATAAAACTTATTTAACGCATGAAAAACAAAAACAATAGGTTAAATGATTGATTTACTTTTCACATTAAATCTAACAAACCAACTAACAGCGAAAGCCCTTGAACCAATTAGAGAGCTTCGTTTCAAAGTGTTACGCACTCCTATTAATGTTTCTGCATTAACAACCAAAACTTTTTATTAATACAGAAAAAAATGTCAAACCATATGACTTGTACCCCTAAATTCAAATTAAAAAAAAAAATGTGGAATTTATCATAACACCACTGGCTAAAAACGACGAAGGAAAACAGCGTGAGGAAACCTGCATAATATATTGGAAAAGGATTCTAAAAAACCTTCGAAGATATGTGAAGTCCCCAATCCGCATTAGGCAAAGTAGTGGACTACGCCTAATCCCTCGTCTGAAGACATCTGCAGCTCTGCAGAGGACAGTAACGGGTTGTAACAATATAGTACAGTACGAAAAATAGTCGTTACAATTTTGAAAATACTAAATTAAATTATGAAGTCATGAATCAATTATCTATTCAATAAGAGATCACATAACCAAAACACTTAAAATTAAACTTACTACGTTCACTCAGTAACTCAAAGTAAGTTTTGGCCACCGATATAAGGTTTCATACTCTTCATTGCTGACCGAGATCGCGCCAGGCACATATACAGCCATCTAACACAGATTAACTTCGAAAATTAATATTGCATCGAATCCAAAATCCTTTCCAAGAAAACCGAAACCGCCACGCAAGCATGACGTTGTACAAAAAGCTATCAAAACTAATTGTGCGCCGAAAAGAAAATTCAGATGGAAACCGGAGATTACCCTCCATCGGGGCCCATTACCCTAACTTTGAGTTCGAATGCATACGCCCACACATTTAACAAAGTTCTTAACTAGCTGTTTTTTCTATTGCCGAGTTTTCAAGTCTAGTTAAGGCTTAAGTTTGGATTGATTTTGTGAATAGGGTTTTGTTATATTGGTCGAAGTTCCTTATCGCGCAGTATCGAAAGGGGGCTAGACGGAAATTCTTATGAAAAAGTTGTCACGACACTTTTTTTGTTTTAGATGATTAATGCTAGATGGCGCTGTGATTAAAATCTTTTAAAACAATTCCTTATTTTGTTTTATATGATTAATGCTAGATGGCGCTGTGATCAAAATATTTTATTATAAAAATACAATTTTATTACAATTCCCTTACTAATTAAACGAAAGGAACTTCGTTCCGTCCGGGTGTTTCTTGACACCTCTCAAGTTTTTGTTATTATGTGTAGGGGTTGATTTTGAAGACTTTCAGCTAGTTAAAGTTATGGGCATTCTATGTTAATTTTTGAAAACTACGATAAGCAAACAAACTTACTACTACTGACATAAGGGGTATTTATTAGGCACTAGCTGGCCTGCGCAACTTCGTCTACGTCACATAGGTAAATATTCTCAACTTTTGAACCTTCCGTAGACTTCTACGAATATTTCAAGACTAAAATTAGCCAATTCGGTTTAGTAGTTCTCGAGTTTTAGCGAGACTATTTTTTTGGGTATGTAGGCATACGAGTCAATGGGCCACGTGATCGTGAGTGGTATACATCATGGACTTCTGCAATATCAAGAGACACTGTGTATACGATGTATACTTAAAGCGTCTTTTGAAGTCGCGTTTGAAAGATTATTTTTGTCAAAATTCAACATTTTTTCGGTTACTAAAATGGTATTATTTTTTTAAATTGCCATGTAGGCAGACGAGCCAACGGGCCACCTGATCGTAAGTGGTTACCGTCGCTCATGAACCTCTGCAATATCAGGGGACATTGAGGGATCGCTACCTACGACCTAACTTTAAGGACCCTCCTCAAGCCTCGTTTGAAGAAGGACAAGTCATAGCGCTCTGGGAATACCGAAGAGGGTACTACAATATCAATGAATCGTTATCGCTTTTAAAGATGACAAGTGTGAACAACTATTATACTTCCTTTGACAATATATTTGCGTAGCTATCTACGGTAAAGTTTTCGTATTATTTCAGCGGCACACTTTGTATATTTTCGCTAACACTGAGCAACAATAAAACGCTGTACGTGACATCTGCGTAGAACCCGCACCGCAATGGTATTGTTGTTAAACTTTGAAATAGTTTTCTTCAAATTACACTTTGCGAGATAAATTTTAAACATTCTGTCGGTCTTGTTTACCATGCTATACAATTTTATAGTAAAGTTGAAATTGTACTTTAAATAAAGCAAGGTAGTTAATTAGATCGCCAAAACGTTAAGAAAATGTACTAAAAATAAAGATTGTAAAAAAATATCTTAGTTCAAAAAAAGTCTTAAAACGTGCACCATCGACATCAGTAAATATCATCGAGTAGGGAGTATTATCGTAGTGGCCGAGTGGTCGAAGCGCGTCCTTCCGAACGGGAGGTCGCGGGTTCAAATCCGGCTGGCTTGTACCTCTAAATCTAAATGTGAAAAAGATTTATGTGCACTTTTTCACAACATCACTGGCTAAAAACGGTGAAGGAAAACATCGTGAGGAAACCTGCATGTCGGAAAAGGGTTGTATAAATCCTTTGAAGATATGTGAAGTCCCCAATCCACACTGGGCAAGCGTGGTGGACTATGCCTAATCCCTCTTCTGAGGAGACCTGAGCCCAACAGTGAGCAGTAATGGGTTGGTACAGGGAGTAGTATGATTACCACACTTAAAATTCACCTTCGAAATTAATTTAAACTTCCAGAACCAGAAACCAGAAATAACCTGTTTTACCTTATTTTCTAACATCCATCTAAGTTTAAAATAGCCGCGATCCATAACGGAATTTCTAGAATAAAATTCAATGTAGCTCGCTTGCAGACCGCTTCCGAAGTAGAAATGCAATCGCTGGAAAACCTCGTCTATTTTACTTCATAACGACCTCGTAAATTTGGCTGTACTTTTATAGACTTAGAATATTACAAAACTACTGAGGTCAAATACGTAACTTAGACATTTATTCAGGCCACAATCTTACACACAAAATATTCAAATGTGTAACACTACAGCAGCGCGAAGTGTCAGGTTATATCCGCCAATGACTGCCCGACACGTCCATACAATGGCCAATGAGAGGCGTCGGGCCTCTCTGACGGTTGACTTTTGATTTTAAGAAGAGTAATAGAGAGTAATTGGTAGTTTGACGCGATTCCCTTTGTGATTTATTTTATATTAAACATTATTAAACGTTTATAAATATGTAAATATGACGGCGTAAATAGTGTGTTGAGGTGTAATGACGTTGTAATTAGTCGATCTTCATTTGGTTTTGTCAGGAATGACGTCAAAATGTCCACTTTAACACTCGATGATCAACGCTTTTGAATAAAAACTTCAAAATAGCGAGTTTTAACAGTTTATTATTTTTACATCAAGAGGTCCATTCGCCTCGACAATTCAAACACGAATGAATAATAACAGCGGCCAGCGCTTGTATTTATAGCGAGTCTCCACTTCCAACTACCCGCACGGTGAATGTCTGTGAATAGTTTCCCTTCTTATCACCCCGTCAAATATAATTGAAGAAAGTACTCATAGGTAGGCCTTTGATATTTAGTGTCGTTAATAGCGTTACTCTTATTTCTACATCTCGCCACGTTTATCTGTTTTTGTGAATTGAATGATGATCTAATTATAATTTAAAGATTGTTTTTGGAACGAAGTTCCTTATCGCGCGTTATCGAAAGGGGGCTAGACGGAAATTCTTATGAAAAATTAGTCACGACACTTTTTTGTTTTATATGATTAATGCTAGATGGCGCTGTGATAAAAATATTTTATTTAGGTTATAATAATTAGTTAGTTTAAAACGTCTATTAAACGTCTAAATTTTATTACAATTCCCTCACTAATTAATCGAAAGGAACTTCGTTCCATCCGGGTGTCCCTTGACACCTCTCAAGTTCTTTGTATAGATTTAATGTCAGCTAATTCAAAATTGTTTTTCTTCTTTAATAAAATTACTTTAGTTCTATTTAAAAAGCACAATAGTTTATAACTTATCGCGTGTTCAAGCTCAGTTTTTCTTCAAAAGACACACAAGGTTGACATTTGAACAGTTATTTAGAAAATATTAGCTGAAGAATGTTCGTTTCATTCCTTAAAATAGAATTATTATTATATACAGAAGAAAAACTATTGTTTTAGACTCTTACAGATAATGTGCTTTGTAGTTTATAAATATCCTTGTACGTGTTTTACTTCAGCATAAGCCTCATAAAAGCATGCTCATTATTAAAACCGTATATGCATGAGCGCAAGTTGCACTTATTACCTTTTCGATAACAAACATTCACAAATTACGTCTAAACTACTTACGTCGCTGCATTGTCGTGCAAGCGAATTTCGCTTTAATAATTTTCTATCTACCTATTTTTCGTTTTCTTACTATGAAATTCCCAATAGTTATCATCATCATCAGCCTGTAGATGTCGACTGCTGAACATAGGCCCAAACCACACCACACACCGCTTCTGTGCTGTCTGCATCTAGTGACCTCCCGCGATCCTAACCAAGCCGTCGGGCCATCTTGTGGGAGGTCTACCTACACTGCGCCACTCCAGAACTTTTCGGCCCCATAAGCCATTCTTTGCAGTGTCCTGCCCATTGCCCAATATAGTATGTATGTACCAACCCATTACTGCCCACTGTTGGGCTCAGGTCTCCTCAGAAGAGGGATTAGGCATAGTCCACCACGCTTGCCCAGTGCGGATTGGGGACTTCACATATCTTCAAAGGATTTTTATAATCCTTTTCCGACATGCAAGTTTCCTCACGATGTTTTCCTTCACCGTTTTTAGTCAGTGGTGTTGTGAAAAATTGCACATAAATCTTTTTTATATTTAGATTTAGAGGTACAAGCCGGCTGGATTTGAACCCGCGACCTCCCGTTCGGAAGAAAACGCTTCGACCACTCGGCCACCACGACTTGCCCAATATAGTAATCGATAATAATACAATAATGTTAAACATTTTAAGCCGAAATAAACCTGTTAAATAGTGAATAAGCTTAACTAAGAACCGTGTGAATCGAACAACGCCATACATGTGAAAATTAAAACTATGTGTGCTTAACGTATGGTACACATGCGATAAGCGGAAACGTACGAGGGTGGGAAAATATTTAGTAATTTAATAACATTGGGGCAGTTTTATTCAAAAATGGTTGTAGGTTTTATGATATTTTACTTTTAGTTTTGTATAGTATGGTGGTGGGTCCAATGTCCTGGCATTACAGAGACTGATGGTAATATATTTTTTTCTTTTTTGGAGGAGGAAATTGTCATATTTCGACCGACCCGGCAATCGGGGTATGTGGGAGTCGAACCGTACTACAACCTCATGCAGCTCACACTCTGAGTTCAAACCCTGGGTGAGACCAGAACTCAGCTCAAAATTGTGCATGGTGACGCGACGGATTGCGCGTTAAGGCTTACGTTTGGCACCGTCACCTCCAACGGTAATAACTTAGCATCAGGTGGCACATTCATGTACAAAGTATCAAACGGATTTTAATAAAACTTTGTAGTTGGATAGCCTATACACCAGAATAACACATAGACTACACTTAAACCCGGTACATAGCATAGTAATCGGAGAACGTTTACCGGAATATCTATCATTTCATTCAACGTTGGGACATGGTCGAGAGTGGTTGTGTTAATGATTTTTTCTGATAAATCTCATCAAAAGTACAGTTCGTTTACAATCTTAACTTCAGTGCATTAAAGTTCAAATTTGTACAACCGGATAACCTTTCAACATCGCCAGTGCAAGTGAGAAGATTAGCACTATCCTTGTCTGGCACAGCTGTTGCCGCATTGAACGCAGCGCGGTAAAATTTTTGCATCCCTGTCGGATTACAGTAAATGCTAATTGAAGCTATCTCTTCCAACTGCATTATTCGAATCAAACGTATTCAAATGGATCCGTTGCGCACGCCGCCTAAAAAGTTTTCATCGGTGGGTAACATACCAAAAGTTACGGCAGATTCTGATGAGGTTGAAATGGCTACCCGTAAAAGAAAACATCCAGAAAACTATGACATTAACCAATTTGAGGATAAGTTTAAGGAACAAATGATGTCGTGGGAACAACAATTCAAGGAGTGCATTACAAACAGTATCACTGCGGCAGTAAATTCAGCACTAGCGAAAGAATTTAAAAAAATCACAACAACTCTTGCAGATTTAAATCAAAGTATCACAAATCTGAATAGTAAAAATGTTCAGTTTAATAAATCACTAACTAAAATAGACGGTCGTTTGGACGATCTTGAAAAATCTACTAGTTTCTCTCATGAGAGGCAGGACCAACTCGAGATCCGCATAGAGAAATCAGAGGCAAGCATCATGGAATCAACCAACACCACTGCATTAGTCCAGGCTTTGGAAAAAAAACTTAACGTATTGGAGCAGCAGGCGAGACAATGCAATCTAGAAATTACAAATATACAGGAGCGGCGAGGAGAAGATCTTGTTGGCATCGTAATTAATTTGGGCAACGTCGTTAAAATCCCTATATGTTCAGCAGATATAATTGCGGTGCATCGTGTACCGCACGCCGATCAAAAAGATCGTCGCCCAAAAAATATCGTCGTTAAGTTCATTAGTAGACTCATGCGAGACAACATTATAGCTGCGTGTCGAAAAGCTAAGGGAATTGACTCAACGAAACTGTCGATACCTGGATTGGTGGCTTCTACTATCTACATCAATGAACACCTGACGTTGCAAAACAAACTTCTGTTCCGGCAAACGCGAGAGGCTGCTAAACTACACAAATTTAAGTTTACTTGGGTCAAGCATGGTACCATCTTCGTGCGCAAGAATGAAACCTCAGGAGTCCTTGCGATTCGTACAGTGAGTGACGTATCTAAAATTAAATGAGATCAGTTTAAGGTAATTTCTCAATACTTCATGGGATTTTGTTTTTTAAAACTATATAATACCATAACTAGAATTATAAGAATTACTGTTTTGTTGTTCGGTCAGCTGTTTCCAGTGTGCTAATTTGAATGTACAATTGTTAAATTTGTCTTTTTTATATGGTACTAAAAGTGTTTTTGTTATATTATGCACTACCATGCTAGGATTATTTTTTAGTCACTATAGAATAAAATACTTATTACTTGTGTTAACTTTCATGTACAATACGGTTTACTTTATGAACTTTAGGCTAGGAAAAATAGTTTCAATATTAAATTCTATAGTTAATGATAGGTTATGTTTCAAATGGGCCCAGATAGTAGATAAAAAGTACAGTATGTTTTTTATTGAATCAGTTTTTATGCAAGTAATTTTTGTTAACACATCATGTGTCTTAAGGCTAATTGATATTTATATTTGCAATGCGTCTTTCTACATCAGATCACAATACTATAAACAAATACAGTTTTGTATTATTTTTCTTAACCATAGATAAGCACGTTCTTTCTGTTTACTATCAAAACTGTCGCGGTTTACGTACAAAGACGCACACTATATATATGAATATACTGTCACATAATTACGACATAATAATTCTTACTGAAACCTGGTTACACAGTGATGTGTCCAACAATGAGCTAGTGGATTCAAGGTACGTAGTGTTCCGATGTGATCGAGATCGTCTGAGCAGTGGGCGGCGTGACGGTGGCGGTGTCATGGTAGCTGTGCTACGTGAGCTTGCCGCAAGGCCTTATGTGATACCGCAACTATCTACTGAGCCTGCCTCGCCTCTTATCGATGAACTGCTTTTGGAGATTCGCTTACGCAATTACTGCCTTGTTGTTAGTGCTGCATATTTTCCGCCACGCACAGCCCCTGAAAGCTACATTGCATTCTTTGACAAACTATCCACGGTGCTTCATCAAACCAATGCTTGCCAATTTATAATAGTAGGAGACTACAACTTACCCTTTATTGAATGGCAAGCCTGCAACACATACTTGCAACCAGTTAATTTAAATAATAACAATCTCTCAAATAAATCCTTAATTAATTTCATTAATGTTCAAAACTGCTTTCAGATAAATAATTTAAAAAATATAAATAATCGTATCCTTGACTTGTTTTTAACTAATGTTGATAACTGCACTAGCACAGCTGCGATTACACCTCTGGTTCATCCGGATATGAACCATCCACCTTTTACTGCTCGCATACCACTCGGAAGCAGTTTCACTTCGATTACTACTAAACCAAGAATTATCTTGAACTTCAATAAGGCCGACTATACCACTATAAACGACGAACTCTCAGTTATTGATTGGACTAGTTTGTTTTCGGATTGTGATGCGGAGCGGGCAGTATCAATTTTTTATGAAAAGATATATGAAATAATAAAAAAATATGTACCTACTAAAATCATTAAAACATCAAAATATCCTGTGTGGTTTTCACCTGCTTTGACGCACATATTCAAAAACAAAAATAAATATTGGGTGAAATGGAAAAAAATGCAGAATATATCTGATTATGAAATATTTGCAATGTATAGGAAAAGGTTTAAGAAGGAGTCACATAGATGTTATAATGAATACATATCATCTGTTGAACGTGGTATAAACAAAAACATTAAATATTTTTGGAACTTCATGAACAGTATGAAGAAACAAAATGATATTCCTGATAATATTCAGTACCAAAACATAAAAGCCAATAATTCTGATGAAGTTGTTAATCTGTTTTCATCATTCTTCATGTCCGTGTTTGAATCATCTAGTCTCCCACCAGATTACAACATAGATAATATAATAGAAGCAAACCAGTGTCACAACTTAATACTTAGTAAAATAGTAATTTCTAAGGATGCTGTACTTCAAAGTTTAAAGTCACTAGATGTATCTAAAGGGCCTGGATTGGACAGTTTGACCCCATTTTTTCTGCGCTCCACTGCAATGTCTATTTGTTCTCCTCTACACTATATTCTAAATTTATGCTTACAAGAAGGTGTATTTCCTAAAATTTGGAAATCGGCTAGAATCGTCCCGGTTTTTAAAGGAGGAGAAAGAAATAACGTTGAAAATTATCGACCAATCTCTATTCTACCCACACTATCAAAGGTTTTTGAAAGATTAGTTCATACAATTATCTATCCCTCTATTCATAATATTATTATCCCTGAGCAACATGGGTTTGTCAAAAAAAGGTCAACCAGTACAAATCTTTTAGTTTATACTTCTTATTTATTCGAGGGGCTTGACGGCAATAAACAAATAGACTCTGTGTACACAGACTTCCGAAAGGCTTTTGATAGGGTGGACCACAAGCTGCTGTTAGATAAATTGGCGTTCAACGGTATTAGAGGGAACCTATGGCGTTGGTTCAAATCTTATATTACAAATCGAACTCAAAAAGTTGTTTATAGAGGACATGAGTCAGTTTTTATACCTGTAACATCGGGAGTTCCGCAAGGATCTATCCTTGGACCTTTGTTATTTATTTTATTTATAAATGATATAAATGAATGTTTTAGATATTGTAAGTTCTTATTATATGCTGACGATCTCAAAATATATAAGATTATTAATAATACCAATGACCACACTAACTTTCAGCTAGATTTGGATCGCTTTTCCGACTATTGTAATGATAATAAGCTCAGATTAAGCATAAACAAATGTAAATCTATAACGTTCACCAAAAAAAGAATGAATAGCAAATATATGTATTCACTGTGCGGAGAATATCTGGATGACGTTGACCACATTAGGGATTTAGGTGTTACACTGGACAGTAAACTACATTTAGATATACATGTTGATAATATCATCAACAAAGCTTTCAGGATGTATGGTATTGTGATGCGTATCTCTAGTAACTTTTTGCAACCATCTACTTATCTTTATTTATATAAATCATTAGTAAGATCTCAACTTGAATATGCTGTGCCCATTTGGAATCCGTTTTATATGAAGTATGTAAATGCTATAGAAAATGTACAGAAAAAATCCACTCATCAACAAATTAAATTATAAAGTACCATCTAAGGCACACTGTCGTATTATACGTCCTTTGTTTTCATTACCACAGTGCCGAACGAATGCAGGTAGGCGCTCACCTATGTATCGTCTGCTCAACCTATATAACACTTATCTTAGATCAATTGATATGCCTGTAATAGGCTTAAGTAAGTTCAAAAAACTTGTTCTCGAATTGTTAAAGGAAAATTTAACCTAAAATTTGTAATTCAAATTTTTAAGAAACCGAAAAATGTATTTAAAATTGAAACTAATAATTAGGTTTTTATTTAAGTGATTTTCATTATGGTTCTGGTTTTTGTTGTTACTTATACTTTATTCTATTTTACACTACTTGCTAAGAGATAGCTAAGATGAACCACACTTTTTAATTTAATATTAATTTGCTACCTACTCTCACACAATATTGTTATATTATCTGAGGTAAACGGTGCTGGTTACATAATAGTAAAATGTGCTTTGTTAATATTAAGTTTAGTTTTAAGATAATATGTAGCTGTTTGTTTACCCAAATAAATAAAAAAAAAAAAAAAAAAAAATCATCAGTTCGTAGATGTTTACTGCTGCAAATAGACCTTCCCAACCTTTCTTCAAAGACCGGCCCTGCGCTTTCTGTACCAAGTGACTTCCCGCGACCCTGACCAAGTCGTCAGTCTACTTTGTAGGTGATGTGCTTCTCAGTTCGTCAACCCCACTTCATAACATTTCGGCCCCATCTATAACCCTTACAATATTATAAATACGCAAGTCTGTCTGTCTGTTACTCTTTCCCGCTTAAACCTATCAACAGATTTTGATGCAATTTGGTACAAACAATCTTTAAACCCTGAGAAATGAAATAGGCTATCTTTAAATTCACGCAGAGGACGTCGCGGGCAGCAGCTAGTTAATAATAAATTTGCAATTTTGTCATAACATCCAACTAACCTAAAAATTGTAAAAAAAATTCAACACAAATTGCTCAAAATGCCAATAAAAACGAATTGATGTTTAACTTACCCCCGGCTTAAATAGTATTATTTACGACATCGTTAACTTGTTAAAATAGCTGTAAATTACTTGATTATGATCTTTACGACTGCTGTGTAAGTTTTGATGTTTAATTAATACAGGGCAGATGTTTGTGTTCGTTTGAAGGCTTATTTTAAGGTCTCGAAAATGTTGCTAAGCTGTAATTTTCTAGAAATTTCCTTGGTTGTATGACCATTTTTCTCTAATAAGATGTAATCACAGTTGAGGTAAGGTTAAATATGAATCATTAATACTTCAATTGTCGATGATGCTTTACAGCTTGTTTTTTTTTATTTTTATTGCTTAACCTACGGCCCATCTGATGGTATGGTAAGTGGTTACTGTCGCTCATGAACCTCTGCAATGCCAGGGCAAAGAGGGGGTATTATCTATCACCTACCGATACAGAACTTTTCTTAAACCTCGTTTAAAGAGAGACATGTCATAGCGCTCCGGAAACACCGTGGATGGGAGTCCATTCCAGATCGGAATGGTGCGGGGCAATCTTTAAACGAAGTCTAAGAAAAGTTAAAAAGAGTGACTTAAAAATAACGGTAACCACTTTCCACTAAGTGGGTCGTAGACTCATTTATATTATTATGTCATGCGATAAAACTGTGGTTTCCTTATTGTACAAAAAAATGATATTGTTTAAAGTTCTGTGGATGTGGTGTGACATTCTGCTTCCCCAGTTCCCTTTTTTTTTTTTTTTTTTTTTAGTTGGAGGAATCCCCAGTTCCCTTTACTTCTTTTTTTTTAGTTGGAGGAAATCACCGGTATATGGGAGTTGAACCGCACTCAAAACCTCCAACCGCTCACGCCAGAACCCAGCACGGGGTTATGAGGGACGACGCGACGCGTTACGCCATCGGCCCTCTTTCCCGTCGCGCCGCCCCCGAGTTCCCTTTACTTACTACAGGTAAAGGACTCTTCTTAAGCCTCATTTCAGAGAAACCTTGTTTTCGAGTAACCGTATCTTTTTTCTCAAGTTCAAACAAACATCCACAATCACGACAAACACAAACCCTTAAGACAAGAACAAGAAATTGAATTAAAATTAACTCAGTGTCCGAGATAGTTTGGTTAGATAAGTTTCGAAACTGTTATATCCATCCTTGTCGCACTTACGTCTAATTACGTATCAGAGTGAGATGGAAGAGGGTAGTTCGCTTCGTGTCTAGTCAGTTCTTAATTAAGCTTAGGGTTGGTAATGTAGCGATGCATTCAATTAGTTCAGAAGATTGAAGACTGGATCGTGAATGACAACCAAAGAATTAGATGAAAGGACTTTTGTTTTATATTTAACTGTTTAAATCTTTGGATAGACAAAATTGTAATATTAAAGGACCGACTTTTTTAGTGGTAACCTCGAAATTCATAGAAGATTCTTAATGAAAAAGCGAAAGAAACCGTTTGCATATAAGGAACCGTCAAAATAGAGTAAAAATGGTATGGACATATAACAACAAAAAAAAATAAGCATAAAATTTAGAAATGTAGATTCTATCTACAAGAACTTTCAAAGAAATTTACTCATTATGTCTAATGTCTCGTTTACACATTGGCTTGCCAACGTCCAACACACGTATAAAACAAATGACGGTGAAGTGCCGACTAACGGGGTTTTGACCGACATTTACCGGCATTGGTACTTGGCGAGCCAATATAGGTCTGAAACAAATTTATTCGTGACACAAACAAATTACTAATTCACACACATTTTAATCAAATATATACTTCGTGCACCATTTTAAAGATTAATATCCCATTGTGGTTCTTACTCCATTGTTCTTCGTCTTATGATACAAAGGCTTGCAAAGTGGTAATTTCACGCAGATATTCAACTAATTGTTTGTGCTGCTTCTATTAATTAAATCAATTCAAATTGTCGTTTAATACTAACTGTAATAATTTTTGATTACAAAAATAAAAATGAAAATGACCAACTTTATTTTTTCAAGAATATCACAAAACTACCAGTCAGTCAGCGATCTAACAAAAAATAATCACCGAAATCAGTTCACTTAGAAAAGAAATGCACGCAAACAGTTAATCGTGACATCTTGTCCGTTGAAATTAATACATAATATACAATGGAATCCCATGGCGACCATCACCATTCATCTGACACAAGAATCATTCAAACCAAAGTGATGCGGTAACAAACATAAAAATACAGACGTATTGAGCATGTTCTCGTTTTTGGAAGTGGTAAGCAGTCACCATCGCTCATGAACCTCTGCAATGCCAAGACGCCATTATCAGATCACCTACCTATACAGGACTTCTCTTAAACCTCGTTTAAATATGTCATAGCACTCCGGTAATACCGCGGACGAGAGTCCATTCCAATTAGACTGTCAATTCACAGAGTTTAATCAAACACATACTTCGTAAATTTCAAAGATTAATACTTTGTTCTTCGTCTTTGTCACAATACAAAAGCTTGCAAAGTGGTAATTTAACGCAGATATCTAGCTAATTGTTTGTACTGCTTCTCTTTGTTGGCTATGCCCTAGATTTTAGAGGAATTGATTGAAACAATTAAAATTGTGGAGTCTTTGGTAATTTGTTTCTTCATTTCATAGTAAAAACATTTTTTTTATTTCATTATACAATTAATTTTATTGCATATTAGATGGAAAACCAAGCCTGCGGCCCTCCTGATGGTAAGTACCATCGCTTCACTATGCTTAAATTTGTAAAAAATATACAGAAAGGATTTGGAAGCGATTTTAATCGAATTGGATCGGTATCACTCTGCATGATCGAGGATATTCGCAGAAGAACCCAAGTAACTAACATAGAATAAGCAAGTTGAAGTGGCAGTGGGCGGGCCACGTAGCACGTAGAACCGATGGCCGTTGGAGCACGAAGGTTCTGGAGTGGCGCCCGCATCAAGACAAGCACTGTGTGAAAGGACCCGCTGCAAGGTGGACAGATGATCTTGTTAAGATCGCTGGAACACGCTGGATGCAGGCCGCTACCAACCGGTCGCATTGGAAATCTTTGGGAGAAGCCTATGTCCAGCAGTGGACGTCTACAGGCTGATAATGATGATGATGAGATAGATTGATTTTTGAAGAAGGTTTTTGATAGACTCAATTGTAATATAATATTGCGGCTGTATTAATTTTGAGTATTATATTGATTGCAAATCGTTGCAAGAAGTTCTGTGATTGTGTTTTCGTTTTCATTACTTTGTTTGTTTATTGGAACGAAGTTTCTTATCGCGCGTTGTGAAAGGGGGCTAGACGGAAAAAAATCTTACGAAAAGTTGTCACGACACTTTTTTTGTCAAGACACTTTTTTGTTTTAGATTATTATCGCTAGATGGCGCTGAGATCAAAATCTTTTAAAACACGTTCCTTATCGCGCGTTACGTTAGGGAAGAAAATTATAAGATATCTTTTAATCGAAAGGAACTTCGTTCTATTCGAGTGTCTCATGACACCTCTCAAGTTTTTTTTTATCAGAAATGAGTCGTTGGATATTAGTTTAATATGATAAGTTTTTTTTTTCAAAATAAAATTCTATACATTTAAAAAATATTTAAACAAATTATCACAAATTTAAAAAAAATATAATAGTACGAATTCGCAAATACATAGTTGTAACTACATTCAAAATTTCCATTTATTTACTCGAATTTGACATTTATCACATAGAAAGTATGTGTTATATTTGAATGAAGTTATTTTAGAGAGACTCGCATCAAATAAAATAACGTAATGTATGTTATTAAAGTTGTTTTTGATGTCACAGAAAATGTACTGCTTGTTTGTTGGTTGTGTTTTCTTTACTTGGTTTTGGGCCACTAAAAACGATGGAGAATTTTACATATTGCGAAATAAAATATAGTTTTAGTCATTTTGTATGTGGAGAAAATTAAAAAAAGACAAAACCAAAAAAATGTTGTATTTGTTCCGCCAGTTCTTGTTAGATCAAAAGTGATGTTGAAACGAGTAGAAAATTCTATGATCTACCTGTACCTGTACCTGTACCAACCCATTACTGCCCATAGTTGAGCTCAGGTCTCCTCAGAAGAGGGATTAGGCATAGTCCACCACGCTTGCCTAATGCGGATTAGGGACTTCACATATCTTCAAAGGACTTTTAGAACCCTTTTCCGATATGCAGGTTTCCTCACGATGTTTTCCTTCACCCTTTATAGCCAGTGGTGTTGTGAAAAATTGCACATAAATCTTTTTCACATTTAGATTTATGGTTCTTATTCATATTATGGTTATTCATTCAAGATCACATTAATTGGACTAATGTTGCTGTTAACTAATAGACCTGGATTGATAGTCAGAAAAATAAAAACAACTCCCTTTCTCCGCGATTTCGTTAGTCTACCAACGCCAAGCCTTTTCATCAAATAAAACATCAAACCAAGTACAAAAACGACGAATTCAGTTAAAATATAAAATAGCATTCATCAAATTTAAAAACTTCCTTCTGTCAGCCAGTAATTGGGTATTTGAAAATTCTTTTTTAATAATAAATGGAAAGATCATATAAAAATTAGTTATACTACATTTTTTTTTGATTTCAAAAGATAGGTAAATTAAAGTAAAATTCAAATTTTTGAATTCAGTACCGTAAATACACTGACAGATCCCGAGCGTGTGTGACGTCATAATGCTAGTTTTTACTCTTCACTTGTCATTAGTATTTATACTAAATTCAAAGTTTATAGTCACGTGATTTTTAACAAAGTTTAAATTGTTTATAAATTCCCAATTTTTAATTTCATTTTTCTAAAAGTCTTTGAAAACTTGTCTTGTTTCATGGCTCACCACTGAGGACATAATGTGCTGTCGTCGACAACACATAATGCGAGTCCTTGTATTTATCTGCTTTCTTTTGTTTATTTTCATATAATTCATTTTTATTTTCGTTTCTCGTGATGTGTAAGATACAATACACAAGGGAGGTCGGAATGTACTGTCCTTTGTCGGTTATTTCTGATTGTGTTACGGATAAAAGATGTCAATGGCAAGTCTGTGTGATCTGTGGGAATGCTGATTTGATGTTGAGGTTGTGTTTTGTATTCGGAATTGTATTTGGTAGGTAATGGAATACAGGGTGTATCTGTAACTTTGAACCAGCTTAGTGGGGGAAATGATCTGTTGAAATATAACTTAGAACCGCATTGATTTTTAGGAACAGTTAAGCTTTTGGAACGAAGTTCTTTATCGCGCGTTGTGAAAGGGGGCTAGACGGAAACTCTTATGAAAAAGTTGTCACGACACTTTTTTTGTTTTAGATGATTATCGCTAGATGGCGCTGTGATTAAAATGTTTTAAAACACGTTCCTTATCGCGCGTTATGTTAGGAAAAAAATATATAAGATATCTTTTAATCGAAAGGAACGTCGTTCCATCCGGGTGTCCCTTGATACCTCTCAAGATTTTGACGTTATGACGTTAATATATTTCCTATAATAAGGCCAGCAAATACTTTGGTGAATTGTAAAAGTTTTAGTAATAATTTTTAGAGTTGTGTATTAATTTTGCGACAATAATTTAATAAGCCACTTAAATATCAGTTATAAAAATACATACATATAAAATCATTTCAACATAAAATATATTTTTCAATTATAGTAAACAATAAAACCACATAAAGTAAATATAATAGATATGAGAATACAACAGCGGTGTCTGAGTGCTACTAAATTTCTAAATTTCTCTCCAGATGACACTAACAAAACTTCAGCTCCATTGCGCTTATTCGAAAATATACGGATCGAAATAACGTTAGAGAACAATACTATCCACTCGTGAAAAAGCGGTTGGACTTTGTTTGATATGAAGGAGGATTTTGTGAGGTTAACTGCCACTTCAACTCAATACTATTATCAGTTTTGTAATAAACTTATTCAGACACTCGCGGTTTTCTATAATACTTTCATGTATTTTCAACGGGATTTTACCCCAAAGCGAACGAGAAAGAGGGTAGACAGAGGTTTGCGCTTAAATCGACCCGCAGTATACAGTCTTCTCGTGATCATGACGTTTGCAACAACGTTGAAATATCGTGACAACTCAATTAATTAAATATCGTGGTAAGAACCCGTTGAAAATGCATGAAAGTTTTGTAATAGGTGAAGTAATCAATTATAAAAATAGCATAGCTCAGTACAATGACAACTTTTAAAAATTATGACAGTTCTTTTTTTAAGAAACTGTTGACTGTTACAGTTTGGAAATAAAGGAGGTTTTAAACATGTTATCATTCTTTTTTGTCACGCAGCTGATGAGGTAACCTTCTGCAAAGTTGGAGCGCACTTTTGAATCGCTTTTATGACCTCCTTTTGATAACTTTCTTAATTTTTTTTTATAATATTGAAAAGTATGTCACGCAGCGTTTCATCATCATCATCATCATCATCAGCCTATAGACGTCCACTGCTGGACATAGGCCTCCCCCAAACTTCGCCACATCGACCGGTCCCGCGCCGTCTGCATCCAGCAGCGTTTATTTCCTGTTAATAATTCACTATCGGTTTCATGCTAAACAATTTACTAGCGAAATTTTTCACGCGGCGTTTTTCTCTAATTACTAACCCGTATATTTGTAAATTCAGTACAAGTTTCGCGGACTGACGTCTATAGAGCCACAAACGGATGCAAGTTTAACGTCTTCTACACAATACTGTGGTAGAAACCTGCGGCGATATAGATAATATTGATTGCTATTGGAATGTATTAACACAGGACAAATTGTACGAAGAATAGCCGATGAAGTCGAAAAGTTTTGGGACTGCTAGGCGCAGAGTAGATTTCCTACAAGATGGATTGACAATCTAGTCAGGGTCGTAGGAAGTCACTGGATGCAGATAGCACAGAACCGGTCGTTGTGGCGAGGTTTGGGGAAGACCGATGTCCAAAATTGGGTATCTACAGGCTGAGTCGGATGTTTAAGGGACCGACGGCGTGACGTCGAAGAAATAGGTCTCATGAGCTACAACTCCACGCCTGGTGCGCCCTCCACACTACACCAAAAGAAGTGGCGAGAGCTTTTATCAGAGACCAAGGCTCAATTTTAAGTAGTAAAAATTGATAGGTAGACTAGTACGCGAGGGCCTTGTCTTACATGTCAAAGGTCGCGTCTTTATACTGGCTTGTACTTTTGAATCATAATTTCTTTAAGTTGGTTTGTAAATCTTTTACTAGCTGCTGTAAACTAAATAAAAATTATAAATTTAAGCCGAGAAAACTATAAGTCACATAATTTTAAGTTTTAAAACAAAGTACTTAGCAACTTGAGAAGCATGGTGAAATAAGTTTTCTTTTTAACGCAGATAAGAGCCGTTATGCAGCGGACTAGCTTCATGAAACATTGCCTTTCTGAACTATAAACATTTGGTGCAAAACATAAACTTATACAAGATTGATGAAGTCCCCAATTTGTTGTGGACAAGCGTGGTGGACTATGCCTAATCCCTCTGAGGAGACCTGAGCCCAGCAGTGGGCAGTAATGGATTGTTACACCGTCATTTTACTTTACTTTTGGGTATTACGTGCTGTCCATTTGTATTAAGAAATAATTGTTCTGTGATTAAGTTACTTACTCAAACGAGGCTTGAGGAGGGTCCTTAAAGTTAGGTCGTAGGTAGCGACCCCTCAGAGTTCCCTGACATTGCAGAGGTTCATGAGCAATCCAGCCACTTACGATCAGATGGCCCGTTGGCTCGTCTGCCTACATGGCAATAAAAAAAATATTATAATGTGTAATATAGCCTTTGTATTTTTTATAGGCGCGATATAGGCGACCACGCCATCAGGCCTGTCCTGTACCAACCCATTACTGCCCACTGTTGGGCTCAGGTCTCGTCAGAAGAGGGATTAGCCATAGTCCACCACGCTTGCCCAGTGCGGATTGGGGACTTCACACATCTTCAAAGGATTTTTAGAACCCTTTTCCGACATGCAGGTTTCCTCACGATGTTTTCGTTCACCGTTTATAGTGAGTGGTGTTGTGAAAAATTGCACATAAATCTATTTTCACAATTAGGTTTAGAGGTACAAGCCGGCCGGATTTGAACCCGCGACCTCCCACAAAAATAACTACTATAGATCAAACTTTATGTTACTGTCGTCCTTTTTGGTGATTAAAATTGTGTTAAATCGCTATAAGACTACAACTTATAGCACACACTACCGGACTTATTTACGTAGTTATTGCTTCAGTTAAGTTTTAATAGCGGTTAAGTTAAAACAAAGATAAGTAAATAACGTTTTATTCCGAATATATTTGCAGAAATGTAAATTCTTTGCTTTGCTCAACGCAACAAATGAATTTAAATGTCATGAACATTTTTAGTATTTATCCGGTTATTTTCATTTTAATTCGTTTTGTGTAGCTGCTTTTATAAATGGAATATGAAAAAATGTTGTTGTATGGAGTTTCCTATTTAGAATAATCGCCATTTTCTGCACTGCTGATGTTTTTAGAGCGCTATTCAATTTAAATTGTCCTTTGTCAGCTCAATAATAACCCATTTTTTTAATTCAAAATGGATGACCTTTACTACTAGGTATTTCATATATCATTATAATTAAATTATCACGAAAATCCGCGATTCGTTTCAGGTATTCTTTTTTGCCACGCACTGTACGACTAAGGAAGGAGCTATCCTCTCTAGTAATCCCCGAGCACTATGACTAGTCCTTCTTCAAACGAGATAAGGAAGGTCATTAAAGATAAGTTTCCCTATTTCCTGACATTTCAGAGGTCCATGAGCGACGGTAACCACATATGATTAGGTGGCTCGTTGGCTCGTTTGCTTATATGGCCATTAAAAATTGGACCTATTCAGGTAATTTTTCTCAGTGAAAGTGATAAAAACTTCTTTCTAAGCTTCTATTATTTTCATAACACCTTGACCTAAATCCGAGGCATAAAAACTGACCATTAGCACTTATCGAACACCATTATTATCACAGTTCAATGAGCATTTTAATATCGCCATTCAAAAGGCAGACGTAGTCTAAGAGCTAGAAATTATATTAATACAATTATTAATTATTTTTTGTGTAGGTATATAATCCCGCAAGGGTAAATCTATGTTGTAGATTATAAGTACAATAAGAGCTTAAGGTATCTTGCTGAAGAATGAAATTATTAATGCTACGCTGTGGGTGATAATACGTGCATTTTTGTCCTTTATCAAGAAGGAACCAATGGGTCACCTTGATGTTAACTTTTAGTTTTGTTAATAATAGGAACATTGTAGAGGTTTAGGGTCAATACAACTATTTACTTCGAGACATTTCATCAGTAAGTTGATTTACTAACCTAAATACTATAGCCTTCTTTAGAAAAAAAGAAAAGCATCATCTTCTAGACGATATTTTAGATATTAAGTATCGAAAAATATTCTTCTTTTTTTTAAATTTCACTTTCATTGTGTTTAATCTATATTATGTAGTAAAAATACCCTTTAAAAACGCTATCGTTTGTCGTCGTATATGGATAAAATATTAACACATCAAAAATGCAGTCAATAAAACAATAACCAGCTCTTAAACTATTTTAGGAGCACGGCCATTTTTCGTCGTCTCACAGAGTTCACTTCCATTAAGTCAGCTAAAATAAAGAGTCGATTATTGCGAAGGGTAATAGAGAGAGTAGGTAAACCGTTTTTTTTAAACCGCTAATTGATTTTAGAATTGTAATCGATTGTAATTTTCGATTCGAATGATTTTGAAGGAGATTTTTATCGATATTGTCATTTGTGATTACGATTTTTTGTAATTATTTATCGTCGTTTTAGTGAAGGTTTCAATGGTTAGTAACTTTGATCTTCAACTACAGTTAGTATTATTTACTAACTATGGAGGTTAGTTTTACTTCGGGTTCCTGGGCTTCACTGCTCAGAGTCATAACGATGGTCGCCTCTGTAGTTGGCTACACAGGAGTTATAAACTTATGCAGACACTCGCGGTTTTCTATAATACTTTCATGCATTTTCAACGGGTTCTTACCACGATATTTAATTAATTGAGTTGTCTCGATATTTCAACGTTGTTGCAAACGTCATGATCACGAGAAGACTGGATACTGCGGGTCGATTTACGAGCAAACAAATCTGTCTACCCTCTTTCTCGTTCACTTTTGGGTCGTACCACTGGAACTCGAACTCACTTCTCGACACACCACACTCACTGTATCTTCAAGACTCTCTGAGCATGAACCCTTAGTGACTGTTGAAAATGCATGAAAGTATTACACAGGAGTTACAGTGGTGGGAGTGAGAGGTGGGCAAATATTCGAAAAATTCTAACTATGGGTCGATTTTGGTTCAGATTCTGGTAAAACTTCAAAGCAAATACTGAGATTACTTTGCCAAAATACGTATGCTCATGTTCAAAACACTGTCCTTCCAATCGTTGGTTAAGTTTGTGTGTGTGTGTAACAACCCATTACTGCCCACTGCCGAGCTCAGGTCTCCCCCGAAGAGGGGTTAGGCATAGTCCACTACGCTTGCCTAATGCGGATTGGGAACTTCACATATCTTCAAAGGATTTTTACA
Source organism: Trilocha varians (assembly GCA_030269945.2). NCBI lineage: Eukaryota > Metazoa > Arthropoda > Insecta > Lepidoptera > Bombycidae > Trilocha > Trilocha varians. The sequence continues at coordinate 11,536,190 of AP028265.1, forward strand.
ACCCTTTTCCGATATGCAGGTTTCCTCACGATGTTTTCCTTCACCGTTTTTACCGTAGCCAGTGGTGTTGTGAAAAATAGCACATAAATCTTTTTCATATTAAGATTTAGAGGTACAAGCCGGCCGGATTTGAACCCGCGACCTCCCGTGCGGAAGGCAAGCGCTTCAACCACTCGGCCACCACGACTAAGTTAAGTTTGTATTTTAATACAATTTTGAACTATTTATGAATAAAATAAAAACAGAAAATTACGCAACCGAAAAGAACCATAATACACTTGGAAATTTATTAAATTCCACGTTTTGTACGTGACTGCCTCGGGGCCGAGGTTTCAAACCATTAACCTTGTCTCGAAATGATTTAGGGACAAAATACAAACTCCCCTGCATTTCTCCCCACCTTTTTATTCAGAACAGATTTTTCCCGATTTAATAATCCGACACTCTGTAATGAAGCGAATTATACGTTTGTAAATTTGGGGATTTTGATTCTCCTTTTGATTTCGAATGAAATTTCCCGTAAATACGTTTTCGGACTTGAGATGTTTCATTAAACCTGAATCAGCGGGCTGGTAAATAATTAAGGGAATCCTTTCTTTGTGAAACAAAACGGTTTAAATGAATTAATCTGGGACGATTCTTTTATTTTGGTGTTTGCGATGATTCGCTGGGTTTTAAGCAATATTATGTTTCGGATATTTTTGCTGTTTAAAGTTCGGCCGTTCAGAGAATGCGTTCATGACACGTCGCGATTGAACTGACGACGTAACTTTGTGATGGCGTTGCAGTTAAGATAAAATTATTTTTGATGGTTGTTTACCTTTTTAACAATTGATGAGCATTAAAACAACATTATTATATTAATAATCAATGAATGTTATAATTTAGAGTGTCAATTAACTTGGTAAACAATATTTTTCTAAATCTAACCGATAGGTGTCAGGAACGCATTCTCTGAACGGCCGAACTATAACTTTCTATTTAATGGTATTTAGGTTATGTATAACATAAATTTTAGCGAACGTCGAAAGCGATCTAATCGTATCAATTCAGGTGTCAGGCTAGCGGTGACTACAGTCACTGTTATGACTATTTGAAAGCTATCTTGACTACGAGTAGGAAAACATCAAATCATAGACGTTATAGGAAATGTTTATTCCGACTATATTTCTCACAAAGCAGAAGACAACATTTCAAGTGACATTTCACCAATTAAAACAATCACCACAGACATTGATTTTATTTAACTGGGCCTAAGCGTTGCAGTTTTACTAATACGAGCGTAAGCAAACCAATAATTAATATTATGTTAAAAATCCATGGAAATTCTCGCTGGATGCTCCAACATCCGCGTAATCATCATAACATACGTACAGTCACATAATGAGTTTAATCTTAAATGAATAGTAGCCAACTGAAATAAACTTATCTCCAAATTGGTCCACGTCCGTCCAAAATGGCGTGCGTGCCCAAACCAGTAATCAGTTGTTTTGTTATCTGTGCTAAAGCCGTGAAGGGTCTGAGATCCGGTCGCCATAACAGTATGGGGACTTTCCTAAACATTGAAATGATCTGAACTTCTGTTTTCGATGTGTTGTAGAGATTGTGTTAAACTGTTGGTCGTTTGATGGTACACAGTGATGGCCACATAAAGGCAGGCGCAGTGCCCTCTTTGGTGTTTCCTGAGCGCTATGACTGGTCACTCTTCAAACGAGGCTTGAAGAAAGGTAGGCCGTTAGTAGCGACCCCGCAGTGTCCCCTGACATTACAGAAGTCCATGAGCAACGCCAACCGCTTACGATGAGGTGGCTTGTAAGCACGTCTGCCTACAAGGCAAAAAAATAATGTAGAACGCAAGCTACTAGGATATCTAGGATAGATGAACTTGTTAAGGTTGTAGGAATCCTTTAAATGCAGACCACTGTAGACATCTCGTAGCTGACGTTGTTGATGATGAGCGGTTTGAGGCAGTTTGAGGAAGCACTAGAGATGATAGTTAAAGTATTGTTTGTTTTCACCGCTATTTTTTTTATAAAGATTATGAGAAATATTGATAGATAAATTAACTGAAGTTGTTGTTGTTGGTGTTGCTGGAGTCTAATAAATATTGGCGTAACAAGGACGATTATACGTTAGGAAAATGTGCAGGGGACGGCGCGACGAGAAAGAGTGCCGAGCGCGTAACGCGTCATGTCGTTCCTCCAAACCCCGTGCTGGGATCTGGCCTCAGCCGGGGTTCGGACGCTGAGTGTGAGTGGTTGGAGGTTTTAGTGAGGTTCAACTCTCACATACGGTGATTTCCTCCAACTGAAAAAAGGGGAATGTGCACAATAATAAAAATAGAAGTTTATTTATTTTAATTGCCTATTGAAGAAAATTTTTTTGGTGCCATGATCTCAAATTTTGCACGTTGTTTGTTTTGTTGTTTGACTTGGCGATAACAGCAGGCATACAAATAATAATTCTGGCAATTAATAAGGTAGTCTTTTTTACATTAGCTTCTGTTTTACTCATCAATTTTATGTATCTCCAGTAGGTATTGCATAAGAATGTTTTTAACATAAAAAAACCGGGCTTCCATTCCGCTTACTCAATACAGCGTCAAAGGTCATCTCCCGAACGGCTCCCACCCTCCAACAGATAAAAGTTAATGGGGCAACTTACCGCAAATTATTCCCTCGTCGTTTCTTTTTTGTATCTCCACAATGTTGGGTCACAGCATATGTACTATACAGAAAAAAAGTTTCGGGTATTTGCCTCCCATCACTTTAACTCCTGTGTAGCCATCCACAGCGGCGACCACCGTAATGACTCTGAGCTGTAAAGCCCAGAAACCCGAGGGAAAGCTAACTTGTCTTGGACTCCGCAACGAATTTAATCAGGAGATGATAGAAAGAGCAGGAAAACATGAAAAGAAAGAAAGGAAACTTATGTATGTTTCAGTCAAATAATGTTGGGGGCGAGATGGTAAAGAATGCCGTAGTGCGTAACGCGTGGAGTTACACCGCATAGCCCCGTGCTGGGATCTGGCCTCAGCTCTGGAAAGACGCTAATAAATCAACTTCCAAATATCCAAAAAAAAACCCAAGTACCGTGAACATTAATTCACAAAACTATTTGGTGCACTTTCCCTGGGCTTTTCAAAATTCCACACTGTATATTATGAATAGGTAGTGATTGGAATAGTACTTAAATTTTGACAGTAGAAAAGAAGCAAAGATTTAAGGGACTTTCTTATTCAAATCTTTTTATTTCTGTATAGTTAGTATTCTGTGGTTGATCGTTGCAATATTTTAATTTTTATTATTGGCTAACAATGGATCCTGCTTTTTGGAATGTTCTGGAAGGATAAAAATGGATCATTTGAATAAAATTACTTTTGAGAACCTTTTTTTTTGTTAAAATGTTATTATTTTTAATACAAAGAAGAAAATATGAAAATTTGCATAGAAGAAACTGATGATAAAATATTCAATTTTAAATGAGAATGAGATTTTTGCAATAAAACTAACTAGCTTATTGTACAATAGATATAAGATAAAATAGCACCATCTCAAATACTACCAAATTTAAAAATCGGTAGTCTTTTGATGTCATTGGTGTAATGGTGGATAGTGAAGATACCGGTTTTTTTTTAAATTGTTTTAAACTGAAAACCCTTTAAGACTTTTCAGAAGGTTAGGGTTCAGACGCTGAGTTTAAGCTCTCACTTTCGGGGTAGGTAGAAGAATCGTGATTTATAAAAAAAAAAGAAAAATTATAAACTCTCATTCTTATGTTATAACTACTTTTATCCAATAAATTTTCATAAAATCAACCAAAACATAAGCAACAAAACTACAGATTCATTACATATTTTCGGTCTCAGTTCTGTTATGGAAAACGTGCTCTCCAGAGCTCTCCACGTGACCAACGGAATCAATTTAGTCACAGCTGGAAGCCTGTATACGAAGATCAATAAGCATATACAAAACAAGTGTATGTTACATGGCAGATTTTTCTGTTATGTAACCATATTATTGTCTTAAATTTCTTTAGACACTCGCGGTTATCTACATCACTTACATTATTACTAAACGGGTTCTTACCACGATTATTTTTAATTGAGAGGTCCCGATATTTCAGCACTGTTTCAAGCGCCATGATCACGGGAAGACTGAAGAACTGCGGGTAGGTCATTTAAGAGCAGAGAAATCACCACTGGAACTCGAACTCACATTTCGACATACCACGCTGACAGTATCGGCTGCCGTCTCGTCATATTATTGTCTCTTTACTCAATGAAAAAAATTGACGATTTATCACGTTGTATTTTTTTTTTAATGCTTTTCAATAGTACTATCAAGTGACATTTAGCTATACTAAATGAAACTATCTAATATTTACCTTATAGTAATGCAATACTTACTTAATAATTACCTATTTACGCACTATTCGGTGGTATCTCGGCCACTATGGGTTCCTTTCTTCAAATTAGGCTTAAGAGTAGACCCTATGTAGTCTTTCCGGTGTTCCCGAACATTTCTGAAATCGATGATAAACCTGAGCTTACAACCCACTTGACGTTAGCGGTTCTCGTCGCTTATTTTTTTTTTTTTTTTTTTTATTTATTTGGATTAACGAACAAATGTACAATAATTGTTACTTAAAAAAACTAACTTAGCGTACTTAGATTAATTGTACAGTCAGCTATGTTAATCACAACAGCAATATATAATTGTGAAATTAAAAAGTTACTATTAACAAACAATGCATAGAATCTATTAAGAAATGTTAGATATAGGTTTTACAATTTCTTCCTTAAATTTAGATAATGAAAGTGCAAAAATATCCAACTTAGCATAAAGATTATTATAATTTTTCATTATACGGTTTACAAGAGAACGTTCACCTGCATGAGTAGAACTAAAATTAGGTGAAAATAAGCGATGTGAGTGAGTATCACGGATACGCTGAGAACGACTCGGTATTCGATATATAATACGACTACATAAATCAATACAATCATATACATTGTGACAAATATTGTAGAATACAATTATCATCCTTTACAACGCCAGGCATTATCCAAATGCAATAAGGGAGCCCAAAAATATGTTACCTCCTCTTTAAAATCGGTTAAAGACTACACTAAAAAGGCAATTACGGTCCACCCGCTTTCGAATACATAAAACAGTAGCACGTAGAAAAAAGGGCGTCAATTTGAAGTTTTACGAGCCCCAACGCATCAGTACGTTTGAGAAGTTCGCCTTTTATTCTGATATCATAGTTTCATCTCTAAAAACGTGACTAAAATGCTGATGTGGCTTTTACCAGGTATTACTCGAGTGCTTTTAGCTATGTCAAAACAGAGCTGTAATAAAACGTATAGGGACTTTAAAACAAAAGAAGACAATTTACTTTTATTCTCGACTTTAATAAAATGAAATGAAATACTTTATTTTGAACATTGATGACGTACTGATTCTTGTTGACGTCAGGGGGCGGCGCGACGGGAAAGAGTGCCTTGGGCGTAACGCGTCGCGCCGTCCCTCATAACCCCGTGCTGAGTTCTGGCCTCAGCCGGGGTTCGGACGCTGAGTGTGAGCGGTTGGAGGTTTTAGTGCGGTTCAACTCCCACATACCCCGCCCGCGGGGCGGGCGGGGATCCGGTGATTTCCTCCAACTAAAAAAAAAAAAAAAAAAAAAAAAATGTTGACGTCAAAAGTTACAAGCTACCACCAGTTCGGACACAAAAAATAATAATTATAGCCACCGTCCTGAGAAGAACTGGCAAGAAACTCAGCGGGCATGTCTTTTTTTTTGTATAATGAGCATTTTTTTTTTAAGTATTAATTGTACAGTATTACACAAATTTACATTAAATATACAAAAACAAAACGATTACGTAGAGACTAAAATTTAATTATAAGAGACTGCCGAGTATTACGACCTAGGAGAGTGTGTGTGGGAGATTCACAGAAGAATCAAAGTAACTGACACAGCACGAAAACTTGCATCTTTGGAGTGGCAATGGGCAAGACAAATTGTGTAGAATAGATGGCCGTTGAGGTAAAGGATTCTGGTTCTGGTGGATGCAGCGTGGGCAGAACTCCCAAAAGGTGGACCGATAATATAGCCAAGGCTGCGGGAAGTCACTGCAGATAGTGCAGAACCGGTCGATGTGGCGAGGTTTGGGGGAGGCCTATATCCAGCAGTGAATGTTCACGGACTGTTGATTTTAAAGATAAAAATGTATGTGATTATAAAAATAACAATATAAATTATGTAAAAATGCGTACTTAATGTTGTTATAAAATCATTAAGTAAACATAAAGTTAGTCTTTACAAAATAGAACGTAACCTAGGTACCTTTTAGTAACACATTTCTGACAAGTCAATCGTGATGTAGGACTGTGAGAATTTAATGAAAATGTATCGAGAAATATGGTAACTTTAATAAAAATAAATGATACAGTGAGTACTGGGTAAAACTGAAAATTTCTAGCTTTCATAGTACGTATTATAATAGTTTCGTCTGTGTTACAAAGTCAAGTTTTGAAATGAAATTAAATGAAATGAAGTACTTTATTTTCAACATTGATGACGTACTCATTCTTGTTGACGTCAAAAGTTACAAGCTACCACCAGTTCGGACACGAAAAATAATAATTGTAGCCACCGTCCTGAGAAGAACTGGCAAGAAACTCAGCGGGCATGTCTTTTTTTTGTATAATGAGCATTTTTTTTCTTTTTTTAAATATTTGTACAGTATTACACAAATTTACATTAAATATATAGGTATACAAAAAAAACAATTTTGACTTCGAATTGTTACTTTATTTAATTTTTAGCTACAGCAATATTTTTTTAACTACATTATAATTAAAATAACATAAAAACTAAATATACATTAAAACAAATAATACAATTGTTGATCTTTGCCAAATGAATACGTTCAGCCAATCATATCCCAATTGAGCGCCAAACATTGGCCATTATGAAATAATTAGCGATTCTGTATACGACCCGTTTGGCAAACATTGGCGGTTGGAAACTTAGCGCTTGCCAACTTTCGATTGATGAAAATATAATGGTGTGTGCTTTTCAACAGTTTTTTTTTGAGGATAGGTACGGGTAAAATAAATAGAGATTCAAATACAAGTAAGTAAAACATACTAACCAAAAAAAGCGATACGTCGCCTCAGTGCTTGTTTGGCCAATCTGCACTCGAGCAAATTTTACAGGAGACAGCAAACAAGCACGGAATTTTCGTTAAGTGCCGTGTTGAGAAAAAAATTGAAATGAGATTTTTATTGTTTTAGAATTGAATATTTTAAAAAATATTTTACCAGTCGGATGGAAATTTTATTCTTTATAATACTGAATTAAAAAGTAATTTTCGTAAAAAATGTCAGATTGACCAAACAAGCACTGAGGCGACGAATAGTATGTCGAGTTAATCCGAAATACCACGTTTACATTATCAAATGAAACTAAAATTAAATTTTATTTCATTTCAATGCTCGAAACGAGTTCATAGAATCCTCTTTAGATGCAATTATAAATAAATTATAATATTTTGTTTACGAACTTCATTTGGCAAAAAAATATAGGTACGATATAATATTAATAGAAAACAAATTTACTATGGTAAGAAGGATCAAAAACAATGATGACTATCAATAATCGGACTAGGACACCCCTTTATACCAGAGATATATTGCTAACGATTATTGGAACGAAGTTCCCTATCGCGTGTTTTGAAAGGGGGCTAGACGGAAAAAATTCTTACGAAAAAATTGTCACGACACTTTTTTGTTTTAGATGATTATCGCTAGATGGCGCTGTGATCAAAATATTTTAAAACACGTTCCTTAACGCGCGTTACGAAAGGAAATAATTTTTATGAGATACGTATTAATCGAAAGGAACTTCGTTCCATCCGGGTGTCCCTTGACACCTCTCAAGTTTTTACATTAATTATGGATAATAAAGAAATTTTAGTTTGTTTACTCTTTTATTCTTGTTAAAGTTTAACTCTTTTATCAAGACAAAAGCCTTTTTAAACCAGAAACAACTTAAACGAAGTTCCCATGTATGGCTATTGTAACCTCAACTTGATTTTAAAATTTACATGATAATGCAACCTTACATCGTGTGAAAACGCCAAATGTATTCTGCTTTATTGAGAAAAGCGTCGGTGGAAAATCCCGGAAAAATCGGTGATTTCATTCATTTTCCGGAAAATTTCATACGAAAATCACGCTCGGTATGCTTTGACAAACATCTCAGATGGAAATTTTCAGTGACGGTGGCATGTTGACACAAAATAATTATACTATGCAGATGTATTTCTCATAAGTCTTTTGACCAAAATTAAATATTTTATAAATATTTATTTAGCAATTTTCTAAATGAAAAAATCGTCAAAATGATAAAAGAGTGAAAAAACTAAAATTGAATCATTACCTCTTATAATCGTACCACTCGGCGTCGAGGTGGAGTTCATCTCTACTATATGGAATCACCGCGGTCATCCACGGTTCGTTTCAGGAACACTTTTTTGCCACGCATCATCCCGCTATGGAATGAACTCCCCTCCTCGATATTCCCTGAGCGCTATGACTTGTCCTTCTTCAAACGAGGCTTAAGGAGGTCCTTAAAGTTTGGTCGTAAGTAGCGACCCCTCAGTGTCTCCTAACATTGCAGAGGTTCATGAGCGATGGTAACCACATACGATCAGGTGGCCCGTTGGCTCGTTTGCCTACATGGCAATAAAAAAAAACCTATGTTAACAAGTTTATTGTAATTGTTTATTGGAACCTAATAGGAACCACGGGTACCGCCATGTTGGCCGTTTAATTTTTACTTTACCTTTACTCCGAGGAAGACCGTCACGCGACATGCAATAGATAGAAGTTTGACAAACATATGTATGTGCGTCACTATGTTCAATTGCTTACAAGTAGCGTCTAGAGTCGTTTATTACACAGATCTTGTGGCATCCAGCGCAAATTTCCGTGCATTCAAACGTTTTTCCCATAACTATTATTGGCATTCTAAATAGTAAAACAACTCACCGCATAGGTCCAATAAATTTAATAAAATCAATGTCCGTGGTGCTTTTCTCATTTCTGGCGTAATGCTTTTTCAATCTTATTTTATTGTCTCCCGCTTTTGCGAGAAGGGAAGTCGAAACTCATGTTTCTCCTACTCCTTCTATCATCTTCTGATTAAATTCATTGCAGGGCCCAAGACAAGTTAGCTTTCCCTCGGGTTTTCTTGGGCTCCACTGCTCAGAGTCATTACGATGGTCGCCGCTGTGGATCCTGGCTACACGGGAGTTACAGTAGTGGGAGTGAGAGGTGGGCCAATACCCGAAAACATATGAGCAACAAAACCGCTGCCCTTATTAGAAACAATTTGATATTTCGCATCAATAAGAGCTTAATTATAAGTTTTAAAGCATGATTTGAAAGGATATTTGCTTCTGCATATGACCTATTTTGTGCTATTGATGTAAGATTGAGTGAGACTGATTTTTGCTTTGACGACTTCGCTCTAACAAATATGTATGTACGTAAAATGAGTGGAATTTCAATTTCACGCAAATTAACGCAACGATATTTCTGGTATTTGGCTATTATTATATTTTCGTTGGAAATGTTACATATTTTTTTGTTAATTTATAAAAAATAATGACATTTTTCCCGTGTTTTTGGACGGTATGCGGAGTTTATTTTACGGTACGAATTTTTATAGGTACCTACATGTAAGTCGTTGCAAAGAAGAAAAATGGAGTAAAATGGTAACTGTCTGGTATCCCAGGGATGGCACCAGAAGTTGAGGCAGAAAAGCGAGGAGGCGGAAAGACGAGATGAAACTAAACTTAGGACCACTTTGGTTAAGAGTATCGGTGAACAGAAAGCATTGGAAAGAATTGGAGTAGGCCTTTGCCTTAAGGCACACCGAGACCAGAGATATAATATAGTAGTTAACTTGTTTGTTTATTTTTTTTTTCTTTACTTTATTTGTAAAATTTATTGTAACTTTAAACTGTAACTTATCCTCGGAAAATAAAGGTTTTATTGTCACAAATTGGTTTTCGTAAAATTGTAGTAACGCCATCAACGTGAAAATCTGGAACAGCTACAGTTGTAAACGACGGCGCGTTTCAGAAGCTTACTATTAGATGAGCCGTATGATCTTTTACCTCAATAAAAAACAAAATTGAGCAACTTCCGAAAAAAAGAATTCATGAAGTTGGTTGTAAGTTTAGGTAGTCCGATTTAGATGATTCTACCATTACCACAATACCAGAATTCAACTTCTTACAGGTGTTATGCATACACACTCAATACATCTAAATCGATTGCAAAAGTCATCGAGTTAAAAGTCTTGATAATATTAAACGCAAAACTTGAGAGGTGTCATGGGACACCCGAATAGAACGAAGATCCTTTCGATTAAAAGATATCTTATATTTTTTTTTTCCTAACGTAACGCGCGATAAGGAACGTGTTTTAAAGAATTTTGATCACAACATCATTTAGCGATAATCATCCAAAACAAAAATAAGGAACGTGTTTTAAAAGATTTTGATCACAGCGCCATCTAGCGATAATCATCTAAAACAAAAAAGTGTCGTGACAACTTTTCGTAAGATTTTTTTCCGTCTAGCCCCCTTTCATAACGCGCGATAAGGGACTTGTTCCAAAACTTAAAAACAATCCAATATTCTACTAACACTTAAAATAATCTAGTACCTCACTAAAAGTCATTTTACACGACAGAATTCTCTCCAAATGGACTAACAAATACTTCTCATACACAAGAATAAAGTATCCAGTGAAAATTATGAGAGCGAATAAAAGAAGCGAGTGAAAGGGAATAGGTCTGTAATAGTCCGTGTAATGGCCGGGAATGGCCCGCGTTATGTAGTTGCAATTGTATGAGAAAATACATTTATTGTTATGAGGTTCAGGTAAGGTTTGGATTAGGTAAACAAGTTGATTAAATGATGTGTTCAATTAGATTTTTTAAGATTTTTAAAAGTAATTTTTATTTTGTTAAAATTTGAATGTTGTTTTGGAGATAGTTTATAAATTATTAAATTGTCCTGCTTCTGAGTTTTCAAGGGCTTGTTTTAAGTGCTTTGATCGAAGTCGTGGTTGCTGAGTGGTTGAAGCACTTGCATTCCGTTTAAAAACCGACTGCTAGAGTCATTACAATGGTCATAAACTTATTCAGACACTCGTGGTTTTCTATAATACTTTCATGCATTTTCAACGAGTTCTTACCACGATATTTAATTAATTGAGTTGTCTCGATAGTGGTACTACCCAAAAGCGAACGAGTGCGAGGGTAGACAGATTTGTTTGCTCTTAAATCGACCCGCAGTATCCAGTCTTCTCGTGATCATGACGTTTGCAACAACGTTGAAATATCGAGACAACTCAATTAATTAAATATCGTGGTAATAATGCATAAAAGTATTACAATGGTCGCCGCTGTGGATCCTGTTTACACAGGAGTTACAGTGGTGGGAGTGAGAGGTGGACCAGAAAATCGCAATACACCCTATAAATCCAAACCTAGATTTATACTACAGCATAGTATTCTAATTCTCTACTGTATCTGGGGCAAGCTCGATATTTTACGAGGCTGTAAAGTAAGTACGGAGGCCCATCGCTACAATTCTCGAAGCCGACACAATTAGTCGTCTATTTTGCATAAAACATTGCTGTTTGTTTGGTCTAAGTCTTTATTAGTGGTTTTCATTTGAAATAAATATTTAATTTAAATAGTGTTTTAAATTATTGCTGCCACTACTGTTTTATGATGTTTTATCATAATTTTGAGCAGTATTGTATTGTCAAGCACCATCCGGCTATGGAATGAGCTCCCCTCGTCGGTATTCCCGGAGCGCTATGACTTGTCCTTCTTCAAACAAGGTTTGAGGAGGGTCCTTAAAGTTAGGTCGTAGGCCCTCAATGTCCCCTGACATTGCAGAGGTTCATGAGCGACGGTAACCGTTTGCGATCAAGTGGCCCGTTGGCTCGCCTGCCTACATGGCAATTTAAAAAAAAAGTAGACTTCTTATAATGTTAATTTCTATGTTAAAATGTGTGTTAATAAATAAATATTAAAATGAAGGAGTTAAATACATTAATTCACCTTACCTATATAATTATTTTAAGTTAGAACTCATTATTGTAAGCTTTTATCATCGAGTTCTGTTTTGTGAAAAATAAATAATTAGTTACTTCTCATCCTTTTTAGATGAGGAAAAGTTATTATTTAGATTTTAGCAGTCACTTCAACATCAAATGAACTTTGTTCTTTTTACTTTATTTGTAAGTTTTTGTTGAAAATAGGTTTTATTTCTTTAGAATTTATATTTATTACTTTTAAAAAAGATCCGTCAAAATGTAATCAAGATGACTTTTATATGTAAAGAAATGTACAGTTCTAGTTTTTGCGTAAGATTGGTTTTTATTGTAACAAAAGAAACACGGAATATATATTTTATTTGACCAAGCTCCAGAGTATTATTAGTTAAAGTGCACCTTGAGGGATTTCCAACAAAAACTAGAACTGTACATTTCTTTACATATAAAAGCCATCTTGTTTAAATTTTGACAGATCATTTTTAAAACTCTATAATTCTAAAGAAATAAAACCTATTTTCAACAGTCTTAAAAAAGTATTCTAAACGTTAGGTCATAAATTGTGTTTTAAATTTCGAAACCTTGCACCAAGCTCTTACGTGCACTGATCCATGTTGATTGTGAAGAGGTGGTCACGCGATACTCTACATCACTCTACATGTCGAAAATATAGAGCAATGGAAGTTTTAATTTCAGAAACATTTTTATAATTCTAAAACTTCAGAATTTAGCCTGCTATTCGAAATTCAAATTAACTCAAAATCAGTCTTCAATGTGTGTAAAATGAAATGAAGTTTTTTTTTTTTATTATTGCCATGTAGGCAGACGAGCCAACGGGCCACCTGATCGTAAGTGGTTACCGTCGCTCATGAACCTCTGCAATGTCATGGGACATTGAGGGGTTACTACTAGGGGTGTGTGATTTGTATTTTGTAGATAATATCTTTAGATGTCTACAAAATAGTCGTAGTCGTTGTAGTCAAATTCGATACTATTCGAAATTCGACGAATATTCGAAACTTTTCGAATTATTCGAAATTTTTCGAATATTACGACGAATACGAACTAACTTTGAAGACCCACCTCAAAGTGCCTTCAAAGTGCGAATATTTTTCTTACCAATATTTTTACGTGTTTTTTGACAAAGAAGTGAATAAACCAAGATAACACTAAAGCTATATGAAACTTCTGTTCGAATTACCCAGCAATTTCAATAAAAATACATCCTGAATTTAATTTCACTCGAATTTGATTAATCTCAAATCACAATACGACGAAACACGAAAATAAGTCCGAAATAAATCAACTTCAATCCTAAACTTCGATACCATAAAGTCGATTCTTTATTTACCATTTCCTATAAAATTACGACTTTGACCACTGCAAAATAAAATCGATTTTTGCATATCTCAAAATGGGACGTTACGCCCTTTTGGTTCTGCCCCCTAACTTATTTACGACAGTAATCTTGTAGTCATAAATCGTCAACAAACCTTGTAAACACAGTAATAATGAAAGAATAGAGTCTGATCGAATCGTGAAATCGATTTTGGAGTCCGTAAATTCAAATAGCGTCCTAACATGCGAAACGTTATCGATAACATTCGATAACAATCATGAAATTTTATAAATCGTAAAAATCGAGACAGTAAAATTCGAATGATTTATTTCGTTTTTACGATCCGTTATTTTAGAATTAAACTCGTGCTGTATAATGTAGTTTTCGATATTAAAATATAATATTGTAGTAAACGATATTTATGATTTCAATGAAGCTAAATCGTACCATTTAATAGCTAAGAAATATACAAATATAATATTTATATCAACTTTGTAAAATATATATTTTTTTATTCTATTAACATTTTCATTCTATTAAAAAACATCGTAATGAAATCGGATAGACTGTATTGGATGGGTTTATAAAAACTCTCCCAAGCTTTGTGACGTCACCAACCTGCATTAGGCAAGCGTGAATGGCTATGACTGATCCTTCTACTGAGGAGACCTGAGCTCTGCAGTAAACACTAATTCGTTGTTATACAGCAAGTAAGTTATGTTGGGACTGATCAGCTGGACCCTAAAAATCTATTCACAAGATCGAATAATATAAGTATTCGCCAAGTTTTCACAAGACTCCAGATGCTCAGGAGGGACCTTAATTGCCATCTAATCCAAAAACATAATAACATGAAATATTTCCGAAATAGCCAGAAAAGGCTAACCAAACAATCCGGGTAGCAACCACACGGAATTCTTCGTCGAAATTTTATCCGACAAAATATTATCCGTGGGCCTCGCAAAAATCCTGCACTGCTAACGCATACCCGGGCTACAGAATATCTAATGACAGAAGCCAAAATCAACAGACTGTGTATAACTATCAATTAAATGGACAGAGGGTATCAACTTTCTTCTTCATTTCCTATGTCCCCAAGGTGGGGCAGAGGGCCTCCACAGTGCTTCTCCATTTTGACCTGTGTTGAGCCACGTTCTTTAGCTCCGTACATGACAACCCGGTCGTTTTAAGATCGGCTGCGACAGAACGCCGCCACGTTTGCCTTGGGCGGCCACGCTTTCTGGAGCCCTGAGGTGTCCAGTCCAGGGCCTGCTTTGGTATGTGACTAGCGTCTCTTCTAAGCGTGTGGCCAATCTATGTCCATTTACAACGTATCAGAGGATATCAACAGTATTAACTTAAAATTTGAGTAGTTTATGAATCGTGACCAAAGAATAATGAAACGGAAGTGAACTTGGAGTGGATGAGTTCTTAATTGGAGACTGCGTACTGATAAAAGTAGTATAGATCGTAAAGAAGGTGGCCCGTAAAAAGTGGTGGAAAACAGCCGAAGATCCGGCTCGAAAGGTTCAACAGTGGACGCACGTGGATAATCATGATGGGTCAAATTGGTGATATGCTATTCTGTTAGCGATGACTGCTAGGCTTGTGCATTATACTTCAATCCAGGACACAGTTCCAAAGTAAGTAGGTAAGTTCTGCATAGACCTTGATCCAATTGATCTAAATTAGTAAGAGTGGGAGTAATTTGCCGCCCTTCTTATGGAGCATATGAGAATCGAATCGCACCTATATTAGCTCACACACAATCAGACTTAGTCTAGAAACAATATGGTTGAGGCACACCGCACTAAAACCTCCTTCCGCTCACGCTCAGCGTTCGATCTCCGATTGCGGACAGAACCCAGCACGAGTTTAGATGCACGGCAAGGCTAATGTACTTGCTACGACTTTGAATCGACTTAATGCAGCTTAAACTTCTGTTTCATTTATTCTATATCCCTGAGTTTATAACGGAGTGGCGGGCGGGTCAAAGACGGTTAATCGTTTGGAACATTTTACGATGCCCCTTTCTATTCAATGTGTTAGTGGCCCGAATATCTGGAACTCTGAAACTGAGAGAATGTTTCGGACTAGATTTTTTCGCATTTTATGTCTGAGCTAGTAGTTTCTGCTTCAGCTGTTTAAATGAGCACTTAGTTTTGTTTTATAGTATTCGTTCGATGGAGATTTAGATTAGAATGGATTTGGATTGACACGGTAATACCAATACTTAAATTGAGTAATGGAGTGAATGATAATAAAAGTGAGATAAACTCAAAGTAAAAAAAGAAAATCGTAGCAAAACCTATTTTCGTGGGATTTATGCAAGTTGACCTTACACAAGCAAAATGTTTTATGTAAAATGCTAAGTGGAAAAAGAAGTTTGAAGTATACGAAGTATAAAAAAATAAACTTGAGAGGTCACGGTGTAACATATTTTTTTATATATTTTAATTAAATACACAAACTTTATCGATATCGATTATCGACCCCTTTCTGCTTCACTAGGTTCCGTGTCTCCTCACTAAACCGGTACGTAGTTATAGATGTATGTTGCATTCTTTTGTCTCCGAAGGTATAAAATCCGAGCGCACACATTAATTTCTCATTCCGAGATAATTTTTAAAATGGTTAAATAGTCTTCAGTATACACCCGTGATGGGTTGGTAAATTCAGTGTGCCCGTGGATCCTTCGGGTTCCACCCCTAGGTCTCACACTATACGAGACAAGTTGTATTTGTGAATTGCCTTCCATGGAGCGTACGTGGACGTCCTGGAATGGATGATAAGATGTGAATTGTCTCGGGATCACACCATCCTGATCGTACATTAAGTTACGTATCATATTTTTTATTATGTAACCTACGACCATCTCATCATAACATTGTAGGAAGCCAGTTCCCTATTTTAATCGTAATTTAACTTTACTCTTTATGTTAATTTAATTTTATAACTTGTGTGTCTTTTTGAATATATGCCTGTAGCCTGTTGCTAAGTGTCTTATTTTACCAACCCACTCCCTGATAGTCTCATTAATCTTTACCCTGAGCCAGCTGGTGAAGTAACAGTAGCCACTGGCCAAAAATTGTTACAACGGGACATCCGGATAGAACGAAGTTCCTTTCGATTAAAACGTATCTCATAAAAATTATTTCCTTTCGTAACGCGCGATAAGAAACGTGTTTTAAAATCACAGCGCCATCTAGCATTAATTATATAAAACAAAATAAGGAATTGTTTTAAAAGATTTTGATCACAGAGTCATCTAGCGATAATCATCTAAAACAAAAAAAGTGTCGTGACAACTATTCGTAAGAATTTTTTCCGTCTAGCCCGCTTTCACAACGCGCGATAAGGAATTTCGTTCCAATTAATATGGAAATTTAAACAAAAAGAAACACAAAACACACAAGTGCTTAAAAACTAGTCTGACAATGGAAATTGTAAAAGAATTTAACTAGACAATTTCACATCACATCAATCCCCACTACAATAACACTTTAACTTACACTATTACTACACGGGTTCTTACCACGATTATTTTTAATTGAGAGGCCCCGATAATTCAGCACTGTTTCAAGCGCCATGATCACGGAAAGACTGGGTTATTTAAGAGCAGACAAATCTGTCTACCCTCTTTCTCGTCAACCCGCAGTTCTTCAGTCGTGGTAAGAACCCGTTTAGTAATAGTGTAAATGATGTAGATAACCGCGAGTGTTTAAAGAAATTTAATAACACTTTAACTCCATACACCACTCGAATAAAGCTGTATCCACGCAAAACCAAAACGGGACTAAATTCAATTTTACGCCACAATCGGGTTCATTAGGTTTGTAATTCGAAGAAAAACGTCGATAACAGCTGTTAATTAATTGGGTAATCCTTGGGATAAAGCAGTTCCCTCGTTAACAAGATATATATCGGAGTTTTTGTGCATTGTCTTTGGGTTGTTAATGACAGTCTTTGGGCATTGATTATGTTACTCGTATTTTTATGTTTCTTAAAGAGATATTTTTCTAAGAATTACGATTTTAAAGTGACAGTGGTTTTTTATGACATACTTTTCGAACAAATAGCTGAAGTCCTGGAGTATCTAAACAAAGGGACAATGTGGTCAAATTTCTACGTGACATATGACCCGTTGGCTCGTCTGATGACTATCAAAATTATGTACCTACATCAATAATATGAATAAAATACAATTCAAAACAAATATGGAAATACGGCATATGGAACGCGTCACTATGTTAAACTCCTTACACGTTGAGTCTAAAGTCGTTTATTACACAGTTCTTGTAGCATTTAGCGCAAATTTCTGTGCATTCAGACGTTTTTGCCATAACTACTATTGGCATCCAAAATAGTATAACACCTCACCGCATAGATCCAATCAATTTAATAAAATCAATATCCGT
The DNA here is from genome assembly GCA_030269945.2 of Trilocha varians. NCBI lineage: Eukaryota > Metazoa > Arthropoda > Insecta > Lepidoptera > Bombycidae > Trilocha > Trilocha varians. The sequence goes on from AP028265.1 coordinate 11,554,099, forward strand.
GGTGCTTTTCTCAATTCTGGCGTAATGCTTTTTCAACCTTATTTTATTGTCTCCCGCTTTGCGAGAAGGGAAGTCGAAACTCATGTTTTCCTACTCCTTCTATCATCTTCTGATTAAATTCGTTGCGGGGCCCAAGAAGTTAGCTTTCCCTCGTGTTCCTGGGCTTCACTGCTCAGAGTCATTACGATGGTCGCCGCTGTGGATCCTGGTTACACAGGAGTTACAGTGGTGGGAGTGAGAGGTGGGCAAATACTCGAAAAAATTCAAAACAGAATATTTTTTTTTCTAGAACTTTACAACAATAAATACAACTTTAACAACGAATTAATAAGGTTTAGATTTAAAGATCAAAAAAACATTTTCATATAACTGATTTAAAATCCCTCATGAAAACCACCCATATTAAAATTAAAAATTAACATCGTTTACCTGAAACCAATCTACATAATTACTCAAGTTTCAATTGGAAAAACCGAAGCATTTTCAAAATAAAATTAATTAATACGAAAGCATAGTCTCTGATGTGTGTAACATGGGTGACCGCATACACGCAGTTAAATTGACAATATTTTGCTTGTGCGTTCGGGGCTTACTGTTACAATAATTTTGAAACCTTTTCTAATATTTAAGCTGAAAAGTTTGTTTGTTGGTCCTGATTTTAAAATCCTTTCAGTGTTAGTTCATTTACTGAGCTATAGTTAAAAAATTACGGATCAGTAGTAAAGATCTAATAATGTAATTCAATATGTAATAAAATGACTCTTAAATCGGAGGTAAAGTTTAATCTATATTTTTTTGGAAGATAGTTCAATTAGCTTATGACCCACTAGGTCATAAGTGGTTATCATCCACAATTCTGACAACATGATCCGCGCACATATTCAAAATAATGTCTGTGGCGTACCATTAGCGTGCCAGATCTTGCATCGCGCTATCGATGTTTGCAATGTTCGGCGACATAGCATACAACTTTTTAATTTACTACAGTGGGCTTCAGTCTCCCCGGGCACACACTATATCACCCGGTCGGAGATCTCCCTTTGGCCATAGTGCACTGATTCCCTAAAAGGTCAAAAATTCTGCGTGTGTGCGGGCACCTATCGTATTGAATTTCCATATTTTTTCCACGCGTAATAATTACGATCGGTTTAACCGAGCTCGGTATTATCTTAATGCGATTCCGGATATTTGCCGATTTTATTAATTTTTACCGATCACGTGACGAAGATAGATAACCAATGGATTGGATTTTTTTTCTATCTGTCCCTGGTCTCTAGTTATGTTAATATGACAGTTAGTACAATTACTATAATTACAATAAAGTGCCACATAGGTACTTCACAAAATGATGTCTTGTGATTCACATAGCAATATACAGAAATTCGTATGGTCACCTTCCGTATCCATCATTAGCTCTATTGTTCCTACCATATTATTTCATAACAAAAAATATAATATTGAGTTGAAAAGATTAAAAAAAAACAGAAAAAAATACAAAAAAAGACATGCCCGCTAAGTTTCTTGCCAGTTCTACTCAGGACAGTGGCCATTTCTTTTTCCGAACTGGTGGTAGCCTTTTGACATCAACAAGCATGAGAACTTCATTAACGTTGAGAATAAATAATTTCATTTCATTTCATTGCATTGTTACGAGATAGACACATATACGAAATTTTAATCCCAATCAGAAACCGGGTTGATCAATTTTAGCTCTCAAAATGCCTCCCAAACTTACAAAGGTACGTACATAGTTACATCCAGTGCAAGTTAGCTTGTAAACACATACAATGTACCTACTTGATAATCTTCTTCAAAATGTGTTTTGTTTGCTCGTGCTCTAGTATATCATGAATTACACTTTAAGGTAAATATTTAAACTATATTTAAAACTGGCATTTCCAGTTTCCAATCACCATACAGGTCGCGTGGGGGACTCACATTACGGATCCGTCGCGGTAAAATACGAGGTTCGTATCAGCGACAAAAATTCGACGCCGAGTGCCTTTTATTGGGCCCCGGGAGCCCCAACCCGGTCTATATAGCCCCACCTGGGGGAAAGGCTTATATTTATGTTGTTTTCGTCCGGGAGAAATAAAATGTAACGGTGTAGCTTGAGACGTGCCTTGGGTTGTGACGGACCTGTTTTGTGAAACTTTAAAGATTTGGAATACAATTCGTCGCCTCAGTGCTTGTTTGGCCTATCTGCACTCGAGCAAATTTTACAGGAGACAGCAAACAAGCACGGAACTTTCTTTAAGTGCCGTGTTGAGAAAAAAAATTAAATGAGATTTTTGTTGTTTTAGAATTGAATATTTAAAAAAAAAAAAAACCAGTCGGATGGAAATTTTATTCTTTATAATACTGCATTAAAAAGTAATTTTCGTAAAAAATGTCAGATAGGCCAAACAAGCACTGAGGCGACGAATTATTTCTGGAAAAGTGTTTGATTGACGATAAAGTTTATTTTAGAATCTTCAGAGATTTACCGCTTAGTCAACCAAGGACATTGGAAAATATTTAGTAGGCCTATGTCATCGACTACATATGGCTACGACGGATAGTGTTGAAGATGACTCGTTCATTTGGACCGCAATTTTGTCGCTCTTATCTCACTATATTCAATTTAATGTCCAACACCTTAGGTTCAAAATCATTCAACTTGATATTGTAATAACATTTGGTTATAGTGTTAATCGTGTAGATGTATTACGAGTATAAACCTTATATTGCAGGTGTTGATCATGAAATAAAATAGAACAAGTTTTGCTTTTGAAAAAGTTGCCGAGTCCTAACGACAAATTTAAATAATTATTTTTCGATAAATTTGATAGAAATTGATTTTTTATTTTTTTTTTCATTGCGTTATAGATAAACGAGCCTACGGCCCACCTGATGGTAAGCGGTCACTGTCGCTCATGAACCTCTGCAATGCCAGGGCAATGAGGGGCTGTTATCTATCGCCTACCCATACAGGACTTTTCTTAAGCCTCGTTTAAAGAGAGACATGTCATAGCGCTCCGGGAATTTTTCATTTCACTTTAAATAGATGTTACTAGTAATTCGAAAATGATACTACTCCATCCTACGTCCATTTAAGAAGTCGTAAGTTACGTCTACCAGAAAAAATAATTTTATTGAGTTTGTTCAAAAAGTTTTCTTTCTTTCAAAAGAGGTTGTTAGCATTTCAATATCACAAACTCACTGAAATGTCACAAAGCTATTTTCATTTAATTATTCAAAGCCGCAAACGTATATAAATGTTTTCCGACTTCATTAGTATAACAAAAAAATTCTTTCGTTTATTAAGTCATTCCACATCAAGAAACTCGAAGAAAATGCAATACATCATGGTTATTATGAAGTGTTATTTTTTTGACGTGAATTTCAAATTTAAATATTAAGGAGCTTTCATATAGTAATAAACACGCGACGAAAAATCGCGGATCGGTTACAAGCAAGCAATACTAAGCTGAATATAAGTTTTAGTTACCGAGAGCGCTTCATTTACTTTGTCTTTTATACTCGTAATAACTTCTAAACGAAAAGTCCGATTGGAATAAAACAAAAAGCAATTTACTTCTACATTAATACTCTTGATAACAAAATACTTAATTTGGATAAGGGTTAATATAACGATACTCATTTAACGTTAAATTCAATCTTGGGACGAAAAAATATTTTTCATAAACATAAAAGCGGTTATTGTGACTAAAGTATGATAGTTAGATAAATGCTATTGGGGACTTTTTTGTTTGTCTTTAAAAGACCTAAAAATCCGTAGAACATCATTTTGTTCTATTGTCAATAGTTTTTGCAGCGTACGCATAAATAGGTTTTCGATTTTTCACCTTTAGTTACATACTCGATATTTTTATGCGGATCCCTATTTTTTTGAAAATAAAATATAGCCTACAACCTTCCTCAATAAATGGACATTCCAACAGTGAAAGATTTTTTGAAATCGGACCAGTAAATCCTGAGATTAGCGCGTTCAAACAAACAAACAAACTCTTCAGTTTTATAATATTAGTATAGATTATTTAAATGTTTCTCAAGAATACTTTCAAAGGTAAAGTTTATCCTAATTATATAGAACCACCGCGGTCATCTACGGTTCGTTTAAGGTATTCATTATTGATATACGACTACGAAATTAACTCCTCTCAGTGTTCCTCAAACGCTATGACTCGTCCAGTCTACTGGCGTTGCAGAGATCCAACTTCTTACGATCGGATAGCCCGTTGGTTTGTGTACCTTCATGGCAATTATACCTTTACTAATAAAAGCCATTATCCACCAGAAAACAAATCTACCAGAAACGTTTTTAAAATCAATGTAAAGGTTCCATAAAATCGCGCGAATAAAGCAATTTTGCGTGCTCATAATGAACCGGGGTAAAAACTAATGCAGGCTAAATACTCTTGTACACAGACCGATATGTTTTATGGAAAAAATGTTAATGCTAAAAGTGGAGTGCTAGTTAATTGGAACGGGGCTGAGTCGAGCGCTCAACGCCTTTGTGAAAAACGCTCTATGAAAAACTATTACGTGATTGTACGTTTTTTGTATTAGCTGTTATAATGAAGGAGCTTTTTTAGTTCGAGATTGTGGCTTGAATTTGGAATTATGTTTTTGAAAATGATATTTGTCTGTACTTGTAGGTGATGTAATTAGTAAAGTTGTGATGGTTTGGGAGATGAGTTGTCGAAACGCGTCTTTCCAAAAAGGAGGTCGCGGGTTCAAATCCGGCCGGCTTGTACCTCTAAATCTAAATGTGAAAAAGATTTATGTGCAATTTTTCACAACACCACTGTCTAAAAACGGTGAAGGAAAACATCGTGGGGAAACCTGCATGTCGGAAAAAGGTTCTAAAAAATCCTTTGAAGATATGTGAAGTCCCCAATCCGCATTAGGCAAGCGTGGTGGACTATGCCTAATCCCTCTTCTGAGGAGACCTGAGCCCAACAGTGGGCAGTAATGAGTTGGTACAGACAGGTACATATGGAGTCAAACTATTACACGGTTTTCATTGCACATGCACACACACACGACCAAACACCAATCTTCATTTAGTGCAGCTCTGCAGCTTTCTCTAAAGTAGTTTCACAGACAACATAGTCGTTTAATGGTTCCTTAATTACGGCTAATCTTACGGCTACCAGACCAGTAATTTACGCTATTTAGTTCGACTGACGAACTGCACCAGACCATTTCATGGGAAATTAGACGAAGCCACAAGACAAAGGAATTGCTAATTTTAGTGATTTTGAGGGTATTTTACTAAAATTTAACTATAGTTTGAGGCAAGAATAATTGCACTTCGACTTTTAAAAAGAGAGCAGTTTATAACTGATTTATAGAGCGCTTTCTTTGTCGCACACAGCTTTGTGACAATTGTTGTTTGAATTTAATTTAACATGTAATATAATATAGATTAAAAAATCTAAATATTTTTGCATAATTTCCTAAAAGTCAAAGTGCATTTATTCTTGCCCCAAACTATAGTTACCTATCCACGTTTTGGCAGGTTTTTTTATGTTATCTACTATACCAACCCATTACTGCCCACTGTTGAGCTCAGTTCTCCTCAGAAGAGGGATTAGGCATAGTCCACCACGCTTGCCCAGTGCGGATTGGGGACTTCACATATCTTCAAAGGATTTTTTTAGAATCCTTTTCCGACATGCAGGTTTCCTCACGATGTTTTCCTTCACCGTTTTTTAGTCAGTGGTGTTGTGAAAAATTGCATATAAAACTTTTTCACATTTAGATTTAGAGGTACAAGCCGGCAGGATTTGAACCCGCAACCTCCCGTTCGGAAGGAAGCGCTACGACCACTCGGCCACCACGACTAGTATGTAGTATTTTTATGTTATCGGAATGAACTGTTTATGTTTTTAATTCAAACGTTAGACAATGAATTTGAGCAGCAGATTTAGAATTGAAAGATTACTGCATTATTAAGACTCACAAAAACTGTGTTTTTTTTTTAATTCAAATAATATTACTACCTAGTGTGTAGATAGCCATATACTAGATAATTTATTCTATTTAGTTCAGCTGACGAACAGCAGTAGACCATTTCATGGGAAATTAGACAAAGCTTCGATCAGAACAATGGACAAAGGAATAGCTAATTTTGAAGCGAGTTTTGATGGTATTTTGCTCTTTGTTAAACTACCCACGTTTAGGCCGGTTTTTGTTTCGCTTGTTTATTTATTTAAATAGTAGTATAAAACGAATTAGAGCAACAGATGTGCCCTACATCTGTTGCTCTAATTCGTTTATAATTATTTATTTATTAGTTCTGTATTCATTTATTTACACTTATTTTTTACATTATATTTTTAAAAAAATTAACAAAGGAATAAAATTTAAAAATACAATATAAAAAACAGAGGCCCACTGAAGACGAGGTCTACGACCCAAGCCATTAGTGGTCAGGGTTCAAGAGAGAGGAACCTCCTCACAATACGCGCCGTGTCAAGAACAACCGCCTTCTGAATCAGGCCCTTTACCCAACCGGGGAGCGAAAGCTTCTCTAGATGTTGGTCGAAGCTTTTCGCTATTAAACCGTGCACAGATACAACGATCGAAACAATGATGGTCGATTCAACATGCCACATGTCGGTCACCTCGTGGGCCAGGTCCAAATATTTCAGCTGTTTTTTTTTTTCTGCCTTCACAAGGTTCTCGTCATGCGGAATGGTGACATCGGTCAGCACTGCCCGATGCGCGTCCCGATCTATTATCACTATGTCAGGCTTATTGGCAACAATAGTCCTGTCAGTGATAACAGATCGGTCCCAGTAGAGCGTTACATGACCATTATCGAGCACTGGCTGAGGCTGATTCTGGTAATAAGGTACAGCGGCTTCAACAAGGTCGTATTTGAGAGCAAGTTGTTGGTGGATAATCTTAGCTACCTGGTTGTGCCTGTGCAAGTATTCGCCGTTAGCAAGACGAGAACAACCGGAAACGATATGTCTAATAGACTCTCCCGGACGGTGACATGCCCGACAGATGTCGACCGTCCCATCCTTTAGAATATATTTCCGGTAGTTGTTCGTCATCATAACTTCGTCCATAATTGTAAAGACAAACCCTTCAGTCTCTCCGAAGAGGTTACTGTATCGTAGCCAAGATACGGAGGATGACTTATCTACATCGGGACCTGTAAGGGCCCGGTAGAACCGACCGTGTAGTTCCTTGCTCTTCCATACGTCCGTGCGATCCGCCACACTCATTACCCTCAGCGTCCGCCAGTTCCCGTTCGCTAAGGATAGCGGAGTGCTGCTACATCACGGTACATACCCACGCTTACCTTAAGGAAATATTCCCGAAGGTTGTTTACCTCTCGGTTGTGTAGGTCCTTGACATTTAACATGCCACGACCCCCACACTTCCGAGGGATATACAACCTCATAACAGATGAACGTGGGTGGTGCATCCTGTATGCCGTCAGCAGTCGCCGAACTTTTCTATCCAGGGTATCAAGTTCTGATTGCGTCCACTTTAGAATGCCTTATTTATTATATTATTGCAATTATAATATTGCAATTTACAAGTTTTGACAATATTTTAAGCTATTTAACAAATATTTTGGATGTGCCATAGACTTAAAAGTCGGATAGTGTGATCGGTAAAAGAGTAGATATACTTAAGGACAATAGATGGCACTCGATCCAATATGTAAAAAGATAAAATAGGTAAAATTTTGACTTAATTATCCTTGAAAAAAAATGTATGAACAACTGTCCATTAAGTCATACAGAACGATCAGCTTCCACGAATAGCCAATTTCAAACTTATTTAATTTTAAAATTTTCGTTCAAAGGAATTAAACTATTATATAACGTAGGAATACTATAGCAGATTCAACATTTTAGTGTACAAATTGTTTCAATTAAAGTTTTAAGCTCCACCAACGAAGTGCTGCAGAAAACACAGCGAGAATTTCATAATACAATGTTTTAAAATGTATTTCAATGCGCTGGAAAATACGCTGATGAAAATTATAACAAAGCCTTCAAAAGCTGCAGTTTCTGCATTAATTAACTGAGCGAGGCATTAGGTGTAATTAAAAATTAATTAACTTGAATAGACGGATCGACACTGCTGTTGATACTGTTCAAATTAGATTTAAATTAGCTTTGTAGAAAACTTCATTTAAAGAAGCTTGAAGTTTTTCTTTGTTTTTATTTCATGTGGACAGTTGAGCTAACATCATCACCGTCGAAGGTGATCACCGTCGCTCATAGATCTTTGCAATGTCAGGAGATATTACGAGGCCGCTACGTACGACCTAACTTTAAGGACTTTTTTGAAGCCCGACATGTTGACCCGAATGATACTGTGGCGTCAACCCAATTTGACACACAAAATATGTTTAACAGCTTTAAACATTAATTCAAGCAATCTCAGTACTTCTTTCGCGTAATATTTTATATGCACAACTAGTGCGAGACATTAACTGACGGCGAATGCACGCTCGATCGCTCCGACGGCCGCCTCTCGCATTTCTTTGTTATAATTACGTAAAGATAATAAACGTTCTTAAAAATTATCTCTATACGAGGTTTTAGAATAATTATAAAATATAAGAAAGTTCGTAGGTTGCTGGGCAGTGCCCTCAAACGTTGCAGGAGTACATGGGCGACGGTCTAAAAAGCAATAAAAAAAGTATAACTGTTCGTAATCGTAATCGTATCGTCGTATCGTAATCTGGATTTAAAGTTAAGATTTATAAACGCAAAACCAAATTTATATTTCATTTCTATACAAAATAGTTTACTGAATATAATAAACTATTGAAAATGCGAGTTTTCAATATATAAATACCCTTTATGAGGCGATAAATAATTCTACGCAAACATAATCAGACCACCGTATTATGCTGGAAATTGAACGGTGTGTACATATTATTAAAATACATTACCACGCATCATTAAACATATAATCGCCGATAATTTTCAATGCGAATACTTATTTACATAATTAAGACTGAATTCTAACGAGCGTTTTTATAACGCGCGTTAAAACAGCGCTCACTTGTAAGGCTTTAGCAGCCCGTAGACGTTCACTGCTGGGTATAGTCCTTTTCAAATTTCGATGTTAGGACCTGTCGCCGTGTTTCATCCAGTGTCACAATTTTCTGATTAGGTTATTGGTCCATGTTGGGTAATTTCTACCCACATTGCCTCTGCATATGTACCTGTACCAACCCATTACTTCCCACTGTTAGGCTCAGGTCTCCTCAGAAGAGGGATTAGGCATAGTTTACCACGCTTGCCCAGTGCGGATTGGGGACTTCACATATCTTCAAATTATTTTTAGAATCCTTTTCCGACATGCAGGTTTCCTCACGATGTTTTCCTTTGCACATAAATCTTTTTCACATTTAGATTAAGATGTACAAACCGGCCGGATTTGAACCAGCGACCGTCGGTCGAAGCGCGTCCTTCCGAACGGGAGTTCGGAAGGACGCGCTTCGACCACTCGGCCACCACGACTATGTATGCATATGTATGGCCATATTATTCGAAATACAGTTCTACATTTTTGGTATTATAACAATTTGTACGAGTATGTTTTTCCCACTATTGTAACTTCAGTAGGAACAAGAGTCCAAGGGAAACTCAACCTTTTCATTTTGGTACCAATACCAGTACTGTCAATGCCAGTCTAATAAAAATTATAAAACAAAGCAATGACGAGCGACTATTTACGCGCATTAAAATGCGTTCGTACGAATTGGGGCCTAATTCTCTAATATACAAAGGGAGCGGTGTGAAATATTAAAAGCGCGGTCGGTCCCTTCATTTAAAATTCTGAATCGTTGGTGAGGATCACAATGATTCGTCCCTGGTACTACTTAAGCTTTGTTTTGGTATAAAATTGTTTTTACTAAATCGGGATTTATTATAGTCCAAAAGACTTGTCTTGTGTTGTTTGAGTTTTTAGCCAGTACAATGAAAAGTGGAGGTATATTTTTAGAAAATTTGATTTGAAGGTACAGGCGGACCAAAATCAACATGAAAGCAACGTGGAAGACAAGTAACCTCTAGGTTATAGTATATTGTTGTTTTTAAAATATTACTCAACCGTTTTATAGTTTTAGAATTGTCTAGTTTGGTCGTTCTCACTCTGATGACACTTTAAAAGAACATGAAATTAAGAATTGCTTCCAAATTCGAACAAAACAGCATTCTCGTGCCATATTCCATTTCATCGCAAGCTAAACGAGCTGTGTTGCAGCATGTAATGGAACTATTTCGTCTGGCATACGATACGTCATCGCATTTTTATTAAATTACAAGATACATATTATAACGATTAAGATTATGTCCTATTTTGATTTTGCACTCTATTACACCACAAATACCACGGAATTAGAATATATTCGAATTTCCTAAAACACAACAGCATTCTCGTGCCGTGTTCCATTTCATCGCAAGCTAAACGAGCTGTGTTGCAGCATGTAATGGGACCATTTTGTCTCGCATACGATACGTCATCGCATTTTTATTAAATTACAAGATACATATTATAACGATTAATATTATGTCCTAATTTGATTTTCCACCCTATTACACCACAAATACCACGGAATTAGAATATATTCGAATTTCCTAAAACACAACAGCATTCTCGTGCCGTATTCCATTTCATCGCAAGCTAAACGAGCTGTGTTGCAGCATGTAATGGGACCATTTTGTCTCGCATACGATACGAGTGCACTTTGTCAAGTGACGTCATCGCATTTTAATATACAACAAGGTAACATGTGATTGATATCATGTCTTAATTTGGTTGTTCAACCCCAATGAATACCTCGGAATTAGAATATACTCAAAATGTGAATTTCCTCAAAACAAAACAGCATTCTCGTGTCCGTATTCCATTTCATCGCAAGCTAAACGAGCTGTGTTGCAGCATGTAATGGAACCATTTTGTCTCGCATACGATACGAGTGCACTTTGTCAAGTGACGTCATCGCATTTTAATATACAACAAGGTAACATGTGATTGATATCATGTCTTAATTTGGTTGTTCAACCCCAATGAATACCTCGGAATTAGAATATACTCAAAATGTGAATTTCCTCAAAACACAACGGCATTCTCGTGCCGTATTCCATTTCATCGCAAGCTAAACGAGCTGTGTTGCAGCATGTAATGGAACTATTTCGTCTGGCATACGATACGTCATCGCATTTTTATTAAATTACAAGATACATATTATAACGTTTAATATTATGTCCTAATTTGATTTTTCACCCTATTACACCACAAATACCACGGAATTAGAATATATTCGAATTTCCTAAAAACACAACAGCATTCTCGTGTCCGTATTCCATTTCATCGCAAGCTAAACGAGCTGTGTTGCAGCATGTAATGGGACCATTTTGTCTCGCATACGATACGTCATCGCATTTTTATTAAATTACAAGATACATATTATAACGTTTAATATTATGTCCTAATTTGATTTTTCACCCTATTACACCACAAATACCACGGAATTAGAATATATTCGAATTTCCTAAAAACACAACAGCATTCTCGTGTCCGTATTCCATTTCATCGCAAGCTAAACGAGCTGTGTTGCAGCATGTAATGGGACCATTTTGTCTCGCATACGATACGTCATCGCATTTTTATTAAATTACAAGATACATATTATAACGTTTAATATTATGTCCTAATTTGATTTTTCACCCTATTACACCACAAATACTACGGAATTAGAATATATTCGAATTTCCTAAAAACACAACAGCATTCTCGTGTCCGTATTCCATTTCATCGCAAGCTAAACGAGCTGTGTTGCAGCATGTAATGGGACCATTTTGTCTCGCATACGATACGTCATCGCATTTTTATTAAATTACAAGATACATATTATAACTATTAATATTATGTCCTTTGGTTTTGCACCCTATTACACCACAAATACCACGGAATTAGAATATATTCGAATTTCCTAAAACACAACAGCATTCTCGTGCCGTATTCCATTTCATCGCAAGCTGAACGAGCTGTGTTGCAGCATGTAATGGAACCATTTTGTCTCGCATACGATACGTCATCGCATTTTTATTAAATTACAAGATATATATTATAACGATTAATATTATGTCCTAATTTGATATTTCACCACAAATACCACGGAATTAGAATATATTCGAATTTTCTAAATACACAACAGCATTCTCGTGCCGTATTCCATTTCATCGCAAGCTAAACGAGCTGTGTTGCAGCATGTAATGGGACCATTTTGTCTCGCATACGATACGAGTGCACTTTGTCAAGTGACGTCATCGCATTTTTTATTCCTCTTTGTACAATGTTTCTGTTTAAATGGCTCCGCATTATTGCGTTTTGGCATTAGAACGCCATTGTGGTGGTATTGCCAAGAATTAAGTGGTGATTTGGCTGTGTTAACGGATCGTATGTCATTTGTTTGTTGTTAACCCTTGTAATGGTTCCGGATTTTTTGGTGTTTTAAGTATAATTTCAATTTACTAATTAAATTTACGCAGTTGAAATGTTGGGTTTAGAGAATTTATTACTCAAAAAAGAACATAGTTCACTTAAAATGAGTCTTAAAACTAACTTATTGTAATAACGCTGTTTCAACTGGCTTAAGCTAACTTATTTACTATGAATACATTTTACAATCTATGTTTTTAATTTAATAGTTAATTATACATGTTCACTCTAAATTTACTATTTTATAATTTATATTTTAATGCTTCATCATTATTGAAGTTGAGTTTTTTTTCTACTTTCAAACTTATGATCGGTTTTGAACGCTTCTTGATATCGTTCCTTCTTTGTCATCATATAGACCGGCGCGACGGGAAAGAGTGCCGTAGGCGTAACGCGTCGCGCCGTCCCTCATAACCCCGTGCTGGGTTCTGGCCTCAGGGATCCGGTGCTTTCCTCCAAGAAAAAAAAAATCATATAGACATTTTACTACATACTACTTTTACCTTAACATATCAGTAATCTGCAGCATTCTATCGCTACCCATCTTCAAAACTCCTCACATCACTGACATCAAATCACCCATGTTCACAAAACAAAAAAATAATCCGTTAAAAGAAAAAAAAAAACATTCCAAAGTCGAATTAAAAAACAAACATCGCCATTGTACTAACAAGATATCCGTAACAATCAAACTCGGAGTCGTCAAAAACTTTTAATGATTGTTCCACTTTGTAAAAAAACTGTTTGGCACGTGATCGCCGGACGTTAAGGCCTTGGGTTCCGTGGACTTGAAACGATTTTTGAAGTTTAAAATAGTGACCGCTGAGTGAGTGGTTGGTGTGAGTTAATTTGGAACAGTGATAGCTGTGTTCTGTGTGTGTTGGTTACAAAGCTTAACCAAAAGAGGTACACACAACATTATATTTTGTTTGTTTTTTGGAATGCATAAGCGACGACAGGTTTAGATTAGAACTTTAGTTACCATTAAAAAAAAATAGTTTTTCTTATTTGATATAAGTATTATTTTTTTGTAGTTTGCTGTTTGCTGCTTATCTTAAGTACCTTTTTCCTTACGTGAGAGTGTAAGTATAATGGAGAAGTTACCAGAATATTTTTGGCCGACTATGTAGTATAATTTCTTTATAAGCACTACGTTGCAGTTAATTTCCAATACTAACTAATCAACAACATTATTTTTAAATTATCAATGAATTATGAAAAAAATACAACTTACATATTTCGAGATAAAAAAAAACCTACGACAAAGAATATATAATAGAGTTTTATGTTTCTTCACGGAACCCTAAAAAATCATTGAAAACAAGTTGTAAAAGTAAAAGTGCTCCCCTACCTGGCCTTGCCCCTGCTTCCCTCTAAATTACCCTCCTACATCGAAAACAGGCCAAGTTTTACTACGTTTTGTAATTACAAGAACTTCGTGTTAATAAGATCGAAATTCAAATATTATTTTTTTCTAGAATTCTTTGTTTTCTGTAGTAGTATTGTTTTCGCAGCAGTAAAGAAAGTATTTTGTTATTTTTTTATTCCTTGGGTTACATTATCGGAGTCGGATTAAGGAACCCTATTTTTTTAAACTAAATATAGCCTATATCACTAAGAGATAGTGTAGCTTTCAAACGGTATGTTCGATTTTTGAATTTGAATCTCCCGCCTACTTGCACAAACAGTGCGCGCGACACTAGCGCCACCTCGCGTAAATGAGTGTGAGTGACATTATAATAGCAATTCGCAAAATATCTGCGGTTGGCGGTGAGTGTTTTGAAATAGTAAAATCTTTAAATCTTATTCCCACTGAGCTATCTCACACGGTGAAAGAATTTTTAAAATTGAACCAGTAGTTTCGGAGTCTATTCGAGACAAACAAACAATCAAACCTTTCCTCTTTAAAGTGAAGTAGATAGATTAAAATTCATCTGTCAGTTTTCATACAAAATTGATTGTGTTGCGTTGCACCTCCGTATGGAGTAATACGTAACTACAGCACCAAAACAGTACAATACAAAAAACCAACAATACCAATGAAACCTTCAAAAGTTTTATACAAATTAAACAAAGTTAAAACCATACAAAACCAAACTCAATAATAAATAGCGGGTGTTTTTTCAACGTTTAATTCAGACGATACTGCGTTTAAGGGCATTGTTACAAGATCATTTTTCTACGAAGTCTTCCACTAAAGTAGGTTTTTTTTTATTGCAAGATAGATAAACGAGCCTACGGCCCACCTGATGGAAAGCGGTCACCGTCGCTCATGAACCTCTGCAATGCCAGGCCAAAGAGGGGCTGTTATCTATCACCTACCCATAATGGATTTCGATCACCTAATTTTAGTTTTTTAATCACATGCCCGAATAAACTAATTATTCATCAGCCCATAGATGTCTATTGCTGGACAACGGCTCTCTTCAAGCAAGCCTTGATCACTCGCAATAACCCTGACCGCTTTATTTTGTTCTTCAGACAGTTTCTTCAAACAATTTAAATCAAACCTGCATCTGACTACTTTAAGAAAGAATCAAAAATGATATTAAGAATTTTACTTTTATTTTATGTTGAAAGATACAATAGAATCCGCTTAATAGGCTCTGTATGAAAACCAGCACTTTTCTTTGTTGTTATAATCATAATGCAGTTTTACTGTCACAGTTGTATATTATTACAAAGATCCATCTATAGTAAATTATAATTTGTAGGTAATATAGGGTGGGCCAAACTAAAGTTTGCATTTTGAACTACTGTTTATTTAGAGAATGACAGCTCAAATGTCATTCAATTTGTGTTCATAATTTAGTTAAAGGTTTGACATTTACGAAATGGGACGTTTTCGGTTCGCCCAATGGGCAGAAGATCGTTTGGCCGAAGATGACAATTTTTACCGAAAAATCGTCTTTTCAGATGAAGTCCATTTTCACCACGGAGGCTATGTCAATAAGCAAAATTTTCGCATCTGGGGGTCGGAAAATCCATACGTCACCATTGAGAAGCCAATGCACCCACAAAGAGTTACGGTTTGGTGTGGGTTTTGGTCCGGCGGCATCATTCGAAAATGAGCAAGGAGCCGCCGTCAATGGCGAGCGTTACTGTGCCATGCTCAACGAATTTTTGTTTCCAAAAGTTGAAGAGTATGACATGGACGTCATTTGGTTTCAACAGAATGGCGCAACATGCCACACAGCCAACATGACAGTCAAACTTTTGGAAAATGCAAACTTTATATGGCCCACCCCTTATGTCTATACTTATATTATATAGAGTAAAGGTTTGATTGTTTGTTTATTTGTCTCGAATAGGCTTCTAAACTACTGATTCGATTTCTAAAATTTTTTTCAGTTTTGGAAAGTTCATTTATTGAGGAAGGCTCTATCGTTTCCCTTTGTGACGCAGACGAAGTTTCACGGGTCAGCTTTCTTTCTCTTTGACTCAGCGTAGTCAACTTTTCTTGTAATAAAATATGTTTTAACCTTGTAATAAGGCCCAAGCAGTTTATTACGACATTAAGTAGAACTGTCTGCTAACTTCGGCCAGTTCAGTTTTAAGTTGTCTTCGGTTTTCGACTATTTCGTTGTTTGGGAGAGTTTTTTTAGACCATTTTTTTGCAACTTCGTCCGACAGTTTATGTTAATGCTCTTTGGAGTTATTTCGTTGAATGTTTGGTTATTTTTTGTTGAAAACTTTTCCAAATTTGTCGTTTGGTTGGAGCTCGATTTTTCATTTTTTAATTTATTGGTGTTTTGTTTTGTGAGAATTTTTAAATAAAAGTAATGTGAGTTTGTTAATACTGGTGACGGAAAAAAAAATACGTAAAGATTATTTTATTCAAATACTCTTTACGATTTAAAAAATTATGTGCAATTTTTCACAACACAACTTGCTAAAAACGGTGAAGGAAAACATATGGGAAAAGGGTTCTAAAAATCCTTTGAAGATATGTGAAGTCCCCAATCCACATTAGGCAAGCGTGGTTGACTATGCCTAACCCCTCTTCGGAGTAGACCTGAGCTCAGCAGTAAGCAGTAATGGGTTGTTACAGTACTGTCCTTAAACGATAGTTCACACGCCTTTTATACTTTCTTGAGAAATAAATCAGATGGCGCCACTAGTATTTCCGTTTTCATAAAATAAAATTAAAAGAACTTAACAACACTCTTATAAAATGATTCATCACAACCGGAAGTCTTTCCTTTAAATCGATGTAATACCCGCTTCTGCAAACAATTAAATGAAATTAGAGACAAGTCACCTAACAGTATGGAAATTTAATTTATGACAGTTGGTACATAAGATACATTTTTTTTTCATTCAATCCATCCACTTACTCTATTAATTTAAATCTATTATTCAACTAAAATATTTTAGTGATTCATCTACCACAATCCTCTATTCAAAGTACACACATTAACATAGCAAAGCACAGCAATAACTCACACCGCACACGTATTTGCTTAACACTCAGAATATTAGAGTTTCAAAAACTTGGCCGGCTTGAGGTGGTATGGAAACGGGAAAGTGTTGAGTATCCATTTATTTGAGAACGGCTGATCGAGTGTGGAAAGTGGAAAGTTATAAAACGAAGTCGGGACTAAGATCATAATATAATCATTTTGGGATGTGGTATTTTAGAATAGAATAAATATTAATTCAAACTATAACAGAATACTTACACTAAACTAAATCTAAGTAACAAGCATAGTTTGAAAACGGTTACCGACTCAGCAATGTCGATAGCATCGAAAAACAGTACCACGACGCTGGACAGGATTTTTATACTAGGATATTTAGGATTTAGGATATTTCATACTAGCGGACCCGCATAACTTCGTCTGCATCACTTTCAATTAATAAATATGTTCTTTCTCAGCGTCTAAAGATTGTCTGTGCCAAATTTCATCAAAATCTGTTGAGAGGTATAAGCGGGAAAGTGTAACAGACAGACAGACAGAGTTACTTTAGCATTTAAAATATTTTTAGGGATATTTGCCATAATTGAAATATTCGGAGTCAGAATCGCCTGTCTTAGTTATCCGGAAAAAAGCTACTTATAATTATTTATAGAAGTCGAAAACAATATCCAAAAAAAACGAAATCTTAGAAGTTTTGGATATGATGCCAAAAATAGACACAGATTTGAGTGCGCCTATATTGCTAACGCTGATTTAACCCTCCGTTTGTGACGAGTTGAATCACTTAGCTTTAATTTTGGAACGAAGTTCTTTATTATCGAAAGAGGGCTAGACGGAAAAAATTCTTACGAAAAATTGTCACGACACTTTTTTTGTTTTAGATGATTATTGCTAGATGATGGCGCTGTGATCAAAATCTATTAAAACACGTTCCTTATTTGTTTTAGATGATTATCGCTAGATGGCGCTGTGATCAAAACCTTTTAAAACACGTTCCTTATTTGTTTTAGATGATTATCGCTATATGGCGCTGTGATCAAAATCTTTTAAAACACGTTCCTTATTTGTTTTAGATGATTATCGCTAGATGGCGCTGTGATCAAAATCTTTTTAAACACGTTCCTTATTGCGCGTTACGTTAGGAAAAAAAAAAGATATGTTTTAATCGAAAGGAACTTCGTTCTATTCGGGTGTCCCATGACACCTTTCAAGTTTTTTTCTCTTAATGATGCAACTGACCACATTAATGATAATAAAGCTCTAGCGATCAAAAATACCTCAAAACAATTACCATCAATCGGCCATATCCAAAAACCGAACTTCATTGAACCAGTATCACTCGTGATGCGCTGAATTTTTAAGCGAAAAAGTACTGAGATGCTTTCAACAAGTTACTCTGTCGAAGCTTGATTTGCATAACACGTACACGCAAAGTTTTGTCTTTTTTATTCAGTTTTATCTTTACGATTTCTGGAGTTCTCAAATAAGATACGAGAGCAGAATTTTTAATTTAGAAATTGCATTTTTTTAGGTTCCGAAGTCGTAGTTGGAACTTTTTCTTGAAAACTATAATGGATGTAAAGCTAAAATTTAGTACTTTTTACAAGCTTGCAACTTGCACTGGATGTATCTATGTATTCGGGTAGAATGTTGCGAGTTGAATTTTAACCAACTTCCCGTTTTCCAATTGAGATAATATTTTGCATGCTTAATATGAATAATAATATTTATTTATTTATTTTATTGATTCACCAACAAGAATTACATTATTTATAGCTATTACATATTAGACTTACAATACAGACAAGTTAAATGCAGACTTAATTAAAGGTGAAATACAGCATGCGTTGAGTAGAAAATATAATATAAAAAGAAAGGGTAAAAAAAAAAAAATCTAAATCTATGTATATTTAAAAGTAGTAATAACAAGAAAAAAAAAATATAAATGTCATAGCCACTAAAACAACACACAATGATGAGTAATACAGTGCAATAAATATTGTGACAATGATGAGTAAATAAAGCGATAAAGCTGATCTGATGATGGATTGGGAAGGTGGCTAAACTCTGAAACAAAATAAACTTATCAAACTAGGTATTACTCCATTGCTATATAGAGTTATAAGGATCTTAAAAGCTTGTTTTCTTTAAAATTTTCTAATTGGATTATTCAATTTTGAAAAAAAATACAAAATCCCATTTACGATAGTCTAATTAAAGCATCTTTTAGTACATTTCCTTTTATTTTGCACTCTTCTTTCACAAGCACTGGGAGCCAGAACGCAGACCAATGGAGTGTCAATAATTAGTTCGGTCAAGCGACAACTGCAACCGCCATAAGTCCGGAGATAACAGTAACTGTTGACAGTGAAAACAAAGTCCAATCATTGGGCAAAATTGGAGAACAGGTATTGAGTTAGGTGTTTTTGCGCAATAGGTGTCTTTTTTGAAGTAATTTTGAGGATTGTGTCAAAAAGCGGGTAAGATTTTGTTTTGTTAAGTTTTTTTAGTAATTGGAACAAAGTTCCTTATCGCGCGTTGTGAAAGGGGGCTAGACGGAAAAAAATCTTACGAAAAGTTGTCACGACACTTTTTTGTTTTAGATGATTATCGCTAGATGGCGCTGTGATCAAAATCTTATAAAACACGTTCCTTAATTATTTTAGATGATTATCGCTAGATGGCGCTGTGATCAAAATCTTTTAAAACACGTTCCTTATCGCGCGTTGCGTTAGGAAAAAAAAATAAGATATCTTTTAATCGAAAGGAACTTCGTTCTATTCGGGTGTCCCCATGTCACCTCTCAAGTTTTTGTTTTATATTTATTTAGCGTAATTAGTAACGACAATGGTATACCTAGAAATTCATGCACTCAGCCAGACATTAAAAATTAAATTTTTGATTTTTTTAAAACTTTATAGTACAATGTGCTATTTGAGTATTTTTCAGGTTTTTTTTTCAGTTTAAATCTGTACTGTACTGTAACAACCCATTACTGCCCACTGCTGAGCTCAGGTCTCCTCCGAAGAGGGGTTAGGCATAGTCCACCACGCTTGCCTAATGCGGATTGGGGACTTCACATACCTTCAAAGGTTTTTTAGAACCCTTTTCCGATATGCAGGTTTCCCCACGATGTTTTCCTTCACCGTTTTTAGCCAGTGGTGTTGTGAAAAATTGCACATAAATCTTTTTCATATTAAGATTTAGAGGTACAAGCCGGCCGGTTTTGAACCCGCGACCTCCCGTTCGGAAGGCAAGCGCTTCAACCACTCGACCACCACGACACGAAGTATCAATCTATTTTACCAAAATTCCTTAATATGCCTAAATACGAACTAAAGCATCATTCCAATTTTAGCTTATTTATTATTTAATTCATTGACGTAAATACGAATAAGAAGCCTTCTCAAAGACATCGAAACTCTTTACAAATCAATTCAAATTACTTTCGAGATGGTTCTTTGTCTCAAATTGAAATTCCTGTTAAGAAAGACAAGAGTACCAGATACTCTAACAAATTCATTCAGACCCACTGTCGTGAGGAAAACTAACGATCAAGAAGTTCTTACAAAATTAGATAAAGCTGAGTATTTAGTTCATTTTTATTTAGAGTATATTGGAATTTGATTAAAGATTCAATTCGAAACTTAAGTGTTGAAAGTCTTAAATAATTCGAGTTTCTATTTCTGACGGAAAAGTTTCTCAACAACATGCCCCCCGCTTTGAAGGGATCAATATTAATGACTTGAGATAATACTTTTCACAGTTGAGAAACAATTACGTATTTTTTTTATTGCATGATAGAGTCACGAGGCCCACCTGATGGTAAGCGGTTACCGTCGCTATATTTTTTCTGAAGTTTTAACACGACACACAGTTCAAAAATTGATTTTAATCACGTACGTAGTACAAAAATTGATTTTAATCAAGTTTTTTTGGCTATCGTTAGTGGACTTCCATAACGATAAATTTCGTTATTTTTTAAGAATTTTCAAATGATAAATGATAAATCTTATCCAAATAATTTTAGAAGCCCGCAGACTGTTGTTTTCTATAATAGCAGTAAAAAAAATAATGCAGGTATACTACCTACTAGACAAACAATATGATTTAAAAAATTCATTCTATGCAAAAGTTTTAGACTGAAGGTAATTTAATTGAAGCTTCTCAGACGGAGAACGAATAAAGCTTTCAAGATATTGAGAGTTATCAATTTATTATTAGACGCAGTCGAGTGTGTTGCTTAGTCTTGGTAAAGAGGCGTTTACACTAGTCTAGTAGTTAAAATAAATAAAATAGGCCTTTATTACTATTTTTAAATACACGTATACAATTACGATTTAAAAAAGTAATTCGATACAATATCAAAAAAAGCATGTTTGTAGTTTCTTATGTAGAGGTATTTGATTGTATGAGCATTGCGTGTGAATGTTTCTCTCAGTGGTTACTAAGTATTTTTTTCATATAAAACCATCACAAACACCTCTTTCAGTAAAGTTTTAAAAAAATAATGTATAGTAGGGACAATTTTATATTTTGTGTCATTTTCTATCTGTGTACCATCTCAACATTTGTGACTTCACTGCCAGCTGAGATTGAAAACCAGCGCTGGATGTTGGCATAGATTCTATAATCTGAGTCAATATTCAGCAATACGCTGAGTCTCGGCTGGTTTGTGGTGGGAATGTAAAATTATATGTAATTGTTTTTAATTTTCCATCTTTTGTATTATTTTAACCACAAATAAAGTATGTCTATGTCAATTTTCCTATGCCCTGAAATTGTATAATTTTATGAACGATGGTAACCACTAAGCTCCTCTAGGCTGATTTATCCATCTTGCAACGAACAACGAACCCTCTACAGTTGTAGATACTAATAAAATTAAAGTATACTTAGATTCACTCAATTTAACTTAATCCGACAAACACATAACAAATAACCATTACTTCATTCAACATCCCGCAGAAAGCTGATTTGAACTATCCAAAGGAAAGAGGATTAAGGGAAAAAAGCGAGAAAAACCAGAGCAAACATTAGTCTAGTTCGTTCGTTTCAATTCGGACTTTTTAATTTCAAAGTAAGTTGAAGTCTGACGAGAAATGTAACTGAGGACGTGCGCTGTTTTATGCGGTTAGTGGCATCGATTTCATTTAATTTCAAAGTATAAATGAAATATTTAAATAATTATCACAGCCTAGCTGGTGGTAAGCGGTATATTTTAAGATAAATCTTGTGTGAAATTGGAACGTAATTTTCATAGCCAACATAGTATAATCTTCATCTTCAAAAACATCATCTAAAAAAACTCATAATTGAAACTAAATGTAAATTCTTAAGAATACTTGAAAAAAATGTTCTGTTTCAATCCTGATTGGGACTTAGTTCACTGATAATAGTTTCTTTATCGTTAAAAAATAACTAGATATTTATTTAGTAATGTTTTATTAAACACCCAAAAGCATCGTACAATTAAACAATAAAGATTTAATAAGCAACAAAATTCTAAATGAATTTATTATTTCTTAACCCCGTCGGTGCCAAGACCCGGGTAAAGAGCACGCTAACAGTATGCAAGTGAAATAGCTCACTAATTAGAAGGTGGAACTTATAACTTGGACTTGAAGATTCGATTTAGCAAAGCACTTACTGCACTACCTATCTATAGTTTATATTACAAAATTAATTAAATAAAAAGCATTTAAAATCCAATAAAATAGTATTCGGCTAGTCAAGACAAGTATTAGGTGTACAACTTTGCTTCCGCCGTTTTGCATAGATGGCTGTAGCGGTAAGTGGTAGTCGAAATAAATAGATCTTAGATGTCATACAATAAGCTTAGGCATTTGTAAACATAACGCCATCGAAATATTAGTCGATTTGTATCTGGATCATAAAGTTATTCTCGATTAAACATGTCAGCTTACGAGCCAAATTCTCGTCATTTGCGGGAGGTTTTAATTTTCTGCTTTAATATGAAGAAATCTGCGGCTGAGGCTCATCGAATGCTCTCAAATACCTATGGTGAGGCCGCTATTAGTGAAAGAACGTGCCGAGAGTGGTTTCAATGCTTCAAGAACGGTGATTTTGAAGTCGAAGAAACCGACTGAAACAATCACAGGCGATCGTTATTGCAATGCAATTAATGCGTTTGATCCGAGCATTGAAAGACAAACGGCCGCAATACAACGAGAGACATGATAAAGTGATTTTACAGTACGACAATGCTCGACCCCATGCGAAAGTGGTCAAGACATACTTGGAAACGTTGAAATGGGAAGTCCTACCCCACCCGCTGTATTCTCCAGACGTTGCTCCCTCGGACTATCACTTGTTTCGACCAATGGCACACGGCCTGGCTGACCAGCACTTCCGATCTTATGAAGAAGTAAAAAATTGAATAGATTCGTAGATCACTTCAAAAGATGACCAGTTTTATCAACGCGGGATTCGTACGCTGCCGAAAGATGGAAGAAAGTAGTGGCCACCGATGGACAATACTTTGAATCATAAATGTATAACCAGTTTTTTACAATAAAGCCTCAAATTTCGGAAAAAAACGGCGGAAGCAAAGTTGTACACCTGTGTAAAATAAATCCAAACACGACGGGCCTATTGTTTGTTGTTGTAATTGTTTAGTACAGGTTCTATGGCTATCTTCAGTCTCATAACATCAGCTCCATTGTACCATATTGTTTCATTGTCACGCTATAAACATATCAGCTCAATAGGCTATGACTTGTCCTTCTTCAAACGAGGCTTGAGGAGGGTCCTTAAAGTTAGGTCGTAGGTAGCGACCCCTCAATGTCCCCTGACATTGCAGAGGTTCATGAGCGACGGTAACCACATACGATCAGGTGGCCCGTTGGCTCGTCTGCCTACAAGGCAATAAAAAGAAAAAGGAAACCAGGAACTTAAATTCAACTCATCAGGCTCCACCCTCACTTATAATATACATAGCTGCATACATACAGTGCATTAAACTGCTGATGGATCTCGTACTATAAGGACAAGTGAAATAAAGGCTTGTAAAACTGACGTTTTCGTGACGTACTTATGCCGAAATAGGGGAAAGCAAATAGGTAAATTAATGTGAAAAAGATTTATAAACAATTTATCAATAAGTCATTGATTAATAACGGTGAAGAAAGACTTCACTATCAAACCTAGTTAGTTTCTTTAAGTAAAAATTATTGTACTGTTGTTCGTTGATCCAAATAAATTAAAAAAAAAAAAAAAAAAAAAAAACCTGTATTTTGGAAAAGGATTTTGAAAATCCTTCGAAAATCATTGAAGTTCCCAACTCATATTCAGCAAGCGTGGTAGACTATGCCTAATACCTCTTCTGAGAAGACCTGACCACAGCAGTCGGAAGTAATGGGTTGTTACAGTACAGGGGAAAACAGGATACTACGACCTGCTTTTAAGAACTTTCTTCAAGCCTCGTTTGAAGAAGGACAAGTCATAGCGTTCGGGAAACACTGAGTAGAGGCGCTCTTTCCAAATCATTATAAGGGCATTCTATTAATACAATTTAGAGCTATAAATATAAATATATTTTTTATTCAAAATAATCTCTATAGATGTACCCCTTTATATCCCTAGTTGCATTTAAAGCCGGCGTTAATTAGAAGAAATTATAAGAGCGCGTATAATTTTATACTATTTAGAATATCAACGTACACATTAATTTGCTAAAGAAAACTTAACTAAATATTCAAATTAAGAATTAAATGAGACCTTATTACTGTTTTTATAACATGAACTCCATTCTTAAATGTACTGTACTGTACTGTAACAACCCATTACTGCCCACTGCTTAGCTCAGGTCTCCTCCGAAGAAGGGTTAGGCATAGTCCACCACGCTTGCCTAATGCGGATTGGGGACTTCACATATCTTCAAAGGATTTTTAGAACCCTTTTCCGATATGCAGGTTTCCTCACGATGTTTTTCTTCACCGTTTTTAGCCAGTGGTGTTGTGAAAAATTGCACATAAATCTTTTTCATTTTAAGATTTAGAGGTACAAGCAATTCTTAAATGTAGTTTTGATTAAAACACGATTTTGCAAAACGAAATAAAAAAAACATATGTGTTGATAAACATACAAGCCGTGTGTAGAATATATGATCCAATTTTGAATCACTCATTAAAATATTAGATACTTATACTTATATTAAATTTACTAAGAGATAGAAACAATTTACGTGTTATTTTTTAAATTTCCTGAGGGTAGGTCTACATTGATTTCGGTCTGAAGTAAGTCTATAAAAAGTCTTAATCCACGAAATTGAAAATAAAATCTAGACCACATACATAACATTACCTTGGAACCAATCCTAATATACCATGCTAAAATGTGCCTTACATTCAAAGACATAAGGCTGACAATTGTCTGAATTTTCCCTCCCACATGGTCTCACGTAAATCCACGCACAAAGGTAATATAAAGCACATTGTAATAGCCACTAAAACTTTTCTAATGATTGCGACGTCCCAAAACTGTCTCCGGAGAGAAGTTCCACTAAAATATTTATGATTTCTGCTGTTTGTGGCTTGTTTTGTTGGTTTATTATGGCCATTTCCCCGAATATAATGTATTGGATAGTGATATTTGTCAGATTTGTTATTGTGAAATTGATTTGGAATTGGTTGTGAGTTTGGATTTAGTGTTGTTTAATTTGTTTGAGAGTGTGGCGGATGTGTTGTATAACTCGATTGCTTTCGGGTTCCATGTCGTTAGTTATAGGTTATATTAGGTATTTTATTGTTGTTGGTATTTCTATTTTAATTAAATTATTACTGTTTTAGAGTACATTGGTGGGTTTTTAGTTTGACTAAAGTTTGTCAAAAATGTTAAGTTGATGTTATTTTTCAGTAGTATTAAAAGTATCATAATTTAATGTATGAATGGTACAGAATTGTGGAATGATGCTTTCTAATAGTTAAAATCTCAATAACTAACTCTATGAAATCCAATATTTTCGAAAGTAGAAAACGAATAAGACCAGTCGTAACTGTCCTGCCTTCAAATTCAATCTCGTTTATAGGTTCTGTAGTCGCAGCTAAAGTATGCCTCCCTGAGGTTCAGGTCTTTTCTTACAGAGAATCTAGGAGTATATACAACAGGAGAAATCACGGCAAAGAAATGAAAATAGTAAAGCCTATTTTATTCCAAAAAATATTCTGAAACAAATAAGAGAAATCACAAGCTCATGTTTGATGTTTACGTGTATTTGTGGTATCAAAAATAATAGAAATATGAATTTTGGAAAAGGATTTAAAACCCTTCGAAGATCGTTTGTAAAGTCTCCAATTCGCATTAGACAAAAGTAATGGAGAATACCCGAACCCAACAGTGGGTTGAATATTTTTTAAGCTATTGCTTAGCTTCTATCGCGGGCCTTGAGGGCGGGGACTGAACCCAGAAATTCCGTAACGCAAAAAACCTAACGCTCCAGTCATGCGGTACCTTGGTGTAGTGGTCAGGGTCATAGTTTTTGTGCCTGAAGCTCAGAGTTCAAATCTTGGTGTCTGCATATATATATATATTTTTTTCTTTTTTTCTTTTTTTTTGTAATTTTAAGTTTTATTCATATATGGAACCAATCTTTATTGTGATTTTGTTTTTCATTACTACTGAGCGAAGCTAGGTCGCCAAGGTACTCTATATAAATGTACATCGCGTTTTCTAATGAATAAATAATTATAATTGCATAAGTTGATACAAAATGCTATGCAAAAGCTTTACCGCGGCAGTCTCCGAGTGCCACACGTCACATAAACTTTCGTTGCATTAAGT
The DNA here is from genome assembly GCA_030269945.2 of Trilocha varians. Taxonomy (NCBI): domain Eukaryota; kingdom Metazoa; phylum Arthropoda; class Insecta; order Lepidoptera; family Bombycidae; genus Trilocha; species Trilocha varians. The sequence continues at coordinate 11,580,819 of AP028265.1, forward strand.
TTTTTCCCCGTGATCTCTCCTGTTGTATATTGAAGAACCGAAGTAAATCTAAACCGAGAGCTCTCTGTAGGTCGATAAAACGTTCCTCTTTACGATCTTACAGAACCTAGTATTTACAATTCTGTTGAGTTTGTAAGAGTACTTTATTGTCAGTTAGTGTTCAGATCTTCTGTTAAGAACTCACAAGGAATAGGCAATGGCGTGCATGACTGTTTCAGTGAGGGTATGCAGAAATGTAAATTTACCTTTTTAGTTTAAGAAATTTAGTTATATACTAAATACACGTAGACAATAATATTTAGTAGTGTGTATATTATTATATTAAATGCATTTAATCAATTTTGGTTCCTATTTTTAATTCAATTTAATTGGTTAGGGTATGCAATGCATATTTGCATGCATGTACTGCACGCCTCTGGTAATGGATATTAATGTATAGAAGGTAAACGCACCCCAAATGTTCTGACATTGCAGAGGCTCCTGAATGACGGTAACCAGTTACCATTAGGTAGCTCGTTCATTTATGAAATAAAAACTTAATTTTTCTGATTAAATAGAATTGAATATTCCACAAATTAATGTTCAAAAACAATCATTTAAATTTACAACATCAATTACAGCAATTACACTTATTCATAATTTAAAAAGAACCTAAAACAGAACGCAATATTTTATCATATTCCAGCATTCCACATTTAAATTTTACGACAACGCCGCAGAGTACGTAATGCCAGTATAAAATAAAAATAAAAAAAGAATAAAAGTGTGTGGCCACGAAAAACGCTAATACTGCATTACGCGGCGACAAAACCTCACATTAACCGAAAGTAATGCGTCGTGCCAAAACGCAACGGAAATGCCGCATAATGCCGTACATTTCGTCGTAATTCACACGTGCTTTTGTGAAAAAAAACTCGCGAAATCCCATTAAATTGGTGTACGAGGAAATGGGATTATTGTGTTCACGGTACGGATTTGTTTGGACCAATTAATGCTTTTAAAAATTCGCATTTATTTGTAAGGGTATTCGTTTGTCTATTTAGAATTATTGAGTTTAAATTGCAGGGATTTTACCTCTACTTAAATTGAAAATTACTATTAGGTTACACAAAACGGTTTTGGAAGAAATTTACTTCATTTTCACAATTTTCAGGGTACTTTAATTTGTCCTCAACACAAGCCTTAACACATATACATTTCATCATAGGTGAAGTGTATATGTGGTAAACTATGAGACTATTATTTTATATAAAAAAATCAATAAATTTTACATACTATTATTAAGTAATTTTGTAGTCTGTATTGTCAAATTGTGCTCAAAATAAATTATTTTATTATTATTATTTTATTACATTAAGTTTTAAGCCAAGAAATATTTTTGTGCCTAATTAAACACATTAATTAAAAGAATTTTAGCTGGTGAATAATTGTAAATAGTGGACTGTATTAAAGAGATTTGTAGATATACGGTGTGAAGTAAGATTCGCTCCTCGCCCAATAATGTGGTAGATAGCAGCACTCCACTTACCTTAATATTATTGCAGTTTTCATATGTAGTCTCGTGGTATGATGTAGAAGGTGGTAATGATGAACAAACTTATTCTTTGTAGAATTCAATTAGTTATGTTTATTCGGAACGTCCGATTATATATTTTAAGCTGTTTTCGTCGTTATGTCAAATTGTCTTCTGTTTCTTCTTAAATCGAGTAGGCCACGCTTTGGTCAAGATGGCCGCGCCCGGCAATTCTTACCGGCCAGTATCATGCTTCACGGAAGCGGTTAGTCGTGAAGACGTCACTCTTCTTTTATACAATATATTAGGTAGTGGAGTATCGTCGATTACTCGAACTACCTACCGTAAGTCGAACAAGGATCGAACAATTTTAAACTTTGAAAATTTCCAAGTATTTTTAAATCTTCGAATTATAATTCTGCTTCAATAAACAAGATTCAAGTGATACTTAAACGTTTAAAATTGTCGTATCATAAAATTTATAGAATTTTTCCAACTATTCCAAGAGTTTTCCGATCGTTTTCTGAATTAATGTGAGTTCGAACTAAATCTGAAACTTTATTAAAATTGGAATAAAGATATTTGGAACCGATTTAATACTTACTACTATCCAGTAGTGATGACTGAGTGGTTGAAGCGCTTGCCGTTAGATTGCGGGTTCACAACAGGCTTGTACCTCCAAATCTTAATAAGAAAAAAATTATGTATAACAAACCACTACTGATTCAGACACTCGCGGTATTCTATAATACTTAAATGCATTTTCAACGGGTTCTTACCACGATATTTAATTAATTGAGTTGTCTCGATATTTCAACGTTGTTGCAAACGTTATGATCACGAGAAGACAGGATACTGCGGGTCGATTAAAAAGCAAACAAATCTGTCTACCCTCTTTCTTGTTCGCTTTTGGGTAGTACCACTGGAACTCGAACTCCAGTCTTCTCGTGATCATGACGTTTGCAACAACGTTGAAATATCGAGACAACTCAATTAAATATCGTGGTAAGAACCCGTTGAAAATGCATGAAAGTAAAACACTACTGGATAAAAAAGGTGAAAGAATCGTAATGATACCTGCATATTGTATAGGATTCTAAAATGTTTTTTTTTTCTGGTTTTTAACTTTAGTCTCATTTAATTGTATTTGTTGCTGTGGCTTTTGTTAAATAAATAAATAAATACGTGAAGTCTCCAATCCGCATTAGGCAAGCGTGGTGGACTATGCCCAATCTCTGTTTGGAGGAGACCTGAACCTAGCGGTGGGCAATAATATTACAGACTACTTTAAATACACATACGTCACTTAGAACTAAACACCATTTAAATTAAGTCCTTTTCAATATTTAACGTAATCCTTAAATAATCCTAATCTTAGTTCATAGTAAAGCGCACACATGTTTTGGCTGAAACACGTAGAACTAAAACATCTGGATACAACATCTTAACCAACAGTTAAGTACTTCTGCACGTGTATTAATTAATAGTGTGCTTTTTTTTTAGTTGGAGGAAATCACCGGGTATGTGGGAGTTGAACCGCACTAAAACCTCCAACCGCTCACACTCAGCGTCCGAACCCCGGCTGAGGCGAAAACCCAACATGAGGTTATGAGGGACGGCGCGACGCGTTACGCCCACGGCACTCTTTCCCGTCGCGCCGCCTCCAGTGTTTTTTTTACAATAATATTATTTCCTAAGATTTGAACCAGTGACTTTGACAGTGACCACGTTTAGACCTACTATCTATTCCAGCATACAATCGGTAGGGTCCACAGCTATTGATTCGGCCGGCTAATTAGTGGTCACCATCGCTCATGGACCTCTGCAGTGTCACGAGACACAGGGTACATCCTATTATTTGGTGGATAAAGGCTAATTTTCTAAATAGGGAAGCCCATTAAAAACTGCGCTAAAATCCTTGCTTTTTACTGTGAGAAAGTCGAGAGGTGTTTTAACAGTAAAAATAAGGAGGAAGCCGTTGGGAATCGATTTATGTGATACCTGCGCCACTATCTTTAAGGGCTCTTCTAATAACTACCCTCTAATTTATTTTATTTATTTATTAAATAATCAAACCAACAGTACATGATACACAAGGTTACAAATATACATGTAAGGAATATAAAATATACAAACTACAGTGTATCTATACCAATAACAGGCTTGCATAACACTAACATTGTAAATATTTGAGAAGGCAGAAACACTTGCATTATAAAATGAACCCAGAAGCAAATTAATAATATAGAAAATTTAAAAAACTAAAAAAAAAAATTGGTTGCCTGTAAAGTCGGTATACGGGCGAAAGCTTTACGTGACAGCGACTCAGGCATGGTTAGCCCGCCTAAGAGCGAGAGAGACAGACATAAAAAGTGAAAGGCACGCGTGCCTCTCACTCGCTCTCATTGTGAGCGCATAACGTGAGCGGAGCGTAACGCAGTTTCTTGAAGTGTCACCCAGCAAACCAATTTATAAGACGTTGTCACGTCAAAAGTAATAATGTCAGTATATCGTGTATCGGCATAGTTTCAATTGACTTCACTCTGTTTATTATATAGTTTCCATTTGTTTTAGTTCCGCGCTGAAACATTATCTACTTCATAATTCGGGCTAACACAGCTTATCATGGGTTATGCATAAGTAACGATACAGTCGCCGTATAAAGGACTGCCCTTTAATATATGAAACACATTCAGCTGTGAAACTTACTAATCTATTGTTAAATGGATGTGGTGTTGTGAGTAAACAAAAATATATGAAAAAAAAATACATCATCGACATTTTCTAAACATAGAAAAACAATTTAGTATTATGAACTTATTCAGACACTCGCGGTTTTCTATAAAACTTTTCAGTCTTCTCGTGATCATGACGTTTGCAACAACGTTGAAATATCGAGACAACTCAATGAATGAAATATCGTGGTAAGAACCCGGTGAAAATGCATGAAATTATTAGTATTTTGATTTTATCAAGGATTGATTTTTATAGAAAAAATCAACATGATACGTCAATGGATGCAGATAGCGTAGGAACGGTCGATGTGGCGAAGTTTGGGAGAGGCCTATGTCCAGCAGTGGACGTCTATAGGCTGATGATGATGATGAATAAAAACAATAAGCATACAATAGTAAATTCCTTGACCCACGTTAGGCAAGTGTGGTAAACTAATTCCTCTACTGAGAAAACTTGAGCTCAGCAGTGGGCAGTAGGTAATGTTATTGTTACTGTTTTGTCCGTATTATTTCTCCTTGTTTATACTATCTTCTGGCACTGTACTCTGATTAATTTCACACATAGTATGTTGTTTATAACCATTGTAGCGTCCTCTTTGTTTTGATTTTCTTCTTCATAAACCACTTCATAAACCTCGTCCCATAGACTCAGGACTTTTATCCAGTGTCAAGTGAGACGTACACACGATTCGAAAACACCATCATATGTATCTATTTTTTTTAGAATATAAGTAAAATAGTTCATTTATTTTTTTATTTTAATTTATAATTCTTTTTCTTGGTGTTGATTTAATTTTGGTGTTTTTTTCTGTTTTTCTTATTGTTATTTTCTTATATTTCTTATTTTTATTTTCACTAACATTTGTGACGTCACTGCCAGTTGAAACTAATACCTGTTTTTTATCATAAATAAACGATGTCTATGTCTATGTAATGTTTCACATAAAATTATTAAGAGACTAGATTCTTCCTCAAACATTTACTATATAGTTTCAAACGCACTGCCTTAAAAACTACCATATCCAAAATATTTACATTCACAGCTCAACGTTTACATCTGAGAAATAATTCACAGGTCCGTGGAGAACAAAGCGCGTATTAAAGGGGCCGAGTTATTCAAAACTAGCACCCATTACACGTAATGTGTGTCCCGTGATGATAATTTGATTGTTATAATGTTTACTCAAACGACAACAGAATAATGCAGTAGAATTAAGTTTAAAAGACAAATACAGTAATTGTGATAAATATTATTAAAAGGCATGGAACAAGTCATCTATTCTTTGCACTCTCGATTTTAACATATAAATACTGTAAGTATTAAACGATCCGCGTCTCGCCACCTCGCCCAATCTCATGCTGGGTTCTGTCTTCAGCCGAGGCCGAGGCCTCGGACGCTGACCGTGAGTGGCAGGATGTTTTGGTGTGGACTCCCACATACCCCACCTGCAGGCCGGGGTGAAATCCGGCTATTCTATCTTACCATAAAAAGAGGTCGCGTTAGGTGTGGAATTGTAGCTTACGCAGAACCCCCATGACGTCACACCATAGATACTTCAGTCCAACTGGGCAGGCAGAAATAAAAACAATGATTAAAATCCTATTCAACCCATTCACAAAGACAGCATAATCTACAAAAGCCCTAACAAATTTATAACCAAAAAATAATCACTACACAATTTTTGTCCTCAAATCTAAAAGCATTTCACGTATCAGGAAACATTACCCTGGCAATAATACTGCATCGCCCGAAGCTGGCGAGCGGTACACAACTTTAGTAATGGCTACTTAACGGCCCAGTTTAGGAAGGCTTGCAAAAACCCGACTTTGAATCATGCCTGGGGGAATGACGGTCAGACCTGTGGAGTAGGATATTTGGAAAATCGATGAGTCAAATTGACTGCTAAGGTCTTTAATGAAAGTGATGCAACTACTAGGTCAAACATCATTAAAAACGTTTCACCAAGAAGGAAGTGTGATTTGGTTTACTTAAAGAAAAATATACTCATTTTGGACCGAGACAGCCGTTTTGGCAAAAACAATATTAGAGGTATTAAATAGTGCTGTTAGTCAGACTGATTTATTTCTATAGCTATTCGGAGTACTAACGAATCACTAACTTCTACAGTTTATAAACTTATTCAGACACTCGCGGTTTTCTATTATATTTTCATGCATTTTCTCGATTCTTACCTCGATTTCGGGTTCTTACTACGATATTTAATTAATTGAGTGGTCTCGATATTTCAACGTTGTTGCAAACGTCATGATCACGAGAAGACTGGATACTGCGGGTCGATTTAAGAGCAAACAAATATGTCTACCCTCTTTCTCGTTCGCTTTTATATCGTGGTAAGAACCCGTTGAAAATGCATGAAAGTATTCTACAGTTTAGTTCGATTTTCGAAAGGCATACAGAATTTAAAGTTTAACTTCATGTTACAACAAGTCGTTATTGTAATCTTAATGGCGTACCAGATAATTTAAATAAAAATATCAGTATCGGTTCACTTAGAAATTAATTTTCAAAAAAACCATCGACCTCCAAAAACACCGAAACAGCTTTACAAAGCGTATTGATATATTACTATACATTCGAAACGGGATCAAACAAAAACACAATTTTACATGAAAAATTTCATATCTGTCCACCGGTTACTGCGGGGCTTCTGTTAATAATTGCCGGTGATTATTAGAACCTGGTATCGGAAATCTGTCGTATCCGCAACATGAGGCGTTTTAAAATCAGGATATATACTTTAGGGGCTGTCTATATTGGTGGGGTTTCGGTCTTAATATACTGGGTAAAACATAAAATACTGTACCAACCCATTACTACCCACTGTTGGGCTCAGGTCTCCTCAGAAGAGGGATTAGTCCACCACGCTTGCCCAGTGCGGATTGGGGACTTCACATATCTTCAAAGGATTTTTTTTGAATCCTTTTCCGACATGCAGGTTTCTGTTTTTAGCCAGTGGTGTTGTGAAAAATTGCACATAAATCTTTTTCACATTTACCGGATTTGAACCCGCGACCTCCCGTTCGGAAGGAAGCGCTTCGACCACTCGAGTATGGAAGTCCGAAACGTACGTTTTCCATACAATGTCAGAAAAAAATGTTTAACCGATCCAAAAAATAAAAATAGTGCTAAATTGTATTTCAACAGGTCATTCACCCCACGACAGATTGTCCAAAGTTACAGATCCGCCCTGTATAAAACCTAAAAATACTCCTCTCAATAAAACCAACAAAATAAAATTTCTAACACACAAAATATAACCGTTAGTAAAACATATATACTCTTAAATTAGAGTCCTAAACACCGTCCAATTTGGCCAGCCTTCCAGATTATTATCATGGACTCGCACAAAAAGGCCAGTCTATAAACGCCCTAATCTGGCATGCCCTCCAAGGGATATGAAATCGGGTCCTGATTAAATTTGAAACCATAAAAAGTCATGAGCAGCTAAACGGGGCTACCGCGCCCGAACAATATTTAATATTTTAGCGGCGCAAACAGAAGCTTGCTAACTTTAGTGCTTGTAAATGAATTCATTTGTTTAATATGTTCTGTATATTTGAGTTCAAGATATCTGTTGTTCTTTTTTTAAGATTTGTAGTAATGTTATTCTTAAGAACAGAATTTCGAGGTGGAGTTCATCCCTATTATTTGGAACCACCGCGGTCATCCACGGTCCGTTTCAAGAATACTTCTTTGCCACGCACCATCCGGCTGTGGAATGAGCTCCCCTCTTCGGTGTTTCCCGAGCGCTATGACTTGTCCTTCTTCAAACGAGGCTTGAAGACAGTCCTTAAGGGTAAGCCGTAGGTTGCAACCCCGCAATGTCTTCTGGCAATGCAGAGGTCCATGAGCGACGGTAACCGATTACGATCAGGTGGGCCGTTAGCTCGTCAGCCTGCGTGGCAAAAAAAAGAGCTTAGTATCCACTTTTAACTCCACTACCTAAAGAAGAGAGTCCGGGCCCCGTAGTCACGTAGTATTCCGTTATTGCAAGGGGCATTAAGGACAGTAACCACTCACGATCGATCAGGAAGCAGAACAGGATGTGGTATATTGACCTTTCGTCGCCTCAATGCTTGTTTGGTCAATCTGACATTTTTTTATGAAAATTACTCTTTAATGCAGTATTATAAAGAATAAAATTTCCAACCGACTGGTAAAATATTTTTTTTAAATATTCAATTCTAAAACAATAAAAATCTCATTTCAATTTTTATCTCAACACGGCACTTAACGAAAATTCCGTGCTTGTTTGCTGTCTCCTGTAAAATTTGCTCAAGTGCAGATTGGCCAAACAAGCACTGAGGCGACGCTTTGGCAATTCGTTCAAGTCTTAACCTCAGTTTATGAAGAAACTTACTTCCTTGTTCTTACGTGGTTATCATTAACTATAGAATAATAGAAAAGCTTTGATTTCTATGACGAGATTTGGCATTTTATATGGAAATGAACTTATCATGCCGTTAGCATACTTCGACACATTGTAAATCCAATCTTGACTACTTAACAACAAATTGAAATAATACTTTCATGCATTTTCAACGGGTTCTTACCGCGATATTTGATTAATAATCTGAAACCGTCACCCTTGTTAATGATTATCGAGTATGTGGAATCCAGTGCTAAACACAACAGTCACTAAGGGTTCATGCTCAGAGAGTCTTGTAGATACAGTGAGTCGAGTTCCAGTGGTACCACCCAAAAGCGAACGAGAAAGAGGGTAGACAGATTTGTTTGCTCTTATTGCTCTTAAATCGACCCGCAGTATCCAGTCTTCTCGTGATCATGACGTTTGCAACAACGTTGAAATATCGAGACAACTCAATTAAATATCGCGGTAAGAACTCGTTGAAAATGAATGAAAGTATTATAGAAAACCGCGAGTGTCTGAATAAGTTTATAAATTTAAATAACATAGCAAAATATAATCAAATTTTAATACCGCAGTCCTTTCATTCCATTCAGCAAGTCATGATTCATATCACAATTTACATAGTTCAAAAAGCACTATTGCAGGCTACTCGTGACGTCACGCCCGCAAATGGAAAATAATTTATCGCCTAGACTCAACACAGACTTTGCATTTACCAGTGCCACAGGACTTCGAGGTAGGCGCCGCTGAATATCTGATAAACAGCCTTATTCAGATCAAGGAAGTAAGGTTATAATATTTTTCATCAAAGTTTCGATAAAATGTGACGAGATTTTCAATTCCAAATAAAGTATTAGAAAATTATTGCCATAAAAAAAATATTGCCATAACACAAACTATACTAATTAAGCATACTTTGATAAATTAAATTCTTGTCCAAACTTAGGAATTAAAGAATAGATATCACAAGCGAGAAAAAAGAAAGAAAATCTAATTTTAAAAGTAGCATAGACACAAAACAAGTAATACCATTTTTTTCAAAATAGGTCAATTGAATTTAATTTAATAAATAGAACTACATTGTATTTATAAAGTCTGAGTTGCAGTTTTTTATAAAGAGTAAAGTTCAAAAAAGTTCCTCCGCTTTATAACCTCATTCAGAATAATACTTCTCTATAAGCAAAGGCCATTAAATTCTAAAGGTTTCAGAAATAGCAGGTCCAAGACTGGTCCAGAATACATCTTGAAGCATTAAGGATGCGTCGGGCGCTCTCTATAAATAGACGGAATTGCTGTTAAGATGTTCAGACCATTTCTGAATACTGCCCAGAATAAGTAGTTTCGTGCAACTAGTTTGATAATAGTAATAATAGTTTGATAAACAGTGTGTGTGTACTTAGTGAATATAAACACAAGCAAGCACACATGCACTCTAATGGACACAAATACACACACATACACACACTTTAAACATTACATAATTTTACTATTTGTTTATAATATTTTGTTTGATTTATCTCATTGTACCCCTAAGGACTAAAATCAATTTTTTTGTATTATAATTTTAAGTTGAATTTAATTGTAATTGTAGCTGTGGATTTTTGTTAAATAAATAAATAAACAGTAAGTGAAATAACACACTACATGATATTGTAATTGTTGTAATTCATTGAAACAGTGTATATTTGTTGGTGTCATCATCATCATCATGAATAACTTTTTTTAGTAATTGTTGTAATAGAGATTTGAAACAGTATAGGGTATATTCTGTTGGTGTAACTTTATACAATTTTCTTTTTATTGCCATGTAGGCAGACGAGCCAACGGGTCACCTGATCGTAAGTGGTTACCGTCGCTCATGAACCTCTGCAATGTCAGGGGACACTGAATAGGGGAATGTGGGAACAGTGGACTTACGGCCAAAGGGAGATCTCCGACCGGGCGAAGTAGTATATGGTGGTCACGCAGGTTTCGAGTGACAGTAAATTTATTTGGTACTGTGGAGTGCAGTACTGGAACAGTAACCACTTTCCATCAAGTGGGTAGTTTCTGGTGGCATACTTTCGGTTGGGATTTTTTAACAACTAGGAAGATATTACGTAAATTTTCAAATTCTCTTTTTCAGCTGCAAAATGGTATTTTCCATATCTAAGTCTATTTTGAGCAAAAAATCAACAAAGTCAATGTATAAACTTTCATGCATTTTCAACGGGTTCTTACCACGATATTTAATTAATTGAGTTGTCTTGATATTTCAACGTTGTTGCAAACGTCATGATCACGAGCAGACTGGATACTGCGGGTTGATTTAAGAGCAAACTAATCTGTCTACTCTCTTTCTCGTTCGCTTTTGGGTAGTACCACTGGAACTCGAACTCACATCACGACACACCACACTCATATTTTAAATGCCTCTGCTGGATTTTTAGGAAGCATGGTTACAAATCTGCCACTTTTTCTATCACAATTCTAAATTTAAAACCGACTGTAACTGATCCTACAATCCCAAATACAATATCAAAAGCATTTTAAATTGATTCAAATAATTTCGAACTTCGCGAAATAAATATTAGGTCCTGAAAAATGGAAATGGGTCACTACACTCCATTAGGCGAGTGGAAATCGATAGTACAGGTACGCAGAGCTCTCTAAAAGTAGCTTAATTGAACTGAATGAGGAATGAAAGGAGTGTAAACTGAACAGCTACGACTGAGTAGTTTATTTAAGAAAATGTTCCAATTTTGTTTTAGATAGTTGCTTCTTTGCAGGCAGATGAAGTGCAAAATACAAAATAATTTATTTCAAGCAAAATACACAGTACAGAAAAAATATAGCAGTGGTCCCTGCACTAGGCTAGGCTTGTATCGCAGGAGACCGGTACGTTTAAATATTATTACATTAATTGAAAGATATCAGAGGAGACAGCTTAGAACAGATAGAACAACAAACAAAAGAAGGAAAAGAAAATACAATCCGTGTTATTGTCCAGTTCGTAAATGGTTACCGTCAGTCATTTTTTTTTTGAGTCGTTGGATACCACCGGATCCCCACCCGCCCCAAGGATGGGATATGTGGAAGTTGAACCGTATTAAAACCTCCAACCGCTTACACTCAGCGTCCGAACCCCGGTTGAGGCCAGAACGCAGCACGGGGTTATGATGGACGGCGCGACGCGTTACGCCCTCGGCACTCTTTCCCGTCGCGCCACCCCCGATGGTATAAAGTCTTAGTAAACGCAACTTAAAATATATCTAAAATTCTTCCAAAACGATTGTTGATACAGCTGACGGATGTAGCGCACGCGCTCATCTCAAGAACTACTGGTCCGATTTGAAAAATTCTTTCACTGTTAGAAAGTCCATTTATCGAGGAAGGCTATATGCTATCCCTCCGTGACGCAGACGAAGTTGCACGGGTCACCTAGTATTATTCTATCTCCACTCCATACTACTAACAAACTAAGCCGATGCAAAACAATAAATCCTTTTCAAAAAAAAACTTTATCGCAAAAAAGCATTCCAGTTTCAAATCCGTAACATTTACTCGTAGCTATGAATAAGGTATGGTGCGAATCCGATGCAAAGCCAGGATGATGGCGCTTCGAATGAAAAAACCACCGGATCACTAGAAATTCGTATCACGTGGAGTCTTTGAAAGCTTCAGAGTAAATGTGGTTTGGGGAGATCAAACATTGTTTTGTTGTTTGTATGATAAAGGAATTTGAAAGTTTGTTTTTTTGGAACGAAGTTCCTTATCGCGCGTTATCGTAAGGGGGCTAGACGGAAATTCTTATGAAAAAGTTGGCACGACACTTTTTTGTTTTAGATGATTATCGCTAGATGGCGCTGTTTTTAAAATATTTTATAAAACAATTCCTTCTTTGTTTTATATGATTAATGCTAGATGGCGCTGTGATCAAAATCTCTTTAATAAAGAGAGAGAAAGAGACAGACGTTTTAAAACTAACTAATTATTATAATTTAAAAAAATAAAATTATATTACAATTCCCTCACTAATTAATCGAAAGGAACTTCGTTCCATCCGGGTGTCCCTTGACACCTCTCAAGTTTTTTTTTATTATCTCGTAGACAGACGAGCTAACTGCCCACCTGATCGGATCGTAAGTGGTCACCGTGCGCATGGACCTCTGCATTGCCAGAAGACACTGCGGGGCTGCTACCTACGAACTACTCTTAAGGACTCTCTTTAAGCCTCGTTTGAAGAAGGACAAGTTATAGCGCTTATGGCTTAGAAAGTGGAATGGCTAACAGTCCGCATATGTTAAGCGGTCACCGTCGCTTATGGACGTCTGTTGTGCGAGATATGGCTAATGCCTAAGGCCACCTGCATTAGGTCGCCTAACATTGGACTCTTTTTACACTCGTTTGAAGAGAGACTTGTTTAGTATTTTTCACTAGAGAACTATGTAATTTTTTGTCCACAAACAAAAACTAATTGTTTTTTTTAATAAAAGCTTAAAAGCAAGGACTTATAAGTACATCGTGCAGTCATATTAAAATTGCATCTAAAACTGACAGAACTCATTGAACTACGATTAAAATATGTAATTTTTCTGAACCAGATTTCACGATATACGTTGAAGGGTTTATATCTAGATGAATTCATCGATTTATTTTATTTTTTTTATTGCTTAATAGATACACGAGCCTACGACCCACCTGATGGTAAGCGGTTACCGTCGCTCATGGACCTCTGCAATGCCAGGGCACAGAGGGACCGTTATCTATCACCTACCCATACAGGACTTTTCTTAAGCCTCGTTTAAATAGAGACATGTCATAGCGCTCCGGAAACACCGCGGATGGGAGTCCATTCCAGATCGGAATGGAATTATATTACTTTTGATAATGATTTAAAATAAAAATTATAAACTATTTTTTACTAAAATTTGTGACTTTTTGCTGTCGTTTTTATCAGGTATATACTTCTCAGACTAAGACCTAAGTAATAAAACAACGGTAGGTACTACTAGTAAAGCTAAATGATACAGGCAGGTATTGTTATCTATAATGGTAGCGATTAATCCCGCATGCTATCTGTCTGCTCGAAACTATGTCAATTTCCTATCGTCTCGTTCAGTGAAACTTAGGGTTCAGGCTTTTAATTTTACTATATCCTGTAATATTGGAACGAAGTTCCTTATCGCGCGTTGTGAAAAGGAAAATTGTCTACGAAAAGTTGTCACGACACTTTTTTGTTTTAGATGATTATCGCTAGATGGCGCTGTGATCAAAATCTTTTAAAACACGTTCCTTATCGCGCGTTACATGAGGAAAAAAATATATAATATCTTTTAATCGAAAGGAACTTCGTTCAATATTTCAAATATGTTTTTCGAAGCATTTTATTTTGTACAATTATGGTATTTTATGAAAAACCGCCATTTGTGAAAAACAGGACGGTCTATATAATAGTCTAAAAATCCACTCAAATAATAAGGATTATATCACTTTCCCCCTGTCTCCTCGAACGCCCCAATATCGATAGATTATTCTAATATCTTTTTCTGTATAAACGACAACTAAATTAGGTACATTTTTCAAAAACAAACCTTTGTATGCATACGTTCGCTTAATGGCTAACAAAAATACGGAATCAGAGCAAAACAGAATAAGTTACGGCGCTCTGTTACGTAGTTGGTACACTGCAGAACAATGAAACTGGACCCGACCCAAAAAGAAAATAAATTGTTAATTTTACACATAAGATAAGCAAATAAAATTGATATCACGGTAACATTTTGGAACGAAGTTCCTTATCGCGCGTTGTGAAAGGGGGCTAGACGGAAAAAATTCTTACGAAAAGTTGTCACGACACTTTTTTTGTTTTAGATGATTATCGCTAGATGGCGCTGTGATTAAAATCTTTTAAAACACGTTCCTTTTTTGTTTTAGATGATTATCGCTAGATGATGGTGTGATCAAAATCTTTTAAAACACGTTCTTTATCGCGCGTTACGTTAGGAAAAAAAATATAAGATATATTTTAATCGAAAGGAACTTCGTTCTATTCGGGTATCCCATGACACCTCTCAAGTTTTTTTTTTAATAACCATATAGGCAGTCGATCTTTTAATTGGTCGGATCGCTTGAGCCCGTACTAGTTGAAGTGAATATGTGAGATCGGCGTTTACTCTGAGAAATTGCTCTTTAAAATAGTTTATCTAAACGAAACCTTTCCGAAATACTTTCAAATCCTCAATATCACATCAAGACAAGTAAAACGAGCCCCAATCACGACTAGTCTGCCTTGTTTAGAGAGAGTTCCTAGGGTACCTTTTAACTCCTGTCCTGTCCTGTACCAACCCATTACTGCCCACTGTTGGGCTCAGGTCTCCTCAGAAGAGGGACTTTTAACTCCATTGTCTCATAATATACATATATAAAATCGGAACCTTGAATGTTGGGCAAATTTTACTCGCATGATCTCAGCCTATAGTCTTGGTGGCCGAGTGGTCGAAGCGCTTTCTTCCGAACGGATGGTCGCGGGTTCAAATCCGGCCGGCTTGTACCTCTAAATCTAAATGTGAAAAAGATTTATGTGCAATTTTTCACAACACCACAGGCTAAAAACGGTGAAGGAAAACATCGTGAGGAAACATGCATGTCGGAAAACGATTCTAAAAAAATCCTTTGAAGATATGTGAAGTCCCCAATCCACACTGGGCGAGCGTGGTGGACTATGCCTAATCCCTCTTCTGAGGAGACCTGAGCCCAACAGTGGGCAGCAATGGGTTGGTACAGATCTCAGCCGCACTTATATAGTTACATCCAATCCAAGTTAAATAAATGCTTTTCAAATATATAATTCTAAAACACAAACTTAAATTTCAAAACACAAAACATCCAACAGAAATGCAGCTCCATAAAATAGAACCTAATTTATTGCTGTTACGAGTACAAAACGCTCCAATATTATTGGCCTCGAGTGTACAATGCAGTGTACGTGCAACGTAAGGAAAGCGTAACAAAACGAGTTCAAATTGAGCTCCACAATTACATACGGTATCATATAGTACTAGCATTTTATTGTATTCAAGTTTGGAATATAACGGTTTTCATGTTTTCTGGTAAAGGGTTCTTAAGAATACGTCGCCTCAATGCTTGTTTGGCCAATCTGACATTTTTTACGAAAATGACTTTTTAATGCAGTATTATAAAGAATAAAATTTCCATCCGACTGGTAAAATTTTTTCTTAAAATATTCAATTCTAAAACAATAAAAATCTCATTTCAATTTTTTTCTCAACACGGCGCTTAACGAAAATTCCGTGCTTGTTTGCTGTCTCCTGTAAAATTTACTCGAGTGCAGATTGGCCAAACAAGCACTGAGGCGACGAATAGGTATCTAACTGTTCTGCAGTGTTTCAAAACACAGTGTGAGGGCTATGGGTCATGGTAACCACTTGTAGTCAAGTTAATTTATCTACCTGATAGTAGATTTTTTTAAAGATGCACGAATAAATACCTAATCTTAATAATAGTGACAGGATGCATTGCATTGCGACCCACCGAATTGTGTGCGTGCAAAATGTTTAAGAGACAAGTCAGGCGATGCGTTCAGATGCGAGTGTGGCGACTCACCTGATTTTTACTAAGCCGTTCGCAGTCCACCCGGTGGTCCCGCCTTGTCGTGGCGGTGGGCTGGAGCGTGCACCCTCGCACCCCGCAAGGTGTTTAGTTGGCAAGAGGGTGCCGCGACCAAGAGGACCACACGGAGCTCCTCTCCCCACACCGCTTGTTAAGCAAGCGGTGCCCTCGGGGACGAGGAGGGTGGCTAGTGGGCCACCGGAGGAGGACGCCGAACCGCAGGCGGCGTATAACCTGCACCCAGGCTATCGCGAGCCTTGGGGGACTAAATCCCCCCCAGAAAAAGCGACCGCACCACCTTGGGTAAGTGGTGTGAGTAATCACCCAAAGGACCTAAATCGTACTACTATGGAAAGTCAGAATAATGAGCATGCCTTGCCGGACGATCCGGCCCCAGGCACCCGGCGCCCGCGGGTATCCGGGCCCGCGGGTGTGAAGATGCCCACCGATGCCCACGTAGGGGTAGGCGACCAGGCCCCTACGATGGATGTAGACACTGGAAGGCACTCGCAGGTAGCCGGGCCTGCGAGTGGCAACGAAACCGATGCCCGGGCCCAGATCGTCCCGTTCTCTTGGGCGGACGAGATGGGCTCGGAGGCGGAAGAGGGCAAGGATGCGGGACCAGAGCCGACATCGCTGGCGAGTACCAGCGCGAGCGATGTCGACTCTGGAGAGCAATTCAACGCAGAGAGGATCCTTCGCAAGAGGAAATCCTACACGCGGAAGACCTCGGGCGGCGACTCGTCCTCTCGCGGCGAGGGGCCGCAGAGGACGAGACGCTCAGGGAGGCTGGCCGCCAAGAGCGGTGGCGCCGGGCCCAGCCAGGACCCCTCGCCTCGGCCGGTGAGGCTGGCCGCCAAGAGCGGTGGCGTCGGGCCCAGCCAGGACTCCTCGCCTCGGCCGGCTCAGAAGGAGCTCGACGAGTATTCGGCCATCCTCGAGAGCCTGGGGCGCAGGGCGCTCTATGCGTCCAACCGGGCCTCGGGGAAAGGGGCCAGGGAGGAAGGGCAGAGGTTGCGAGCGATCGCCTCCGATGCCCGCAATCTGGTGCCGGTGTTCTCGGCGGCTATCAGCCGAGCATCGGCGCTGGAGGCGGAGGCCGAGCGGTCTCGTAAAGAGAACGCTCGGCAGACGGAGGAGATCGCCGCCCTCAAAGTGAGGCTGGCGGCGTTGGAGCGGAAGGGGCCATCGCGCTCGTTCCGTAGGGAGCGGCGCACGCCCACACCGGGCCCTAGCCCGGGGGATGCGGCAGCGCATCGGTCCCCTCCTGCTCCAACCAGTGACAAGCAGCCAGCCTTGCCCTCTCCCGAGGAGGCGGCAGGGCCCAGGCGCCACCCTTCGCCCCGCTCGAGGGCGGAGATCCGGGAGGCGACCGAGCTGGAGGGACGCATCAGGCGGGAACTGATGGAGGAGTTCGGCAAGGAGATTGCCGAACTCAGGGCAGAAGTCGCTGCCCTGCGTGGTGCTGCGTCGGCTGCGGCTGCACCTGCAGCTGCAGACGCGGCGCCACCCTCCACCACCCCGTCTGGTCCCACCACTCGGCGGTCGGCTCGTCGGCCCCCCGCGGGGCCAACTCCGGCCCCAAAGAAGGGACGCGGTGCTGGCGCGGCGGTTGCCCCAGCACCGAAGCCCCGTCCGCTACCGCCAGCGCCGTCCAATATGGACGACGCCTGGACTGAGGTAGTGCGGCGGGGCAATAAAAGGGCCAGGGTGTCGGCCCCTCCGGTGGCGGCGGAGGCCTCACCACCTGGAGGGGTCACAGCCCCCCCACAGACGAAGACGCGGGCGGTGGCAGAGGCTCCCCAGAGGGGTCGAGCGCCTGCCACCCCCACCAACCGGACTGCGACGCGGGCGGTGGCGGAAGCTCCCCAGAGGGGTAGAGCGCCCGCCACCCCCACCAACCGGACTACGACCACGGCGGCCGTGGCTGCTCCCCAGCAGGGTCGAGCACCGGCCGCCAAAAAGAAGAAGCCCAAGAAGAAGGGGCCGCGCGCGCCGAAGTCGGCGGCAGTAGTGGTGACGCTGCTGCCAGCCGGCGAAGCTAAGGGCATGACATACCCTAATGTCATGACCCAGGCGCGCGCGGCTATCGATCTGGAGGAGATCGGAGCGGGGGAGGGCCTCCGCTTCCGCACGACCGCCAACGGGGCTCGTCTATTGGAGTGTCCCGGTGCCGAAAGTTCCGGCATCGCGGACCGTCTGATGGCGGGCCTCCGGGCGGTCTGGCCGGAAGAGGTGGTGCGTGTCCACAGGCCGGTGAAAATGGCAGAGATCAGGATCACCGGCCTGGACGACTGCGCCACAAAGGAGGAGGTGGCGGCGGCTATCGCGGCCCAGGGCGGATGCGCCCCGGAGAACGTTGTCGTGGGCGAACTTCGCCCCGGCTTCTCCGGGGCCAGCTCGGTGTGGGCGCGATGCCCTGTAGAGACGGCCACCTCCCTGGCCGCTCCCCCGCCGGGCAGACCGGCAAATCACCCTGGCAGGTTGCGCGTGGGCTGGATGGGGCCCACGTGCGCCTGCTGGAGTCGCGCGCCTGGCGGTGCCTCCGGTGCTTCGGCACCGGACACAGCATCGCCAGGTGCACGAGTACGGTTGACCGCAGGGAACTTTGCTTCCGCTGCGGTCAACCTGGACACAAGGCGGCCATGTGCTCGGCCGCACCGCACTGCGCTTTGTGCGCGGCGGCCGGGCGCAAGGCTGATCACCGGGCGGGGGGGGGAACCACTCCGCCAGGGCTCAGGACATGTTGCTCCAGAGCATGGCGGAGTGGTCAATTGATGTTGCCGTGGTCGCCGAGCCGTATTTCGTTCCCCCAGCCGACGATTGTTGGTTTGGGGACGACTGCGGCTTGGCGGCCATACATGTCAGAAGAGCCGCGGCGATCCCGCCCTTGGTAATGGTGGCCAAGGGTTCTGGGTTCGTCGCGGTATCGATGTTAGATACCGTCGTGATCGGGGCGTATTTCTCTCCGAGCCGGCCTATTGTCGAGTTTGAGCAGTTCCTGGACGGGCTCGAGGCGATTACTCACCGCTTCGCCCCCCGTCCAGTGATACTCGCGGGGGACCTCAATGCGAAATCTGTCGCTTGGGGCTCCCCCCGCTCTACACCTCGCGGTAGGCTGCTGGAGGAGTGGGCGGTCGCGACTGGCCTCTGTGTACTCAACAGGGGTTCGGTCGCGACTTGCGTGCGATGGCAGGGCGAGTCCATCGTGGACGTTACGTTTGCGAGCTCTGCCATCGCGGATCGCATCCGTGGCTGGAGAGTGTTGGTGGGGGCGGAATCTTTGTCGGATCACCGATACATTCGGTTTGATCTTTCCGCCCCCGCGCCGGCTGCGGACGCCCGCGGGAGTACGCCCCGGTCATTCCCCAGATGGGCATTGAAGCTCCTGAACAAGGAGCTCTTGATGGAAGCCTCTACGGTGGCGGCGTGGACGCCCATGCGTCCACACCCCGTGGACGTGGAGGCCGAGGCGCTTTGGTTCCGGGACACGATGCGTCGCATTAGCGACTGTTGGCGACAGGCTCACTCATTGCTATTTACTTGTGACGTCAGACCTTAGACTGTAGGTAGTTTTAAGTTTATTTATAAATTTACATTTAGTTTTATTTTAAGTAGGTAGGTGATAATAAAATAGAAGCCATGTTCGATACAAGCTAGCGGGCGCGTCAAACGACTTGCGCAACATTGTACGTTATTAATTCGATCTATTAGTTTAAAAGTATAAAAGCTGTGTAATCTCAATAAATAAAGTGATTCCTAACTGTGTGTGTATATATTTCGTGCTCGGCTGACCCAGAACATCCACAAAAAGTGGTCCATCGAGACGGATCATCATGTTCCACACACCGCCTCAACCGAGCTCTGGAATTAGCCGTGTACGGGATAATGAAGTGCCAGCTAGCATAAAACATTTCAAAACGCCGGCACCTTCGACTACAAAAAGCGAAAACAATAAATCACGTTCTACGACGTCATCAGCAAGGTATCGACGTTCGCAACTGGTCTTGGAAGCAGCCAAGAAAAAAGCACAGATACAAATTGACCTAATCGATCGACAGCTAGAAGCAGATTTAGCCGAATTACAGGAACCTCTCGAAAATTACAGTCCACACAAAGAAGGATCTTGTGCTAAGCAAGATGTGGAGCAATGGCTCGAACGGAGTCGCCTAGATATGCAGTCCATCCACTTTGATGGTTTACCGACGGATGAGCTGCAACCGGCAATGGCCAAGGCGGCAGATACCGTTGCTCCAACCCCACCTGTAGCAGCGTGTAATACAACGGCACCGATGGAAAAATCTGGCGTCACGGAAATGGTACAGATGTTGGCAAGCGCACTCCGGGACCTCGCACCTGCCACTACGTCATCGAACAACAGCAACCTGTTAACTCGTCTGTGTACACCCAAGGAATTACCACAGTTCTCAGGCGAACCATTGGAGTGGTTGCAATTTAAGCAGGCCTACAATGAATCTACCGAGGTTTGCAAGTTCAGCCCTCAAGAGAACATGTGGAGACTGAGGAAGTGTCTCCGCGGTGCAGCATGGGATGCCGTGTCTGCATTATTCATCTCTGCAGCATCACCATCCAAAGTCATGTCCACATTAGAACTGCGATTTGGAAACCCCGAATACCTAATTTCCAAAATCATCGCAGAAATCAAGAAATTACATCCGATGTCTCACGATTACCACAAAGACATAGTGCCGTTTTCTGTGAAAGTGAGCAATCTGGTCGAAGCAGTGCGAGCGGTCGGACATAAGGAGTACTTACAAGGTATGAGTGTTGTCTCAATTATATTGTCTAAATTCCCACCAATATTATTATCAAGATGGTCCGACTACAGTTTTCCGCTCATAACCACTCAACAAAAATCAAGAATAATAATTTTATCTGATTTCCTGAACGAAGAAGCTATTAAAATATCAACTACTTCTAATATATATTTTAATAACCCTCGCACTGACCAGTATAAATATAAAAACAACGAAAGTTACAATCGCTCACACACTATGTTATTACAAACAAAACACGAAGAAAGTACGTGTCAATTCTGCCGCAAAACAAAACACAAGCTCACCGATTGTAAAATATTCAAGAAAGCATTACGCAAGACTCGATGGGAATATGTGAAACGCAACGGGCTGTGCTACAAGTGCATAGTGTCTCGACATACGCACGACGCGTGCACCGCGCCTTGCTGCGATAAGTGCGACCGTCCGCATCATCCGCTACTACACATCGACGCTAAGGACGCAAAAAACTACGCGACGGCGACGACTTCGGTGACGACATCGACAACGACACCCTGGAACTCAGAGACGTCCCAGGTGGTCCAGAAGTCATCCTGTGAACCTGTAAATAATAATCAAGTAGTTGCGCACATAAACGCGAGTGAAACAACTGTGTTATTAAAAGTGGTGCCAGTCCGTATACATACGTATAACGGCATAGTTAATACATACGCGCTGCTAGACGACGGATCTACAGTGTCATTAATGAGTGCGGGGCTAGCGAGACGCGCGGGTGTGACCGGCCGATGTGAAACTATGCGAGTGCGCGGCGCTTGGAATGATGAAATTGTTTGTAAATCGGTAATCGCTAACGTAAATATATCTAGTATGGACAATAAGGTTTATAATATTAAAATACGATGTGTCAACAACTTAAATTTGCCTGTTCAATGTTATTCTATTCTTAATCATAAAAATGTTAATCATTTACAAAATATGTTAGTTTCTAACGATGTAAAACCTGAGATACTTATAGGACAAGATAATTTTCATTTGTTGTTACCGCTTGAGGTGCGTTTAGGTAATAATAATGAGCCGTCCGCCACATTAACTCCCTTAGGTTGGTGTGTTCATGGCACAGTGCGGGCGACGCGGGTCGCGCGCGCTCCTTGCGTTGGTTCGAATCCAGGATCGAGCCACGCAACTCTGTGCGTGAATACGAACGACGCCGCTGATGTTGCCGCTCCTGCTGTCACCGATGAGGTTCGTTGTTTGCAGAAGTTGCATGAAGAAGTGCGACGGTCGTTCACACTTGATTCCATTGGAATATCAGGTAAGCCTCGTCAAAATATTTTTGACACGTACGCCGTCGCTCAGCTGGAGGCGACCGCAGAGCTCATTGATGGGCGCTGGTGGGTCGGCCTGCCGTGGAGAAGTGACGTCGGTACACTGCCTGATTCTCGTTCCAATGCTGAGAGGAGGTTGCGGGGACTCGAGAGAAAAATGAAACGAAATGAGGAGTTTTCTAACAGGTATCAAGAAAGAATTAAACATTTATTAGATAATAATTATGCCGAAAAGGTTACCGTTGCTCATCCCGCGTCAAGGACGTGGTATCTACCACATTTCGGGGTGGACAACCCGAATAAGAAAAAATTAAGATTAGTTTTCGATGCTGCTGATGAGGTTTATGGTAGAAGTCTCAACCACTATTTGCTCAAGGGACCCGACTTACTACCATTACTACTTGGTATTATGTTACGATTTAGAGAAAACGTTGTCGCGGTAACTGGGGACATTAAGGACATGTTTTTAAGGGTAAAAATACGTCCTGAAGATCAAAGTGCGTTTAGGTTCTTCTGGCGAGACAACTCCGCCGACCCAATAGATACCTATACAATGACGTCACTCATATTCGGAGCCAGCTGTTCACCTTTCGTAGCACAGTTTATTAAAAATCTTAACGCGCGTCGATATGAGTCATCGATGCCGACCGCAGTGAATGCAATACATAACTCGCATTACGTTGACGATTATATAGATAGTTTTGCTAATGACGAAGATGCGATACAAATGGTAAAACACGTTTCTTTTATTCACAATAGCGGCGGATTTGAAATGCGTAACTGGACTAGTAATAGTGTTGCTGTTTTAAATAGTGTTCCGAAGGAGACGCTGGGTAGTACTGCGGTCAGGTTTAAAGTCGATACAGACTATCAAGGTGAACGAACCTTAGGACTTATTTGGTACCCTAACGAAGATAAGCTCGGTTTCGATCTCACCTTCAAACGTATTCCAGAAAATATTATTAGCGGTAACGAAAGGCCTACCAAAAGAATTATGTTACAAGTAGTTATGTCAATTTTTGATGTTTTCGGATTTCTGGTGCCATTCACCATTCAAGGTCGTCTGATGCTTCAGGATACGTGGCGTCAAAATGTAGGTTGGGATGACGTCATTAATGACTGCATCTACGATAGATGGCGCAAGTGGATTGAGTTGTTGAAGAAATTAAATAAAATTTGCATTCCTAGGTGCTACTTGCAAAGTGAGAGCGAGAACACGGGCGAGAGCGAGACAGCAAGAGAGGCGGATAGCGTAGCGGACGTAGCGGTCGAGACCTTCGCTACGGCTACGAGCTCCACGACGAGCAGGCGGGCTACGAGTGCAGACACTGTGCCATATACTGGAAACGCAAGTACAACTACAAATAAATATGATGACTTGCAGCTGCATACATTTTGCGATGCATCTGTTAAAGCAATGTGTACTGTGGCATACTGGCGTTGGCGCAGTAATGGGAAGGTTTGCGTTGCATTTATAGCTAGTAAATGTCGCGTCATGCCAGTAAAACCTCTGACCATTCCTCGCGCAGAACTGCAGGCGGCCGTACTCGCTGCTCGACTTGCCGATACTGTGCTCAAAGAACACAGATTAGTACCGGAGCAAAAATATTTCTGGACCGATTCTACTACGGTTTTGCAGTGGATTCGGAATAACACTCGTTCATATAAAACGTTCGAGGCTAACCGTTTAGGAGAAATTGATGAGCTCACTCGCATCGCGGAGTGGAATTATGTACCTACGAATTTAAACATAGCCGACTTGGGAACCCGAGAGGAATTTGATCAGACCATATTTGAAGGTCAATGGTTCTCAGGTCCCGATTTTTTGCATAGACAACAATCTTCGTGGCCCATAGATATTGTGGGGTCAACTACTGGGGATGTGAACGCGGAATATGTAACTGTTATACATAGATCGTCCATTGATTTACCGGTACCAAATCCAGAGCACTTTTCATGTTGGTTGCGCTTATTGCGCGCCACAGCTGTAATGTTAACATTTATAAACAGATGCAGAGGAGTCACATGTGAAGTGGATTGCGACGCTATGGCTCGAGCTGAGGTACTCCTACTGAGAAAGGTTCAAGCAGACTCATTCGCCAATGAGATATCTGCAATAAAAAATAAAAAATCTATCTCACGGGAAAGTAAATTACTTACCTTGTCACCCTACATCGATGATGACGACCTGCTCCGACTTGGTGGCCGTATTGATTCCACTTCCGGCGTTAACATAGAGGTAAAAAGACCAATTATATTAGAGGGAAAGCATGCTATTACGCGACTGCTTGTTAAACACGCACACATCAAAGCTGCACACGGAAATCAGGAGATGGTCGTGAATAATCTGAAACAAAAATACTGGATTATTAGAATGAGACCAACGGTGAAACAAGTAGTGTCAGCATGCATGCTGTGTCGAATCAAAAGATGTGTACCTGAAATACCCAGGATGGGAGACTTACCTGCGGGTCGAGTAGCTCACCATCAGCGACCATTTACGCACTGCGGATTGGATCTGTTTGGTCCAATGGAAGTGTCAGTAGGGAGATCGAGACAAAAAAGGTGGGGTATTATTTTCACCTGTCTCACAGTACGTGCCATTTCCTTGGACACAGTCCATTCGTTAACGACCGACTCACTGATCATGGCAATACGCCGCATGGCGTCGCGACGTGGTTGGCCTAGTCACTTGTACAGTGATAACGGAACTAATATGAGGGGGACAGATAAAGAGTTGCGCGAATCTATGAAAGAAATAGATATCGATGCTCTGAAAACAGTCGGAGCTAACAACGCTATGAAATGGCACTTTGTTCCTCCGCTAACACCTCACTGGGCAGGAGCGTGGGAGCGTTTGATTCGCAGTGTGAAGACGGCTCTGCGAGTTGTACTCAGGGAACGTGCTCCACGAGATGAAGTGCTGATGACGTTCCTTGCTGAAGTGGAAAATATAGTAAACAGCCGACCGCTGACTCATGTTTCTGTCGATCCTCAAAGTTGTGAAACGTTAACCCCTAATCATTTTCTTTTAGGGACATCTAGCCAGTTACCACAACTTGGCATCTTTAACGAGTCTGATTTAGGTCTAAGGAAACAGTGGCGCAAAGCTCAAGCATTGGCAGACATGTACTGGTGCAGATGGGTCAAAGAAGTCTTGCCTGATTTACTTCCACGACGAAAGTGGAACGAAGAGGTAAAGCCTCTGCAGGTAGGTGATCTTGTATTTATTGCCGATCCAAACAGTCCACGGAATACTTGGCCGCGAGGTGTTATTCAACGTATTTTCCCTGGTAAAGACGACAGGGTACGATTGGTCGAGGTAAGGACTAGGACTGGCGTTTGGAGGCGGTCAGCGGCACGTGTCGCTCGCATTTCTGTCATGGAGTAAGTAGTGCTGTTCCAGCACTAGGGTGGGGAATGTTGGCGACAGGCTCACTCATTGCTATTTACTTGTGACGTCAGACCTTAGACTGTAGGTAGTTTTAAGTTTATTTATAAATTTACATTTAGTTTTATTTTAAGTAGGTAGGTGATAATAAAATAGAAGCCATGTTCGATACAAGCTAGCGGGCGCGTCAAACGACTTGCGCAACATTGTACGTTATTAATTCGATCTATTAGTTTAAAAGTATAAAAGCTGTGTAATCTCAATAAATAAAGTGATTCCTAACTGTGTGTGTATATATTTCGTGCTCGGCTGACCCAGAACATCCACAGCGACGTTTCGATGCCCCGGGTCGGCCCTTGGTCTCCCACGAAGTCGACGTACTGGTGGTCGCCCGAGATAGCGCAGCTCAGAACTGTATGCGTCCGGGCGAGGCGCCAGTGCGCTCGACACCGCCGTCGCCGCCTTCCGCGTCGCAACGATTCCGTTACCTTCGCGGAGGAGGAGGCCCGGCTGCATGGCTTGTACAAAGAGGCGAGGGGAGCCATGCGGCTGGCCATCAAGATGGCCAAGGAACAGCACGCGGAGCGCCTTTTGGAGACGCTCGAGGAAGACCCTTGGGGGCGCCCATACAAGATGGTGCGCGGCAAGTTGCGCCCATGGGCGCCCCCCATAACCGAGCGTCTACCGCTTCAGCAGCTGCGGGACATTGTTTCTACTTTGTTCCCGCAGGAGCAGGAGGGATTTATCCCGCCTGCTATGGGTGAGCCGCCGGATGTCACCGGCGGCGAGGCCCCTGCTGAAGTGCCCCATATCACCGGGGAGGAGCTCCGCGTGGCCGTAGTCAGGATGAGTGCCAAAGACACGGCACCCGGACCGGACGGCATCCATGGTCGGGTCCTGGCCTTGGCCATCAATGCCCTAGGGGACCGACTCTTGAGGCTTTACGACTCTTGCCTCGAGTCGGGACGGTTTCCCTCGCTGTGGCGGGAGGGTAGACTCGTCCTTCTTCGGAAGGAGGGGCGCCCGGCGGATACAGCCGCCGGTTACCGTCCTATCGTGCTGCTGGACGAGGTGGGCAAATTGCTGGAAC
This sequence comes from Trilocha varians, assembly GCA_030269945.2. Classification (NCBI taxonomy): domain Eukaryota; kingdom Metazoa; phylum Arthropoda; class Insecta; order Lepidoptera; family Bombycidae; genus Trilocha; species Trilocha varians. The sequence continues at coordinate 11,607,635 of AP028265.1, forward strand.
GCATTCTGGCTGCCCGCATCGTCCAGCACCTGGTCGGGGTGGGACCCGACCTGTCGGCGGAGCAGTACGGCTTCAGAGAGGGCCGCTCAACCGTGGACGCGATCCTTCGCGTGCGGACCCTCTCAAATGAAGCCGTATCACAGGGCGGGGTGGCTTTGGCGGTGTCGCTCGACATCGCCAATGCATTCAACACCTTGCCCTGGTCCGTGATAGGGGGGGCACTCGAGAGGCATGGAGTTCCCCCCTACCTCCGCCGGCTGGTCGGCTCCTACTTGGAGGCCAGGTCGGTAGTATGCACCGGGCACGATGGGACCGTTTACCGGTTTCCGGTCGTATGCGGGGTTCCTCAGGGGTCGGTCCTCGGACCTCTCCTTTGGAATGTCGGGTACGACTGGGTGCTGAGAGGCGCCCTGCTCCCGGGCCTGAGCGTAATTTGTTACGCTGATGACACGTTGGTCATGGCCCGGGGGCAAGACTACAGGGAGGCTACCCTTCTCGCCACAGCGGGGGTGGCCCTCGTCGTCGGCCGTATTAGAAGATTGGGCCTCGCGGTGGCGCTCAATAAATCCCAAGCCCTGTGGTTCCACAGGGCTGGGGTGACGCCACCTGCAGGGGCCCAGATCGTAGTTGGAGGCGTCCCTATAGAGGTCGGGGTGCGACTGAAGTACCTCGGCCTCATACTGGACAGCCGTTGGACCTTCCGGACCCACTTCATGGAACTCGTCCCCCGATTGATGAGGACAGCCGGCGCATTGAGCCGGTTGCTCCCGAATATCGGGGGACCAAACCGTGTTGTGCGCCGCCTCTATGCGGGGGTGGTGCGTTCGATGGCCCTGTACGGCGCGCCCGTCTGGGCCGGACCAGGAAACCGGACAACAACCGTTGTCCGGCGCCTGCGCCGGCCACAGTGCGTCGTAGCTATCAGGGCCATCCGCGGATACCGCACCGTCTCCTTTGAGGCGGCGTGTGCACTGGCGGGGACGCCGCCCTGGGAGCTGGAGGCGGAGGCGCTCGCCGACGATTACCGTTGGCGTTGCGACCTCCGCGCTCGGGGCGTTGTGCGTCCCCTCAGAGCTGCGGTTCGGGACCGGAAGGCCCAATCCGGGCGGTCCGTGTTGGAGGCCTGGTCAAGGCGCTTGGCCAACCCCGACTGGGGCCTAAGGACCGTCGAGGCGATTCGCCCCGTCCTCAAGGACTGGGTGAGTCGCGGCGAGGGACGTCTCACCTTCCGTCTGGTGCAGGTGCTGACCGGGCATGGTTGCTTCGGGAAGTACCTGCATCGGATACAAGTTGAGCCGACGACGAGGTGCCATCATTGCACGAGCGACCTGGACACGGCAGAGCATACGCTCGCTGTCTGCCCCGCATGGGAGGAGCAGCGCCGTGTCCTGGTCGCACAAGTAGGACGGGACTTGTCGCTGCCGGGCGTCGTGGCATCGATGCTCGACAGCGACGAGTCCTGGAAGGCGATGCTCGACTTCTGCGAGTCCACCATCTCGCAGAAGGAGGCGGCGGGGCGGGTGAGGGAGAGCTCTTCCCTCCCCGACCGACCCCGTCGCCGCCGAGGTCGAGCGGGGGGCCGGCCCCGGGATGTGTCCCGGGATCTGGCCCCCTAAGTGTACCGGGTCCACTAACACCGGACCCGAGGGGTGCTGCGCTAGGCGTCAGCGCGCACCCTCCGTGCCATCTAACCGGGGGATGGCAAGCCGTGCTCCCCGACCCGGGCTGGCCTTGGGCCGGCCTGGGCCGAGGGAGACCCTACACCACACGGCCCCTATCTTGACGGGCCTTAATTGGCCCGTCCACCGAGTGAGCCGGTGGTCGTTCTCACCGACGGCTGCCGGTTCGACGTCCGGGGGTGACGGGGCGATACGTAAGCGACAATCGCGAACGCGTCCTGTCACCCCTACCACATCGGATGTCGAGCGTGAGAGGCGGGAGGTTTTGGTGCGGTTCGACACCCACATACCCCACTCGCGGGGCGAGTGGAAGTCCGGCGATTTCCTCCCGTCCAAAAAAAAAAAAGAAAAAAAAGCCGTTCGCAGTCTATCTGTCATAAGCTTAAAAATAAGGAAGGTAAAAATGTGTGTCTTACAAAGCACTCTGTCACAGTACCTACATGTATTCCACAGAAGTCAAGATATATACAAAGCGTATGAGTTGTTCAAAAATCTTTGAATGTTGTTAGTTGTGTTTTAAAGCGAATGTTTTCATTCGAAATTCTTTAAAATTTATCCTTAGTGTAATTCCCCAAATGCATTTCAAAATTCCAGCCTGTAATCTCATTGCACTAAGCGTAATTTGTCTTTTTGTTTTTCTTTATCCAGCAATGGATATCTACGGGCTAATAACAAAAATCTATAAAAAACTTGAGAGGTGTCATGGGACACCCGAATAGAACGAAGTTCCTTTCGATTAAAAGATATCTTTTATTTTTTTTTCCTAACGTAACGCGCGATAAGGAACATGCTTTAAAAGGTTTTGATCATAGCGCCATCTAGCGATAATCATCTAAAACAAAAATAAGGAACGTGTTTTAAGAGATTTTGATCACAGCGCCATCTAGCGATAATCATCTAAAACAAAAAAGTGTCGTGACAACTTTTCGTAAGATTTTTTTTCCGTCTAGCCCCCTTTTGATAACGCGCGAAAAGGAACTTCGTCCCAAAAGTTTTTGTCTTGACTTACAAAATTTATAAGTAATATCCACATTTGAAATCAATAATATATATGATTTTGACATCAAAAAGTTAGTTAACTTCTGTATAAATTACTCTATGAATTACATTTCGTCACGGCTAGCCGATCACAGAGGGTTTCGTTAACTGTTACTGCACTCCGACATACGTCACCTCTCCCCCAATGCGAGACGGAAGTCCGGTCGGATCCGTCCAAAAAATATAGTTGTTTGTACACAAAGATAAACAATAATATTAATGGTTGGTAAAATGGGTAAAGTTTTACCAGGATTGCTTAGATAGTGATGACTGTGTAAATTCGAGTGGAATATTGCAATCCAAATTTGCCAAATTTCCCGGTTTCCAATTGAGCTGACATTTTACACGCAGATGTAAATCGTGTGATAATCCAATAATTCAAATTCAAATTCAAATTCAAAATTCATTTATTCTGAACATCAGTTCAGAAATGGTCTCCGACTCAGCATGTGTCGTCGGAGCGTCGATCATAATAAACGACGTCCGCGACGCTGGTATTCTGTCGGTACCACGCTGAGTGACGTTCACATTACAATTACAATTCTACAAATACTTAATTACAATTTATTAATTACAATTCATTAAATTAAAAACTTTACACAGAGTGCTGCAGTACTAAGCACATCAAATAAAGACAAATAAAAAAAATAAATAAATTATAATAAAAAAAAAATAAAAAAATGACAATAATAACAATAATTCAGCATTAAATAAAACATAAAAACAATAATAAAATTTTAAATCTAAATATTTGACCATAAAAAAGTAGTAAACTGTATCGTGTCACCACAACAATAATTGATACACCACTATAAAATCGATATTTCACATCGTCTACCCTCAAAAGTCACTTGATGCTCCAAAAGATATTTTTTTAATTTTGCTCTAAAAGATTCGACTGTTAACGTATTACGAATTGGTGGAGGTATATTGTTCCAACATTTAGTTGCAACGTAACGAAAAGAGCCTCTAAACGCAGCTGAACCATGACGATGAGTAGCTAGCACTTGGGAACACTGGCGTCGACCACCCATACAATCCCCTCCCAGGAATTTAATCTTAGCATACAAGTAGGTGGGTTTTTGCAACCTAATAACTCCATATAATAAGCAAGCCAGATGTAGTTTACGGCGAAGATTTAATCTTAACATTTTACTTTGATTTAAATATGGAGTGACATGACTTCTGGGAGGCAAATTGAAGCAAAACCGAACGCAAGCATTCTGAACCCTTTGTATCAACGAGGCAGTGGATGCCAACAGTCGAGGACCGTAGACCACATCCGCATAATTCAACTTAGAAAGTACCAATGTTTCCACTAGTTGAATTCTAAGTTCTTCACTCAAGTATAATATGACAAAATAACACTGATCTGATGATGGATTCGGAAGGTGATCATAGGAACTCTTGTGCTAAACAAGATAAACCCGTCGTGTTTGGGCTCGTTTTACTTGTATTAGCACTCTAATGCTTCATGTGTATGTGGGAATTGAACCGGACTAAAACCTCCAACCGCTCACACTCAGCGTCTGTGCCAAATTTCATCAAAATCGGTTGAGAAATTTAAGCGGGAAAGCGTAACGGACAGACAGAGTTACTTGCGCATTTACAATATTACTAGCGGGCCCGCGCAACTTCGTCTGCGTCACTTTCAATTAAGAGGTATCTTATGTTCTTTCTCAGGGTCTAAAGATTGTCTGTACCAAATTTCATCGAAATCGGGTTAGGGATTTAAGTATGGGGACGGAGCGACGGGAAAGAGTGCCAAGAGCGTAACGCGTCGCGCCGTCCCTCCAAACCCCGTGCTGGGTTCTGGCCTCAGCCGGGGTTCGGACGCTGAGTGTGAGCGGTTGGAGGTTTTAGTGCGGTTTAACTCCCACATACCGCGGGGCGGGCGGGGGTCCGGTGATTTCCTCCAACTGAAAAAAAAAAAAGAGTATTAAGTATGCGTAACAGACAGACAGAGTAACTTTCGCATTTATAATATTAGTATTGATTATTAAACATTAACTAAGATATCGAACAAATCTAAAATCATAGTACAAATCCCCTATCGGAATGCGGTAAGCGTCGCGTTCCGGACGAGCGGACCGGAAGTCGGACACACGGTCCGCTTCCGGCACGTCACGCCGCCTGACCGGAGCCCTGCGGTCGAGCTTTTTTACAAGGGTCGCTTGGTAGTGATGGGAAAAGTCGATTGGGTTGACGTTAATTTTTATATTGATGTTTTGTTCAAAGTGGGGATTAGAAGTTGTGTATAGTAGATACAGTTGTTTGAGTTGCAGGTATACTATTTTAATTTCGAAATAATATACTAAAACTATTTCAGATTTTTTTACAGAGTTAGGCCTAGAGTAAGTTAAATAAAAAATAAAAACTTGAGAGGTGTTCGAATAGAACGAAGTTCCTTTCGATTAAAAGATATCTTATATTTTTTTTGCGGAACGTGCTTTAAAAGATTTTGATCACAGTGCCATCTAGCGATAATCATCTAAAACAAAAAAAAAGTTTCGTGACAACTTTTTCCTAAGAATTTCTGTCTAGCCCCCTTTCGATAACGCGCGATAAAGAACTTCGTTCCAAAACTTTTAACTTATAATTGTACATTTCAAGTAAAATCGCAACTTATCAAAAAATACTCTTCTATTAAATTTTATTTTTTAAAGCTCATACGACCATAAAACAGAGATACAACACAAGAAACACAACGCCATAACTCCCACTTAATCCTTTTAAAGTATCCAATGTCCAACCAACTTTTCCCATCCCTAGCAAAGAGACAGCTTCATCCATTTATAAGAATGTTCGATACGCGATTCCTGTTTGCCGATGTAGGGACAAATTGAATGACGTAGGGTTTTCAAGGCTGTAGTTTTAGGGGACGATATTAAACGAAGAAAGGGTAATAAACAGGTCGAAGGTCAAATATTTAGGCAATTATGGTCTTTAATGCGTTTGATGAGAACCTAATCTATACATATAATAAAATGATACATATAATAAAATGATAGAAAAGTCAACATTGCAAAATACAGTCTCCCAAGTCAAACAACTGTTGAACATAATGATGGCGCGATTCAGAATCCATACATTTTGTTCTGTAAAAAAGTCAGCTTTGTCCGGGATAAACTCGAAAACTGCTGCACCGATGTACTTCAAATTTGGCAAGAATATTGCTTAGAAGTCGGCTCAACACATAGGCTATATATTATAGTGCTATCATCTCCGAGGAACGGGATATAAATATAATAAATTTCATTAAACAATTTTAGAGCACCGACATCTATCGGCGTTCAAGTCAAATTTCACGTGGAAGCATTTTTTTATTAGTACGAGAGCTAGCAACGTTGGGAAAACAAACATTTCAGTAAAGCCAGCTTTTATTTTTATATATGCTATCTCTCATACTCTTTCACTTTTATATCAGTTGGCAAATTAATTTTAGGTTTTTAAGTGGTTAAAAAACTTCATTAAAAAAAATATTCAGAATTATCGTCTGGCACAGAAAAACAACAAAAAAATATCTGGCAATAATAAATTCATGTAGCAAAAGTATAATAAAAATAATTTAAAGAAAAATGTCTTAAAAAAATTTGAAAAATCGGTTTTTTATCCGGACCTTACCACTACCGGCTGGAGGCTACTACTAGACAGTCCGTATCGGTAAATACTCTGTCAAAAACGTTGCTAGCTCTTATACCATAATTTAAATTTGATTGTGTCATTTTTGGCACTGTCAATGGTTATTTTTTTAATTGTCATAGATACAAAGAGTTCTGTTCCTTCTTAAAAATTGTGTCTTTAATTCGTTTCAGAGATTAGCAAGATCTATACATATAAATAAATTTCATTAAGCAATTTTAGAGCAACGACATCTATTGGCCTTCAAGTCGAATTACATATGGAAGCATTTTTTTGTTGATATAAATAATTTAAATTTGATTATGTCATTGTGGGACATTATTTGCTAACTAGATGGCGTTGGCGTATAAATTTGAATTATTGTGAATCGCGCTATCATTTCGTACACCAAATGTCAAAACTGGGGTTACATCATGCTTTACTATAAGTTATCGTCTGTATGGTCAATTTGAACTACTTAGCTATCATTATATTATTATTTAGTTTCGACTTAAAATAATTAAAATGCCTGAAAAACGATCTAATTGATTCCATTGCTCAAACGATACTCGAAGGAAAAGGTTAGCTCGATGTGTAGAAACCGCCGTTGAGCGTGAAGCTAGGTTGACTACTCTTCGAGAACACATTGCAGAAACTCAGTCGATCGAAGATCTTGAAGAGCAGGATACTCAGTTAAGGACAGATCACTCTCAGCCTGCTCTTTCACGGTCGTTGGAGACTGATGAGCAGCATGAAGAGCGTAGTGCAGCTGCTCAGCAGCGTTACCATGACTAACGTGCTCCTTACCTACTTCCTTACTTCCTTATGTTCTTACTTCTGCTCATGTATCGCAAGACCGGGACAGAATGCAAGAGTTGCAAGAGCAACCGTGGCTTAATAAAGAGGGAAGTGGATTCATGTACAATGTTGCGATTAACTACGCCGCACACGGAGATATTGGCATCTTAGAAGAATTGTGCGCCCTCTGTCAAGCCCGTAAATGAATAGGGGAACCCAATGGTATATGTTGTGCAATCTGGTAAAGTACGCTTGGAGTATATGCAAGACCCACCTGAACTGTTGAAATTCTTACTAAGCGGCGAACACCCAAACTCCAGCCATTTTTTGAAAAACATCCGAGCCTATAATATCGCCTTCCAGATGACTTCGTTTGGTGCAAATCAAATCGTTAAAACAGGGTTCATCCCGACATTCAAGATCCAGGGACAAGTTTATCATCAAATTGGTTCGCTGCTACCTACAGACATTCCAAAAAGTTTGCAAATTTATTTTGTGAGCGATTTTGAAGAACACAATGTGAATGTCTCTCGGTAGAGTTGTATCCAGTTCAGAAGAACTCATTCGCTTACCACACCAGCAGATTCTTGGGTGTGTGAGCGAGCCATTTAGACACCCATATGTGTCTGAATGCATTCTTTCAGAAATTGAGGAAATGAAGTGGTCTACAACTCTATAAATACTGTCGTCAAGCAAGATGTTGCCACACTCATTATCCTGTGCAATTTCTGAACTCTCTGTCAGCAAGTGGATTTACAGGGCATACTATCAAGCTGAAGGTCGGTGTCCCAATTATGCTTCTTCGGAACCTATCTCCTCCGAAGTTGTGTAACGGGACCCGTCTTAATGTCATCTCACTCCACAAACACACAATTGAGGCGGAAATTCTTACGGGTTCTGGCGTCGGCGAGGCAGTATTTGTAACACGCATTCCTCTCATATACCTCATAATTTCCCGTTCCAGTTCAAGCGCGTACAGTTCCCCGTGAGTGTTTGCTTTGCCATGACTATCAATAAGTCGCAGGGGCAGATACTGGGGGCAGCGGGTGTTGACCTCAGGACGGGCTACTTCTCATCCGGGCAGCTGTACGTCGCCTGCTCCCGCGTCACCAGTCCGGAATCTCTTTACATTTTGGCTGCGGAGAGCCAAACCACTAATGTGGTTTATCGAGAAGTTCTATAGGCATGTTTTTTACCCTATTCCTTAATAATTTTCTTAATCTTATCTTATATTTATCTTAATTTGATTATTTTCTACATCTGCTTCAGTCACAACTTTTGACTTAATTCAGCAAAATCATCTTAAAGTAATTTATTCGAAGTGGGTCGAAATTAGCACTTTTTGCCCTTCAATTTTACAAAAAAACAGTCTTATTTTGTAACTCTGCTTAGTGTAGATATGAAAGGTAAAGAAGAAACCAGTAAATGAATGTTATTTTAAAAGATATAATTGTTGGTATATTCTCCTCCTCTGTACCAGAACTTACAAAAAACCAGTAACTGCTATCGACAACCGGAAAAACCACAAAAACAACAAAATCACAACAGTATGTACACAAAAAACTAAGAATCACACCCCAAGCCGGCTAGTCACCGTGGGGGAAGAAGACTACTACCCTTCAATTAATATCTCCCAAGAAAAAACTGCACAGAAAGATAACATTCTTTACATCGCAACTTATAATACTTTAACTTTACGAACAGACGAAAGCTTAGAAGAACTATTAACTGCAATAAAATCTCTGAATTGGATGATCATCGGTTTAAGTGAAGTTAGACGTCAAGGAGAATGCATTGAAGAACATAATGACTTCATCTTCTATTACAAAGGAGAAACTCCAGGTCAATACGGTGTAGGATTTTTAATAAAAAAAGAATTAAAAAGTAACATAGAAGAATTCATAGGTGTTTCGGAGCGGATCGGGATACTTAACCTACATTTAAATGGCGAAAAATGGTCGATTGTACAAATATATTCTCCTACTGAGCAATCCAGTAACACCATGGTTGACGATTTTTATGACTCCTTGATAAAATCAGTTGAAGCACACACGCATAAAAACCTATTAATAATGGGCGATTTTAATGCCCGTGTAGGGGAAAGAAAAAGTGGAGAAGAGATGGTGTTAGGAATGCACAGCTCGGGAAAACGTACAAGAAATGGAGAAAGATTAATACAGTTTGCTTACCAAAACAACTTGAAAATCCTTAACAGTTATTACAAGAAACGCTTAAATAATAGATGGACTTGGGTATCTCCGTGTGGTAATTACAATAACGAAATAGATTATATCCTCACAAATAGAAAAGAAACTTTCCAAGACTGCAGAGTAATTAACAAACTTAACTTTAATAGCAATCATAGAATGCTTAGATGCAAACTAAAACTTACACTGCAGAAAAAATCAAGACCTTTTAAAATTAAACATAAAACCCACAATTTAACTAGGAACTTAGAAGATATTAAGAAAAGGCTACAAAACTTTATTGAAAGCACTAAATCGTTGAGTACTCAAGATAAATACGATACATTTCAAGAAATTTTAGACACAAAAAATACACATGAAGTTATCAAGAATAATCAAAAGAGTTTATGGGTGTCAAATGAAACAATAGAATTACTGGAAAAAAGAGATAAACTTTTGCGTATAAGTAAAAAGACAAAACAAATCAGGAACAGTATATCAGAAATTAGTAAAGAAATAAGAAGTGGCATGCGAAAAGATAGAATGAAATATAAATTAAAGAAACTGGAAGATTGTATTAAAAAAACAGGAGGCATTGCTAAAGCAGTGAAGGAAATGAACATTAAAAAGGATTGGGTAATCAACATGAAAAACAAAAATAATAAACGCAAAACAAGAAGACAAGACATTATAAATATAGCCACAAACTTTTTTAAACAATTATATTCAGACAAACAAAGAACAGAAGCCAATGATTTAGAAACAGAGATTAATGTCCAGGCAGTGCCAGAGATTATGAATGTGGAAGTAGAAAACGCTATTAAATCGCAAAAACTAGATAAAGCTCCAGGACCAGATGGCATCAGCAATGATTTTTTACTTCAAAATAGAGAACTTCTTGTTCCTATACTCACTTATCTGTTTAATGATATTTTAAATACAGAAATAATACCAGAACAATGGACTACTTCCACCATAACTCTATTACACAAAAAAGGTGACAAAGATAACATAAATAATTACAGACCTATAAGCCTAATGTCCAATATTTATAAAGTTTTCGCTAAAATAATTCTTAATCGCATGACTAAGACATTAGATGAAAATCAACCAAGAGAGCAGGCCGGATTCAGAAGTAAATATTCGACTATAGATCACATCTTTGTCCTAAAGCAAATAATAGAAAAAAGTAAAGAATACAGCATAACTTTTTACTGTTGTTTCGTGGACTATAGTAAGGCATTTGATTCGTTACGTCACGAGAAGATTTGGAAAGCTTTAAAAAATCAAAATGTTGACTCAAAATACATCAAATTACTACAAGTACTATACAACAACAGCAAGACCAGAATAAAATTAGAAAGGGAAGGTCAAAGTATAAATATTGAAAGGGGCGTCCGACAGGGTGACCCCATTTCACCCAAACTTTTTACAGCAGTCCTAGAGGAAGTCTTTCGGCGTCTAGATTGGCAAGAACGTGGATTAAAAATAAACGGAGAATATATTTCACATCTGAGATTTGCGGATGACTTAGTAATATTCTCAACATCAAAGGACGGACTTCAAGAGATGCTGGAGGATTTAGATAGGGAAAGTCGAATAGTGGGATTAATTATGAATACAGATAAAACCAAGGCAATGACTAACTCTCAAAAGGATAGAATTATAGTGAACAATAATGAAATTGCATATGTGGATGAATACGTTTATCTCGGACAGGTCATTTCTCTAACGGACTTAACGAGAAGAGAACTAGATACACGTATTGGTAACGCTTGGAAGAGGTACTGGAGTCTTAAAGAAATAATGAAGAACAACAACATTAGTATGGCAGTGAAAAGAAGAGTCTTCGAAAGCTGTATTCATCCAGTCCTCACATATGGATGTCAGACTTGGGCCCTCACAAAACTACACATCAAAAAAATAATGACATGCCAGAATAGTATGATGCGAAGTATGACTCACAACAAACTTTCAGATAAAGTAAAGATTTCGACTTTGGCAAAACTCACGCAAATAAAAAATGTAGCAATAACGGTAAAGAAACTCAAATGGAGGTGGGCCGGACATACTATCAGAGGATCCGATAAATGGAGCAAGACAGTTATGAACTGGTACACGGGACACATGAAAAGAAAAAGAGGTAGACCTTTTCGGCGGTGGGAAGATGAATTAACAAAAACAGCAGGAACACTATGGAGAAGAAAGGCTACGGACAGAATATTGTGGAGAAGGATGGAGGAGGCTCTTGCCACAGGGCACACAGACATGGTTGTCGAAGCAGAAAATAAAGCATAGTTATAGTTATAGATATTTTAATGTACATAACATTGTTTAGTTTGTAAGTATTTTTTAGTTTTAACCAGTCTGAATAAAGAGCTTTATTATTATTATTTGTCTATATATTTATTTACACTTATTTTTTACATTATATTTTTAAAAAAATTAACAAAGGAAATAAATTTAAAAATACAATATAAAAAACAGAGACCCACTGAAGACGAGGTCTACGACCCAAGCCATCAGTGGTCAGGGCTCAAGAGAGAGGAACCTCCTCACAATACGCGCCGTGTCAAGAACGACCGCCTTCTGAATCAAGCCCTTTACCCAGCCGGGGAGCGAAAGCTTCTCTAGATGTCGGTCGAAGCTTTTCGCTATTAGACCGTGCACAGATACAACGATCGGAACAATGATGGTCGATTCAACACGCCACATGTCGGTCACCTCGTGGGCCAGGTCCAAATATTTTAGCAGTTTTTCTTTTTCTGCCTTCACAAGGTTCTCGTCATGTGGAATGGTGACATCGATCAGCACCGCCCGATGCGCATCCCGATCTATTATCACTATGTCAGGCTTATTGGCAGCAATAGTCCTGTCAGTGATAATAGATCGGTCCCAGTAGAGAGTTATATGACCATTATCGAGAACCGGCTGAGGCCAATACTGGTAATAAGGTACGGCGGCTTCAACAAGGTCGTATTTCAGAGCAAGTTGCTGATGAATGATCTTAGCTACTTGGTTATGCCTGTGCAAGTACTCGCCGTTAGCAAGACGGGAACAACCGGAAACGATATGTCTAATAGACTCTCCCGGACGGTGACATGCCCGACAAATGTCGACCGTCCCATCCTTTAGAATATATTTACGGTAGTTGTTCGTCATGATAACTTCGTCCATAATTGCTAAGACAAAACCTTCAGTCTCTCCGAAGAGGTTACTGTATCGTAGCCAGGCCACGGAGGCTAACTGATCTACATCGGGACCCGTAAGGGCCCGGTAGAATCGACCGTGTAGTTCCTTGCTCTTCCATACGTCCGTGCGATCCGCCACACTCATCACCTTCGGCGCTCGCCAATTCCCGTTCGCTAAGGATAGCGGAGTGAGTCCTTTATCGACTGCTGCTACATCACGGTACATACCCACATTCACCTTTAGGAAATATTCCCGAAGGTTGTATATCTCTCGGTTGTGCAGATCCTTGGCATTTAACATGCCACGACCCCCACACTTCCGAGGTATATACAGTCTCATAACAGATGAGCGTGGATGGTGCATCCTGTATGCCGTCAGCAGTCGCCGAACTTTTCTATCCAGGGCATCCAGTTCTGATTGCGTCCACTTTAGAATGCCAAAGGAGTACGTCAGTACAGGCATGACCCAACCATTGAAGGCTCGGATTTTGTTTCCGCCAGACAAGAGGCTTTTCAAAACCTTTATCAGGCGGCCGAAGAACCGATCCCTCACCGATTGTTTCATATCTGCATCGACGATACTCAAAGCTTCGAACATTCCAAGGTATTTGTAGGTTTCCGACTCAGACAGAGATCTAAGCACCTCACTCTGGCTAAGTTGCAAACTCTCCGAGTTTACAACTTTACCTCTCTGTATATCTATGACCGCACATTTATCTACTCCAAACTCCATTCCAATAGCTTTACTAAAATTGTCGGTTATTTTGAGTAAAGATATTAAGTCTGGTTTTTTAGTAGCAAATAATTTGAGATCATCCATGTACAAGAGATGTGAAATGGGCTCACCCCCTCTCTTGAGTCGGTAGCCTAGCGTTGAATCTCCAAGTAATGTACTTAGAGGATTAAGCGCCAGACAGAACCACAAAGGACTCAGACTGTCACCCTGGAAGATACCCCGCTTTATCCTTATCAAGCTCGGGGAGGCCGGAGAGCCAACATGTCCTGGTTGACGAAGAAACGTAGACCACTGACCCATGCATGAACTAAGAAAGGAGCGTAGCGTGGAATGTACTTTATAAAGCTCTAAAACTCTCATTAGCCATGAATGGGGCACCGAATCGTACGCTTTCTTATAGTCTATCCAAGCCATGTGTACTCCCTTTCTGCCTCGACGAACTTGTTGCGTAATGGCCATGTCTATGAGGAGCAAATCCTTAGTACCTCGGGATCCTACCTTACATCCATTCTGAGAAGGTGACATTATGTCATTTGCCGAAATATGTATTTGAATTTTGTTTCTCAGGATGGATGTAAGTAGCTTATAGATGGTTGGTAAGCATGTTATTGGTCTATAGTTTTTAGGGTCCGAGGTATTGCCAGATTTGTATATCAGGTGAGTGACTCCCGATGTCATGAAATCTGGGAGGGTTCCCGACTCAAGGGCTTGTTGAAACTGAGCAGCCATACGCCCGTGCGAGTTGCGTATCCATTTCAGCCAGTAGCTGTGCAGCCCATCCGGTCCCGGACTTTTCCAGTTCGGGGCCGAACGTACCGCACAAGCTACGTCAATCGGCGTGATTGTAATGGAGTCCATATCTTTAATAGACTCGCACGCGCGCCCGACCGTCTCAGTCCACTCCCCCTCGGAGTGACCGATGGGCACCGACCAGATATTTTTCCAAAATGAGGTCATCACATCCTCATCAACTGGTGGGTGTCCATCGGTAACTCTTCCTCGAGAAGCCTCCCAGTCTCTGTAGACACTCTTCTGATTACTCTGGAAGACTCTATTCAAGCGGTACCGCTCCGATCTTATTCGATACCTACGAATACGGTTCGCCCATGCGCAAACCTTCTGCTTCCAGTAGTCAACACGCTCGACGACACGAGCCAGGTAGTCGTTCCTGCTGACACCGGTGTCAGCGAAGGCTCGGTCAACGAATCGCATTACGCGCGGGCGCGTGTTGCCTGCCTGGAAACAAATAAGCTTCGCTATAAGGGTCCTGGCTGCATCTATGCGCCTCTCGATTCTGCACTGCCATTGCGGCTTACCATCATGTCGGCGGTATGTCTGGTTAGGGTTCGGGAATTTTACCCCTGCCACTCGACAGACAGCAACCGCACCGCAGTACAGAACCGAGTGGGTGTCGATAAGGTCTTCAGTCGACTCAAAGTAAGGTTTTAAGATGCAGTCCAGGGCCAATACCAGCGAGACATTACGCTTACACATGGGCAGCCTCGGTAAACGTGGCCGCGAGCATGGATGAACAAACCTAAACTCTTGAATAGAGTCCTCCAGAGCGCTCCTCAAACGCTCATCGTCCTGGATACTTGCACATGCCTGCACCTGAAGCTCCTCCGCTGGTGGTATAGGTTGGGTGACGGTGACATTTACCACATGTGTTGGTTGTGGTTCAGAAGGAGCAGGCAGTGCTTCATTGCGCAATCGGTCAAGTACAGTCTCATCCAGTAACTTTAGTCGCTGAATGGCCCGCACCTGATCCGAGAGTCGTTGCACTGTGACGTCCACAGCTGGGCAAAGAACCTGAAACATAGACAGCAACCTTGAACGGTACGCAGTGAGGTTAGTTCCTCCCTCCGTAGCCCTGTAGTACGCCCGCATGACATTTTTATTTAACTCTGGGGTCCATCTCATGCGTTGGCGCACTGCACCACTGGTAGCGGGGGCCGTAGACGAGCCATGTTGACGCGTTGACCCCAAGCCGACCGGTGGGCGGCCCCGGCGCGCAGATCTTGTTGTCCGGGGTTCGTGGTCGCTCGGTGTTTCGAGGCTCGTCGGGGAGTTACTACCTTCCCCTAACGACCGCGACGAATCTTCTCTGGATGGTGATTGTGCGCAGGCTAAGGCAACACGCCGGCATTCTCTTATGACGTTTCTTCTCATATTTGTGTTTCTTTGTAATTTTTGTCATTTTCACAAAGGGGCTGATATACTTAGGTTGAATTTTTCCCTGACTTTTATTTCAGTAGTTTTCTACAGGATTGTATCGTTTTATCGTCTGATTATTAAATATTTTATAATTTATTTACATTTATTTATTTTGAAACATTTTTTGACGTCTTGACACGGCGGTTGCCATAGAGAAGTTTTATTATTATTATTATTATTATTATTATATATTATTATGGTGTAGTACATAGCATTCACGCAGACGACGTCGCGGGCAATAGCTAGTTTAAAGTATAAGTAGTGTTTTAAAATAAACTGACTTTTTTAATTGCTAAGTATATTAGCGTTCTCAGATTTGTGAGAGTTGAATGCGTGAACTTTACAAACAAAAAATAATTATACAAATTCGTTTAACCAGAAAGATATGCACTTAATAAATTTTAAAATGAAATTAGAAATGGATTCCCGCAGGGTGGGTAGGATATGTGGGAGTTGAACCGCACTAAACCTCCAACCGATCACACTCAGCGTCCGTACCCCCGCTGAGGCCAAAACCCAGCACGGGGTTATACGAGACGACACAACGTAACGCATCATGCCATCACTGAATAACCTTACTTAAGAACACATTTCAAACACATTTTCGCTGTAATAAACAATATTTAGTGTGCTAGTTAAAAAAATCTACAAACTGTACTATTAACAATACATCTGACCTTCAATCATCAAAACTATGACCACAAAAGGCCCACATAAAGAAATAAAAAAAATAATACATTAGCCCACAAGTGGCCTAGTCAATGTGCCCGCGTATTAACTCAATCAAGAACGACCGTCGCCAAAAAAAAAAATAAAAACAGAAGAAAAAAAGTTTTTATTCTTTTAAGAGTGTTTTCTTAGATTTAACACGGATTGTATTTTCTTTTCTATCTTTTGTTTGTTGTTCTATCTGTTCTAAGCTGTCTCCTCTGATATCTTTCAATTAATGTAATAATATTTAAAACGTACCGGTCTCCTGCGATACAGGCCTAGCCTAGTGCAGGGACCACTGCTATATTTTTTCTGTAATGTGTATTTTGTTTGAAAATAAATTATTTTGTATTATGTATTTCTATTTGTATTTAGTAGAAAATATAATAATTTATTTGAAAGAAAATTTTAATTTGTTTTTTTTAACTGCAAGATAGATAAATGAGCCTACGGCCCACCTAATGGTAAGCGGTCGCCGTCGCTCATGAACCTCTGCAATGCCAGGGCAATGAGGGGCGTTATCTATCACCTACCCATACAGGACATTTCTTAAACCTCAATTTTCTTAAATACAAGCTTTTAAGATCCTGAAAATCATGTATCAGTACTAAGGGTCAGGGTACTAACCAAGACAAGTAAAACGAGCCCAAACACGACAGGTCTATCTTACTAAGTACAGTCCGCTTTGGGCAAGTGTAGTGGAGTATGCCTTTTTTTTCAGTTGGAGGAAGCCACTGGATCCCCGTATGTGGGAGTTGAACCGCACTAAAATCTCCAACCGCTCACACTCAGCGTCAGAACCCCGGCCTCAGCCAGAACCCAGCACGAGGTTTTGAGGGACGGTGCGGAGACCTGAGTCCAGCAGTCGGCAATGGGCTGTTACAGTACAATGTGATATCTATGACTTGTATCAATGTTTACTTCTGTAAAGTAATAGTTTATGACTCCAGACGTCCATAAATAACAATTATACACCCTACACAGTGACACGAAATGTGACTGAGATTTTATTGTTAGTTTAGTGACCTCTCGTGGTTTATTGCTAGTATAACTTTGATGTGAATGTGGAAAATAATTTAATAATGATTAGGTTGTTATTGGAGTGGTTGAGTGTGCGTGTGTATGTGTGTGTCCATATGTGTATACGTGAGTGAACGGATAAATAATATAAAAAAAAACTTGAGAGGTGACATGGGACACCCGAATAGAACGAAGTTCCTTTCGATTAAAAGATATCTTATATATTTTTTTCCTAACTTAACGCGCGATAAGGAACGTGTTTTAAAAGATTTTGATCACAGCGCCACCTAGCGATAATCATCTAAAACAAATAAGGAAGGTGTTTTAAAAAAAATTGATCACAGCGCCATCTAGCGATAATCATCTACAACAAAAAAAGTGTCGTGACAACTTTTCGTAAGATTTTTTCCGTCTAGCCCCCTTTCACAACGCGCGATAAGGAACTTCGTTCCAATAAACTGTACCTATAGCGCTAAAGTTGCACGGGTCAGAGTTCAGCTAGTACTGTATATTTCCATTGTATTGTATTGTAGCATTATTAAATATTGAACAGTTTGAAACTAATTTATCATGAAACTCGTCAAACAGTCGTTCATTCGCACGCTTAATTTTTCATTAATTGTCGGCTAGTCGACGTTCAGCTGTATTATTTAAATGCAATTGTGTGCTTGTACTGAAATATACATAACATGATGAGGTACTAAAGCTTATGTTATTTGTACTTTTTAATACTTGTTCATTTGGACTACTACTTCGTGGCGCGGTTAAATTATGCTTTCATCACTTACACTATTACTAAACGGGTTCTTACCACGATTATTTTTAATTGAGAGGTCCTGATATTTCGGCACTGTTTCAAGCGCCATGATCACGGGAAGACTGAGGAACTGCGGGTAGGTCATTTAAGAGCAGACAAATCTGTCTACCCTCTTTCTCGTTCGTTTGCCGGTACCATTGGAACTCGAACTCACATTTCGACATACCACACTGACAGTATCAGTGGTAAGAACCCGTTTAGTAAGAAGTGTAAGTGATGTAGATAACCGCGAGTGTATAAAAAAAAAACGCAAGTGATTCTCTTCGATTTGCTTGCAACGAATCTTTGGTACACAAATACTTAAAAAAACTAATGGTATCAGATAAAATCCAAGGAATAACATTAAGAGGAGGAACATGTTGAACTGATCAATTCTGTACCTCGCTAAATATATGAAGCCTTTAGCCAATTACAAAATCTTCACACGATTTATTGGTGATTAAAATGGGCATTTGTAACATTGCAGGTAAGTTGCTGACATTGCAGAGGTCCATGAGCAACGGTAACCGCTTACGATCAGGTGGCCCGTTAGCTCGTCTGCCTACAAAGTAATAAAAAAAAGTTACTAAGACTTTAAATAACTGCATTGCTTTGCTCTACACCAACAGATTAGAGGAGACCTGAGCCCAGCAGTGATCAGTAATGGGTTGTTCCAGTACAGCACACCAACAAATCAAGTGAAAACTGCACCAATTTAAACGCACGTCGGCACTTGAATATTAAAATAGCCCTTTGAGCGTTCAACAATACTTGAGACCCTTCACAAAACAATCGCCTTTACTGCATTGTCATAGAGGCTATTATCCCATGCATGAGACACACTTGATTCACCAAACTTGGAACATGAAAGCGATATTTTAGGCAAATGCGCGGTCAATAGAGCAACGGGCGAGTTGCTGACTTTGCGGTATCGAAAAATAATATTGGGATGGCGGCATACGCTTGCTTGTTTTATAGAGTTTTAGAAGAGTCTTGGGTCAAAGTTTATAGACTTTTTGAAATATCATCTCTTTTCTATCATCGCACAGAACCTGTCCTGTTCTGTACCAACCCATTACTGCCCACTGTTGGGCTCAGGTCTCCTCAGAAGAGGGATTAGGCATAGTCCACCACGCTTGCCCAGTGCGGATTGGGGACTTCACATATCTTCAAAGGATTTTTAGAATCCTTTTCCGACATGCAGGTTTCCTCAAGATGTTTTCCTTCACCGTTTTGAGCCAGTGGTGTTGTGAAAAATTTCACATAAATCTTTTCACATTTAGATTTAGAGGTACAAGCCGGCCGGTTTTGAACCCGCGACCTCCCGTTCGGAAGGAAGCGCTTCAACCCCTCGGCCACCATGACTTCGCACAGAACACATGGTATTAATTTCGAATAACTCCACAAAACCAAGCTGGGTTCGGGCCTTAGGTGGGGTTCGGATGTTGAGTGTAAGCGGTAGGAGGTTTTAGTGCGGTTCGACTCCTACATACTACATCTGCTAATGATCAATGTCAATTACCTGAACGTTTGCACAGAGTGAGAATGAGTTTCTCGCCAAGGTCACTTCGTTATCATAATCGATTTTTTTTTGTATTTTTACCTATGTATAATTGTTAATTTATATTTTAAAAAAATGCTGATAATATGACAAAAAGACATGCCCCCTGAGTTCCTTGTCAGTTCTTCTCAGGACTTTTGTGTCCGAACTGGTGGTAGCTTTTGACGTCAACAAATTAATGAGTATATTGTCAATCTTGAAAATAAAGTATTTCATTACATTGTAGGATAGGTGAAAGTTCGACGATATCCTCATGTCCAAAAAAAGTTACTTATTCTGTTGTTTACATCAAACATCTAAGTTCATCTACGTATACATATACGTATACACTACGTATACAGTGAGTGTGGTGTGTCGAGAAGTGAGTTCGAGTTCCAGTGGTACTATCCAAAAGCGAACGAGAAAGAGGGTTTGATTTGTTTGCTCTTAAATCGACCCGCAGTATCCAGTCTTCTCGTGATCATGACGTTTGCAACAACAACGAAATATCGAGACAACTCAATTAATTAAATATCGTTGTAAGAACCCGTTGAAAATGCATGAAAGTATTATAGAAAACCGCGAGTGTCTGAATAAGTCTATAAGTTCATCTAAATTTGAAAAATGTAGTGATGTCATAAAAAATAGAAATGGAAATCAAGAAAATATAAATCATTATATTCGAGTGTTAAGTATCCGGGGATGAACGATGTCGGCATAACAATGGTATATGCAAATTAATATGCGACATGTATGGCTAATCAACCATAGTGATCGCCCGGAAGACGATTATCTTTACTATCGTAATATTGTTATAGAATAACTGTAAGGAAATAGAACATTAAGCAAATAAACCTTTGTCGTTGACATTAACTTTTTTTTTATAACTTTTTTTATAACAACTTTATTGACCAAAAAACGTGATAAACAGTAAGGAATTACATTTATCTCCAAACTAGGTAATCATGTATCTTGGAGATTCAATTTAAATACATTAAAGTCACGCTTACATTTCACATTAACATTAAAATAATAATTAAATAAGTGGTATTGATAATTGTTTAAAATACAAAAGAAAAAACAAATTAAAATATAATTAAATTAATCTAAAATTACCTAAGTTAAAATCTAATAAAACAAATTAAATTCTGTTTTACTTAATTAGTTTAAAACTAATTTAGGTGTTTTGTGTTATCAGTAGCTGTGTTGTTTGTGTATGTGCGTGTGTATTAAACATCAATTAAGTCTCTTAAACGTTGTCGGGTTTCCATATTTGCTCGGCAACTTCTAATGCGCGCAAATCGCATTAGACGGAATGAATAAAATACATACATTTGATGCAATTGAATGTACTTATGTAAATACACCCACTGTGTTGTCAAAATATCTATCGCTCTACCCGTCTTCTTCAACAACAACCTGCTCTAAATCCAAATCGGTTCAGTGGTTCATGCGTTATGTCGTGACCAAGGTAAATAGGGATTCCTTCAAGAATAATCTTTGATCTTGTTCATAATTTTTGATAGTTGCATTTCTTCCATAATTTATAATCTATGGTCGCCACTGAACATCTCCTAGATCGCGACCTCCTTACTAAAACTTTTTTATCTTCGCTTGATAACCGTACAAGTGTATTAGAATAAATTATCCAATAACTACACAATACGGCGAGTGCTTCCGATATGGTTGGCTTGCCACCGGACGCCAGTTGCTAGTGTCGGTTAGTTTCAAACCCGGATTCGAACCCCACACACGTGATCTGGTGTGTAAACTCCTTTGTTATTAAAAAAAAGAAAAAAAAATAAAACCAAAAAGTTTTCATGCAGCATGATCGTCAATTTCGAAAATCGATCGTGATTGGAATTACGGGTCGACCAATGGGAGCGAGTTGTGAAACGTCAAAATTTGGCGCCAATTTAACTTTTTTTAGTGAATTTGTTGTGTAATATTTTAATTTTGAACATAAGTGAATAATAGAAATATTTATGTGACTTACTTTAGTGTGTTTAAAATTAATAATAGTGTCGTAAGTGGATGACTCAAGAATGTGGTGGATACTTAAGTTTTCTATTGTTCTACAATGTAAGTATAAAATACTTTCGTTTTATTACTATTTACTTATGTTAATTATCTAATTAACAAACAATACAGAATTATTTGAAGTCGTGGTGACCGAGTGGTCGAAGCGCTTCCTTCCGAACGGGAGGTCGCGGGTTCAAAACCGGCCGGCTTGTACCTCTAAATCTAAATGTGAAAAAGATTTCTGTGCAATTTTTCACAACACCACTGGCTATAAACGGTGAAGGAAAACATCGTGAAGAAACCTGCATGTCGGAAAAGGGTTCTAAAAATCCTTTGAAGATATGTGAAGTCCCCAATCCGCACTGGGCAAGCGTGGTGGATTATGCCTAATCCCTCTTCTGAGGAGACCTGAGCCCAACAGTGGGCAGTAATGGGTTGGTACATTAGGTACATACAGTACAGAATTACTCTATTAGAAAACGACATGTACTGACATACCTTTGAATAAATGTAAAATAAAGTTTTGATCAGCGATGGTAACGTCTTACCATTTGGTGGTATGTTTTATGTTAGCTCACCGAAATACTCATCGCCTTTCGCCTTGATTGCAATTTTGTAGGCTGCCCACACACAAACAATATTAATAATAATATTCCAACTTCTGTCAGTAGCTTTTTTTATGAGAAGGACTTCCATCTGCCGCTCAGGTGGAATATGTGGGAGTTAAACCGCACTAAAACCTCCAACCGCTCTTATCAGTGTCCGAACCCCGACTGTGGCCAGAACCCAGCACGGGGTTATGAGGGACTTTCTACCTGTCGCGCCGCGCCCCTGTTAGTGGCTAAATCAGATATATTTTTTAAATACAGTCAGTAGTCTGTGAATTTGGGCAGATTATCGAATTTAAAAAATACTTCTAAATCTGACAGTGCACACATTAGGAATATCATCAATAATACTGCGTGTATGCGGACAGCCATAGCTTGTTTTTTCTTTATTTTTGGTACAAAAAGCATTCAGCCTGCTCTACTAGTAAATATAGAAAAGCAACTTTATACAAACTTCCTTATGAAAGTAAAGTGTTTTAAATATACATGTCTAGTAATTATCTATTCTAAGACGAACGTTGTATTCACACAGCTATTGCAAACACTCTGCTTCACTTATAGTTTTATTTATTTCTTTTTATTTTCATAAGCACACAATACACATTACAAGCTAATACATTATGCATCTAAATTTAAAATAAGGAACGTGTTTTAAAATATTTTGATCACAGCGCCATCTAGCGATATTCATCTAAAACAAAAAAGTGTCGTGACAACTTTTCGTAAGATTTTTTTCCGTCTAGCCCCCTTTCACAACGCGCGATCCAAAACTTTGTTCCACTTACATACTTTATTTTCAACATTGATGATAGATATGCTCATTCTTGCTGATATGAAAATAAAAAACTCCTAGAAACTCCTGAGAAAAACTGGCTAGAAACTCAGCGAGCATGAGCAGTGTAGAGTAAGATACAATTTGGAATCCAATATGCAGGTTTCCTCACGATGTTTTCTTTCGCCGTTTCAAATTAAAGTGTAGAGGTACAAACAAACAGTTACACAACAATTATTAGTACAAACTTAAACGGTTGTATTACCGAATTAAAAATGCAAATACAATGTCTGAACGTCCGACACGAATGTCTCGGTACGTGCAAAGTTTCCTAACTAGAATCGA
This sequence comes from Trilocha varians, assembly GCA_030269945.2. NCBI lineage: Eukaryota > Metazoa > Arthropoda > Insecta > Lepidoptera > Bombycidae > Trilocha > Trilocha varians. The sequence goes on from AP028265.1 coordinate 11,630,912, forward strand.
TTATTGTAATTGAAAATGATAGCGCTTGTATTAGACACGATGATATCGGGTCGTAGTACCCTAGGGATAATAGGTCAATGAACTTTGGAGATAAATTTAAGATTTAGTAGGTCTAGTTTGTTTATGGTTTCTGAGAAAATTAGGTTGTTGGTATTGGGTTCTATTTTAAGTCGGAATTTGCTTTTTTTTTTAATTTGAAATAGTGTAAAATTCTATTCACGTTCAATCGACGATATATACGACATCTGAAATCTACTACAGCGGGCTTTGGCCTGACCGGGCATACACTACCTCGCCCGGTCGGAGATCTCCCTTTGGTCATAAGTCCACTGTAGGTACCCACAACTGGTGACCCCGACACCCACATACCTCTAATACAATAACATGCTCTATAGTAAAGGCTCTCACTTACCACCAGGTGCTATTTGAACTCGTTTAATTATCTATGGTAATAAGTACTTGAGTCCGGAAATATTTAATTTTATCGGTCGTGTGAATGTCCTCTTATCTTGACTTCAAAGACGATTCGTTCCAGGGTTTTGTTGTAGATAACCCTTTATTGTGCAATGTGTTCAATAGTATTTGATAAAAAACATTGTTTTAAATTGTATACGATAGTTGCCATCAAGTTAAGTATAGTTTTGGGGCAATAATATATGCACATCGACTTTTCGAAAACTATGCAAATTATAAATTTCTTTAAACACTCGCGGTTATCTACATCACTTACACTATTACTAAACGGGTTCTTACCACGATTATTTTTGATTGAGCGGTCCCGATATTTCAGCACTGTTTCAAGCGCCATGATCACGGGAAGATTGAGGAACTGCGGGTAGGTCATTTAAAAGCAGACAAATCTGTCTACCCTCTTTCTCGTTCGTTTGCCGGTACTACCGGCGCTTGAAACAGTGCTGAAATATCGGGACCGCTCAATTAAAAATAATCGTGGTAAGAACCCGTTTAGTAATAGTATAAGTTATGCAAATTATATTTAGAGTTTTAACAACTCCATATTATTTTAAGTCAAATTGAATTAGAGCAACAACTGACAATTAATGTCACAAAACTGTGTGCTACAGAGAAAGCGCTCTATAAATCCGAAGCTATGAATTGCTCTCTTTCTAAAAGTCGAAGTGCATTTATTCTTGCCCTAAACTATAGTAAAACGAAGGAGGTAATTATATAGTCATAGTTATACCCATGGACTATGCCTAATCTCTCTTCTGAGGAGACCTTAGCCCAACAGTGGGCAGTAATGAGTTGGTACAGTACAGTACTACGTGATATTTTGGGCATAAATGCATGCTATGTTTTATTGAGTAAATGTAAATCGCGGAACTTCTTCCTCGTATGTGGGATATACGATAGTTGAGTAACTAGGAGTTGCTAAGCCTACTCCTATAGTCAACGTCTGAACCCCAGCTAAAGCTAGAAACTAGCACGGGGTTCTATTTGGCTACCGCCAAGCGACGTTACACACTACAGCATTATTTACGGCCACTCCATATTAATCGAGAATTAATTTGTTGTTACACTTAACAATATCAATTCAAAATAAACCTCAAAGAAAAAAACATTCTTAATTTATTTACTTTGATTAATCGAAAGCTTTATATCTGAAGGTGTTGATTCACGGAAAAAAATCCGCTGGTACTGAATACTCAACGAAATTGAATCTCGCGTAGCATGCACGCTTCAAGCGTATCGGGCCCATGAATGATGAATCTGCCCCAGGAATTTGACTACAAATTGGATGAGGCAGTCTGAATAATCCAACATTGATTTTTTGAGGTCCTTTGGAAATTGCTCGCGAATTTTCTTTTAGATTGAGCGTTTTTTAGTAGGTTTTTTTCGTGGTTGTAAGTGATATTAACTTACTCAAACACTCGCGGTTTTATAGTGCATGAAAGGGATGATTTTTAAGCTAAATCATTACGTTGTATAAAACAAAGTCATTTCACGCTGTCTGTCTATCTCTATGTGTGTTTAAATCTTTTAAACTAAGCAGAGGATGTTGGTGCGGCTTTTTTTAAACGGAGTGATTCAAGAAGAAGGTATAAATTATTTACTTATAGAAGAAAAAAATTGATAATTAAAGTAGTTTACGATGTCATGTAGTAAATAAGTATATTTTTCAACGCAAACAGAAACTAACGAACTCATTTCCAAATCAGTATAAGGAATTTAAAATAACAACAATTCATTGAATCATTATTCTTAGTAAACAACAATACGATTTGCATGATAAATTTACAAAAAACATGTCATTTAACTATTCACATTTCATTTTTAATTTAAAATTACTGATGTGCATCTATAGAAGTCAACAACCACACAACAAAAACCAAATTTGTCATCGAAACTTAACAATTGATAAAAAACGAATCACTCTGTATACCTGCAATGACCCGAATCAAATTAATACAAATATCCATTCAAAACAAACAAAGGAATGTCACCTTTATGAGTAATAAATAGAGGTTATAATCAAATGGAATATAATTCAAATACGACCTATTACAACTGAAGAGTGCAATAATTATGAAAGTTCAAACGTATGGTACACAATGACAATCCAATTATTTTTAACTCGACAAATGAAATGATTTTAATAAATTCAATTATTTCGATACACATGTGAAAGTATTGGGTTAAATTAATATTTTAACTTTCGACTTTAGGTTTCTAAAATTATTTTTAAAAGATTGATGAAAACTAACGATTATCTTGAAGAAATCCTTGAGAGTAGATCGTAGAGCTGTCCCGCAAAATCCCTGGATATTACAGATGTCCATAAGCGACAGTAGTGTAGTGTACCAACCCATTATTGCCCACTGCTGGGCTCACGTCTCCTCAGAAGAGGGATGCGACAGTAACCACTTATTATCAGATTGACTATTCGCTCATCTTTCTACATAGTAATAAAAAATCTCAATTATAATCAATCGTGTTTTTTTTAAAGTTGTATTAGTCAGGAGTTTTCTTAATTAAGTGTATTTGATGAAAATAGAAGTGAAAAATTTGGAAAATATTTTTTTTCTAATTTCTCAACTTCAAATTACAAATCACATTGGCTCGCCAACGTCTAGTCATAATAATCAGTTTTTCATATTAGTCGACCGTCATTCATTTGTTTTGTACGTGTGTTGGACGTTGGCGAGCCATCGTAAAAACGCGAGATTACATATTCTACATCAAATATTTGCATACAAGGTAAAGTATTAAAGGGAGCTTGCAGACGTCTCGAGGCACAGATAAGGGAGGTATCAAGCAAGATTGACGCCGTAAGACAATGTCACGTGTTATGCAAATCGGCGCGGATAAGTTTCGCGGAGTTTCATGCACGGTCGCTTCAGAGAGTCCTTTGTGTTGTGACCATGGTGTTTTAGAAAAAAGGTTATGTTTGCTTCAAAGTAGAACTGCATTTGTAATTGTTTTGGTACCTTTTTAATTTCGATGTCTCTTGACGGGAGTTTGATTGTTTTCGATGTAACTTAGCCAAGATTATTTTGAAAAAAAAAATGCAAGCAGAAATCGTTTGTCTGATAGTGCTAAAGAAAATAGCTAAGAAACCGTCTCAACGGCAGTTTCTGATATAATTGTGAGAACTTATGAATGTAACAACAAAAATGACGATGAACTCAAAAGGTCGTCTATTGATAAGGGGTTATCGAAAGGCGTCCCGACAAAAGACGTTGATATAAACATGTAAAACATGCCAATTTATAATGATTACATATTTACATTAACTGTTTTATGTCTTGACTCTTTTAAAAGATATAGGTGCATTAGTTAAGAAAATAATACTTTTTTTTAAATACTAGATTTATGATCTATTTTAGGATTTTCGTTGAGAACTATCTATCCTTTTTAGATATTTATTTTTTTAGTTATACGTTAGGCAAATTAGGTCGTAGGTAGGACCTTTTAGTGTCCCCTGACATTCCAGAAATCCATGAACAATGGTAACCACTTTTTTTTTAATTCCAAGATAGACAAACGAGTCTGCGGCCCACCTGATGGTAAGCGATCACCGTTGCTCATGAACCTCTGCAATGCCAGGGCAATGCCGTTATCTATCACCACTTATGATCAGGTGACCCGTAGTCTCGTCTGTCTACATGTAAATAAAATTTTCATTAAATTCCCTATTAGTAAATTTGTCACTCCATAAACCGTCGCCAGTAATTCTGAAGGCCCATTATTCTCATCGTGATGTAGTCACCCCATTGTATGCGAAAGTTTTGACTCTCCCGCGAGTTGCTTTAAAAATTCAAGCTCCAAGTGACGGTGCAGAGTGAGTCCCTATTAACATTAAGCAAGTCACTTCTGAGACCTCTCAACTCGGAAAACTTGGGATTGTTCTCGAAATTCGACACCGGGCCCTTGTTCACTGAGAATTTTTGCGTTGAAATTTGAAACAACCGTAAATTTTACTATGTCTTCCTTTTATGTATTTAATGAATCTTGGGAGGCATAAAAACATCATGTTTCTCTTGGCGAATCGGAGTTTTGGTGTACCAGGAAAAAAATATTTTGGGTATATTGTAATTTTTGATGACACAACGACTTTGAGGATGCAATTTATTTTGGTCCCTTTACTGAACTTTCGTTGACATTGTTTTAGAATATATTTTTAACTTAAATCCTTCGTCACACACCATAAGGAGGTACTAAATTTGTCTGTATGTATTTTATTGTTAAAACACCAGTAATCTTAATATTCAGCACAATTCATACACTACAAAAAAGCCTAGATGATCACCCCATCATAAACACCAAAACAAACTGCATTGTTCATCTCATTAAAACATACGAGATAAAAAAACGTAACCGCAAGCTGGTTCATATCATACAAAAACGGCGCGTGCTCAAGTAAGCGAGCATCCTGTGCCTTTGTGTTCGCATGTTTGTTCGAGCGTGAACACGTGTCTTAACGTATGTCTTGAGTTTGCGAAATATAGACGCAATTATTTCGAGGTTGACTTTGTCTATAGTTTGGTAGGATTTTAATTGATGAACTGTTTCAATCTGCAATTGTTGCTGGACTTTGATCTCCTCAGTAAAAGGATATCTGATATGCGGGTTTCCTCTCGCTATTTTTTTCCACCCTTTTTAGTTGGTGATATTATTTTCAACTACACATATGCCAATAAGGTGTAAACCCATGACTTCACAGAAAGCAAACAAGGTAACCTCTTGGCTACCACGTTTTTTATTGCAAGACAGATAAACGAGCTTACAGCCCACCTGATCGTAATTGGTTACCGTCGCTCATGAATCTCTGCAATGCCAGGGCATTGAGGGGCCGTTATCTATCACCTACACATACAGGACTTTTCATGAACCTCACTTTTTAACTATGCGATAAATAAACCCGAATTACCGTTAATTGAGGCCAAAACTGTTCTTTTAACATAGAATAAGCTATCATTGTTTAAAGTACTTTAAAATAACGGTAGTATCTACAATAGAGTTCAAAGAACAATATGGCGTCTTGTTATCTTCCTATCGTCACGGATTGTGAACAAAACCTGCGCACGCGTCGCCTCCTCGTCACACTCGATGCCTTTAATACATATTAATATATTCTTTCTCTTTCTTTCTTCAAGAAATGGTATATAGACATCCTGCTCTATCGTTGAATTAATTAGTGCCACGTGCCTACACATTCGGTGTGCAGATGTTGCCTTTACTGGTCTACTTTTAAAATTATAGTGTTTTCATCGTTACCAAGTTTTTGTGTAGGGTAATAGTCTCTTCTGAGGGAATGTAGGAATCATTATCAATATTCTTTTCCTTTATTCATTAACTTCAATCAAGCTGAGTTTAAGTTCTACTTCAAAAAATTCATCGGGTTTAGTTTTTACATCATGGCTCCACCTGGCCGATAAGTTCCCCATACGGCACGTGGATTATATTTCAAAATCCAAATGTTGAATTTTATTTAAAACTGTGTCCAAGGTGATGGAAAAAGATATATGGACTTTGAGAAATGTGATTTTGAAATTACGAAACTTTGCTTAAAATAATTGAACTAACATAACATGGTAACAACTTTTAATATGATACTTAAACAAAAAGTAAGTATAACATATCAGTTCAATTATCATCTATAAAAAAACTTGAGAGGTGTCAAGGGACACCCGGATGGAACGAAGTTCCTTTCGATTAAAAGATATCTTTTTTTTCTATTTTTTTTTAACGCGCGATAAGGAACGTGTTTTAAAGATTTTGATCACAGCACCATCTAGCGATAATCATCTAAAACAAAAAAAATGTCGTGACAACTTTTCGTAAGAATTTTTCCCGTCTAGCCCCCTTTCTCAACGCGCGATCAGGAACTTCGTTCCAATAAAATATTCCAAAGAATACACTAATAATTGCACATCTATGAATAAGTATTGCACCGGCCGTTGCTCTTGCGTTCCACTTCGGTGAACACCCCGTCGGTCACGGATGCTGAACGTATGCACTTTATGATTCATATCCTTTGTAAAAAATATGAATTTATTATACTGTTGAAGAACTATTCTCTAGAACTTGTTGTCTAGATTGGACTGAATGGATGGCTGTGATATCAAAAGCGTGATGATGGCAATTAACTGGCATGCTTGTGCCCTATGGGTAGAAACAAATATATAGACGTTATAAACTGTTATGGTGGTGCTAAAAACGATGAAGGAAAACATCGTGAGGAAACCTGCATGTCGGAAAAGGGTTCTAAAAATCCTTTGAAGATATGTGAAGTCCCCAATCCACACTGGGCAAGCGTGGTGGACTATGCCTAATCCCTCTTCTGCGGAAATCTGAGCCCAACAGTGGGCAGTAATGGGTTGGTACAGGTACAGGTACAAGTGCTTATGTATATAATCTTATACAGGGTAATTTGCTAATGACATATTGAAGGTTATGATAGTTGATGATCATATATGACCAGAAATATATTATAATCAAAGAATATGGTAGCCTTAGTCCTATCTGACTATAAAATCCAAATCAATATCCAAAAAGATTAAACGACTACCACCAGACCACAAGCGACGATGATAGCAATTAACCGGCGTGCTTGTGCCCTGTCAATCATATATTATGGGTTGGAATTGATATATAGATTGTATAATCTGTTATAGTGGAGCTCAGGTATATCATTATGTATATAAAAGTGTAAAATATATGTAAGGTTATGTTATTCTTCAAAACTATAACAAGAATTGCATGATACAATATTCGCTATGGAAGCGAAGTAGCTGATACTGCTATTTTCATTTTACAATTTATTTTAATTTTTTAATTTTTTTTTTAATTTTCATGCAATTTTACTTAAAGATAAACACATCATGCCTAAGGTAGAAACAACATAATCCATCATTTATAACAATATAGGTATTCAGTAAAATTAATAAAATAAAATACAATTATCAAGTTACAACTTCTTCTTCTTCAAACGAGGCTTAAGGGGAGGTTACATGGAAATAAAAAAAAAACACTGAAAATTGAAAAAAAAAAAATATATATATATATATATATTTGATTGATTAATTATAGTACTTAAATTAGAATTAAGTACATTTGGGTCAAGATCAATAAACTTGCATATTAAAAAGAAAGAAAAACATATTATTAAAATTTTTACCATCTAGTATGTAAATAGCAGGCAATTAATTACAAAGATGGAATTAAGCACAATAAATTATAATAAGATTAAAAATTGATAAAATAAAACATAACAAGCAAATAATTTTAAGAACTTACACATTCAGTGTCCATGTCATTTTTAGTAATAAAATACTATGATGTGAAAACAATTTATTTACAACGACAAATCAAACCAATACCATCAACAACATCAAAGATCAGCATCGACTTCCATTTTAATTTTATTAAACATCCCCAGAGCACCCTTTACGTTATTAACGAAAGTAAAATGTTTGACGTAAAAAGGGCCGTAAAGAATCCCCGGAATTGATGGGAACCACGAAACAATATTCGCCTGGATTCCTTTTCCCGATAAAATGATGTTTCCGGCAGGACGGCCTAATGCGTCCTGGTATCCCCTCAATTTTCTACCGGATTATATTCTGTGGAAGAAAAAATAAAAGCAACGTTTTATCAAAACATTGGCGCGAAACAATTCTCGAATTGTGCAGAAAATTTACAACGGTATCCAATTTTAAGTTGTTAAGAAGAGTTTAGGTTTGTAATGCTGTTTGTTGGTCTGAATGAGATGGTCAAACGAATACTATCACCGGTTCTTAAACGTTGAAAATAGCAGAAAAATATTATATAAAATTAAATTAAGTAGTCATTACATTATGCAAGTAATTAGTGTCAGTGTAGTTTAAAATAAAAAAAAACTTTAGAGGTGTCATGGGACACCCGAATAGAACGAAGTTCCTTTCGATTAAAAGATATCTTAAAAAAATATTTCCTTTCGTAACGCGCGATAAGGAACATGTTTCAAAAGATTTTGATCACAGCGCCATCTAGCGATAATCATCTAAAACAAAAATAAGGAACATGTTTCAAAAGATTTTGATCAAAGCGCCATCTAGCGATAATCATCCAAAACAGAAAAGTGTCGTGACAACTTTTCGTAAGATTTTTTTCCGTCTAGCCCCCTTTCGATAACGCGCGATAAGGAACTTCATTCCAAAACTTCGTTCGAATAATATTAAATTATTTAACATGAAAACAGGGTCGATTATAAATAGGGAAAAGATAAGTTGAAAATGGGTAACACAAAAATAATGAAATGTAAGCAGCCCAACCAATGCGCCATCATATATCAACTGGATGTTTTCATAATTCTGCGTACCTTTATTTGATGTCCATTACTGTCGTTACAACGATACAAAATCACTTTAAATACGCCTGTATATTTATACAGAACAACGTGACATGTACTTTCAATAAATCTAGTCTTTTCAAACGCCAAAAGCATTCCTTTCGCCATATTTTTTCTATCATTTTCCGAACCACAAACGGCTAACCCCAATAGAATTGAACAAAACCAAAAAAAACAATTTTGTAGAAGCTAAACGAAAGCACGTGGTCAGCGAAGCGAAATCGTCCCGGGAGTCATGCGGTACTCATATTATTGATTTTACCTACACGTGGTGGGGTTTAATTTTTTTTGTCCCCAAATTCCAACCCCGGGGCCGAACGTTGGATGTTATTGGTCAAGGGTTGCCAATTTGGTTATTTGCTGAAAAACTGGGAAAATTTATGTTTATTGCTTGTGATCTGACTTTTGACGTAAAGTATAGCATAATTTAGTATTATTTACAATTTGAGTGTAGTTTTCTATAATTAATTATCTAGTAGAGTATTGAGTAGTTAGTGAGTAGTAGGAGAGTTATATGTGATGAAGACGGGTGTGTGTTATTTTTTTTTTATGGACTATGGTATGTGGGAGTTGAATCTTACTAAAACCTCCAACCGCTCACACTCAGCGTCCGACCCCGGTTGAGGCCAGAACTCAGCACAGGGTTGTGTGGGATGGCGCGACGCGTTACGCACTGCAGCACACTTTCCCGTCGCGCCCCGGATATGTGTTGTAAGAGGAAGTTAAAAGTGGGATCTGTATCTACCTAATAAATTTAGGAGTAAGAATGATGTGACGAGAAAATTGGCGTGATTTAGATACATAATGAGGATGTAAATTTTGAAAGTAGATGTAGTAGATGGATGTAAGAAGTAAGGAAGCTTCAATAACGGATGTATGGACTATGAGAAAGATGATTTAAAAATTTGTAACATAAGAGTAGAAAAAAGAGTAATGATAAGAGTATTGAGAATTTAGAACATTGTTGCATACGATAGAAATAATTCATTAGCAAAAATTGGGAGTGAAGAAAATAAAATTAGATTAAACATATTTCGTCGCCTCAGTGCTTGTTTGGCCAATCTGACATTTTTTACGAAAATTACTTTTTAATGCAGTATTATAAAGAATAAAATTTCCATCTGACTGATAAAATATTTTTTTTAAATATTCAATTCTAAAACAATAAAAATCTCATTGCAATTTTTTTCTCAACACGGCACTTAACGAAAATTCCGTGCTTGTTTGCTGTCTCCTGTAAAATTTGCTCGAGTGCAGATTGGCCAAACAAGCACTGAGGTGACGATTTGTTATAGAAATCCGCACTTTATCAGCCTTCAAAAGCTTTAAATTTTTATACAATAACATAAATTGGCAACATTTACTTACGAAAAAAAGTTCATACGCATGATAGATTGTTTTTCTGTAAATAGCCGCGGGTAGACACGTTCTCATATTTATATAAACGGAAAACGGTGTATCGAGTGGAATTGTAATATGTGATTTTAGGCGATATTTTCTTACAATCCATAAATAAATCTTGCGACAGTGGTTTTAGGCTTGAGTATTGAATTATTCATAATGTTTTGAGATAAACAAAGCTTTCCTAAATGGTTAGAACGTTTAACTCTGTATTAATGAATTTATCATGTACTTTCATGCATTTTCAACGGGTTCTTACCACGATATTTAATTAATTGAGTTGTCTCGATATTTCAACGTTGTTGCAAACTTCATGATCACGAGAAGACTGGATACTGCGGGTTGATTTAAGAGCAAACAAATCTGTCTACCCTCTTTCTCGTTCGCTTTTGGGTAGTACCACTGGAACTCGAACTCACATCACGACACACCACACTCACTGTATGAAAGTATTATATTAAACCGCGGGTGTCTGAATAAGTTTTATCATGTACTTGCTCAACGCTTTCAATTTATCCTGTTAGAAGAAATTCTTTTAAGACATTATAGCTTTTGGCTCCTTCTATATTTCTCGGAATACCTAATAAATAGCAAGAGCCAACTTCAACTTAAATATTTACACTAAACTAATAGAATCATTTTTTTTTATTGCAACGTAGGCAAACGAGCTATCGGCCCACCTGATCGTAAGCGGTTACCGTCGCTCATGGACCTCTGCATTGCCAGAAAACATTGCGGGGCCGCTACCTACGGCCTACCCTTAAGGATTCTCTTCAAGCTTCGTTTGAAGAAGGACAAGTCATAGCGCTCGGGAAACACCGAAGAGGGGAGCTCATTCCATAGCCGGATGGTGCGTGGCAAAAAAGTATTCTTAAAACGGACCGTGGATGACCGCGGTGGTTTCAAATAATATGGATGAACTCCACCTCGACGACGGGTGGTGCGATGATAGAAGGGATAGAATTACTGTTATAAGTTCTGTTTGCAATAAGTTCACATCTCATCATTCAAAAGTGGTTGAGAGCAGGCGAAGATTTAGTGGCGTAAAATGGGAGAGGCATATGACCAACAGTAAAAGAATAATATTAGATAATTTAATGAAAGTACACATATAACCCATTATTGATATTAATTTGAAACGTAACCAAAGTAATATTAAGGTTTTTAAAATAAAACCTAGACACGTTTTGTCTTGTACTACACTGTTGCATATTTAAAATTTTCATTTCCCACAGGTGTCAGTTCAGTCCAAATCATAAACATGAGGGTGCCAGATATAATCCAATACGGAACCAAGGAGAAGGTGACCCTGGATTGTGATTACGTGACGAACAACGTCACTGGATTGGTCGTTAAATGGTTCTATATGGACCGCGCTACTACTATCTACCAATGGATACCGCCTCAGAAGCCTCAGGCTTTGGGGATGTTTAAGAATAAGGTAATTTGTAGTTGCTTGTATACTTGACTTAGATCTTAAAGTTAACGCTATCTTTTGTTCTATATATTCGACCTTTTAGTTCAATTTTATCACAATCTTTATATTTTGGGTTCTCCCGAGAATCGATTTGTTGGAACGAAGTTCCTTATCGCGCGTTATCGAAAGGGGTCTAGACGGAAATTCTTATGAAAAAGTTGTCACGACACTTTTTTGTTTTAGATGATTATCGCTAGATGGCGCTGTGATTAAAACCTTTTAAAACAATTCCTTATTTCTTTAAATGGTTAATGCTAGATGGCGCTGTTATCAAAATATTTCATAAAACAATTCCTTATTTTGTTTTATATGATTATCACTAGATGGCGCTGTGATCAAAATTTCCTCGCTAATTAATCGAAAGGAACTTCTTTCCATCCGGGTGTCCCTTGACACCTCTCAAGTTTTTTTTTATTCGGAAAGGTTTTGTGAGGGTTCTTAAAATAGTTCTTTAGTGGGTTTATCCTTATAAGTATCTGTCATTACAAAGTAGACCGTTTTTCATCAGATGACACACTAATTCATCCACTGTTAATGAAAATTCATTATATTTTCATACAATCAAAATGGTTTTTTCAGCTAGACCTGACCTACAAAGTTTCTCATAATCCATATACCATGCATCGAGCTCTAAGGATCACGAAGTTGGATCCCGAATTAACGGGAAACTACACCTGCGTGGTGTCCACTTTCTTAGCCGAAGACGAGAGGACCAAACCGATGACTATATTTGGTAAGTTTAATGAGATAATCCCTACTAATATTATAAATGCTAAAGTTACTCTGTCTGTCTGTTACGCTTTCCCGCTTAAACCTCTCATCCGATTTTGATGAAATTTGGCACAGACAATCTTTAGACCTTGAGAAAGAACATAGACCTTTTAATTGAAAGTGACGCAGACGAAGTTACGCGGGCCTGCTAGTTTTATATATTGTACTTCTAGATTTAAATAAATCAACTCAAAAACGGTTAAAACGAGTAAGCACACCACCGCATTTGCGAAAACCTATCGACTAATAAGACAGATTTAAAAATACTTATGATATACGCTGAATCCTAATACTTAATCTAAATAGCTTATTTGTATAGATTGAAGACATTCTACATTAGTCTTATATGCTTAAAACATCGTGACCTTTTATCTATAAAAAACTTGAGAGGTGTCATGGGACACCTGAATAGAACGAAGTTCCTTTCGATTGAAAGATATCTTATATTTTTTTTCCTAACGTAACGCGCGATAAGGAACGTGTTTTAAAAGATTTTGATCACAGCGCCATCTAGCGATAATCATCTAAAACAAAAAAGTGTCGTGACAACTTTTCGTAAGAATTTTTTCCGCCTAGGCCCCTTTTACAACGCGCGATAAGGAATTTCGTTCCAAAACTAAGCTGATATCATATATTTAAATCCAGGAATTGTCATGCTATCTTATCCCTCCTTCAAAAAGCCTGAAACACCTTATGGTCAACAAACAGTAATATCACATCCAATTAACTCAGACGTTATTTCTTTTACGAGGACATTCACGTCGGTAATAATATAAATTAGTAGCCTCTTTACCGTAATTGAACTCATTCAATTAGAAATTAATCCTTTGATCATATTACGGGATAAAGCTAACCGAGATATATAATATAGTCAGTAGAATATATACTCTATTTATAATAATAAAATATTTCATTTTACCAGCATAGCACAAAACTGCTAAACAGATTTTTATCAAAAGAATATGAGATAAGGTTCAAAGTGTCTGCTTCCCAAAAAAAAGAATCATTCAAAACGGTTCATAAACAATAATTCAACTCACAGTTAGTCGTGAAATCTTGTCTTTTAAATATGAATATTTTTATCTGGTGGCCTGTATGTAGGTTTGCAAAAAAAATACACAGTAACTATGTTTCTAGTGAAGTCGTGGTGGCCGAGTGGTCGAAGCGCTTCCTTCCGTACGGGAGGTCGCGGGTTCAAATCCAGCCGGCTTGTACCTCTAAATCTAAATGTGAAACAGATTTATGTGCAATTTTTCACAACACCACTGACTATAAACGGTGAAGGAAAACATCGTGAGGAAACCTGCATATCGGAAATGGGTTCAAAAAATCCTTTGAAGATATGTGAAGTCCCCAATCCGCGCTAGGCAAGCGTGGTGGACTATGCCTAATCCCTCTCCTGAGGAGACTTGAGCCCAACAGTGGGCAGTAATGGGTTGGTACAGATACAGATGTTTCCAGTAGTTATATTTATCTCAGTATCATATCAACTGAAAACCGAAGTAAAAACTGAGTAGAAAAAACTGAACAGTATCGTACTTCATGGAATTAACTGCATGTTCAAAGAACAAACCCTGAATACTCTGGTACGAGAACCTCGCATATTTCCTTCTACAAATTAAATTTTGTAATTTAATTTTTATGCTGTCTTTCCAGTCTGTATTATGATAAGGATGGTCACATGTTCATAGGGGACAGCGGGTTTTAATTATTTTAAAATATCTGTGTTCTTCAGTCCAAAAAGTAGCCTTAAATATCTTAAATTTGTAATAACCATTGACTAGGTAAATAAATTTCAATAGGTAATCGTAACATGCCAGCGTGGGTGATATGGGTCCGTACAGTAAAGTTTTCGGAAAATACCTCTTTTCCGTTTAAAAATTTGTCTATTGATGACCAATGATAAAACTATCCAAATATACAAATGCTATTTTTAATTAAAAACAAAAAATATCGCTTGTATTCTAATCGCTCGTATCCCAGCTGGTTCGTAAGTAAAGTTGCGAGATGTATTATCAGTTCCATCTCACCACTAATGTGCATTATAGCTGTCACATTCTCATCATCATCATCAGCCTATAGACGTCTATTGCTGGACACAGGCTTCTCCCAACCTTCTCTACAATACTACCTGCGGTACCTACACACGGTGACCTCCCGTGATCTTGACCTTATCGTCGGTCCATCTTGTGGGAGTTCTTGCCAGTTCGTGGCCGTAGAACTTTTGCAGAACTTTTCGGCTCCATAGACCATCCGTCACATTGTTCTAATATTTATTTTTATTAAAAACAAAACGCTATCGCCTATCCACCATACGTTACCAGCTAGGTCGTAGGTAAAGTTCCGAGATGTAATATCCGTTCCGTCTCAACTCGCAACATAGGTGCACCACTGATGTGCATTATAGCTGCTGTTACAATGTCTGTTACTTGTGGTATTGTATAACAGCTTGCTGTCATGAGTTATGCATTATTTGATGCAGTTTTGTATTGAGATTTTTTCATGTGTTGGCTTATTTAAATTGGTTAAATCTATTGGGTATTTATCATCATCATTGGCTTTAGACGTCTACTGCTAAACATTATGCCAATGCCTCTCCAAAACCAAGATCCAAACACCGCTCTAGCAGTGGCGAAGTGGTCAATTTCTTAGAGAGGGAAGCAGAAACAAGAAATTAATTTCTTGATAAATCCTTGATGCCAGCTTTTGATAGACTAATATCGAAGGGGAAGCCGATAGAAATGGGGTAATATAGAGCCTTTGCCACTGCCGGCTCTTGCACTGTTTGTAATCATTAGATATTTCATACGATCCTGACCAGTTCACCGATCTAATTCATCTTCATTTTGTGGAAGATCTACCCACACTGCACCTACCGATCATGGCCGTTTCGTGCACTACGTTCTAAGAGATAACTTTTACTGGATTAAATTAACGACGATTAAAAATAACTAACCTTAAATCTTACTCGTGATTAAAATCAAACTTATCTTACTTTAACAATCCCTTATAGACCGTCAACAAGAATAAAAACAAAAAATCTAAATTCAAAATCACTGAATTATCCAAGAGCTTCATAACAGCTGTCAAACTCACTATCTTCTAAGTACAAAGCTCTCGACCAAGCACAAATCCTCTTAACATCCACAAACACTAATGGAAAACATAGACTTTACTTAAAAGAAAAAGAAAGATAGATTTTAAAGCTATTATTTAATCCAAGTTATCCTTAATGGCGAGCTGAAACAAAGGACTGAGCTAATGGAATACAAATGGCTATTTTGCTTATACGGTAAGCCCATCAATATTAGGACGAAAATATACAAAGATGTTGAATCAATTGAAGGGATACTTTTTTGAAATCCCCATTTAGAAATAAAATTATTATTTCTCAATATTATGAAACTTTATCATTCTTGTTGGTGTCAAAAGGCTACCATCAGTAGTAGTACCTAGTAGTAAACAGTACTAGGCGTGCGTAAGCGTTTTTGTTTTTTTTTTGTTTTAGTTGGAGGAAATTACCGGATCCCCACCCGCCCCGCGGGTATGTGGGAGTTGAACCTCACTAAAACCACCAATCGCTCACTTTCAGCGTCCGAACCCCGGCTGAGGCCAGAACCCAGCTCAGGGTTATGTGGGGTGGCGCGACGCGTTACGCACTACGGCACACTTTCCCGTGGCGACACCCCCGTGCGTAGGCGTAGCGACAGTATGTGCATTCCGCGTATTTTTCGAACAATTTGACAGGTTTTCAATAGTTTTCATACATTTTTAACATATCCTACTACGCATTACGACGCGTACAGCATAAGCAGTGTATTTTTCGCCTTACGCGTAACAAATAAATATAATATAGACACGAACATACTTAAATATAATAATACCAAGATCTCGAAAACAACGTTGAGCCGAAGCTGTTGACTTCCACCATAAATCGAACTCGGGTACTAAAAGGCAGGGTCACTGACCAACGACCTCAACAATATCATGTAGCTATTCCAGTCAAAATAATTATCAACGTCAAGCTCTGTATCCATTACCAGTCGCGTGTCCACAAACCGTTGGATGTTCCTAAAACATGCTCGTCCCTAACTACTGAAATTTGGAACCTGTTCCATGAAAGCGATAAAGTGCTTTACAACTTTTCATACATTTATTCCGCATAATGAATACTGATTTACGATTACAATTAGATGTATTCCAAAAACCTATTTTTTTTTTTTTTAGTTGAAGGTAATATTTATATAGTTGGAGAATTGCCCGGCTGAGGCCAGAACCCAGCACGGGGTTATGAGGGACGGCGCGACGCGTTACGCCCAAGGCACTCTTTCCCGTCTTACCGCCCCCTCCGGACGCTGAACCGGCATCCGCCGGCGATACGGCTCTCTCGGTCGGCGGGCTTTCCGAAGCCCGCCAAGATGGGACCGCATGTAACTCTGCCACGGGATACCCCGCTGGGTCAGAACCAGCGTGGGTCGGGGAGCGCGGTCTACCATCCCCTAAAGCACATTTGATGATTACTAATACTGCTGCAGTACTCATACTGAGATAAAAATACCGAGAGGAAACGTATTTATTGGAAAGGGATCCCAAAATTCTTTAAAAAGAACCCAATCCTATGCCTGACCCCTTTACTGAGACATAGGCCATAAACCTTCTCCAAACCTCGCCACAATGACCAGACCTTCATTGCATCCAGGTTTCCAGGTCGTCTGTCAGCCTTGTTAGAGATCTGTCTACGATATATCTACCGGTTCGTGGCCGTGACTCTAGAACTGTTCACCCCTATCGTTCTTCATAAAACATGCCCGTATCCAGTGACGTGCATGCATATTTAAGTCAGGGTATGCAGAAATATAAATCTGAGTAATTTTCCACATATTTATGTCCTATAACCAATTTATTTTAACTTTTACGCTAAAGGTGTGCAAATTATAGTAATTAAAAGTGTATTTTGGTTAAATATACAACGTTTAATCGTTTTTGTTACAATTTTTAAGCAAATTTGAAATGATAGGGTATGCAGTACGTATTTGCTTGTATGAACTGCACGCCGCTGCGCGTATCAGTATCTATCAAATCAGCCCGTATCTGACTAAAACTTACTAAAGACTTTCCCATCCTGACGATCAAAAGGATTTTTGCCTAAACTGTCAAGTATGACCAAGTATTTTATGTTATTGTTCATTTCTTTATAGTTCCTGAAAGAAAATTCGACATGATCCAGGACCGTTTGGATGAAGACTATTTAAATATCATCTGTTCCGTCGAAGGAGTTTACCCTAAGCCGGATCTCAACATATTAGTTGGAAACAGGTAAGACTTGACACATTATAGCCTGAGAGCTAGTTCCAGTTTTTGGATAGGTATTTGAGGCAAGATGAAAATTTAGTCCATTGTTCTCCTGATATACTCCAACTCGGAACTGTAAACCTGGCTGCTGAGTAGCGGGGCTAAATGGATCCCTATACACTATACTCAAATACGTGCCCAAATACGGACCAGCGTTGCAGTACCACGGTACTGTAACATAGCTGAGCCGACAACCTTTTCCAAGCATGTTAATTATATTTAAGTTCAATTGTAATCATTTGTATTGCTTGGAATAAATGTTTTTATTATTATTATTATTTTACCCAAAAATTGGCAATAGTTCTCGAGCCAATAGTATTTTTAGTATGTACTAGCTGACTTGCGCAACTTCGTCTGTGTCACGAAGATGTGGTTATTTTCGACATGATGTCAAAAATATCTAAAAAAATGTCTAAAAAGTTGGCGAGCCAATATAGAAAAGCCACAATTTGGCTTTAAAGAATATCCCAAAATTAACACAGATAGTCGATACCTATTGAAATAACTAAATCAACAACTACAATGTACACAAAATGACGATTGAATCGAAGTAAATTTATCGCATTAAGTATTACAAGGAAACTTGGTCGTGCCGGAGGTTCGTGAATAATATCGAATGCTAGTCTGGACTTCCGTTCGTTGGAAACATACGTACGTAATTTATGGTAGGAAACGCGGCGTTTTAAATTAAATGTTATAAAATAAAATTATTTTTATTTATACTTACATTATACAATAATTTATCACACGAATGTTTTTGAATTGTCAGTTATCTTAAAATAAAATCAACTATAAAACATACACATAGTATACATACGTGTACAGCAAATACATTCATTTCTTAGTTCAAGTTAATAGTTTGGCTGAAGACAGTCTTGATATCCTATAAGTCGTTTGATTCATGGCTTTGTTACTTAAAAGTATGAATAACAATAAGAAATTTATTACAAAAATTATAGCGATTGGCGGTAATACTGTAGACTGGTAGAATCAATAATTTAATATAATTATTAAAAATAAATAAAATAAAAGCCACGTTTCGCACCATTATACCCATCCATATAAACACTTGCACCTTACGAGTTTTAGTCCAAATAATCTGAATACTCTCGAAAGTTCTCTAACAAGCAGTAATCCGAACTACCGGTTTCGTATGCCCGACGGACTAGACTTGAATTGTTCAGATAAATACTATTTTATGAAAATTTGTGTTTTAGTTTAACAATACGATAGCTATTTCGATGAACTTATTCAGACACTCGCGGTTTTCTATAATACTTTCATGCATTTTCAACGGGTTCTTACCGCGATATTCAATTAATTGAGTTGTCTCGATATTTCAACGTTGTTGCAAACGTCATGCTCACGAGAAGACTATCGTAATGTATGATAGCGAGACAACTCAATTAATTAAATATCGCGGTAAGAACCCGTTGAAAATGCATGAAAGTATTTCGATGAATTTCGCAATAATATCGGAAAAGTCCTGTATAGTATAGTGGCGAATAGTATAGTTTTTAGGTAGGGAAGCCGATCTAATATTTTTTTTAAATCTAATATATATTATAAAGGCGAAAGTTTGTATGGATGTTTGTTACTCTTTCACGTAAAAACTACTGAATGGATTTGAATGAAACTTTACCACAATATAGCTTATACATCAGAATAACACATAGGCTACAATTTTTGATAATACGGGACGAACCTGAAGTCTACGCGAACGAAGTCGTGGGCAAAAGCTAGTATTCAATAATTCGTACGATTTCTTAACAATATTCTTAGTGTTGTTTATAATAGATACGCAATCACGTAAACTTATTCAAAGGGAAGCCTATAGGAATGGGTTTGTATAGACACTTCGTCACTAATGGGTAATGCCCTGGAATTGGAGAGGCCCGTGAGTGACGGTAGCCATTTACTATCTGGTGGGCTTTAGGTTTTTTGTAATTTTAATATCAACGAGTCCCATGTGAAACTTATATTAATGAATGATGAAGTAGCTGACGTCAGTACACTAGAAGACTAGCAGTTAACACATTCTTCAAAACGATAAGCAAAAAACATTTAGCAATTTCCGAGCTATGACTTGTCCAAACGAGATTTGAAGAGAATCCTTGAAGGCAGTGCAAGTGTTTCCAGCAACGTTTAGGACCACCATTTTTTTTTATTGCCACGCAGGCAGACGAGCTAACGGCCCACCTGATCGTAAGCGGTTACCATCGCTCATGGACCTCTGCATTGTCAGGAGACATTGCGGGGCCGCTACCTACGGCCTACCCTTAAGGACTCTCTTCAAGCCTCGTTTGAAGAAGGACAAGTCATAGCGCTCGGGAAACATCGAAGAGGGGAGCTCATTCCATAGCCGGGTGGTGTGTGGTGGTCATTTTGACGGGTCTTAACTGACAAAATTGGATTTTTAATTTCATTGCATTACAATGTTCAAACTTTGCAAAGATACTCGCTCTCATTCTCTGCTAAACATTCCCCTATGCCTATGCGTATGCCTATGCCCATTTCCCTATGCCTGGGTCATTATTTTATTTTTTTTCAACAGATTACTCATAGACGCCAAATCATCGATAAATTTGATAGAAGGTCGATACACAGCATTGACTAGTGCTGTGCTAAGAGTCGATACACTCCCTACTACAGTGGAGTTAATGTGTGAAATGCAGGTGCCTCTTGCCAATTACTATAGTAAGAAGAGAGATCTGTTTTATAGAGGTATGTAAACTATTTATTAAACTAACTATAATGTGTTTGGAACGAAGTTCCTTATCGCGCGTTATCGGAAGGGGGCTAGACAGAAATTCTTATGAAAAAGTTGTCACGACACTTTTTCTGTTTTAGTTGATTATCGCTAGATGGCGCTGTGATCAAAATCTTTTGAGACATGTTCCTTATCGCACGTTACGAAAGGAAATATTTTTTATAAGATATCTTTTAATCGAAAGGAACTTCGTTCTATTCGGGTGTCCCATGACACCTTTCAAGTTTTTTTTTCAGTTGAAGGAAATCACTGGTATGTTGGAGTTGAACCGCACTAAAACCTCCAACCGCTCACACTCAACGTCCGAACCCTGGCTGAGGCCAGAACCCAGCACGGGGTTATGATGGACGACGCGACGGGTTACGCTCTCGGCACTTCTTCCCGTCGCGCCGCCCCCTATAGTTATAGTTAGACGAGCCAACACCACCACCTGATCGTCAGTAGTTACCGTCGCTCATGAACCACTGCAATGTCAGGGGACACAGCGGAGTTGCTACCTATATTTTAAGGACTTACTTAAGCTGAAGTCTTAATCTTAAAAGCGCATCTGATTTTAGAAATTTGGGATAATTATGAGAAGGTTAGGCTAAGTCGTGGTGGCCGAGTGGTCGAAGCGCTTCGTTCCGTACGGGAGGTCGCGGGTTCAAATCCGGCCGGCTTGTACTTCTAAATCTAAATGTGAAAAATAAAAGGTGAAGGAAAACATCGTGAGGAAACCTGCATATCGGAAAAGGGTTCTAAAAATCCTTTGAAGATATGTGAAGTTCCTAATTCGCATGGGCAAGCGTGGTGAACTATGCCTAATCCCTCTTCTGACGAGGCCTGAGCTCAGCAGTGGGAAGTAATGGGTTACAGGGATACTTATGAGAAGGTTTAGTTTTCGTAAATTGTGCAAATAAATCTTTGAAGTTAAGACTAGTGTATACGATAGCCATCTCTAAAGAAAGGATAATACAATGTTATTTCCTTTCAATTACTTTAAGGGAAAGAGTTTTCTACAGAAAAGGTCTTATTTTACAGGAAAAATCACAAATTTCCATGGTCTGACATTTTTTTTCATTACAATTTGTTCAACTTTACAACTACATAACCAGGAGTTTTTTAATAAAACTTTATATAAATAATACATTTTTGTTTTATCTTTCCAGATCCACCCACTACAACGCCAAAATCACCAAACTCAGCTCACACTCAAAAGGATAATGGTAAATATAAAAACACTATAACATTTACTTTTTCTAAAGAAAATTATAAAATAAAATTGCAATCGGTTATTTTTAAAATATAATATATTTTAATTTTTTTACATAATATAGTTCAAAATATATATATGTATATAATAAATAATGGATATAAATTTAAAAATAAACTTATTAATTAAAATCAGAAATTCAGAAAATTGTTGGATTTATTTCAAAAGGATAGATAACAGCCCCTCATTGCCCTGACATTGCAGAGGTTCATGAGCGACGGTTACCGCTTACCATCACGTGGGCCGTAGGCTCGTTTATCTATCACGCAATAAAAAATAAAATAAAAAATAATAATTTATAAACTTATTACTAATCAATATTTTAAGTATATCATTTTTTGTTTCAGGTTACAGAATATTTTCAACATCTCACCTGATACTATCTCTCGGTTTCATACATTATTTAAGGCTTCAAATAACGTGACAATAATATTAAATAATAAATAATTTATTTTAAAAAAGGGTAGTTAATTTTTCTATAATATAAGTATAAACTGTACCACTTTTTAATTATACTAAATGAAAAGTATATTTTTTATTTTTTAAATTTGCTACGAATACATAAATTACGATGAAAATGTTTACTGAAAATAAATATTTTTCAACTATTTAGTGCCTAAGTGTCAAGCATAACAAATATATAAATTAGACAACTTAAGACGGACATAACTTCTCTATGGCAACCGCCGTGTCAAGACGTCAAAAAATGTTTCAAAATAAATAAATGTAAATAAATTATAAAATATTTAATAATCAGACGATAAAACGATACAATCCTGTAGAAAACTACTGAAATAAAAGTCAGGGAAAAATTCAACCTAAGTATATCAGCCCCTTTGTGAAAATGACAAAAATTACAAAGAAACACAAATATGAGAAGAAACGTCATAAGAGAATGCCGGCGTGTTGCCTTAGCCTGCGCACAATCACCATCCAGAGAAGATTCGTCGCGGTCGTTAGGGGAAGGCAGTAACTCCCCGACGAGCCTCGAAACACCGAGCGACCACGAACCCCGGACAACAAGATCTGCGCGCCGGGGCCGCCCACCGGTCGGCTTGGGGTCAACGCGTCAACATGGCTCGTCTACGGCCCCCGCTACCAGTGGTGCAGTGCGCCAACGCATGAGATGGACCCCAGAGTTAAATAAAAATGTCATGCGGGCGTACTACAGGGCTACGGAGGGAGGAACTAACCTCACTGCGTACCGTTCAAGGTTGCTGTCTATGTTTCAGGTTCTTTGCCCAGCTGTGGACGTCACAGTGCAACGACTCTCGGATCAGGTGCGGGCCATTCAGCGACTAAAGTTACTGGATGAGACTGTACTTGACCGATTGCGCAATGAAGCACTGCCTGCTCCTTCTGAACCACAACCAACACATGTGGTAAATGTCACCGTCACCCAACCTATACCACCAGCGGAGGAGCTTCAGGTGCAGGCATGTGCAAGTATCCAGGACGATGAGCGTTTGAGGAGCGCTCTGGAGGACTCTATTCAAGAGTTTAGGTTTGTTCATCCATGCTCGCGGCCACGTTTACCGCGGTTGCCCATGTGTAAACGCAATGTTTCGCTGGTATTGGCCCTGGACTGCATGTTAAAACCTTACTTTGAGTCGACTGAAGACCTTATCGACACCCACTCGGTTCTGTACTGCGGTGCGGTTGCTGTCTGTCGCGTGGCAGGAGTAAAATTCCCGAACCCGAACCAGACATACCGCCGACATGATGGTAAGCCGCAATGGCAGTGCAGAATCGAGAGGCGCATAGATGCAGCCAGGACCCTTATAGCGAAGCTTATTTGTTTCCAGGCAGGCAACACGCGCCCGCGCGTAATGCGATTCGTCGACCGAGCCTTCGCTGACACCGGTGTCAGCAGGAACGACTACCTGGCTCGTGTCGTCGAGCGTGTTGACTACTGGAAGCAGAAGGTTTGCGCATGGGCGAACCGTATTCGTAGGTATCGAATAAGATCGGAGCGGTACCGCTTGAATAGAGTCTTCCAGAGTAATCAGAAGAGTGTCTACAGAGACTGGGAGGCTTCTCGAGGAAGAGTTACCGATGGACACCCACCAGTTGATGAGGATGTGATGACCTCATTTTGGAAAAATATCTGGTCGGTGCCCATCGGTCACTCCGAGGGGGAGTGGACTGAGACGGTCGGGCGCGCGTGCGAGTCTATTAAAGATATGGACTCCATTACAATCACGCCGATTGACGTAGCTTGTGCGGTACGTTCGGCCCCGAACTGGAAAAGTCCGGGACCGGATGGGCTGCACAGCTACTGGCTGAAATGGATACGCAACTCGCACGGGCGTATGGCTGCTCAGTTTCAACAAGCCCTTGAGTCGGGAACCCTCCCAGATTTCATGACATCGGGAGTCACTCACCTGATATACAAATCTGGCAATACCTCGGACCCTAAAAACTATAGACCAATAACATGCTTACCAACCATCTATAAGCTACTTACATCCATCCTGAGAAACAAAATTCAAATACATATTTCGGCAAATGACATAATGTCACCTTCTCAGAATGGATGTAAGGTAGGATCCCGAGGTACTAAGGATTTGCTCCTCATAGACATGGCCATTACGCAACAAGTTCGTCGAGGCAGAAAGGGAGTACACATGGCTTGGATAGACTATAAGAAAGCGTACGATTCGGTGCCCCATTCATGGCTAATGAGAGTTTTAGAGCTTTATAAAGTACATTCCACGCTACGCTCCTTTCTTAGTTCATGCATGGGTCAGTGGTCTACGTTTCTTCGTCAACCAGGACATGTTGGCTCTCCGGCCTCCCCGAGCTTGATAAGGATAAAGCGGGGTATCTTCCAGGGTGACAGTCTGAGTCCTTTGTGGTTCTGTCTGGCGCTTAATCCTCTAAGTACATTACTTGGAGATTCAACGCTAGGCTACCGACTCAAGAGAGGGGGTGAGCCCATTTCACATCTCTTGTACATGGATGATCTCAAATTATTTGCTACTAAAAAACCAGACTTAATATCTTTACTCAAAATAACCGACAATTTTAGTAAAGCTATTGGAATGGAGTTTGGAGTAGATAAATGTGCGGTCATAGATATACAGAGAGGTAAAGTTGTAAACTCGGAGAGTTTGCAACTTAGCCAGAGTGAGGTGCTTAGATCTCTGTCTGAGTCGGAAACCTACAAATACCTTGGAATGTTCGAAGCTTTGAGTATCGTCGATGCAGATATGAAACAATCGGTGAGGGATCGGTTCTTCGGCCGCCTGATAAAGGTTTTGAAAAGCCTCTTGTCTGGCGGAAACAAAATCCGAGCCTTCAATGGTTGGGTCATGCCTGTACTGACGTACTCCTTTGGCATTCTAAAGTGGACGCAATCAGAACTGGATGCCCTGGATAGAAAAGTTCGGCGACTGCTGACGGCATACAGGATGCACCATCCACGCTCATCTGTTATGAGGCTGTATATACCTCGGAAGTGTGGGGGTCGTGGCATGTTAAATGCCAAGGATCTGCACAACCGAGAGATATACAACCTTCGGGAATATTTCCTAAAGGTGAATGTGGGTATGTACCGTGATGTAGCAGCAGTCGATAAAGGACTCACTCCGCTATCCTTAGCGAACGGGAATTGGCGAGCGCCGAAGGTGATGAGTGTGGCGGATCGCACGGACGTATGGAAGAGCAAGGAACTACACGGTCGATTCTACCGGGCCCTTACGGGTCCCGATGTAGATCAGTTAGCCTCCGTGGCCTGGCTACGATACAGTAACCTCTTCGGAGAGACTGAAGGTTTTGTCTTAGCAATTATGGACGAAGTTATCATGACGAACAACTACCGTAAATATATTCTAAAGGATGGGACGGTCGACATTTGTCGGGCATGTCACCGTCCGGGAGAGTCTATTAGACATATCGTTTCCGGTTGTTCCCGTCTTGCTAACGGCGAGTACTTGCACAGGCATAACCAAGTAGCTAAGATCATTCATCAGCAACTTGCTCTGAAATACGACCTTGTTGAAGCCGCCGTACCTTATTACCAGTATTGGCCTCAGCCGGTTCTCGATAATGGTCATATAACTCTCTACTGGGACCGATCTATTATCACTGACAGGACTATTGCTGCCAATAAGCCTGACATAGTGATAATAGATCGGGATGCGCATCGGGCGGTGCTGATCGATGTCACCATTCCACATGACGAGAACCTTGTGAAGGCAGAAAAAGAAAAACTGCTAAAATATTTGGACCTGGCCCACGAGGTGACCGACATGTGGCGTGTTGAATCGACCATCATTGTTCCGATCGTTGTATCTGTGCACGGTCTAATAGCGAAAAGCTTCGACCGACATCTAGAGAAGCTTTCGCTCCCCGGCTGGGTAAAGGGCTTGATTCAGAAGGCGGTCGTTCTTGACACGGCGCGTATTGTGAGGAGGTTCCTCTCTCTTGAGCCCTGACCACTGATGGCTTGGGTCGTAGACCTCGTCTTCAGTGGGTCTCTGTTTTTTATATTGTATTTTTAAATTTATTTCCTTTGTTAATTTTTTTAAAAATATAATGTAAAAAATAAGTGTAAATAAATATATAGACATATAAATTACAAGCTGGCCCACACAACTTCGTCTGCGTCACAAAAAAAAATCCCGGGTATTTTCTCACCGTTTAAACCTTCCTGGACTTCTACGAATAGTTCAAGATAAAAATAAGCCAAATCGGTTTAGTCGTTCTCGAGTTTTAGCGAGACTAACGAACAGCAATTTTATATATAAGATAAGAAATATCAAAGGTTATTCTATAATAATTGTAAGCACTTAGTAGACAGTAGCATAATCAAATTATATATAAAATATTTTTATACTTTCATCACGTTTAATTATACTTACCGTTGTCAAAAATTTAAGTTTTGACAATAAGTTAAATTTAATTATACACTTTATTTTATATTTATACTTTATTTTTGTAACGTGAATATTTATTTAAATATAATAATATATTTTAATTTAATTTTAATATTAATAATAATATGATGTACTTACTATTTTGTATAATATTAACCAAAGAGTTTTGTAAAGTTGAAGAAATATTTCAAAAACTGTAAATTATAAGAATGTGAGCATTCCAATGTTTCACGTCTAGTCGTTAATAAATATTTTCATACCAAATACTAGTTGTATTATTTATTCAAAATAATCCTAAAAATGTCCATAAAATTAAATAAATAATATAATATTTAAAATATTTTACTAAAAATCAAAAGAACTTTAATAAAAAATGCTCTCCCAAAATAATAACCTACTAAAGTCTACTAGATAGGCCGTAGACTCATTTATACAAGATCGACAAACGAGCTTACCCTCAGCAAACCTTACAGGACTTTCCTTAAACCTCCTTAAAAGACATCTCATAGTGTTCCAAAAACACCATCATACAATAAAAAAAAATCTTTCAAAATAAAAACAATCTGAACATAGAAGTTGTCATAGCCATGCGTTCTGCAACTCCGAACTTAGTTCCGATGACTGAGTGTGATAAACGCACAGGGCAACGTCGAAACTTTGTGCCGGCTCGCCCATAACCGTGATTGCACTGCCAATGGCGCTAGGGTTGACAGCTAGAGGAGAAATATTTTTTCAAATCTCAATATAGGAATTGTCACATTATTTGTAACTCCGAACTTAGTATCTATAAGTGTGAATCTTAGTGTATTAAAAGCAGTGTTGACATTAATGGATTGATTTTTCAATCGCTTGCTTAATTTGATTAATTTTAATCGAATAAAGTTAATCATGATTAAATTAATCGTGATTAAAATTTTAATCGTAATCGAAGTATATTAATCATTAATCGTTAATTTGATTAATCAGATTAATTTTTTGCCAACACTGATTAAAAGTAGGGTTGATAACTAGAGGAGAAATATTTTCTCAATTCTTCAAGCCTCGTTTCTCTACTATCTTGTCTTTCGCTACACCTTATCCATTTAGGTGGGGTCTGCGCAATATGTCTTCTCTCTCCACTTCTTTCTATCTATGTAAATACATCATCTGCCACACCACAAACCATCATATCATCCTTCACACAATCAGACCATCTTTTCTACTATCTTATGCATGTATAAAAGAACCTCCCTCTTGAATCACTGCCTCATACTTTAGCACAGACCGGGGGAAGCGGTTTGTTTGATACTAGGTATCTCTTAAATTACATGCCAATAAAAAAAAAGAAAATAACCTGTAGTTGTGGTTACATTGTTGATGATTTTTTGTGTAATACAAACTTACAGTGTGATAAAACCAATCAACTAAAATAGTAATGATGTACAGATAAGTGGTGATAAAGCTCAACGTGAAGTGATGTTTAAGTATTTTGGAACGAAGTTTCTTATCGCGGGTTGTGAAAGGGGGCTAGACGGAAAAAAATCTTACGAAAAGTTGTCACGACTTTTTGTTTTAGATGATTATCGCTAGATGGCGCTGTGATCAAAATCTTTTAAAACACGTTCCTTATTTTGTTTTAGATGATTATCGCTAGATGGCGCTGTGATGAAAATCTTTTAAAACACATTTCTTATCGCCGTTACGTTAGGGAAAAAAAAATATAAGATATCTTTTAATCGAAAGGAACTTCGTTCTATTCGGGTGTCCCATGACACCTCACAAGTTTTTTGACTTTATTTCAAAACAATAATAACTAAAATCTAGTTAACTTAGATCAGAACAACACCAAAAAAATCAATGTTAAACAATTCAGAGACAGCCCTAAACTCTGTGAAAGCTACGCTCACGCTATTTCCCACGCGCTGCGACACAATGAAGGCTATTTTTCCAACGAACGTCCAATCCTTTCCCGCAATACTGTCCCGTGTGAATAGGAAGCTGGACACACCTGCTCCTAATAGGCCAGGCCGAGGGTCATTGTGAGTCGACGATGAAAACGAAAATAGACGAATCGGTGATTGAAAAAGTATGCAAAGCTACCGTTGTTTGACGTAAACTTTCTTTAATTAAAAATAGAATTTGGTCCTTTTAGTTATACTTTGACAGAGGTAACAGGGAACTATATTGTTAGAGCTACCATCGCTCATGGATATCTGCAATGTGAAAAACACTAAGGTCGCTACCTACCTACCGGGGGTGACGGGGCGGTACGTGAGCGACAATCGCGAACGCGTCCTGTCACCCCTACCAGCCTTCTGTCCTGGCCGGGGATCGGACGTCGAGCGTGAGCGGCGGGAGGTTTTAGTGCGGTTCAACCCCCACATACCCCACTGGCGGGGCGAGTGGAAGGCCGGCGATTTCCTACCGTCCAAAAAAAACGGTCGCTACCTACCTCTTACTCTTAGGTAACTTTCTTCAAGACTCGTTTGAATTGGTAGAGCACAAAGTCACCACACATAAACGTCAAAACAAAGAAGGCTATGTCTCTGATGAAGGGCAGTTAGTTTTACGAAAAAATATGCTCAAATATTAGAAAATTCTCCTCATCATTTATTTCAAGGCCATAAAACCAAGGATAAACTACTTTCTGTCAGCATTTCTGTCGTATTTTTAAAATATTTCGGATCATCTTGCGTCGTCGATGTAAAATACGCGCCCCGTGGGAAATTTATTTGCGGTCTGCAGTAAGCTGGTATAACGTGCCTCCGATGTCCCTTACCAGGAAAATTAGAGGAAACAATTCTTAGGCTGCTGACGTATAATAATAATATTGTCAATATTATTGATATTTATCCTTTAAATCGAGCAAGTTTTAAGTAATTTCAAGTTAAAATTCAACATTTGTTCGTTAACACAAAACTCCTTCTGTTTTGATCTAATTTAGGCACAAATTTATGATAACATTATTAATTAGGTCAAAAAATCTTAAGAAAACTTGTTATAGTATAAATTACATAATTTTACTAATTTAGTATAATGTATTCTATTTATATCTTTAACAGTCGATATAAACTTACTGTTGCGGATTTCATTTATCGAGATTGATATGTAATTAAATTCGGATTGCGATTAATATTTAATTTTATTTTACAAATTACGTTTTCACATTTTTTATTTTTTGGCGGCAATTTTCGTACTTCCTTCTTCTTGGCAACGGCAACATACCCGTTATGCCGAACACAACTAAATAGGTTGTATATCTAATAAACACTGTAACACTTTTTTTTTTTTTTTTTTTTTTTTTTTTTCTCTGTGGCTTGTGTCTCTTCGACACAGAATGACTCTGCCAATGTCGCGTAGAATGAATATCAGTGATGGTGAACGAAATAAAGGGGAACTGTAACACTTACACTACTAATTGAAACAGTATATTTTAAAGTGCTTATTTATAATTTCAGCGGCTACCTTTATATTTATTTGAATAAAGGCAAACTTAGTTTACCATTTAAAGTTTTCCACTTTCCAAAATTAATTCCATTCAATACGTATGACCTTTACAAACAAAAGGATTAAATTAAATACCGAACAAAATAAACAAGAATGACGCCCACACGTAATCGGACACCAAAGCGATCTCGTCAAACTAAGTCTTATAAAACACACAATTCCAGTTAATTTTAAAATACTTTAAAAGATAGAGATGGTCAAAATTAAATGTCGGTATCTGAACCTTCTTCGACTTGTCCTTCTTCAAACGAGGGTTATGGAAAGTCCTTAAAGGTGTTGGCACTGGGCGTCACTTCGCTTAATCTCGTACTGGGTTCTGTCCTCAGACGGGGTTCGGACGCTAAGCGTGAGTGCCAGGTTTTAATGTGGTTTGACTCTCACATACCTCACTTACAGGGCAAGTTGAAATCCGGAAATTTCCTCCTGTACCAAAAAAAAAAACAAAAAAATGTTGGTGCTGCATTGTTCCTTGACATCGCTGAGGTCCATGAACGATGACTTGTCAGCTCGTCTGCCTACAAAAAAAAATCAGAAAGAGACAACAGATCTGAAACTACGGCGTATTAAATATGAAAGTAACAACAACACTCATTGTTGAAAGCATCAAATAAAGTAACTTAACATCAACTCATAATTAAACTTCTCGAATAACGTCTCAGTGAAAAATACAGGAAAATCCCCGTTAATTTTCTTTGTTGTTCTCAATAAAAAGTTATTTATAAGTTAAGTTCGTAAGAAAATAACGCATTCCGCCCGTCGACCGAGAAAGGGTTGGGAATTAATTAAAATTAGTTAAAATACGGCTCGATTTCAGTAAATACTTCGCTGAACTCGCATTTCCTGTAAATGTGGGCTGAAATGGTTTTATGTTTAGGATTCGTGGTGTACTGTTATAGGAGATATTTGTAGAGAAGATTGCGAGAATATTCGGGAATATTTACACAAATAAAAGCGTCGATTTTCTTCGGAGGTTTTAAACCAATGGCCTCACCCAAACCTCGCCACAATGACCGGTCCTGCGATGTCCTCATCCAGCGACCTCCCACGATCCTGACCAGGTCATCAGTCCATCTTGTGGGAAAACTGCAAGTTTCTAATCGCCACTAATCATATTATTATTTTTTTTTTAATAAGCCCTTATTACTGCTAATCTAACAAATAACCAATCTAAACTATGATAAAACTAAATTACAGCTTGTGTCTCGATAAAGGCCTCCTCAAAGGACTTCCAATCTTGCCTATTCCTTAACACTCGTATCCAAGTCGATCCAGCCATCTTCTTGAAGTCTTCCTCCCACCTTTTATATTGTCTTCCTCTACTTCTTTTACTATTCCTAGGGTACCACTCTGTCACTAATTTGGTCCACTTTTCCTTTCCCTCTCTTATCATGTATCCTGCCCATTTACATTTAAGTCTCCTCCAATATGGTGTTCCAATATAATGGGGCACTCTCATAATATTAATTACTGTTAATTATTAAAAAAAAAATGTCAACATTCTTACAAGTGTATATTGTCAATAATTCCATCAAATGAATGAATGAAATGAAATGAATGAATGAAATGAAATGAATGAATGAAATGAATGAATGAAATGAAATGAAATGAAATATGAAATGAAATAATTTCATCCATCACAATATCATTCCTTGATTCACAACTATTACTCCAACACAGACTAGTACAGATACATCATAATATACGATAGACAGAGCCACAGTCGTAAGTCAGTCGCCTGAGACAGCATTGTATATCTCAATTTATTTTGATTTACACTGCTGGCCGGTCATTGAAATGCTGCCTGCATTCGTAAGGGGTTAGGAACTCAAGTGACGGTGTGACTGATTTAAAGATGTTAATTAAATTCACTATGAGACTGTAGGATAGTAGTTATATGTAGTAAATTTAAAGAAAATTTACAAACGTAAAAAATATGTTAAAAGAAATTCTAAAATCTGTTTGAAGTTTGAAATGTAATTTCCCGAGTGTGACTGGTCCTTTCTCAAATGAAATTTAAAAACCGTATTTTGCAGTTGACGGTAGGTAGCTTTCGACCACAATGCGTGGTGAAAAGGTGAGTAGGTAAGTAGTAGCTTACATTTTGGTGGTAGTCTTAGACTATCATCTACAAAGAAAAAACAAAAACAAGCAAAAGCAAAAAAACACGCTAGGAATAGAGTTATACACTATATCCGCCATTCCCAACAGTTTTAATTGCAAAATTTCCAAAGTTCTTTTTCGGTTTGATAACTACAACCAGCGTACATCAAACACAAAACAAATATTACCATTCAGCAGATACAAGAGTATTTCCCGATAAATAATTCACAAACATGAACTATCCCTGCAGACGTGCACTTGCAATACACTACAATTTACATATTGGATCATTCCAAATCGTACGCTCTGTATGTGGAATCGATTTTGGGACTGATGTTCGTGTGTTCTTTGTTTTAATTTGAAAATTAAATAAACAGAGTGATTTTATGATGATAGCGTAAATCTCGAAAACAGCTGATTCTATTTTTAATTTGTTAGTTTTGATCAGAAAAACATTCTTATGGAAGAAAATTGAAGAGTACTTTAATAGCTTTTTTTTGTTTACTTTAGGTCCTGCGATACGGAGGTGACGGGGCGATACGTGAGCGACAATCGCGAACGCGTCCTGTCACCCCTACTAGATCGGACGTCGAGCGCGAGCGGCGGGATGTTTTAGTGCGGTTCAACCCCCACATACCCCTCTCGGGGGGCGAGTGGAAGTCCGGCGATTTCCTCCCGTCACAAAAAAAAAGGTCCTGCAACATAACGGTTGTGGCTAATCTCACTTCACTGAAAACAACAGTTTCTCGTCATGTTGTCAAGGATGAGTTTAATTTCGTAGTGCCTGAGATTGTGGAGTCGCAGATACAGACAAACATAAACGCTCAAATTAACTCACTCACACACATTGGTTATTTTCCCACCTCGCGCTCTTACCACCATAACTCCTGTGTAGCCAGAATCCACAGCGGTAACCACCGTACTGACTGAACAGTGAAGTCCAGGGCTAACTTGCCTCGAGCCCCACAACGAAATCAACCAGAAAATGATAGAAGAAGTTGTAATTTAATAATTAATTTTTGAGTCTCGTATCGTATTTGGATTAAAGAACAATATCACTTGGAAATGCTACTGTCCACCCTCGAAATGTTCATTTTATGCATCTGGGCCCCCAAGCAATAGAAACCATTCCAAATATAATTAAAATTAACAGAAATTGCACAAGTTTGTAAGGGCACAAACCCTCCGCTTATAGAAACTGTTTGCGCAAAGCATTCGAAGAAATGAATGGAATATTCTAGAAAGGCTAATGAGCGGGCGACGTGTGTTTACATGTTTGCTGTACGTAATGTTCATAATTCTATTTATAGACGTACACCTATTTGTACATGTGAGTTGTCTATGGTGCCCTGACGTCTGCCAAACATGAAAAGTCAGATATAAACAAGTTGATACATCGAATGGTCATTTAAAACTACAAGAATATCTCATTGGCCAAGAATATCTCAATGTGACAATGTGATTGTAGAAATGAGATATTTTTTGAAATATGATGTTGATGAATAAATTAACAAAAATTTGCGAACTGCAGAAGAAATTAAATTAATTTTGAGTAGAACAAACTTGTTACCAAATTTGAACGTCTCTCCACGAATTCCACGAACATCACAAATAGTAAGAGAAAACATGTCCCTTCTTTAAACGAGGTTTAAGAAAAGTCTTGTTTGGGTAGGTGATAGATAACGGCCACTCATTGCCCTGGCATTGCATAGGTTCATTAGCGACGGTGACCGCTTACCTTCCGTAAGCTCGTTTATATTTTGCAGTAAAAACAAAAGATAATATTTAATTTGAAAACGAAAAAATCTACAATTTGTAGCATTTTTGTATACTTAGCTGTACTAGTAACAGATATGTCAACTGACAAAAGTTCCCGATTAATCATCTTCATATCTCTGCAAGTTGAAACCAAAGCAAGGTTTATTTATCGTAGGTAGCGACCCCGCAGTGTCCCCTGACATTGCAGAGGTTCATGAGCGACGGTAACCACTTCCTATCAGGTGGGCCGTTGGCTCGTCTGCTACATGGCAAAAAAAAAAAATATTTTTTCTATCCATATTCATCAGACATATCTACATCCAGATAATCAACAAAGCAACGACTTAGTACTTATAAATTATTCAGACGTGACTTCAAGAATAGACTCGCTTTATTTGGAGCTGAGAACGACTAAATGTTTTATTGATTCCAAGAAAGCTTAATACATTGTAGGAATTATCTAGAACTTTGGAAAGTTCCAGAAATCGTTTATTTATGTATGCATATTATAGCTATAGTTGTAGCTAATGAATATGTAGCAAAAAAAATACAAAAGTAATTTAAAAAAAACATGCCCGCCGAGTTTCTTGCGCCGGTTCTTCTCAGGACGAAGCCGTAATTTTAGCGAACTGGTGGTAGAACTTTTTATATTGACGTTCAAAATGTATGTGTATCCACATCAACTTTGAAAGTAAACGATTTGACTTTGATGTTATCATGTTAATCAAGTCAGGTTATAGTATTTACTTTCATACATCTTTAACTACATAATTTGATTTCGACAAACTTTTTGATGTTCGCGCCCCTCCAGGGCAAAGATTATGTGTTATTCTGATAAATTGTAAAGTTTAATTAAAATCCATTTAGTATTTTCTTAATGAACCAGTAACAATCTATCTATTCTGCATAAAACAGTAGCAATCATCTATGTATACTCACTAAATTTCGAACTTACAATATTAGTTAGATTGAGAGCAAGACTAGACGCTCTAAAATGAGGAGACATATCAATCAAAAACTGGGCTGCCATTCCACTTAATATCACCTGATATTATTGAAGTGCAAAAATATAAAATAACCTTCACAGATAAAAATAACAAATCATATCTCTAATTTTACATTTAATCCATAAAATAATCTTAAACTTGTAAGTCAAAACCAGAATCTGGACTTACAATAATAGAATTAAATCAAAGTTACAGTTTATTTAGTCTTAGTCTATTACAAGCAGGTTCGTTAGACTGTAATTCGTTAATTTGCACAAGTTTTCGACTTAAAAGAGATTCTTTCTCGAGACCTGAATACTGATCAGCAGCTAAATTAACACTGTGTTGATGGATTTATTTGAGATATAATGAGCTGTCTGAAAATTAAATATGTTAATGGTAAATGAGGGCTGTATCTTAAATGATGCTTATGATTTTATTTGAATTTTATTTTATGAAAGAATGTTGAACTCTTTTTATGATAAATGAGCTCTCCTGCTCAGTGTTTACGTAGAGGGTGAATGTGAAGGTCTAATGATGAAGCTGGAAGGTGGCCACAGGAACTCCGTCAATAAGTAAGATAACCTCATCGTGTTGAGGCTCTAATGAAGCGTCTTGATGAGTTCTTTGCGTAGAGGATGAATGTTAAGGTCTGATGATGGAGCTGGAGGGTGGCTATGGGAACGCTGTCGAACGGGATAAAAGGTATCCTATGTCCATCTCCTGGCTCTAAGCTACCTCCCTACCAATTTTCAGCCAAATCTGTTCTGCCGTTCTTGAGTTATATCTTAGTGGCAACTAACACGACTTTCTTTTATATATATAGATGAGCTCTCCTGGTCAGTGTTTACAGAGTTTTACGTTTGTCTTTTTCAAACGAGGCTTACAGAGTGTCCTCAAATGTGGGTTGTAGGTAACATACATAATGTTTCCTGACTCAATCGATAAGCAATGGTAACCATTACGATCACGTGGTCCGTTGGTTCTTGTACCTATATGGCAGAAAAAGCATTTTCGTTGGTATTTATCCTTTGAAAAAAATTTTTTTTTCTATTATTTCAAGACCATAGTTGTTCATTTAAATATAACTCCCGATAAAACTTGTTTTTTTTACTATGCCAAAGGGAGATCTCCGACCGGACGAGGTAGTGTACCTATGCCCGGTCAGGCCGAAGCCCCCTGTAGTAGATTTCGGATGTCGTATATATGCGAAGATTTCTGTAAATGTCGTAACCGCGATTCAGGATCTCGCTCGTCGTTATTGGTCGCCACAGGTACTTAAGTCGATATGTTCTCTGTGAAATGGACCACACCAAAAACAATGCACGGTGGTAAATATACAGCTCCATTAGATCACTGTTAAATTATACATCATTACTTTATCTTTAAATATAAGTAAATACCAAACAATTCTTAATTAACTTACTTTAATATCCGTAAATAATACTCAAATTATTATCAATTTCAAAAGCGAAACTCCGAAACCTCTTGTCTACGTCACGTTGCCAGAAGTTTCTGACAAGAAACACAAAATCACAATAATACAAACAAGTTGTCGAAATCTGTCGACAATTTAATGTAAACTTGGCTTTCAATAAAAAAACAAATGAACGTCGAAACGTTGTGGAAACTTCTCGAACAATTGTTGAAGTTTTGTTTATACACGATACTTGGATTAACAATAATATTAGTTGTTTGAATATTCAGTGTTATTGTGAATTAATTTGAGTTAATCAATTTGAATTTGAGATATCCTGTATATTTTGAAAAAAAAACTTGAGAGGTGTCATGGGACAGCCGAATAGAACGAAGTTCCTTTCGATTAAAAGATATCTTATATTTTTTCCTAACGTAACGCGCGATAAGGAACGTGTTTTAAAAGATTTTCATCACAGCCCTATCTAGCGATAATCGTCTAAAACAAAAATAAGGAACGTGTTTTAAAAGATTTTGATCACAGCGCCATCTAGCGATAATCATCTAACAAAAAAAAAGTGTCGTGAATCTTACGAACTTTTCGTAAGATTTTATTTCCGTCTAGCCCCCTTTCGATAACGCGCGATAAGGAACTTCGTTCCAAAAATTCTGGAACTAAGTAAACACTAAGTATATTGTAATTTTTGCCAATAACACAAAAAGTAAAACAGAAAGATTATTTTATCATTAACAGAATTAATAAAAGCAAAAATTAATCTGTTTTTCATGCATTATTAACGGGTTCTTGCCAACAATCAAATCTGTCTTCCAGAAAGAGGGTTCTTTCTCCTTCGCTTTTGGGTAATACTACCACAAATTTGCTCTTAAATCGACCCGCAGTTTCCAGTGTTCTCGTGATCATCATGTTTGCAACAACGTTGAAATATCAAGACCACTTATTTATTAACTATCGTGGTAAGAACCCGTTGATAATGCATGAAAGTAATGTAGTAACTGCTAAAAAAAAGCAAATTTAATTTTAAAAAGACATGCTCGCTAAGTTTCTTACGCCGGTACTAAAGACGGAGGCGTTTTAGCGAACTTGTGGTAGTACTTTTTTGGACGTTCAAAATGTATGTGGATCCACATCAACTTTGACTTTGACTCACGAGTGTTTGAATAAGTTTATTAATCTGATTCATAACTAAATAGTGTTTCCCAATCGGCCGTGACCTCTCAAAACAAAACGGTAATAACAGTCAGCCGCAGGGCGTGCGGTTTAACTATTCCATGCATTTCTGATTGATTCAATATCGGTCTAGAGCTGGACTGTGTTGTACTGAGTCACTCAATACCGACATATTGTATTGACTCAGAGATGATTGGTCTAGAGTTGAACTATTTTGTAGTGAGTTACTCATTAAATGTACTGGCTTGTTGTATTGACTATTAATCTCGTGTCACAGTTTTCGTCGCCATATTCCTCCGAAACGGCTTGACCGATTTTGATGAAATTTTTTGTGCTTATGCGGTATCTACGAGAATCGGCCAACATCTATTTTTCATTCCCCTAAATGTTAGGGGTAGTCCACCCCTAATTTTTTTTTTTCGACGCAGGCGAAGTTGCGCGGGGCAGTTGGTTTGTTTTATATATTTACATCAAAAGGCCCTGTCTTATCGGAAATGGGTTAATCTACTTCCACTGCTGGATTCGTGTCTACATATGGGCGCGTTATGTGTGATGATCGATAAATGATTCTGCGTGCTTAGTTAGACAGTGTCTGTCTGTACCAACCCATTACTGCTCACTGTTGGGCTCAGGTCTCCTCAGAAGAGGGATTAGGCATAGTCCACCACGCTTGCCCAGTGCGGATTGAGGACTTCACATATCTTCAAAGGATTTTTAGAATCCTTTGCCGACATGCAGGTTTCCTCACGATGTTTTCCTTCACCGTTTTTAGCCAGTGGTGTTGTGAAAAATTGCACATAAATCTTTTTTCGCATTTAGATTTAGAGGTACAAGCCGGCCGGATTTGAACCTGCAACGTCCCGTTCGGAAGGAAGCGCTTCGACCACTCGGCCACCACGACTTTTACAGAGAGACAGTGTTAGAGAGTGTATTACTATTAAAATTTTATTTTTTAGGATTGATGTAGTGACCATATTTTTGAAAATAATCTTAATAACGATTCTAATAGTAGGAGTGGTGAAACTGAAAAACTCACTGTGACCTCTTTTATGTATATACTATTAACAATAACTACACAGTGACTACCACAGCTTTTCCTACTATAGATGACTATAAGATGGACCGACGATCTGGTCAAGATCGCGGGAGGTCACTGGATGCAGATGGCGCAGGACCGGTCGATGTGGCGAGGTTTGGGAGAGGCCTATGTCCAGCAGTGGACGTCTATAGGTTGATGATGATGATGATGATGACTATTTTCGAACTCCTCTAAACAGAAGTATGAGAATAGTTCAGCAACTCGAAAAGGTCATGGAAAGAAGCTCCAAAACTGATATCTAAGTGTTATCCTTAATATTATGATAATATTGGCTCGTTAAACTATTGTTTAGTTGAAAGGGCCAACTTGTTTTGTTCCTAGTTTAGTTCTCAATTGTTTGTTTGCGCAATTAGTTTCCGTGAAATAGGAGTTTAGCTCCGATGTTACAAGGATCGTTTCTGTAACTACTTTGTTGATAAGTTTCGAATTATTTTAGGTAACTTTAGGCTGTACTTGAATAATGCAAATTCTCTGTTTGCTAAGAATTTTCGTTATTTTTCTACGTTTAATGGATAAACAGATCTAAGTTCTTGGTCTTTAAAAATCTTTTATATAAAAATGAAGTTCGTTAGTCTCGCTAAAACTCGAGAACGACTGAACCGATTTGGCTTATTTTAATCTTGAAATATTCGTCGAAGTCCAGGGAAGGTTTAAACGGTGAGAAAATTTCCTTATACGACGCAGACAAAGTTGTGTGGGCCAGCTAGTTATATATAAATTTATTATCATTATCAAACATGGTAAAGTGAAACAATTCATAAGCATCAAAAATTAAACTTTTCAAAATATCTTTCTTACCAAAGAAAAAACGTATAATCGACTAAAAAAATTTCGAAAACCATCACTATCACACTTAACATTTGTAGGTGGTCTCCGAAGGGGAGTGTGTGGCGACCAATAATAGCGCGCGAGATCCTGAATCGCGGTTACAACATTTGCAGAAATCTTCGCATATTTACGACATCTGAAATCTACTACAGTGGGCTTCGGCCTGACCGGGCATACACTACCTCGCCCGGTCGGAGATCTCCCTTAATACCATATATACAACAACATTGATGATAATCGAATCCCATCTTCAACCAATAAACTATTAATTTTACTCTTCACATCAGTTTTTCCCATCCCTACATCCGTACCCAAACAACCCGCGTCTGTTATTTAGCGGCGATTGCATATGATTTTGGATCATCCCGCGGGAACCAACCGGAATCATGTGTGAGGAATAATTTCTGATCCATTTGCAGTATCATTTAACGATGGATATATGTGAGCAAGATAAAACCTGCTTTTAGGCTCTTTTGTGTGACAATTGCTACAATAACTATAGTAATTTATCTGAACGGTTACAGAGCTACTTAATAGGTAGTAGATGATAGATAACGACCTCTCATTGCCGTGCCGCGACGGTGACCGTTTACCATCAGGTGGGTCGTAGGCTCGTTTATCTTTACTGCAAAAAAAAAATTCAAAACGGCCGCTGTTACATTTTTTCATCACTCTCTCAATATGGGTTTTTTAATATCAAAAAATTGGCCAAAAAGGCCTAGACTAAAGAAATAAAAAAAGAACCTAAAATGATAGCAAAAAAAGTCTCT
Source organism: Trilocha varians (assembly GCA_030269945.2). Lineage (NCBI taxonomy): Eukaryota > Metazoa > Arthropoda > Insecta > Lepidoptera > Bombycidae > Trilocha > Trilocha varians. The sequence goes on from AP028265.1 coordinate 11,671,298, forward strand.
GAGCGCAGAGTAGTCGGGGGTTGAGTAATTAAACCAAAAAATATATGTGTATCAGACGAGACAGCTTAATGAGTTTGTTCAATTATTTAAATGATAATTCTAACGTAACTATAAGGCCTGATTTAGATGAAGACATTTTTTCGAACGTTCGAGGCGAGAAAATATCTCAAGCAATACTCGCCATAACATAATCGTATCAGAATGTTTAGAGACAGGCAAGAATTAAACTCTCTTGCCTGTTTGTTTAGACAAGTCGAGATTCTTGCTTACGAGAATCTCGACTGGTCTAAACACGGTCTCGAATCACATTTTTTCGACTGACATTCAAGTATCGTACAAATCAGTTTGAATCGTTTTCAGTGCGAGAATTGCCTTTCGAGTTTACTAGTATGAAAAATGACAACAACTGTCATAAAATTGCTTTGAAATTCTGTTTACACAGAGGCAATCATATTCCATGGCGAGGCAATTCTCGCACAAGGTGTCGAGCGAGAAGAGTGAATGTTTAGACACAAGAAATATTTTATATTCTTTCGATAATCGTATCTTCGAGGCGAGAAAATGTCACCGTGTAAATCACGCTAAAATGTAACGTTTTTCTTCCACCTTCACAAATAAGATTCATGTATAGAAATCTTGAAACCCTTGTTAAATTCCAATTAGCGAGTATCGGCAATTGTGCGCTTTACCCTATTATATCAAGTCTATCGGGCCATCACTGTTCTTACACCCTTTATAGTCATATAGCACATAGAATAATTTATACAGAAGTTAACAAAGTATTTATTACATGTTTTAAGTACAGTCCTGTAAGTAGGTGTTGCGTGATGGCCTCCAATACCTTGACATTGCAAAGGTACATGAGCACTAGTAACCGCTTGCGATCAGGCAATATCAAGACCATTCATTTAATGAAAAGTCATGGTAAAACCAGTTAATTGTGCAAGAAAGTGATGTAGATAACCACTAGTAGGTATTGTAAAAACAATTTTCGAAACTTAACGCTCATTTTTATGAGGCTAATTAGATTTCAAAAGCAACACGTCGCCCCAGTGCTTGTTTGGCCTATCTGACATTTTTTACGAAAATGACTTTTTAATGCAGTATTATAAAGAATTAAATTTCCAACCTACTGGTAAAATAACTTTTTAAAATTTTAAATTCTAAAGCAATAAAAATCTCATTTTAATTTTTTTCTCAACACGGCACTTAACGAAAATTCCGTGCTTGTTTGCTGTATCGGTAGTTTTTAAAAATTTCAGTGCTTGTTTGTTGTATCGCAACTCAATTGACCAATCACAGCCGGCGTAGCGCCGTATCGCCATTTTGTATGACGTCACAGTAGTTCGAAACACAGTGAGATTCGCATGAAATCACAATAAAAAATGAGAAATAGTTTATTAAATTATGTTTTTTTTTCATAAATTTGATTGAATAACATTTTAAAAGTATTTCTTCAACAAATCATAAAAGCAAAGATGAGCAGACATCGCTAAAAATAGAGAAATACGTATTTTTTTTAATTAACCGTTGACTCAGTTGAATTTCAAACAGGGTGTTCTATTTAAAAACTTTAAACCAATTGTCAGGTTAAGACAAGTATCACGCCCGTTTTCCATACAAATAAATAAAATTCGAGTTTTCGAAATCTGTTTGTAAATTGTTCTGTACTGTAAATCCTGGATCCGGATGTTGGATTCTGCATCTTGAATAAAGGATCCTTGATCTTAATCAAGATCTGATGATGAAGCTGGAAGGTGACTACGGAAACTACGTCAATAAGCAAGATAACCTCATCGTGTTTAGGCTCTAATGAAGCGTCTTGATGAGTTCTTTAAGAGGTGAATGTCAAGGTTTGATGATGAAGCTGGAAGGTGGCAACAGGAACTCCGTCAATAAGCAAGATAACCTCATCGTGTTTAGGCTCTACTGAAGCGTCTTGATGAGTTCTTTGCATAGACATGAATGTCAAGGTCTGATGATGGAGCTGGAAGGTGGCTACAGGAACTCTGTCAATAAGCAAGATAACCTCATCGTGATTAGGCTCTAATGAAGCGTCTTGACGAGTTCTTTGCATATACATGAATGTCAAGGTCTGATGATGGAGCTGGAAGGTGGCTACAGGAACTCTGTCAATAAGCAAGATAACCTCATCGTGTTTAGGCTCTAATGAAGCGTCCTGGTGAGTACTTTGTCCCTACATGAATGTCAAGGTCTGATAATGGAGCTGGAAGGTGGTTACAGGAACTCCGTCAATAAGCAAGATAACTTCATCGTGTTTAGGCTCTAATGAAGCGTCTTGATGAGTTCTTTGAGAAGAGGTGAATGTCAAGGTTTGATGATGAAGCTGGAAGGTGGCTACAGGAACTCCGTCAATAAGCAAGATAACTTCATCGTGTTTAGGCTCTAATGAAGCGTCTTGATGAGTTCTTTGCATAGACATGAATATCAAGGTCTGATGATGCAGCTGGAAGGTGGCAATAGGAACTCCGTCATTAAGCAAGATAATCTCATCGTGTTTAGGCTCTAATGAAGCGTATTGATGAGTTCTTTGCAAAGACACGAATATCAAGGTCTGATGATGGAGCTGGAAGGTGGTTACAGGAACTATGTCAATAAGCAAGATAAATGTATATGCAAAGAACTCCTCAAGACGCTTCATTAGAGCCTAAAAACGATGAGGTTATCTTGCTTATTGACGGAGTTCCTGTAACCACCTTCCAGCTCCATCATCAGACCTTGACATTCATCTAGGGACAAAGTACTCACCAGGACGCTTCATTAGAGCCTAAACACGATGAGGTTATCTTGCTTATTGACAGAGTTCCTGTAGCCACCTTCCAGCTCCATCATCAGACCTTGACATTCATGTATATGCAAAGAACTCATCAAGACGCTTCATTAGAGCCTAAAAACGATGAGGTTATCTTGCTTATTGACGGAGTTCCCGTAACCACCTTCCAGCTCCATCATCAGACCTTGACATTCATGTATATGCAAAGAACTCATCAAGACGCTTCATTAGAGCCTAAACACGATGAGGTTATCTTGCTTATTGACGGAGTTCCTGTAGCCACCTTCCAGCTCCATCATCAGACCTTGACATTCATCTAGGGACAAAGTACTCACCAGGACGCTTCATAAGAGCCTAAACACGATGAGGTTATCTTGCTTATTGACGGAGTTCCTGTAGCCACCTTCCAGCTCCATCATGAGACCTTGACATTCATCTAGGGACAAAGTACTCATCAGGACGCTTCATTAGAGCCTAAACACGATGAGGTTATCTTGCTTATTGACAGAGTTCCTGTAACCACCTTCCAGCTCCATCATCAGACCTTGACATTCATCTAGGGACAAAGTACTCACCAGGACGCTTCATTAGAGCCTAAGCACGATGAGGTTATCTTGCTTAGTGACGGATTTCCTGTGGCCACCTTCCAGTTCCATCATCAGACCTTGACATTCATGTCTATGCAATGAACTCATCAAGACGCTTCATTAGAGCCTAAAAACGATGAGGTTATCTTGCTTATTGACGGAGTTCCCGTAACCACCTTCCAGCTCCATCATCAGACCTTGACATTCATGTATATGCAAAGAACTCATCAAGACGCTTCATTAGAGCCTAAACACGATGAGGTTATCTTGCTTATTGACGGAGTTCCTGTAGCCACCTTCCAGCTCCATCATCAGACCTTGACATTCATCTAGGGACAAAGTACTCACCAGGACGCTTCATAAGAGCCTAAACACGATGAGGTTATCTTGCTTATTGACGGAGTTCCTGTAGCCACCTTCCAGCTCCATCATGAGACCTTGACATTCATCTAGGGACAAAGTACTCATCAGGACGCTTCATTAGAGCCTAAACACGATGAGGTTATCTTGCTTATTGACAGAGTTCCTGTAACCACCTTCCAGCTCCATCATCAGACCTTGACATTCATCTAGGGACAAAGTACTCACCAGGATGCTTCATTAGAGCCTAAACACGATGAGGTTATCTTGCTTAGTGACGGATTTCCTGTGGCCACCTTCCAGTTCCATCATCAGACCTTGACATTCATGTCTATGCAATGAACTCATCAAGACGCTTCATTAGAGTCTAAACACGATGAGGTTATCTTGCTTATTGACAGAGTTTCTGTTGCCACCTTCCAGCTCCATCATCAGTCTTTGACCTTCATCTACAGACAAAATACTCACCAGGACGCTTCAAGCGCAAAAAACCCATCAATCAAAAATCGAGTTGGTCATATTTTAAAATAATATACATAACGGAACAAGCGAAATCGGCAGTAAAACTTATACAAATTAAAAACTTACATCCTGTATCAACAATATTAGCACTTAGCACAAACAAGCACGGAAAATTATCACAATCCGTTGGTCAATCTTCAGTGCACGTTTGTTGTAAGTAAACATCCGAAAAATTTTTAGTGCACGTTTGGCCTATCGTCACACAAAACATGTAAAATACGCTAGAATCATAAACTATTGTATATTATTTCTTTATAAATCAATTTGTGGGTAGCTCGTGTATTTATATTAAGTATCAAATTAAAAAATTAAACGTTATTTAATAAATAAAACAAAAAAAACGTCTCCTGTAAAATTTGCTCGAGTGCAGATAGGCCAAACAAGCACTGAGGCGACGAACAGGCACTTATAGAGATAGTTTAGATCTTCAAAATTCAGCTTTTGAAAAATTGGTAAGAAAATTGTTAATATTATTTTGGCACTCAAAAGGATTCAGTATTTTTCAACTTGTACCAACCCATTACTGCCCACTGTTGGGCTCAGGTCTCCTCAGAAGACGGTTTAGGCATAGTCCACCACGCTTGCTCAGTGCGGATTGGGGACTTCACATATCTTCAAAGGATTTTTTAGAATCCTTTTCCGACATGCAGGTTTCCTCACGATGTTTTCCTTCACCGTTTTTAGGTGATGAGTGATGGCATCCAATACCTTGGCATCGCAGAGGTTCATGAGCGACGGTAACCACTTACCATGAAGTAGTCGTTCGCTAGTTTATCTATTCGGGTATTTGCTCATCTCGCACTCCCACCACTATAACTCCTGTGTAGCCAGGATCCACAGCGGCGACTATCGTAATAACTTATAGCGGTGAAGCCCAGGAACCTTAGGAAGGTTTATCTGTCAATTTTATGCAATTTTTTGTCGATATTTGAAGTAAGTCCTTAACAATACGGGGCGAGACGTACCTAAGCCTTGGCGAGCAACGCACCCCGTCACTCCGACCAATCTTGTGCTGGGTTCTATCCTCAGCTGGAATTCGGACGCTGAGCATGAGCGGTAGGAGATTTTAGTGCAGTTTTAGACTCCCACATAACGCATCTTCAGGGCGGGCGGAAATACGATGATTTCTTTCTCTCACAAAAAAGTCCTTAACGGTAGGATCTTATTTCACCTGACAATGCCCATGAGCAACGGTAATAGCTTACCTAACAGGATTCTGGTCAAAACTTGCTCTAAATTCGTTGAGGAGTTCGTGTCAATGAAAGACGCATAAGTGTGAGTTACAAGATAACTGCCCTGCTGCTAACAGCATTAGGTCTCATATCCTCGGGGGACATATCTTGTTCCCGGAAGATATTAGGGACATCTGCCCTAGGAAAATAGTCCAGTTCATGCTGGACCTAAGCCTTGGCGTAGATTTGTAACACAGGGTGATGGTTACAATAGATCCATAAGGGTCGCAGTGACCTGATGGGCTACCTGTGCCCGTCGTCCTCCTCTTAATAAATAATAATCTATACTAATATTATAAAGCTGCAGAGTTTGTTTGTTTGTTTGTTTGTTTGTTTGAACGCGCTAATCTCAGAAACTACCGGTCCGATTTCAAAAATTCTTTCGCTGTTGGAATGTCCATTTATCGAGGAAGGTTATAGGCTATATTTTATTTTGAAAAAAATAAGGGATCCGTATGAAAATATCGAATTTGTAAGACGAGGTGAAACATCGAAAACCTATTTATGCGTACGCTACAAAAACTATTGACAATAGCACAAAATTATGTACTACGGGTTTTGAGGTATTAGGCAGATCTAAAAAAAAGTCCGCGAGAGCATATATCTATCTATTATAGTTTAGTCACAATAACCGCTTTTATATTCAAGAAAAAAAAAATTAGTCCGAAGATTTAAATTACGTTAAAATAGTATTGTTATATTAATCCTTATCCAAATTAAGTATTATTTTATCAAGAGTATTAATGTAGAAGTAAATTACTTTTTGTTTTATCCCAATCGGATTTTTCGTTGAGAAGTTATGACGAGTAAAAAACGCAAAAAAAAAAATACCCAACGCGAGCCGCGCAAATAACAACATTGCGAGTACTGTTTGAACCCCTTTGTGACGCAGACGAAGTTGCGAGGGTCATATGTATGGTATACCTTACTTCTGTACACTTATTATTTTCTGGTTCATATTCGAAGTAATTACCGAACCTCGTAAATGAAATTTCGTATGCTAATTGACTAAATACAATTATGTTAGGCTAAGATTGCGAGTGCTTTCTCAGAAGCCGTCAAGGGTGTATGAAAATGTAAGGTCATGAACAGAATACTTCATATGCAGAAGTCAAATTCATGTACATTTACTCGTTTTACTTAAAGTTAACTTTAGGATTTTGTGAACCGATTATGATGACTTTTTTTCACATACGCCTTTTAGCAAAATTACTAGTAAGATTTTAGTTACCTTGAAAATATGGGGGTACCGGGGCGATACGTGAGCGCCAATCGTGAACGCGTCCTGTCATCCCTACCTACCTCGTGCCGGGTTCTGTCCCGGCCGGGGATCGGACGTTGAGCGTGAGCGGCGGGAGGTTTTAGTGCGGTTCAACCCCCACATACCTCACTCGCGCGGCGAGTGGAATTCCGGCGATTTCCTCCCGTCCAAAAAAAAAAACCTTATAAATATGCATACATTTTTCTCAATGAACGATATCGAACTGACATGAACATTTTCGGTAATTCTTGCCAGAGATCTTTCTCTATTTTTTATTAAACTTGACTTCTGTATACTTAGTATTCTGTGGTCACAGTGTAGAGAATTGTTATGAATTAATTTCGGCAGAGTCACCTTCTTTAAACGAAGTCGTTATTTTCGGCAAATAAGGTTTTATTTTACGCAATGATTAATGTTTCGTGTTAGCAAGTTTCCTGATAAACTCTTACTTATTTAAGTACAATGTAATCAAGTTTTATCCATGTTATTAAGGGAGCTTTAACCCCATCGTGAACTCCCCAACCCACTAAAATAAATTCTTCAAAACTCATAGACACAAGATTACTTTCAATACGACGGTAAATATAACCTCATCTCACTATAATGGCGAAGGTGTTGTACAACTCCATTCCTACCGGATTCCCTTAATTCATTTTAAATACTCTTAGCAGCTCGATTTTTCAATTCGCCTTATCTACTTCAAAGTATGATTAAGAATATTTTATAAAAATACTTTCTTCGGCTTAAAATAGAGAAACGTACATTTGCATCTATACGATTAATATCTGACACAAAGACTAGTTCGTAATACTTGGTGCTTTTGTAATCGCTTCATGGAAACTTGTTCTATTAAATGAGAATATACGGGTGAGTATTGCGTAAAATGCCGTTGTAATATTCTAAGGGTGTAAAATCTTAGGCTTCTAAAGATACGATTGTCCTTCTTTTAACGGAGTTGGAATAAAATAACATAAAAAATGTTCACCAGCTTAAGCAGACGACCTAAAAAAATTAATGTAAAACGTAAGAATCTGTGTTAAATAGTGTTTGCTTTGCACAATATATGCGACGGTAATCAGTACCTTCAGGTGGCCCGTAGGCTCGTCTGCCGACATAGAATTAAAAATATAAAAAAAATACTCGTTCTTTTATTGTTCATTCTTTAGCCTTACATGCTATTGCATGGAATTTTAACAGCAATTAAATCCGGATAAACAACTAACTTTGATCATCGAAGGCAAATTCAAAATAGTATTGATCGTAATAATGATCATCCTGTAACAACTTAAAGCTATAGAATAAACAACAATAGTAAATGTAGGTGCAATTTTCACCAACTTTAAAAAAGCGCTAAAAGAGCCTTTTATAAACGCAGCGTTTTTTTAACCGAACAGATTAACGTATGTTTACACCAAAACTAACGAGAATGTGGTTAAGACGTCCGAGTCTAGCTGAGCGATGAGATCTCTTTGTGTTGTTCTTAAGGGAATTTTTCAACTTCCATAATGCATTCTAAAGTTTCATCTCGCTCTATGCTCGTATACTCTTAAGGGATTTGTACGTTGTTTAAAATATAGCATTTGAACATGTATAACATGATATAGAGTTCCGAAGAAAATGTTGGAAAATAGTGTATCTGTAATAAATTTCTTTAAACACTCGCGGTTATCTAGATCACTTACACTATTACTAAACGGGTTCTTACCACGATTATGTTTAATTGAGAGGTTCCGATATTTCAGCACTGGTTCAAGCGCCATGATCACGGGAAGACTGAAGAACTGTGGGTAGGTTATTTAAGAGCAGACAAATCTGTCTACCCTCTTTCTCGTTCGTTTGCTGGTACCACTGGAACTCGAACTCACATTTCGACATACTATATTGACAGTATCGGCTGCCGTCTCAGTTCCTGAAACAGTGCTGAAATATCGGGACTTCTCAATTAAAAATAATCGTGATAAGAACCCGTTTAGTAATAGTGTAAGTGAGTGTATCTGTAAATTAAACAAGACATTCATGGAAAATAAAGTCAATGGCATTACAATAATAAGCAGGTCTAATTAGACTAAAAATAGGAGTGAACTAACAAAAATTCTAACTAGGCTGAATATAGGGAGCATTGTTTGACTATTAAAAGTTCTCATGGATCTGACACGTGCAAAAATAAAATCTCTGGGTCACAACACCGTCGCGACTTTCAGGAAAACGGTAAGTTTTACTGTAATTCAGACAAAATCGTAGATTTTAAACATTAATTGTGGCAAAATTATCATACTTTATTAGATTTACTACTGAAACAATCATAAGTATTTGAGATCTACATGCTAATCTACATTCGTTATATTTGATTTTTTTTCGTTCTGGAAAATACTATTGAAGATACTCAAGTTTTCTTTAACACAACATTACTCATCCCATACTTCTTTATAAAATGCCAAAGACAAAAAAAAACTTATTTTAAAAGAGAATTTAATGAACTAATCCTCTGCATTTTACTTAAGAAATAAACATGATATTGTTCGTTGTACAAACAAGAAAATAACCCCTTCTCAGAAATCTGTGCTCGGTAATTCTAGAGCGTAGCAGCGTAGCGTTCTCGTAGCTTCGTAGCTCCGTAGCACTGTCGTAGCTCGAGATTTTTATTAAGTCTTCCGCAAGACGAAATTAACTTGGTTCCCATTTTAATATTTATTTCCTTCGGGACTTTCATTGTTTAAGCGATTAAGATTTAAAATGCAATGTTTTAACGAGGAAAGTTTGGAGCGAAAGTCCGAGATTTTTTTTGTTAAAATCACTTTTATTTCTATTTAATATTTACTACAAGACTTATGATTATATCTTGTTAAGCTATAACTGCCCACTGCTGGCTTAGGTTCGTAGATGTCCAGGTATTTTTTTTTTCAGTTGGAGGAAATCACCGGAGTATGTGGGAGTTGAACCGCACTAAAACCTCCAACCGCTCACACTCAGCGTCCGAACCCCGGCTGAGGCCAGGACCCAGCACAGGGTTATGAGGGACGACGCGACGCGTTACGCCATCGGCAATCTTTCCCGTCGCGCCGCCCCCAGATGGCTCAGGTATAGTCTACTTCCTTTATTGGGGACTTCACTTATATCTTCAATAATTTAATCCTTCACTATTGAGAGTGGATCTGTAACTTTGGACAATCTGACGTGGGGTGAATGACCTGTCGAAATACAACTTAGATCCAATTTTATTTTAAATTTTTATCATAGCATGGAAGTCCGCAACGATAGTCGTACGTCTTCCATACAATGTCAGAAAAAAAAATTAACCGATCCAATAAATAAAAACGGTGCTAAGTTGTATTTCGACAGGTCATTCACCCCACGTCAAATTGTCCAAAGTTACAGATCCACCCTGTATAGTTCATGAGGCTGAAGCTGAGGTTACAAAGTATAGCAAATGTTACGTAAAATTTTTGGTAGAAAATAATTACAAGTACGCATTGGAAATTTTTATGTTAAAATGTTTATAATGCTGATGTAAACATCATATTTAAAAATTAAATCTTTTAGAACATAAAGGCATATTTTTATAGAAATTATACGATTTTACAATTTTCTTGTAATTAATTAAAAATAATTCATCATATTAATTTTAGCGGCATCATCCATTAAATTACATCATAGATTCCACTACAATACCTGTACCAATCCATTACTGCCCACTGTTGGGCTCAGGTCTCCTCAGAAGAGGGATTAGGCATAGTCCACCACGCTTGCCTAGTGCGAATTTGGGACTTCACATATCGACGGCAGCAAAGAACAAGAAGACATCTGCATTTTACCGAATTTAACTTTTTTGGATATTTGAATCCAGAATTCTTTATTTTATCTGGTAAAAATTTTTTTCATACAAAAAGTGTATTTTTATGTGTTTTTTGTTGCGTAAATAAAGACATACACACTATTTTTTTTAAAAAAAACGAAGTACACCCGCACATCTACCGGATAACCGTGTGTGCGTCGTACAATTTAGCAAGCCACTTAGTATAAACAAAGATATCAGTTAGAAAAAACGTTTGCTGTAGGTTATTTACATTCTTTATTCGATTGGTATGATGTTGATGGAAATGGTGTGAAATTAGATTTCGCGATCTGGATGTGTTCTTCACTTTCTACTTCTTTTCTAAGGGCGTAGAAACGAATACATGGCAGTTGACTCATCTTATTTATTTTTCTATGCGATGTAGAAAAAGACATCTGCAGTAATACGAAAAAAAAACAATAATTTATTTAAAATATGTCGCTATCTGCTGCGAAACATTATTTTATTTACACATTCCAAATTTGAAAAACCTGGCATTCTTATAGTAAAAGTTGCACATAAATCTTTTTCACATTTAGATTTAGAGGTACAAGCCGACTAGTTTCGAACCCGCGACCTCCCGTACGGAAGGACGTGCTTAGACCACCACCACTACATCATAGACATAGACATAGACATAGACATAGACATAGACATAGACATAGACATAGACATAGACATAGACATAGACATAGACATAGACATAGACATAGACATAGACATAGACATAGACATAGACATAGACATAGACATAGACATAGACATAGACATAGACATAGACATAGACATAGACATAGACATAGACATAGACATAGACATAGACATAGACATAGACATAGACATAGACATAGACATAGACATAGACATAGACATAGACATAGACATAGACATAGACATAGACATAGACATAGACATAGACATAGACATAGACATAGACATAGACATAGACATAGACATAGACATAGACATAGACATAGACATAGACATAGACATAGACATAGACATAGACATAGACATAGACATAGACATAGACATAGACATAGACATAGACATAGACATAGACATAGACATAGACATAGACATAGACATAGACATAGACATAGACATAGACATAGACATAGACATAGACATAGACATAGACATGCTTTATTTGTGAAGAAAACACATACAGGAATAAACATATTTTAAAATTACAAATTAACAACACTTGTTTTCATCACAAACTACACTACAATACAATACATTAACAGAAATTAATCAGAATTACATCAATTGTTAACTACCATCCAAGTACATCCATTACCTAATAGTAATTATTATAATACATAATGAACATCATTGTTATATTCACGGTAAGCGCGTAACTTATTGATAATTAAATTAATTAATCAAATGTTAACTACGATCTTGTAATTAGACAATTAATAGAGATTATTTCAGTAAGATTAAATTTAATTATGATGACGTATTGTGGATGATTCTGGTCATAGGATTTTGTGAACTGATAGTTTTTATAATTTATGAAAAAGTTTGTAAGGAAAGATACCTTAATTGCAAAAATACCGACTAAATAGAAAAATGACATATTAATATCTACAATTCTGTATATTCATTTATTCACTTATTTTTTACATTCTACTTTTAAAAATACATTTACAAGGCAATAAAATTTAAAAATACAATTTAAAAAACAGAGGGGCACTGTAGGCGGAGTCTACGACCCAAGCCATCAGTGGTCAGGGCTCAAGAGAGAGGAACCTCCTCACAATACGCGCCGTGTCAAGAACGACCGCCTTCTGAATCAGGCCCTTTACCCAGCCGGGGAGCGAAAGCTTCTCTAGATGACGGTCGAAGCTTTTCGCTATTAGACCGTGCACAGATACAACGATCGGAACAATGATGGTCGATTCAACACGCCACATGTCGGTCACCTCGTGGGCCAGGTCCACATGTTATTATGTGTGTGTAATTTACGTTTCATTTAGTTTTACACTTTACCTCATAAAATATTTCAAAATAGTCAAGTCACTATTTAAATAAACCTTTTACCATGTAACATTAAAAAAAAACTTATTTTAATTAACTTCACCCTCATGTTATTTTGGAAGTAAGTCAAAAATAGACGCAATAATATGTGCATCCCTTCCATCGAAGGCGAATAAACTGGAGAACAGCTCTTATTGTTTTCTTCTTTCGTGACACAGATGAAATCACGACAGCTCACTTGTTTTTTCATAGATTCTTCTATGTATCTAAAAATAGTAGAGAGAGTAAAGATTTGTCCAGGCAAAGGCTTTACGATCTCATTAAAAACCTGTCGCAAAACTTATCATTAAGTCGATCTTTTTGTGCGAAAATCGTTCTCTGTTTACGATCTTTCTATAAAGAAAAGATTGGGACGTTTTATGACTAAACGTTAAGTATTTTAGAAACACAAAGACTATTCCATTTGATAATAGTTTTCATTAATTAATAAGAAAAGAAAGAAAGAAAAACATTTAATGAACACACAACACACGTTTACAAATATACATTTTAAGTAAGACAAACACAATGTTAACAAACAGTGCAGTGTGCCCATAAGGTCACAGCTCAGCATGTGCCGCAGATTACTGCAGCGCTGATTTTCAGCTGAAGCCCAATTCCACGACACGAACGAAAAAACACGATTACATTATATCTAGTTTCAGTAGGCTAGTTCCTAGCGTAAACTTGATAATAAATAAATTAATTTAGTTTAATGTTATTCCTGCCAAGATGATCCTCCGAAATTATGGAATTTAAACTTTATCAATTTATTTATTTATTAATTAGAAATATTTCGTGGTCCTGATTGCTTGCCTTTTCATTTCACATCCATATTAAAATCCACCATTTTGTAAAAATCGCCATCTTGTGCCGAATTACAACAAATATAGCTAAGGAAATTCTAGATTATTTTACCTTTCATACGAAAATGCAAAATCGAAATCGGTTTACTCGTATAGGAACTACACACAGCTAGCCATAGGAACACACACACACAGATAAAACATATTTCTCGAGAGTTTAAAATACCACTTACGTGAACTGCAAGTTACATCACGCCACAATCACGAAATACTTAACAATAACTCGATTTTCTCAAAGTTGAACTCGTCCAGTCGTTAGCCTTCTGAAAAACAGATGAACATCAAGAATGTTCGTCACGCACAACACGTACACACACTTGATGACTTCATGCCGGCTAATCGACGGCTTAAACAGTCTTGATCCTAGCGTAATGATTACGAAAGGGAAAATTAACTTGTTTTTTGTTTGTATTTTTTAATTAGATGATGTTTAGGGTACTCTGGATAGGACTATGTACGTGTTTTTTCACTTTTTCACTTTTAGGTTAATATTTTTATACAGGGTGTCCCAAAACTATGCGACATGAACGGGAAAAAAATATTAGAGATAGCATGTTTTGCTGAAAGGGAACATCATTTTATTTTTGATGTTCAATAACACTGCATTCACAGATTTATCGTAAATTGCTTGGTTTGTCTGAAAATCGAGATAACAAAATCGGCAAATATCAACAACCTGTATTTTTATGATGCCAATCGAAAGACGCGACAAGGTCGGCCATTGATATAGTTAGTCTATTTAAGGTTTTGTAACATATAACTATATACCGTCGCCTCAGTGCTTGTTTGGCCTATCTGCACTCGAGCAAATTTTACAGGAGACGTTTTTTTTGTTTTATTTATTAAATAACGTTTAATTTTTTAATTTGATACTTAATATAAATACACGAGCTACCCACAAATTGATTTATAAAGAAATAATATACAATAGTTTATGATTCTAGCGTATTTTACATGTTTTGTGTGACGATAGGCCAAACGTGCACTAAAAATTTTTCGGATGTTTACTTACAACAAACGTGCACTGAAGATTGACCAAAGGATTGTGATAATTTTCCGTGCTTGTTTGTGCTAAGTGCTAATATTGTTGATACAGGATGTAAGTTTTTAATTTGTATAAGTTTTACTGCCGATTTCGCTTGTTCCGTTATGTATATTATTTTAAAATATGACCAACTCGATTTTTGATTGATGGGTTTTTTGCGCTTGATGCGTCCTGGTGAGTATTTTGTCTGTAGATGAAGGTCAAAGACTGATGATGGAGCTGGAAGGTGGCAACAGAAACTCTGTCAATAAGCAAGATAACCTCATCGTGTTTAGACTCTAATGAAGCGTCTTGATGAGTTCATTGCATAGACATGAATGTCAAGGTCTGATGATGGAACTGGAAGGTGGCCACAGGAAATCCGTCACTAAGCAAGATAACCTCATCGTGTTTAGGCTCTAATGAAGCATCCTGGTGAGTACTTTGTCCCTAGATGAATGTCAAGGTCTGATGATGGAGCTGGAAGGTGGTTACAGGAATTCTGTCAATAAGCAAGATAACCTCATCGTGTTTAGGCTCTAATGAAGCGTCTTGATGAGTTCTTTGCATAGACATGAATATCAAGGTCTGATGATGGAGCTGGAAGGTGGCTACAGGAACTCTGTCAATAAGCAAGATAACCTCATCGTGTTTAGGCTTTAATTAAGCGTCCTGGTGAGTACTTTGTCCCTAGATGAATGTCAAGGTCTGATGATGGAGCTGGAAGGTGGTTACAGGAACTCTGTCAATAAGCAAGATAACCTCATCGTGTTTAGGCTCTAATGAAGCGTCCTGATGAGTACTTTAAGAGGTGAATGTCAAGGTTTGATGATGAAGCTGGAAGGTGGCAACAGGAACTCCGTCAATAAGCAAGATAACTTCATCGTGTTTAGGCTCTACTGAAGCGTCTTGATGAGTTCTTTGCATAGACATGAATGTCAAGGTCTGATGATGGAGCTGGAAGGTGGCTACAGGAACTCTGTCAATAAGCAAGATAACCTCATCGTTTTTAGGCTCTAATGAAGCGTCTTGATGAGTTCTTTGCATAATCATGAATGTCAAGGTCTGATGATGGAGCTGGAAGGTGGTTACAGGAACTCTGTCAATAAGCAAGATAACCTCATCGTGTTTAGGCTCTACTGAAGCGTATTGATGAGTTCTTTGCATAGACATGAATGTCAAGGTCTGATGATGGAGCTGGAAGGTGGCTACAGGAACTCTGTCAATAAGCAAGATAACCTCATCGTTTTTAGGCTCTAATGAAGCGTATTGATGAGTTCTTTGCAAAGACATGAATATCAAGGTCTGATGATGGAGCTGGAAGGTGGTTACAGGAGGAACTCTGTCAATAAGCAAGATAAATGTATATGCAAAGAACTCATCAAGACGCTTCATTAGAGCCTAAAAACGATGAGGTTATCTTGCTTATTGACAGAGTTCCTGTAGCCACCTTCCAGCTCCATCATCAGACCTTGACATTCATGTCTATGCAAAGAACTCATCAATACGCTTCAGTAGAGCCTAAACACGATGAGGTTATCTTGCTTATTGACAGAGTTCCTGTAACCACCTTCCAGCTCCATCATCAGACCTTGACATTCATGATTATGCAAAGAACTCATCAAGACGCTTCATTAGAGCCTAAAAACGATGAGGTTATCTTGCTTATTGACAGAGTTCCTGTAGCCACCTTCCAGCTCCATCATCAGACCTTGACATTCATGTCTATGCAAAGAACTCATCAAGACGCTTCAGTAGAGCCTAAACACGATGAAGTTATCTTGCTTATTGACGGAGTTCCTGTTGCCACCTTCCAGCTTCATCATCAAACCTTGACATTCACCTCTTAAAGTACTCATCAGGACGCTTCATTAGAGCCTAAACACGATGAGGTTATCTTGCTTATTGACGGAGTTTCCGTAGTCACCTTCCAGCTTCATCATCAGATCTTGATTAAGATCAAGGATCCTATATTCAAGATCCAGGATGCAGAATCCAACATCCGGATCCAGGATTCACAGTACAGAACAATTTACAAACAGATTTCGAAAACTCGAATTTTATTTATTTGTATGGAAAACGGGCGTGATACTTGTCTTAACCTGACAATTGGTTTAAAGTTTTTAAATAGAACACCCTGTTTGAAATTCAACTGAGTCAACGGTTAATTAAAAAAAATACGTGTTTCTCTATTTTTAGCGATGTCTGCTCATCTTTGCTTTTATGATTTGTTGAAGAAATACTTTTAAAATGATATTCAATCAAATTTATGAAAAAAAAACATAATTTAATAAACTATTTCTCATTTTTTATTGTGATTTCATGCGAATCTCACTGTGTTTCGAACTACTGTGACGTCATACAAAATGGCGGATACGGCGCTACGCCGGCTGTGATTGGTCAATTGAGTTGCGATACAACAAACAAGCACTGAAATTTTTAAAAACTACCGATACAGCAAACAAGCACGGAATTTTCGTTAAGTGCCGTGTTGAGAAAAAAATTAAAATGAGATTTTTATTGCTTTAGAATTTTAAATTTTAAAAAGTTATTTTACCAGTAGGTTGGAAATTTAATTCTTTATAATACTGCATTAAAAAGTCATTTTCGTAAAAAATGTCAGATAGGCCAAACAAGCACTGGGGCGACGATACATAATTGTGGTGTTTCAATAAAGAGTTTTTGTATGGTATTGAGTCAATTGTGCTCATGCGATACGGTTTTATTATACTGGTAGTATTATTGACATTTACGCTAGGGTCAACAAATATATTCTGAAACATTTGAGACGCTATTGTACTTGTTTGAAGCCTTAGTATGTTATTTCTATAAATCAAAGTTAGTTCCTAAAACAAACTTGTGTGAATCTTTATTTCTATATAAATTCTCTGCCTATACATAAGAGTACTCTGTACTTTGTTAATGAATGCGTAAAATTTTCAGAATTCCATAAAATAAGACAATGAGCCTCTCAAATCCGTATTTTACAACACGGAGAGCCGGAGTGATGTTTGCGTACAAAATAAATTCATAAAGTGAGTACCTCTCGCGGAACCTTTGTTTATTGACGTACAGAAACAACAGGTTTTATGATCTGCCGGTACCCTATTCTGGGACTTTCGATAATTAAAAAATAGGATAACATTTATTACAAACGAACGAGAAAGAGGGTAGACAGATTTGTCAGCTCTTAAACGACCTACCCGCAGTTCCTCAGTCTTGCCGTGATCATGGCGCTTGAAACAGTGCTGAAATATCGGATCGCTCATTTAAAAATAATCGTGGTAAGAACCCGTTTAGTAATAGTGTAAGTGATGTAGATAACCACGAGTGTTCAAACAAATTTATAACATTTATGTGGTTGAATATCGTGTTAGTTGGTAGTCTGCTTTTAATATCGTCACGTTTTGCATTCAGGTTGGAGAATCCCCATTAGGTAGGTAGGTTAAAAAACTAGTTGTTAATTTCTACCTAACAGTTTGAACTGCATTTTATTATAATATCTAGGAAGTAAGTTAATTGTATAATTATTAATTATTGTTTTCTTTTGTCTTTATTAGTTCTGTTTCGTTTAAGTTAAGTTATATGTATCTTTTTTCTTTTTAATTCTTTAATTATACACCGCTCAGTATTTCTAAATAAGTTTATCTCCGTACATGGTTGCCTGGAAGAGATCGCTTTAATAGATTAGGCCGCCAATTGTTACACTGTATTCTTTGTACAAAATCACTATAATTGTATTTCTATGTGGTGTTACAATAAAGAATTTTCTATCTATCTATCTAGGTTGAGCCTACCAACAATAAGATCCCACGAGTCATAGGGCAGATTTCTGCCGCGTAACGCGTAGCGTGTGCCAGATGTCGAACTGTGTTTTTTTTCGATTAAAAGCTTTGATAAAACAAAACAGCTCTCAATTTGACTTAAACTAGATTCTCTTTTAAAGCCATCTAAGAATGAACTCACTTTTAATGAGAATAGAGTCCAAAACACTATGTAAAGTCACCTCCTCGAAATTAATTAGACAAAATATCGTATACCTGACAATAGCAGCCATTACTGACTTACCTTGGTTTAAGCCATAGAATTATGAAGGTAATAAAACGATGAGAAACAAGATCCAAGAATGAGTGCTCTTAGACAATATTACCTGAAGTCGTTAACTTAATCAATTTACTGCAGAATTATAAAACACTTTTCATATTTTTTTATTAATTTTTAAAAGTGCTTTAGGGAGAAGTATGTAAATGTATTCAGGGGTGATAATAAAATACCGAATATTACATAGTTTAGTATTGTTTTAAAGTGCTATGATTCGTTCGGCTTTATGAAAAAATATAGATGATGGGATTTCAATGCGCTGGTATTGCAGGGGCTCATAAGTGACAGTACTTAGTCACTTATCATCAGGTGAACCATAAGAGTGTTTATTTGTCTATTATCTGTTTTTATGCATTGATAAATTAATAATAAATTAATTAATTAAGTTTTCAAAAATAGGTAATAGATAATGGCCTCTCATTCCCCTTGCATTGCAGAGGAGCGGAGGAGAGGAGCGACGGTAACCGGTTACCGTTAGGGCCGTAAGCTTATCTATCTATCTTGTAATAAACAAAAATACTGTATGTACCCTATGTTCCAGCATAAAACTTCTTTCGTTTTCGAAATTTGAAAAATAAAAAGAAATGTTATCTGTCAAATATGTTTAAGCGCCAAAATGTAAAATTGAAATTATATAATTATTGTAAACCCAAAAAGTCACATCTTATTTATTTCCTTTGGTAGTTTTGCAAATTACTCCCACATAAACAAAACTAGACTCGTATACAGATCAAAATGTTTATTTTTCTCAGTGAACCGACTCAAAAAATTGTAAAGCAATTAAAAAGTACCAAAAGAGCAACTCCATGAAATCAACTGGACCATGAATAGTGACTGATTGTTACCAAGTTTTTTATGTTGTCGAATTTGCGATTCAATGCGATTCATTGCGACGAGACAACGCTGCGTTTGCGATTCTACGAATGCACTAACTAAAGCCACGTTCACACATGTTTTCCCTCACAATTTCGTCTGCGTCAAAAAGGGCAATAGTTATAGCGCTCGCGATGTAAGAAAATTTATTGGTATGTTTTTGGAATGAAGTTCCTTATCGCGCGTTGTGAAAAGGGGCTATACGGAAAAAAATCTTACGAAAAGTTATCACGACACTTTTTTTATTTTAGATGATTATCTGATGAAATAATAACAAAGGCGATTAACAAGATTAAACTATGTATTTTGATAATTATCAATTGTAACAATATGACAGTGCACAAGGTACATAGACAAGAAAACGCCTTGAGTGTTGTCGAGTAGGTACAACCTCTGTAAAGTTTGCTATATTAATTTGTGTAGGCGTCCTACATCATCGGATGTCGAGCGTGATTGGCGGGAGGTTTTAGGCGTCCATCTTCTCAACATTATCGCTAGATGGCGCTGTGATCAAAATCGTTTAAAAACACGTTCCTTATCGCGCGTAAAAAAAAATTAGGAAAAAGAATTATAAGATATCTTTTAATCGAAAGGAACTTCGTTCCATCCGGGTGTCCCTTGACACCCCTCAAGTTTTTTCACACCTTGTTTTACATTATAACAGTTTACGAAGAGGTAACGGCCAATCTGTACGTAAGTGGTTACCGTCCGTAAGCAACACATTCTACTCTTAATTCTCTTCAAGCCTGGATGAATAAAAATGGGACATACCAAGTAGTCTATGTCTAAAATGTCATCAACATTTTTATCTATTTCAGATAATTAATGAAAGACAATCTTCAAACCTTGGTTAAATAAAAGTAAGGCATACATGTCTGTGTCAAAAAAGTCTATAAATGAATAAAAATAAGGCATAAATCTATGTCAAAAATATCGTTAAAATTTTATTTGTTTCGGATATTTAATTCCTGATGTGTTTTTTTTGTCATGTAGACAGACGAACCAACAAGCCACTAAACCGTAAGTGGTTATCGTTACTCATGGAACTCTGCATTGTCAAATGACATGCGGAGCCGACGACCTACCTATAAGAACAATTTTTAGTAGCATCATTGTAATATTAAAACATATCTATCACACGTAAACTAAAAGTTTAAAAAGCTTATATAAGAGGTTTAACGGGACAATCTCGAGTGGAACAATCCTAACGTTGATGGAGTCACGTACCCAAATGCGAAGGACGTGGTTCTAGAGAATAATCTTAGCAAGAGATATCTTGGTGTTGAGTAAAATATAAAAATGACACTGTTCTGTAAAAACCAGGTATTTGAAACTGTAAAACACTGTTTAATTGATAAATTTGTTACCATTTTTTTTTGTTAGGGGTCCGTTAAGCCCCGCTATTCAGCAGCCAGGTCTGCAGTTCCGAATTGGAGTATATTATGAGAACTTTGAATCAAATTTTCAGCTTGCCTCAAATACGGTAGGTATTGGCACTAGCTCTCGGGCTATATAGCTTCAAACACTCGCGGTTATCTACGTCACTTACATTACTACTAAACGGGTTCTTACCACGATTATTTTTAATTGAGAGGTCCCGATATTTCAGCACTGTTTCAAGCGCCATGATCACGGGAAGACTGAAGAACTGCGGGTAGGTCATTTAATTTATAAAAATAATCGTGGTAAGAACCCGTTTAGTAATAATGTAAGTGATATATAGCTTCAGCTAAAAATTAGCGCTGTAGTGAGCTACCACATTATGTGCTGAGTTGAAGCCTTATGGTACAACAAGAGCGGGCGCGACGGGAAAGAATGCTATTGTGCGTAACACGTCGTACTGTCCCGTATAACTCCAAGCTGGATACTAGTCTTACTGGACCTACTGGTTTCAGTTCGGCTCACATCCCATATATCCCAAAAGAGTGTCTGATCGATTTCCTACAACTAAAAAAATTGAGAAAATGTTACACAGTATTGTGTTGTCTTTTTTTCCGTGCTGTGTATCCATTAAATGTTTAACAATATTTTCTTTAAAGCCAAAACTACTTAAAATTGTATAATAATAGTTTCATTGATGAAACATTTCAAATATTACTTTCATGCATTTTCTTGAAATCTCGATAGCTTCTTTAACCATCCTTGGTACGTAGATTTCAAGACATAGCACTTTTTACAGGGGAGACGGCTTCAGATTATCGAGTATGTGGAATCCAGTGCTAACCACAACAGTCACTAAGGTCATACTCAGAGAGTCTTGTAGATACAGTGAGTTTGGTGTGTCGTGATGTGAGTTCGAGTTCCAGTGGTACTACCCAAAAGCGAACGAGAAAGAGGGTAGACAAATTTGTTTGCTCTTAAATCGACCCGCAGTATCCAGTCCTCTCGAGATCATGACGTTTGCAACAACGTTGAAATATCAAGACAACTCAATTAATTAAATATCGTGGTAAGAACCCGTTGAAAATGCATGAAAGTATTATAGAAAACCACGAGTGTCTGAATAAGTTTATTTTAAATATTCTTCGGTCAGCCCTCGGAAAGGTGTTTGACCCTCGTTAGCAAAGGCACCCCTTTCTTTGGTTGAAGACACCCTCTAATTCGAGCCTTTGTCTGTGATTCCTGATCCGATGACTCCATGGTGTCACATAGCTAAAGGTAAAAATAAAAGGAAATTTCCTGGAACTTCTATTGTTAGAGAATATTATTTGCAGTTTGGAGAGTTTTTTTTTTGAGTAAGGGTCTTTTTTGGTTGAGGAAATTCTGGTTTTGGTTATGGGTATAAAACTGCTTTGGATTTCAATAAAAAGTAGTATTTGAAGCATTTTTATCTAGTTTTATTGTAGGTATTTGAAATGAAGGAAATAATTGTTTTTATAAAATCGGTCTGAAACTTATAGCATATTAAAATGAAATACATCGAAAATGTTATATTCCGTCATGTTTCTTTTGTGACCTTTTGAAACAAAAACATTGACATGATGTACGATTCCGAGCAAAATATTTAAATGCATAATATTATCTACGTTTTATTCGTCGATTTATCAAGTAAATGTTAACAAAGTTATACTAAAACTTGCTATTTCAAAACAAAACTAATACTGACTGACTTTCACTTCTCATAAAAACTAGTAGTTAGATTTTTTTCGAATTCTTCTATCAAAAACTGAATCATCGAAGTCTATTCATCTGTACAAACCCATTACTGCCCACTGTTGGGCTCAGGTCTCCTCAGAAGAGGGATTAGTCATAGTCCACCACGCTTGCCCAGTGCAGATTGGGGTTCACATATCTTCAAAGGATTTTTAGAACCCTTTTCCGACATGCAGGTTTCCTCACGATGTTTTCCTTCACCGTTTTTAGCCAGTGGTGTGAAAATTTGCACATAAATCTTTTTCACATTTAGATTTAGATGTACAAGCCGGCCGAATTTGAACCCGTGACCTCTAGTTCGGAAGGACGCGCTTCGACCACTCGGCCACCACGACTTTTTTTTTTCTATCCACCTAGAAAATAGAAATAAGCAATCACGCAGAGTCATTCGAAATTTTGTCTGTCAAAAAGATAAATTATTAAACATAGCTCCAAAAGTAGGTACCTGAAAAATATTACATTAACAAATGACCATCATTTCAAACAGTAAACTTGATAAACTCCTCTTTTTGCAAATTCGGTCAACAAAATAAAAAGACAAACGCCCGCAAACATTAAACAAATTGACCGCGACATTTACACCGGCTTAAGGAAAACCGGCGCAATCTTAAAGACCCTTATTTTTGAATAAAAAAGACAATTAAGAGTACATCGTAACTCAAAAGTCGTATGCTGGAGATAAAACGATCATTTCATAACTAAATGGAACTTTTCTCATTTTAACTTGGTCTTATCTTTCAGTAGGATTTAGTACCTGGCGATCCTTTTACTGCCTTTTCGATAAATTTACGATGCTCCAATGTTTTCGTGTAGGCTTCATTAGATTGAATTAATATGGATTAAGACTAAGCGTAACGATGTTTTTCTTGGATAGTGTTTGTTTGTGTGGAAAATAGCCGACGTGTTATTACTTTAATTTAATTTATTGGAACGAAGTTCCTTATCGCGCGTTATTGAAAGGGGGCTAGACGGAAATTCTTATGAAAAAGTTGTCACGACACTTTTTTTTGTTTTAGATGATTATCGCTAGAAGGCGCTGTGATTAAAATCTTTTAAAACAATTCCTTATTTTGTTTTATATGATTAATGCTAGATGGCGCTGTGATCAAAATATTATAATTATTATAACTTAAAAAAATCAAATTTTATTACAATTCTCTCACTAATTAATCGAAAGGAACTTCGTTCCATCCGGGTGTCCCTTGACACCTCTCACACCTCACCTCTCTCCCTTTTTTTTGAGTAGATTATTGTTGTTTTATTGTACATAGAAATATCTGACTGCTGAATTCGTCTGCCACATGTATGGAGAATTCCGACGACCGCGCCCGTACAACGTCAAAAATAGCCCTAAAAATCCTGCATCTTACTTCTAAATTCAGCGTTAAGTTGGTAACAGCTTCGAAAGTTCTCGAATTCTCAGAGAACTACAGAATGAGGTTGCAGTAATAGATAATTGAATGATCAATCAATTACACCTGACACGAGAAGGATTGATTATTGACAGGAAAATCGTCTGAAGTATCTCGGGCGTTTTATACGATACATCGAGTAGTGTTTGAGTGAATGTGTGTATGTGTGAGGTGTTTTTATAAAGAAAAAGTATTTGTATGTATATTTTGTGTGTAGATATTGAGATGGTACTCTATTTTTAAGTTTTTTTATTGCCACGCAGGCAGACGAGCTAACGGCCCACCTGATCGTAAGCGGTTACCGTCGCTCATAGACCTCTGCATTGCCAGAAGACACTGCGGGGCCGCTGCCTACGGCCTACCCTTAAGGACTCTCTTCAAGCCTCGTTTGAAGAAGGACAAGTCATAGCGCTCGGGGAACACCGAAGAGGGAGTAAAGATCTATATGAAAAATACAATGAAGTTGGTCAAATTTTACTCGTAAGAATCCGTCCGAATTTACATAGTTGTGTAAGTACATAAGTACCTACACTGTTCTATTTAGTGCAAAAAAAAGCTTTTGATAAACTTTTGATAAATAGTTACACTATTTTATCGCTCATCAATCTTTACAACACCAAACGCAAAAAAAAATATTGTTATTCTCGAAATAAGACAAAAATTAATTATTTATTGTTACTGTTATTATACGCACATAAAATATCAACATAAATTTCGAGAAAAGTAAACCATCAGAATAAGAATCCTGCATTAAAGTTTATATTGATTCGCAAACATACATCTTGGAATGGGCTGTCAAACAGAATGAAGGCCTTACGGGTCCGATCCTCGAAAATCAATGGGTCCATTAGAAAGATCCCCCCATTTCCTTTGAGGTCGGTCAGAAGGCTAATGCAGGGTCCA
Source organism: Trilocha varians (assembly GCA_030269945.2). Taxonomy (NCBI): domain Eukaryota; kingdom Metazoa; phylum Arthropoda; class Insecta; order Lepidoptera; family Bombycidae; genus Trilocha; species Trilocha varians. The sequence continues at coordinate 11,696,243 of AP028265.1, forward strand.
CCCTCAAAAGATTGACCCTTGTAACACGATATTGGGCTAATACCGCCCTTCCCAGTGTAAGAGCCGGATTTGGCAATCATTTCATTGGGTAGCAAATGATCTTTTTGTTTGTTCTGCAGCTTTGTGGTTTTTGATTAGGTTGTTACTACTAGCTTATGATTGTAGTAATTAATTTAATTTGAGATTTAACCCTTTCATGGGAAATATTTTTCCCTTCTACAAAAATCGTTATTGATTATTATTGAGTCGATATTTTTTTAATGAATGTCTAACGTAGGTACGTTGTGTTAAAATGTTTCCCATGAAATTAATAGGAAAATTAAATTTGTACACTCTACAATTTTTTTCTAGTGATTTCTCTTACTTTACAGAATAAATTAAATATTGTGTAGTATTCGCATATTTAGTCTCAGCCATCTTATTGTCCTGAAAGGGATAATCACGAATTTCAAAGATCTATTTTATAATATTATTTTGTCGAGAGCGACGACCTAGTCAAAATCGCGGGAAGTTATTAAGTGCAGGCAGGACCGGTCGTTGTGGCGAGGTTTGGGGAATCCAAATTATTATGTGTAGTAGACGTGTATAGAGTGATGATGATGATGATGATGATGATTTATATGCAGGAGTTACTGTGTGTCATATGGTTTTTTTCTCAATTATTACTAGCTACATAATACAACGCTTCAATACAGCACGTATTTTTTTTACGCACTAAACCCTCCAACCGCTTACACTCAGCGTCCGAACCCCGGCTGAGGCCAGAACCCAGCACGGGGCTATGAGGGACGGCGCGACGCGTTACGCCCACGGTACTCTTTCCCGTCGCGCCACCCCCTCAATACAGCACTTAAACAGTAGACGTTTTGGACGGTGCGACGTGAAAGAGTGCAGAGTAGAAGTTTAGGACAAGATAGCCACAACTTGATACTATTAAGTAAGTATTTAATAAGTAATTGCAAAGAAACAAAACACAACTCATCCTAAATTTACTCTTAAACCTTGATTTCCACTGTAATTGGGCTCAGATAATCATAATAGCCCTCTATTCTCAGATAGTTTTTTTTGCCGAGTAAGCTAACAGTACAACAGTAAGACCTCTGCAATATCACCAACGACTTACCTTAAAGGCATCTAACCTTGTTTGAAGAAGACATAACACTCGAAGATATTATAGACACAGAACCCTGTACCCCCTGTACCAACCCATTACTGCCCACTATTGGGCTCAGGTCTCCTCAGAAGAGGGATTAGGCATAGTCCACCACGCTTACCCAGTGCGGATTGAGGACTTCACATATCTTCAAAGGATTTTCAGAACCCTTTTCCGATATGCAGGTTTCCTCACGATGTTTTCCTTCACCGTTTTTAGCCAGTGGTGTTGTGAAAAATTGCACATAAATCTTTTCACATTTAGATTTAGAGGTACAAGCCGGATTTGAACCCGCGACCTCCCGTTCGAAAGACGACACAGAACACTCCAAGCAAAATACCGTTTTGTTTGCTCTTATTTTTACGAAAACATTAAAAAAATTGAGCATCGTCTATATAAATGAGAGAGGTCTGACCCGGTCAAGACGTACAAAGGTTAGGCTATCGTAAGCAATACATTATCTGTACTGCTCTTAAAGTGATAGGATTAAATGTGTAATGGATCAAAGCAGTAAAAGGTTTCAAATTTTTACCCTTTTTTTGTTCAATTTGTGGTGTTTTTTTCGTGAAATGTTTACGTTGCAGTTGTTTTAGGTAAATGAAAATCTTGGTGGGTTCAATTTTAAGAGAAGACAGTCAGATAGAATTATTTATTCTTTTAGTAAGTGCAATAAATCTAAAATTACACCTCTTATTGACGTGTGTAGAATTTTGAATGACTTGAAAATAGATCATAATAATAATATGAAATGAATGAAATAGTTTATTTTACTAAAAAACAATGTACAACTTAACATCTATGACAATGGTCCCCGCACTAGGTCAAGCCTGTATCGCAGGAAACCGAACAGATTGACAACAACATTGTTATTTAAAGACACTTAGTCAGAGTAACGGTACGTTTGTTAAATTCAAATAAACTACAGCAAAAAAAGAAAAAAAAGAGAATTATAAAATATGTAAAAATTAAATATTAATAACAAAAAATAAAGTGAAAATGAATGTGAAAGTGAAATAATATGTAGAATTTTGACTAATTTATTATTTCAGACTATACAAGAAGTTCACCATATTCAGTAGGTATTTGAAAAGAGCTTAAAACGATGTTACCAAACAACTAGTGTTGGAGCATGTTTTAATAGCAATTTACTGTTCCTGATAATTTATGTACAGCCTAGTCAATCTTAATATTTTTATAATTGGGCATAACGTGAGTGTAACCCGTTGCATGAAAATGAAAAGAAAGGGAAGAACGAAGATTGCCGCCAAAAATTGAACTATTGATAAGAAAATGTAAAAACTGTAAAAATAAAATTTATATGATTTGCAATCTGATTTTAATTAAAATTCAATCAGTATTGTTAGAATCCGCAACAACTAGTAGTCAGCAGTTCACTCAACAAGTCATGTCCAAACAAACAAAAAAATAAATAACTCGCTCACTTAACTCTAATACAAGTCTAAACTCTAAAAACGTTTTTTTATGATTTTTTTTTTTTTTTAATTATTAATGAATGCTTCCTTACTCAATTTGGTCGATTTTGAAGATCCGATCCTAAGAGATTAAAGAGACTCACTTTGATCTACATAGATGTGGGAAATTATTAATCTTATGTATAAAAATTAATCGCATGTGTTGGTAAGCGCATAACTCAACAACGCCTGGACCAATTTGGCCAAATCTTTTTTTAAAATGTTCGTTGAAGTTCAAGGATGGTTTTTACGGCGAGAAAAAATCGAATAGTTGCCGGGAAAAATTGAAAAAAACGGGTCATAGGGTTCACGCAGACGACGTCGCGGGCAGCAGCTAGTGTACAATAAATACACCTATCTAATAATAGACAATCTACCTTTACAAATGTGGTCAGATACAGGTTGCTAAAAAGTTTAAACAGTTTTAAGTATTTGAACCTCAAACAGATGTAAATAAATCCCATATTTGCATGCGTTGTGTGCTCGAACCTAACAAACGTGATGCTTTGTAGGGCTCTTGCAATTGCATTAAGTAAGCAGATCCTTTGAAGTCTAGTTAGCGCTTGTTTAACTATACAATATTGAGGATTGCATTATTCATGAGTTTTTGAGTAAAGCATTGTTTTTAGAAGGGATAAAGACTTGGTTATGTTGTCGAGGATTATTTTTGAGTTTACGAAACCGAATTAAAAATAAACTTATTCAGACACTCGCGGTTTTCTATAATACTTTCATGCATTTTCAACGGGTTCTTCCCACGATACCCAAAAGCGAACGAGAAAGAGGGTAGACAGATTTGTTTGCTCTTAAATCGACCCGCAATATCCTACCCTAAAAAACCTTTATAAGAAACGTTTCATCTCCATACTAACTAACCAGTGCACTTCGCCTGCGTCACAAAATAAAAACAATAAACGCCAACCTATATAATAAAGACGCAACGCAATTGGAAGAAATGCCGTAGTGCGTAACGCGTCTCGGGTAATCCCGTCCTGGGTTTTGGCCTCAGCCAGGGTTCGGAGGCTGAATATGAACAATTGGAGATTTTAGAGTACTTCAACTCCCACATATTCCACCAGAGAATGGGCAGAAATTCGGCAATTTACTTCAACTAAAAATTTTTTTATAATTTTTTTTTTACTATGGCACAATTTACTTTATTTATTTTTCTTATGTATTATTTTTTTTATCTTTGTATGTTTCTTTTTTTCATCACAAATAAAGAATGTCTATGTCCATGTCACAACACTGGCAAGTTATATGAATACTTTTATACAAATAATGTTAATATTTATAATAGTCGTATTTTGTGAGATAATACTTGTTTATCGTGTTTTCTTGTGTAATTCATAGTCTTCGGATAGACAATGCGAGCTCGTCTGTTCTGAATACTAATTTTGGTTCATAGTTTATTCACCCTAAGGTAGTTTTGGAAAACCTATTTATTATGTTACATGAGTGTATACATCAATGTATTTATTAATTTCTAAAACAAATAATATAATTAACTTAATTTACTGTAAATTTATTCAGACACTCGCGGTTTTCTATAATACTTTCATGCATTTTCAACGGGTTCAAAAGCGAACGAGAAAGAGGGTAGACAGATTTGTTTGCTCTTAAATCGACCCGCAGTATCCCGTCTTCTCGTGATCATGACGTTTGCAACAACGTTGAAATATCGAGACAACTCAATTAATTGAATATCGTGGTAAGAACCCGTTGAAAATCCATGAAAGTATTAATTTACTGTATTCATCAACTGCTCGTAGACGACCACTGTTGGACAGAGACCTTAGCCGAACCTCGCTACGACAACTGGTCCTGCGCTTTAGGTCCTTACTTATTTTCATTCATTGTTATATAATTGTAAATGCAGACTCCTTCATTTGAGAATGCTATTGTCTATTAATTACAAAGAACACTAACGTCATAAGACTTAAAGTAAATAAATATGAAATAAAATATTAAGTATCTAAATATAAAACAAAAAAAAATGTTTTGTAATATGTTCTTTAGTAAATAACACAAATTCTGTAAAAGAAACATCATTTAAAGCTATTATTTACATTGGAATTATTTATATTTACAAATTTAATATTTTATTTCATATTTATTTACTTTAAGTCTTATGACGTTAGCGTTATTTATAATTAGTGCTGTACAATTTGGCCGTTTAAACCGGCCACAAAGTTTAACCAGGTTAATTAGTTCAGCAGCCAGCTAATTTTTTGAAATTAACCGGTTAAATTAAATTAACCGGTTAAATTAACTGACTGGCTAACCAGTTAATTTGCAAAAGATTCTTAACATTGAATAAATCATTTATTTTTATTTTAATTTTGAAAACTTTAATTTTATTTTTATTTTTCAATGTATTTATATTTTTAAATTTATTTTTATTTTTAAATTTATTCATATTTTAAATTTATTTTAATTTTTATTTTTAAATTTATTTTTATTTTTTATTCATATTTTAAATTTATTTTTATTTTTATTTTAATTTTTTTTTTTTTAATTTTTTTTTTTTTTTAAATTTATTTTTATTTTTATTCATATTTTCAATTTATTTTTATTTTAAAATTTATTTTTATTTTTATTTTTTTTTTATTTTTAAATTTATTTTTATTTTTAAATATATTTTTATTTTTATTTTTTTTTTATTTTCAATTTATTTTTATTTTTTTATTTTTAAAATTTTAATATTAAAATAAAATTAAAAATAAAATTTTTATTTTATTATTAAAATTTTTATTTAAAAATAGAAATAAAAATAAAAAAAAATTAAAATAAAATAAATTAAAAAAAAAATTAAAATAAAAAAAATAAAAATAAAAATAAATTGAAAATATGAATAAAAATAAAAATAAATTTAAAAATAAAAATAAATTTTAAAATAAAAAAATTTAAAAATAAAAATAAAAAATAGAAATAAAAATAAAAAAAAATTAAAATAAAATAAATTAAAAAAAAAATTAAAATAAAAAAAAAACAAAATAAAAATAAATTAAAATATAAAAAAATAAAAATAAATTTAAAAATAAAAATAAATTTTAAAATAAAAATTTAAAAATAAAAATAAATTTTAAAATAAAAATAAAAATAAATTAAAATATAATAAAAATAAAAATAAATTTAAAAATAAAAATAAATTTAAAAATAAAAAAAAATAAAAATAAAAATAAATTTAAAAATAAAAAAAAATAAAATATAATATAAATAAAAATAAATTTAAAAATAAATTTAAAATAAAAAAATTTAAAAATAAAAATAAATTTAAAAATATAAATACATTAAAAATAAAAATAAATTTAAAAATAAAATTAAATTTTAAAAATTAAAATAAAAATAAATGATTTATTCAATGTTAAGAATCTTTTCAAATTAACCGGTTAGCCATCATTAATTTAACCGGTTAATTTAATTTAACCGGTTAATTTAATTTAACCGGTTAATTTCAAAAATTAGCTGGCTGCTAACTAATTAACCTGGTTAAACTTTGTGGCCGGTTTAAACGGCCAAATTGTACAGCACTATTTATAATTAATAGACAATAGCATTCTCAAATGAAGGAGTCATCATTTACATAATCTTATCATTGCTTTGCCTTACCATTACTTGCTTGTTTTCTTATCAACTTAAAGATGTAATTTTCTTATGTCATATTAACAACGCCAGAAACAAGTACCTGATTTCTTAATAGAAAATAATAATTCATCAATAATGATCTAACAAGTTCGAAATTTAAATTCCTAATAGCACTCACCACAATTTAAAACCAATCAATTAGACAAACAACAAACAAATCAAATTTCGAACCACATCTTCGTTCTCTATTCGAGAATCCTCAAACCTTAAACTATTCGCCTAGTCGTTCGAAATTCAAATAGCGACACGCGCCATATTGTGTTAGCATAATTGGTCGGTTATTATCATTTATTTAGCCGAAGCTCGTTACTACGGACCACCAATGAATATTCTATTGATATTAACAAACAAACAAAACATAAGGAAATGTAGGAATAACAAACAATTTTGTATTCAGAGATTTCCAAGAAGAATTCCAATGGGTGTATTTTACTATGATTTTCCGAGTTTGGTAATAAAACTGATGCTTAGTATGATGTTGAAAAATTTCAATTTATATTTTAAAACTTCCGATTATAACTTTCGCTAGAAAAGATTTAAAAAAATCGATTTAAATATCGAATCGTACACTAAAATAACTCAATCAAAACGAACAAGGAATATCATTTAAAAAAATCAATCATAAACGAGCGTTCCAAATTTCAAAATTAACTGTTTCAGCGCTACCGCGGTTCCCGAACAAAAAACCTTCGTATTAAAACCGCCCGTAACACGGAACCTCCATTATCCCGCGCGTTATAACTGTTAAATAATTTTATTTTGAAACCCTTATCTGGAGATACTCGGCCAAGTTTTTTTGTAAACGGGTTAAACCTCTTTATCCGGACGAAAATGCTCGTCATTACCGCGCCAAGATTCGAAAATGGAACGGGAAAAGTGATGTCAGAAAATGATAATCAAACTCTTTGGTTTCACTTGATTCATTTAGTCGTTCTTTTATCAAATTTAATTTTTTTTGTTACAATCATAGGCTATAAAAAACTTGAGACACCCGAATAGAACGAAGTTCCTTTCGATTAAAAGATATCTTATAATTTTTGTTTTAAGTGTTTTAAAAGATTTTGATCACAGCGCCATCTAGTGATAATCATCTTAAACAAAAATAAGGAACGTGTTTTAAAAGATGTTGATCACAGCGCCATCTAGCGATAATCATCTAAAACAAAAAAGTGTCGTGACAACTTTTCGTAAGATTTTTTTCCGTCTAGCCCCCTTTCGATAACGCGCGATAAGGAACTTCGTTCCAATAATATAATAGTTCTAAAATATATATTTTTTGCGATGTGGTTTCATCGAAGGCGTATTATAACAAATTCTGAAAGCTTTAACTTCTTATGTAACTTAGATGACGTTGCTTCGGTCTGCTAATATGTATTACTATGTATTTTATTATTATACTTTTAGACCCATTTCACTGGTCATACGACTCCGAGATTTACAATAGATGAACCGATTTTGATCTTTCTTTTTTCTTCAAATACTATCACAATTAAGTTTAGAATGCTATTTTATTGGTACTGTACTGTACTGTACCAACCCATTACTGCCCACTGTTGGGCTCAGGTCTCCTCAGAAGAGGGATTAGGCATAGTCCACCACGCTTGCCCAGTGCGGATTCGGGACTTCACATATCTTCAAAGGATATTTAGAATCCTTTTCCGACATGCAGGTTTCCTCACGATGTTTTCCTTCACCGTTTTTAGCCAGTGGTGTTGTGAAAAATTACACATAAATCTTTTTCACATTTAGATTTAGAGGTACAAGCCGGCCGGATTTGAACCCGCGACCTCCGTTCGAAAGGAAGCGCTTCGACCACTCGGACACCACGACTTCACGATTTTATCGGTATTATAATACATTAAATACACACACTATAAATAAATCATTCACTAATGGACGCTAAATTCGCAAACACCACACTAAAGTTGATTCTCTAATTAGAATCGTTTATATAATTAGTTCGGTCCAGGTACGGATCGATCACGATGCTTGCTGACTCGACTGCGGACTATCGAGGAGACCATAGAACATAATGGATTGTAAGGTTTCACGTCATTAGTTGAGATACCAATGAGAGAGATATATTGAAAGTAGATGAACCGATTTTAATAATGTTTTTTTTCCAAATAATTAAACAGTGTTTGTTTACCTCGTTTTGAGGAGTTCATGAGTTTTTAATCAAACCAAGAAAGTAACACTTTTTAGATGATTATCGCTAGATGGCGCTGTGATTAAAATCTTTTAAAACAATTCCTTATTTATTAGTACTGCTGTTCCTATGGCTGCTTCCTATGTTCAATTTCATTTTATCATATTATGACATTGTAATGCGATATACATAATAAATAATAAACGCGCAAAATTTCAGTTGGTTCCATCCGGACTTACATAGGTACATAGTTATATCCAGTGCAAAATAAAAACTTTTAAAAACAATCTGTTAAAATTAAGTCACTGTAATAAAACAATTTGTATAAAGTCTATTATTCGCCTGCACTTTTGCAAGGCAGTAAATTTGAACGTTGTTTTTCTCATTTCTTTCATAAACCAGCGGGGAAATGAACTAGTTCAAGAATTTCATATCGCCCGAAGAAAATTTTTGCTTGTAATTGAAAAGGAAATGGAAAGCTCTGCACGAAATCACTTGGAAATTTCGCTGGCGTGTTTATATAAGGAATCTTTGGTTATTATTAGCTTATATGAAAGAAAAGAAAGAAATAATACTGTTAGGTACACTTCTTTAAACACTCGCGGTTATCTACATCACTTACACTATTACTAAACGGGTTCTTAACACGATTACTTTTAATTGAGCGATCCCGATATTTCAGCACTGTTTCAAGCGCCATGATCACGGGAAGTCTGAGTGCGGGCAGGTCATTTAACTGTATTTTTGTGCATAAAGAATAAATAAACTGTACTGTAATGTAACAACCCATTACTGCCCACTGCTGGGCTCTGGTCTCCTCAGAAGAGGGATTAGACATAGTCCACCACTCTTGCCCAACGCTGAACAACATTACCATTAAAACAACCAACACCAATTTTAAACCAATATATATTTTGATTTTGAACAGTTGGCAGGTGTCGCAAACGTCAATGTCATACGTGTAGGGCGCAGTCAGAGTCCCCTCTTTAAACTAAATACACACCACGCGAGGCAAATTTCATGCATAAAATTATTGAAGGTGCCTGTGCAAGACGCGTTGACTACCTGTTTATATGTATTGTCTTTAAGTTGTAGGCGAACAGCGATTTGTTTGTTTGTTTGGGAGATAAGTAACGAACATGTCATGAATTACAGAGGCTCTTGAGCGCTGTCATGAATCTATGGTCCATCTTACATGTCTTGCAAAAAAAGACACTAAAATAATCTTCGAGAATAATAGGTTTTAGAGCATCTATGCCTATATTATTTGTACATCACCATTATCGGCCTATAGACGTCCACTGTTGGACATAGACCTTTCCCAAACCTCGCCTCAACGACTGGTCAGTGGTCACTCAGTGACTTCCCGCGATCCTGACAAGGTCGTCGGTCCATCTTGTGGGAGGTCTGCCCACGTTGCGCCTACCGGTTCGAGTTCGGCATCATTTGTCCATTAGATACACAAGCCTATAACTTGTACCACACTTATAGAACGAGTCTTACAGCACCGAAGGTTCACCCACGCGATCGAAAACGCTTGTTGATATTGAAATGAAGCTCAAATTAATATGTATGACATGACACGATACAATCGTGTGCCAATGTTTGTTCCCGGGTTTCAATAAATGCGTACACCCCTCCCGATATGTGTTCCTGTCGATAAAAGCATAACTTGAAGGGTGGACTATATTTACCGAGACAAAGACATTTGCGAAATGGAGATATAAACATAAATAAATTTTACAATTTAGAATAACTGGATAGCTCGAGAATTCAAAAGTTTTGAAAAATCTGTATTTAATTTAGCCACACGTCTATGAATGTCAAATTACGCTAGATGGCATGACTGGGGTACCTTCTCCTCCATCTCCGCAAAATAAGAGTAAAAAATAAAATGCAAAAAAATCAAGTGAAGGCTTCAAACTATCCTGTATATAGAATCTAGTGTTATATTAAAGAACACAACAAAAAAATTGGTTTTGAGATGGCAGACGATACTGTCAGTGTGTTGTGTCGAAACGTGAGTTCGAGTTCCAGTGATAGCGGCAAACGAGAAAGAGGGTAGACAGATTTGTTTGCTCTTAATCTACCCGCAGTACTCAGTCTTCCCGTGATTATGGCGCTTGCAACAGTATTGAAATATCGGAATAGCTCATTTAATAAGGTAAGATAAGAACCCATTTAGTAATTGTGTTAGTTATGATGATTTGTTATCTAATATTATATTATAAAGGCGAAAGTTTGTATGTATGGATGTTTGTTACTCTTTCACGTGAAAACTACTGAATGGATTTGAATGAAACTTTACCACAATATGGTTTATACATCAGAATAACACATATGCTACAATTTTCGATAATACGGGACGAACCTGAAGTCCACGCGAACGAAGTCGCGGGAAAAAGCTAGTTGTGTACATAAATTATTAACAAACTAACCTCAAAAATACATTTCTCCATCACAAATCACTTTCCCTTCGTTATTACGTGTATCAACAGATCCACGATTGATTCCTACTGTGTTTCCTGCCACTCCTCGATATCCGGGCGTGAATCAAATCATTCCGTCCCTCGAACGCGTTCCTTTCAAACGTTGTTTATTTAACGAATGTATTACTTTGCTTTTAGACATACTTTTTTTACATAGTCGTGGTTGCTGTGTGGTTGAAAAGCTTTTCGGGTGCGGGTTCGAAGCGGCCGGCTTGTAACAAAATCTTAACAATTAGTAAGTAAGTAAAATTTCATGTTGAAAAAGTATTAAAAATCCTTCGAAGATAGGTGAAGTCCCCAATCCACATTGGGCAAGCGTGGACTATGTCTGATCCTTCTACTGAAGAGAACCAGCATGGCTATATTTAATATTTTTGTATTTTTTTATAGCTCTAAAAAGTCCTTTGCAACTTACAAGATACATTGAGAAATGTAACTGTAACATCCTATGACTGCTCACTTTTAGGCTCAGTTCTCTTCAAAAGAAGGATAAAGCATAGCTCAAGTGGTCTGCACATATTTTCGAAGGATTTTTAAATCCTTTCCCAAAATGTTTTCACGATGTTTGAGTATTTTTAGATTTTTGAATTGCAATGTCAGGTAATAAACAAACAGCCCAGCTGATAGAGAGTAGTTACTTTGTAGCTAATGAATTTTGGTAATACCTGTATACAATTTTTTTTAACCTCTTCGTATACAATGTTGTAGTATAGATTTTTATCGTCGTATTTAAAGTATTAATTTTTTCTTTTTTTTTTTATTGCCATGTAGGCAGACGAGCCAACGGCCCACCTGATAGTCAGTGGTTACCGTCACTCATGAACCTCTGCAATGTCAATTATTGAAAATAGTGTCATTGTTATACTGGATATTTATTTACACTGGAAATCAGTGTCCCCTAACAAATTCTAACAATATTTACAAATCTTTGCGAAACATTCACTAATAGACCTATACTCCTGATTTGGGTCGAGCACCCTACCAATAACAACCTCTAACGTCACTTCATCAAAACGTCAGCTAAACGTTCGAATTTTCGAATTTTTAGAATTGTAGCTATTGCAGTTTGCACTAGATAAATCCCGTACTCTGTCCGTAGGCTGTCAGTTAGAAATCCTATTGGTTTTAGCGAATCGTTTGCGATCCGTGACAGTCGATTCGGTTGTCAAAATTGACAAGACACTGATTCTTTTCGAGCGGCCATAAGTTTTTCACAGTTGTTTACTGACGATATTTCGCTTCACTGTGTTTTAGGGGTTGTCCATTAATCACGTGAGGCTTGAAAGGGGGGGGAGGGGTTTGATAAAAATCAACGAAAATAACACAAGGGGGAGGGGGGTGTAGTAAGATCTCACGTGTATTTATTTTTTCGTCAAACGCGCGATTTTTAAACAAATATTAAGCGGCACGGCGCGAAAATTTTAAGATTCGTTATAGGTACTAAAAATACACGTGATGTTGAGAAGGGGGAGGGGGGGTGGTCTTAAACCTCACTACGTATCACCGATGGGGGAGGGGGGGTTAAAAAATGCTAAAAAAAGATCACGTGATTAATGGACAACCCCTTATACAGTTAGGAAGGTTGCATAGGAATCAAATCTATCACTGACAATTTAATTATGAAAAAATTACGCTTAATTGCAAATCGACTCAATATATACATATTGGATCACCAATTTCCAATGCATACGAGTGACAACTGGTAGGTGGTAGGTCAACTGTCAAACGGTGTTTCATATTGGGCCAATGAATACAAATCCCCATCTACATAAAATCATGGGTCGGCCGTCACCGTCATTTGTTTTTTACTTGTGTTGGACGTTAGTGATCTAATATGTACAAACGGTTGATGAAGATTAGTATTTAAAAGGTAAAGCCTGAGTTTTAAAAAGACAACAATAAAACAACAACATTGTAAGAGAATTTACGTTGAATATAAATATTGACCCAAACACGGGACCAATTATTTTCTCTACTTTTCATGTGACGAAGACGAAGTAGCACGCGCCCACGTTTAGTTACTCATAAATAGCGCAAAAATTTAACACAACAAAAAGTTTTTAATCAAAGCAAAAGCTAAAGTAAGGAGTCGTGTAAGACGAATTCATTATGATATAATTGTCAAGTTATTAAGTTGCCTCAGGACTAGTTCTGCGAGAAACGGAACGTAATGAAATATTCATCCGACGTGGATTGTTTAAAGAAACTTAATTATTATCTTAGTGGGCGAATAATGGTGACTAAAAATATGAAGTGTTTTGGGATAGTTGTCCTTCGAAAAATGTTTAAGATTTTATATTTATAGAATCTAAGAATGCCAGGTCTTCTCGGGTGTTGCGCCAGCGCGCACCCTTCCCAAGAGCAACTGGGGGATGGTAAGCCGCGCTCTCCGAACCAGGCCGGTTCTGACCCAGCCGGGTATTCCGAGAGAGAGATTCCGTTCCTCGTGGCCCCATCTTGGCGGGCTTCGGGTAACCCGCCGACCGAGAGAGCCGGTGGTCACTTCGCCGACGACTGCCGGTTCGGCGAACAATGACCGGTCATCGTATGAGATCAAATTGAAACAAATAAATCAGGTAAATTGTAATAAATTCCTTTAAACACTCGCGGTTATATACATCACTTACACTATTACTAAACGGGTTCTTACCACGATTATTTTTAATTGAGAGGTCCCGATATTTCAGCACTGTTTCAAGCGCTATTATCACGGGAAGACTGAAGAACTGCGGGTAGGTCATTTAAGAGCAGATAAATCTGTCTACCCTCTTTCTCGTTCGTTTGCCGGTACCACTGGAACTCGAACTCACATATCGACATACCACACTGACAGTATCGTGTATAATAGTGTAAGTGAGGTAAATTGTAATCCGAAATCAACACCCAAATCCCTTAATTTCCGTTAAAAAAGTTTAACCATCCTCCTATAACTAAGAACCTATCCAAACTTCAACTCATCATGTCTACAATCCAAACAGAACTACAATTATGGCAAATTAAAAATCAAAAGTCATGTTCCAGACCAAAACATCATAGGAATAGCCGTCGACTTCCACCACAACAGTTGACTAAACTTGAGCAAATTGCCAAAGGAATGTGAACCTAAAAACTATAGCTGTAAAGTCGCAGTGTTAGCATATAAAATCCTTACGACCACAGCTGGTTAAACTATATGACTTCGCCAGAGAAATTTCAACCTTAAAGCTTTGTGCCTAAGGTTGTCAGAAAATAGATAATGAATGCAGTATTTGCAGAAACTCTTTGTTTTCAACTTGTAAATTGATTGAAGCGCTCTGATAATTGCTAATAGTTTTCTTGTTAGCTACGGAAAGTGGAAAGTTCAGTTCATTTCATTGCATTTTCAGTGTGAAATGTAATTGGTGGTGTTCTGTTTGAATTTGAACTCATTTTAGAGTTCTGAAGCAGTTTTGTAAAGTTATATTCAACTTGCACTGGATGTAACTGTGGCGTTCTATTTCCGAACGTCACGAAGAACGAGTTTTTGAACGTAACAGGCAAGATATTGGCGCGATTTTTGAGAATAGACAAAATAAAGTGTATTAATTATAATAATAAACTACAATAGTTTTAAATTGTGTTTTTAAATTTTACTTCTTTGTATTTTTTTTAATAATAATAAATATGTGTGTGACTGATGGCTTGGGTCGTAGACCCCGTCTCCAGTGGCCCTCTGCTTTTTTTATATTGTATTTTTAAATTTATTTTCTTGTGATTGTTTTTTTAAAGATATAATGTAAAAAATGAGCAAATAAATGAATATGGGATAAATATGTGTGATATATATTTATTAGTCTTATTTATCTTAATGGTTTCTCCTCTCCTCTTCTGAAGTTCCCATATAACTATGTAAGTTCGGGTGGAATCTTATGAGTTAAATTTTATGAACTCCTAGGTTATATTTTAAAAATAGTTTCATTGTAAAATCTATTCGTTTAAATTTTAGTAGAAAAATACACATATTATTTAAACTGATAATTTCAAAATTGAGTCTAAAATCACGTTGTTTATAATATATTTTATTAACTAACATTATTCTTAAAATTATTAAAAAATTGTCATAAGTTTTTAAATATACCACATTTGTATCTCAAAATTTTACTTTAAAATAAAATTTGAGTTTCAAACATGTTTTCATAAAACAACTAATTCTGTACCATGTTAAATATTTATTACAGTTTATAAATAAAAACTCAACCGTCTGTGAACTTTGGATGAAAGTTCATTAGTTTCTGTAGGGACTATTAATTTCAGACCACTTCATACCACGCTTATAAATTTAGCTTAAGAGCTTTAGTACAAAATTATGAAACTTTTTGTATTTTAAACGTTAAAATGTTTTAGTATACAAGTTTATTATTAAATTTAAATATTTTTTTAATCAATTATTTTTAATTCATCAATGAAATACAGACTGCAACACATTTTGTTATTATTTATATTATTTACTAAAGAACATATTACAATATTTTATTTTGTTATACAGGGTGGATCTGTAACTTTGGACAATATGACGTGGGGTGAATGACCTGTCGAAATACAACTTAGCACCATTTTAATTTTTTGGATCGGTTAAACTTTTTTTTCTGACATTGTATGGAAAACGTACGACTATCGCGGACTTCCATACTATGACGAAAATTTTTTTTATCCAATTCCTAAAATAAAAGCGGTTGTAAGTTTTACTTCCAGAGCTCATTCACCCAACTTCAGCTTAGACAAAGTTCACGACTTTTTAAAAACAGTCACAGAAAAATTTAGAAACTATTTTTAGTTTCCTGTTTCCTAAGAGATTACCTTCGGGGGTTTCGGGGCGATACGTAAGTCTCAGCATGTAACGCGTCTCGTCAACTCACCCAATCTCGTGCTGGGTTCTGGGTTCTGTCCACAGTCAGGGTTCGGACGCTGAGCGTGAACGTAAGGAGGTTTTACTGCGGTTTAACTCCCACGTACCTCACCTACGAGCGGGTGGAAGTCCGGTATTTTCCTGCAGTCCAAAAAAAAGTGATTACCTTCAGTCATGAGCCTCTACAAACTGCTTAAACTGGAAGCCGAACAATACTTTGATTTAGTGTCTTAACCCTTTCAGGACAATAAGATGGCTGACACTAAATATGCGAATACTACACAATATTTAAGTTATTCTGTAAAGTAAGAGATATCACTAGAAAAACACTGTAGGGTGTACAAATTTAATTTTCTTTTTAATTTCATGGGAAACATTTTAACACAACGTACCTACGTTAGAAATTCATTAAAAAAATATCGATTCAATAATAATTATAATCAATAAAGATTTTTGTAGAAGGGAAAAATATTTCCTGTGAGCGTGAAAGGGTTAAAAACCGTGTATCTGTCTCACTTGACAGTGGGGGAGTGTAGAGTTTATTATCTTTAAAGAATATATTTTTTAAGAATGTATTTATTATGCTTCTTATTAAAGATTCTCTTTATTTATAATAAGCAATATTAATTATTAACTAGACAACTTTATAGCAGACATAGATTTAATACTTTAAGCTAGACAGCTTCGTTTAAGATTACAAGCACTTTATTGTTTTATTTAAATTAACTAAATAGTTTTAATGTTACTACGTTCATTTAAAGATATTACATTTAAAGAGGTTTGGAGAGTAAACTATTTTACGCGTTATATAGTTAAGAGTATTTAAGTAGCAGGATTATTGTTTTACTTTGATTGTAAAATGTTTAATTAATTAAAATTAGTTAACTATTAATTTATTTACAGTGTTTTTATTTTCCTCTTTTAAAAGCTTTATATTAACTTGCACTGGATGTAACTATGTACGTTCGGGTGGAATCTTGCGAGTTAAATTTGACATTTCAGCACACAAAAATTAGACACACACATAAAGTAGACATTTTGCACGCAGATGTACATCGCGTGGCAATGCAAGAATATGACAAAATGGTGCTGATCTGATAATCGATTCGGAAGGTGGTCATATGTACTCCTGTACTAAACAAGATAGATCTGTCGTGTTTGGGCTCGTTTTACTTATCTTGGCTAGCACTCTACTGTTACAAGATATCCGGGATCTTAAAAGCTTGTTTTTAAAGTAAATTGTTTCTTACAAAAAAGTACGATGGTCTTGCATAATGACAAAGATTGGAAACGAAATGATTAAGATATTCTCTGAGTGGTTACATCGTCAGTGCGCAATTTTATTACCTTTAAACTCCTTAATTTTGTTAATTAAAATTGGTGTAATTGAATGAAACGGAATTGCTTTACCGCTGGTTTGTGAAATCGAGAGTTTACTTAATTTTTCCAATTATTATTATGATTAAAATTATTGTTTGATGTGGATTCGTGTTATTTATTGAGTTTAAAATTGGAGTTCCTTATTATTTATTCCTTATTTAGTGTATTGGTAAATAAGTGGTAAGTATTCTTTTAAATTTAACAGTTTTTTGAGTAAGTTTTTTAAATACATAGATAACTTTTTTGTTATTATCTAAAAAAATTGTTTAGAGGAGGAAGTGGCGCCGTGAAATCAAGATTTTTTACTCGAAACAGATCAGACCATTTTCTATCATTCTACACTTTTCCTTATAGTGTTGTCCCAAAAATTTAAGAATATGAATTTCACAAGTTTTCAGTTTATTTTTTGAAGAATGCACTAAATCTCATTATTTTTTTTATAAATTTAATATATTTCATAGAAGTTGTAGGGACGCGATTGCATGCATGCACTTTTGATGCAAGCAGTAATATATAAGTGCAGTGCGTAGCGCGACTCCCCAGTCGTTCCGTTAAGAGCATAGCGTACACTCGCGTTCACACATTATTGTAATCATATTCATTATTGTATATTGGCAATAAATAATATCACTAGAATCAGTTGTTCATTTTAATTCTATGGTATCTACTAATGAGATACTCAAGTAATTTATATAGGGATACTCCTCCGCATTATTAAGAGATACCCCTAAAAAGTTATATACATCTTAAACAACCTACTCATTCTATCTTCACAATTAAACCATGTGCATTGTCCTTCACGGTCAGTTACTCAGGCACAAACCAGCACTTAACATTAAGAGGTATTCCGGATCATAGCACTTAGCATAAGTGATGTTTTGGCAAAGCACAGAATCGCTCGGGAGTTGTTGAGTCGGCCGCTTTGAGAATACTAATTGGCATTCGGGAAGTGCTAGGATTATGTATTAAGATGTTGTGGTCGCTCAAGTGAATAGCGCAAATTGGTTTTCGGTTTCAAGGTGAATTTCGGTGATAGATTTTGACGCTTGAAATGGTCGTAGTTGAATCTGAATATTGTTATGTTATTTGTTAGCTTTAGTTAGGTGTATTCTCGATGCTTATTACTACGTAAGTTTTTCTGAGTGAATTGTTTTGGATAATTCTTTTACCTATATGTGAAAGGTAATGCTAATTTTAGTCTTGTGCAACTTAAAAGTTTGTTTTTCGTGTCAACGTGGTATTCTGGTTAAATTCTTTTTTATGAGAGGTAGTAACTGCTGACATAATCTATACAAATAATAAACTTGGAATGATCAGTCAAAAATAATCTCATTTGAGTCATTGAAAAACATTACAAAAATCAATGACAATAAAAATAAATACATGAACCACAAAACACATCTATCTCATAATATAAGTATGTCAGAAGCAGCACGTGTTGAACAATGAGACGTGTGACGTCACGACCTCCATGACACCAGCCTGTACTCAATGTGCACCACTAATTACCGCAGATCATCCTCTTAGCGGCGTACTGAGAAATTAATACGGTTTACTTCTCTAATACTGTGGTGTAATTCAAGAGAGAGTCGGGTAATAAGTAGTATTTAAATAATTTATTTTTTAAAGCTTTTAGAATCCTAGATATACTGTACAGGACGAGCGATAGTTGAGACAAGTAATACGATAAAATGTTATATAGCAAAACCGTCGCAACGAAGAATAAGTTTGCAACGAAAAATGCCGTAGTGCGTAACACGTCGTGCCCCGCCTATACCTGAGCTGGGTTCTAGCCTCGCAAAAGAAAGAAGTTATCAAGTTGACCGTTTTTTTGTCTCAGTGCTTTGCTATTAATCACATAAATTAATTTGCTGACGTTCTGATAACACAAAGAAAATCTGTAGTTTTCGGTTTTGTAAAAATATTACATAACACCTTTCGAAACTGCATGACAAAGCTATTTTGTCATGTGAAAACAGCAAATGTATTTTTTCACAATACGAACATAGTTTTACAGTATAATACTAAAAAGTATAGAATATACTGGTTAAGAGATATTATGCTTGAATATTTATGTAAATAATATATTATGTAAATAATACTTTCATGCATTTTCAACGGGTTCTTACCATGATATTTAATTAATTGAGTTGTCTCGATATTTCAACGTTGTTGCAAACGTCATGATCACGAGAAGACTGGATACTGCGGGTCGATTTAAGAGCAAACAAATCTGTCTACCCTCTTTCTCGCTCGCTTTTGGGTAGTACCACTGGAACTCGAACTCACATCACCGCGAAAATCGCGAGTGTCTGATTAAGTTTATAAATGTAAATAAATAAACTAAAAAGTTTCTTATAAATTAGACTACATCTTAATTCGACAGGATTAACTGCCTCTATTAATATACGTATTGTAGAGAACGAAGCCTCTTCAATTCAGCCGCGTATATTGTGCTTAATTCGAAATAATCGTCTAATACTCCATGACTAACAATCTCGAGAAACAATGACGGTTAATACACTACGTGTGAGTTCATACGAGCAATGAAAAGCATAAGGAAACTCGTATTATTTTAATTGAGTCTGTGTTTGCCAGATGACGCAAATATGGCACTTGCCTTAGTTCGAATTTTTCTCTAAATAAAAAAAACTTGAGACGTGTCATGGGACACCCGAATAGAACGAAGTTCCTTTCGATTAAAAGATATCTTATATTTTTTTTTTCCTAACGTAACGCGCGATAAGGAACGTGTTTTATAAGATTTTGATCACAGCGACATGTAGCGATAATCATCTAAAACAAAAAAAGTGTTGTGACAACTTTTCGTAAGATTTTTTTCCCGTTTCGATAACGCGCGATAAGGAACTTCGTTCCAAAAAATAAGTAAATTTTGGTTCGTATCCTAGGAGTGTAGAAGCACTAATTTGTTAATGTCAGAGCACACCTACTACATATTTTAAATTCAGTTAAACTTCAAGTGTTCGGTTGTCATTCTTCAAACGAGAAAATCCTGAAAGGTAAGTCGTAGGTAGCGGCAGTGTCTCCTATCAATAAAGGACCATGAGTAACGGTAACCACTTACGATCACATAGCCCGTTAGCTCGTCTGCCTAAAAAAACAATAAATAAAAAACTTGAGCAGTGTCAAGGGACACCCGGATGGAACGAAGTTCCTTTCGATTAATTAGTAATAAAATTTTATTTTTTCTCTTTCTATAAGAGAGAGAGAGACAGACGTTTTAAACTAACTAATTATTAACTTAAATAAAATATTTTGATCACAGCGCCATCTAGCGATAATCATCTAAAACAAAAAAAGTGTCGTGACAACTTTTTCATAAGAATTTCCGTCTAGCCCCCTTTCGATAACGTGCGATAAGGAACTTCTTTCCAAAACTTTTTTTTCTAAATTAATTGGATGGCCGCAATGAACGTCGTACCATATGACTGACCCTACAACCCTACAACTTTGCCTTGACATCCCTGTGATTTTCCGCCTAAAACCCAGACTACAATATCAATTACAAAAACTAAAGTTTCCATGACCTCGCACCTCATTCCCACAGGTGTACAATAAATCGGGACATAAGGGCACAGGCACACGAAGGCCCATATAAACGCAGTGAAGCCGGCCTTATCTTCCACTACACTGCCGCTCCTTATTTATGACTCCCCGCAGACCATTCATTTGGGAAGACGTTATGGACTTGTTTGGTTCATCCTCCCATTTTTATGGGCACCGTAAGATAAAGTGCGGTCCTCATGGGGTATCCAACTAAGATTCAATTGTTGAGGTATTGAATGTCGTAATAATGCTGTTTTTGCCTTTTTATGGGCTGTTTTTGTGACACACAAAGATGTGAATATGTAGTTTTTACGATATATAAATCTGAGTTATGTATTTTGTTGTAGTAACTACATGTTATATGTATTAACTGTATTAGTAGCTCTGTTGTATGGAAGTAAAAGACTTGAATATCGTTTGTAGCTCGACTGGTCTGTAATATAATGTAGTGGATTTTCAAGGGGGCGGCGCGACGGGAAAGAGTGCCGAGAGCGTAACGCGTCGCGCCGTTCCACATAGTGTGAGCGGTTGGAGGTTTTAGTGAGGTTCAACTCCCACATATCCCACCCGCGGGTGGGACTATATATATAGACATCCTCAAGTGGGGATGGACTGGGCAAATGATGCGTTCCAGGGAAGAAAAGTGGAGCAAAGAGGTAACAAACTGGTGTCCTAGGGACTCTACGAGAAGCAGAGGTCGACCTCCCTGTAGATAGGAGGACGATATAAAGAAGACGACCACACTGGCGGAGAGTAACCAACGACAGAACGCAGTGGAAAGAACTGGATGAGGCCTAAGCCGAAAGGTACACTGAGATGCGCGATATTTTGTGATGACGAATTTTATGTAAATATTAATACTCAATAATAAAGGCTTTTTTTATTTTATTTTTATTTAATAGTAATTTAAAAAATATGGAATAAACTTTAAATAAATTAATTATTATCAGTAAATGTGTAAGTAAAATACAATATCTATTTTACTTCAACTACAATACTTTAAATGTATTGGCTTACGAGTGATGGCAAAATTTTCCTTTACTACTACCGGCGGGCGACAGACTCATCTACCTTTCATACTACAAAAAAAACTCTTCAAATACTCATTGAATGTGTACCCTCTACAGCGATAGCGCTAAAACATTGAGAAGGGAAACCAAAGGGAGTAATAATTTATAGTTTCCTAGATGTTTCTCCAACGCAGACATATTCTAAGCATGTGAAGTTCTGAGCGATAAATGACGGTTTCACAGCACCCTTGAGATTGTCGAACCATTAGCGACGGTAACTACTTATAATCAAGGGAGCCATAGTCTTGTGCGTTTGTATAGCAAAGTACCTTATTCTGAGACAACCCTTGTGTTATGGAATCCGCATTGCTCTACAGAGGAAACCTGAGCCTGGCAGTGGATGGGTGGGTACACTGCAAAAGTATTCCAACTTCTTGAAAACCAATAGCCAAGATTCTTCTACAACTCTGAATAGCTAGATAATTCACCTTTTTAACATATCTAGATAGGAGCTCTGAGATCTGTTGTTCCTTATCGCACGTTATGAAAGGGGGCTAGGCAGAAAAAATTCTTACGAAAAGTTGTCACGACACTTTTTTTGTTTTAGATGATTATCGCTAGATGGCGCTGTGAATAAATTCTTTTAAAACACGTTCCTTATTTGTTTTAGATGATTATTGCTAAATGGCGCTGTGATCAAAATCTTTTAAAATAAGTTCCTTATCGCGCGTAAAAAAAAATGATGAAAAAAAAGATTAAGATATCTTTTAATCGATAGGAACTTCGTTCCATCCCACCCGGATCCTCTCAAGTATTCTGTCAAGACACCTCTCAAGTTTTTTTTACACAGAATCTAACATTCGGCGTTAACAGTACTCTATGTCTAGTATCTTCATTAAAACAAACTCACTTCAAATACAAACTACTTACAAGAAAAAGAAGCTGTAACCTAACAAAGAAAAACCGTAAGACGTTTTGTGTTATAAATTTTTAACTCTACCCGCAAATTAGGCAAAAATGAAACGGGGTGTTAGGACCATTCGTTGCCCAACTGCCCTACAGGGGGCAGTTAACCGCTAAACCCGACTCGGCCGAATCCGCGTCTCTACATAATGCTGCGGTAAATTAAATATGATACCCGGTATTAGGCATGACGGAGAAACATCTGCTCATTATGAAGTACTGGCTTAGGCTTTAGGCATTTATATTCCAGATATTTTAATTTAAAAACTGGTTCTAATTTTAGGTCGTTTGAATTGTACCAAAAAAGTCTATACGTCGCCTCAGTGCTTGTTTGACCAATCTGCACTCGAGCAAATTTTACAGGAGACAGCAAACAAGCACGGAATTTACGTTAAGTGCCGTGTTGAGAAAAAAATTGAAACAAGATTTTTATTGTTTTAGAATTGAATATTTTAAAAAAATATTTTACGAGTCGGATGGAAATTTTATTCTTTATAATTCTGCATTAAAAAGTCATTTTCGTAAAAAATGTCAGATTGGCCAAACAAGCACTGAGGCGACGTATATTCGAGATCGAAGCGGAGACCGAAACGACGTTAATGATAAGAATATCGTAGGGCGTAAGGCATCCAGCCCAGCATAATCCCGTGTTGTGCTGACTTAGATTGTTAGGATTTAGACGCTGAGTAGATTCAGTGTGATTCAACAGCCATATGGCCTATCGTTTACGATGACCAGAAATGTACATAGCAATTTTGACGTATCATTTGTTCCCTTTCAAGTTTAAATTATCTGAGCGATAGGTATTTCTAGAATGCTATGATACGTCCAACTTCAAACGAGGTTTAAGAGAAGTCTTGTGCATTAGGGCTGGTTCTACGTTTCACTATACTTACCAACAAGACAAGCTGTGTCTATCGTACAATGTTCATAGAGTTTCACAACAATAACATTAGTAAGATTAATGTCTAATAGATTTATCAATATCATTCATAAAACCACATAATAACATCACAAAGCAATCAGACAAAGGCTCAATTAATATTAAAATATGCACGCGATACTTAATTCAATTTTAATGACAAAACGTCCGAAAATCTCCATATTAATTTTCAAATGAAAGGCCCGACGGCGCGCAGCAAAAATTTTTAATTCAATTAATTGAAATACTTCAGTAGACGAGTGCCCGGAAAAGGGTACTGATACAGTTTTTCCAATATTAATTTAACCAGTTCGTGTCGAAGGAAACTTTAACCCGTTTCAATTAATTGAATCGTTTTGATTGATAGCACGTCGCGGATCTTCACGCCTTTTTACTATTGAACCAGTTAATTGAATTATTTATATTTTTTTATTTATTTGGTATTTTTTATGTGCTCGGACTTTATACTCAATTGGCGAAGGTTCTATATAACCCCATTCCTATCGGCTTCCCCATCGATTCGCAGACTAAAAATAGCAAACGGGTCTCTATCTTTCAAAGCAATTTATGATAAATCAATGAAAGAATCAGAAATATCTTACTTTGGCTTCCCTCTCTAAGAAATTGACTCTTTGTCGTTGCTTTATAGAAAATTTTGATTACTGGAAGAGTAAAAGACTTTGGCACTTTTACGTCTTCAATTCTACTTTGAATACTAGTTCAAATAAACCGTTTCTTTGATAAATCATTACGTTATATATTTGGGTCTAGATGAATTATAATTAATTATCCGATACTTAAAACTAGCTTCAACAACACCAATTATTTTTATCATGATTATATTTTCATATCTTTTGTACAGAAAATTCGTAGTCGTATCACTTTCATATCTCAATATTCTAGTGATTACAATTTTACCATCAATAGCAATACTAATGCCAAATCAATGGCCAACATTTCACAGACATCCTTTTATGAAATAAATAACAATGGCTTCACTGTCATTCATTACAATGTCACAAATTGATATACTATACAGATGTAAAAATGAAACGTGAGTTTTTAGACAGGTAAAGTTGGTTCTTTTACTAGGGTTAATAAATCTGACTTTCACCCATAATATAATTTTTTTTTTTTCAAAATTTTATATTATGTGTTTTATTTTCAAAATTTGCGTCAAATTCAACTCCAAATCAAATCATGTATGTATATCAGATGTAGACACTGGACACATAAACATTTTGAAAGATAACATTAAAACTACTAAAAAAAAAACTACTACTACTCGTCTGCGTACAAGGCAATAAAAAAAATAAAAAATGAATAACAGTTAACACGAATAAGCGTCGCGTTTTTGAGAATAACTGACGAATGACAGTTCTGAAACCACTTTCAATACGTGTCCGTGAAAGGTATTTTTTTGTGACAAAAGAAAATCGCTGGACTTCCACCCGCCCCGCAGGTGAGATATGTAGGAGTCGAACCGAACTAAAACCTCCTGCCGATCACACTCAGCGTCCGAACCCTGGCTGAGGACTTATAGAAACGTCCCTCGGAATACCCGACGGGGTCAGAACCAGCCTGGGTCGGGGAGCGCAGCTTTTCATCCCCCGGTTGCGTACAGTGAAAGCCCTGTGGAATGTGAACCGTGAAAGGTATGTAAGTGTGAGTTAATCAGAGCGATTTGTATTCAAGTATCTTTTCGTATAGTTTTAGTATAATATTGTCGTGTAAACAAGTCTCTGCGACTTCATTTGGCTGCCATCGCTGATTAAAATTTATCGACCAAAATTCCGTTCGGGCCCTTTGTTAGTTGAATTATTTGTAATCACAACTGGAATCTAGACTATTCTATACTTAATTACTGTGGAACAGATTAAGAATTGTCTGCTTTGATAGAGGTTTCGTTGTCAACTATTTGGGAACGTACAGGAATTTTGGTTCGAGTAATTGTGTTTTCAAATTGCTATTTGCGTTGATTTTGGTTGTTATATACATTTTAAAACAATGAAATTATCTTTCTTTTTTTTTTATTGCCATGTAGGCAGACGAGCCAACGGCCCACCTGATAGGAAGTGGTTACCGTCGCTCATGAACCTCTGCAATTTCAGGAGACACTGAGGGGTCGCTACCTACGACCTAACTTTAAGGACCCTCCTCAAGCCTCGTTTGAAGAAGGACAAGTCATAGCGCTCAGGGAATACATACTTTCTTTTATAAAATTAAGAGTTTGATCTTCGATCAACTGCGACGTATTTCATTTCTTAACTGTTAGGTTAGAGATTTTTTTTTTGTATTTTTCGATATTTTACTTGAATTTTGAGTTAACAATGATTTGACATGAAGTAATCCATTGCACTTATTCGTACTTAGTGGTAACAAATCAAACATTTTCATCAAATTTAAGTTCATACATACAATCACACTGGAGGGATGATCCAATCTGTCTGCGAACAGGTCATAATGCATATACACATAACATAATCGGATGAGACGTACACATATGTGAACAGGGTCTTACTAAGGCTTAATACACAGTTTTATTGAATCTAAGGCATTTTGAAAAGTTTTAGGAAAACTTTATGATATTTCTCTGTATAAACGAGGATAAAAAACTCCTTTTTGTAGAGTAGGTAATGAGTAACGGTCCCGAATAGCCTGAGAAACCATTGCAAAGGCTCATGATCGACAGAAGCCACTCATAATCAGATAGACCGTAGGCTCATTTATCTGTATTACAATATTATTAACAAGAAAAAACCTTTTTATTGAGTACATATATCTCATATACTGTACCAACCCATTACTGCCCACTGTTGGGCACAGGTCTCCTCAGATTAGGGATTAGGCATAGTCCACCACGCTTGCCCAGTGCGGATTGGGGACTTCACATATCTTCAAAGGATTTTTAGAACCCTTTTCTGACATGCAGGTTTCCTCACGATGTTTTTCCTTCACTGTTTGCCAGTGGTGTTGTGAAAAATTGCACATAAATCTTTTTCACATTTACATTTAGAGGTACAAGCCGGTTTTGGAACCGCGACCTCCCGTTCGGAAGGAAGCGCTTCGATCACTCGGCCACCACGACTTCGTAATAACTTATGTACCACTTTTAAAAACAACTTCGACGCCTTTATGTTTATCTAGTATGTACAAGATCCATCAGATACTCAAGCGTCTGTCTATGTCGGTGACAGAAGAAAGAACTAGACTATTCAAGCACACTATGTGCCTAAAAAACTCAGTGCAAATTCTCCCCTTACTAACAACAAAAAAACTTGAGAGGTGTCAAGGTCAAGGACCCGGATGGAACGAAGTTCCTTTCGATTAATTAGAGAGGGAATTAATAAAATTTAATTTTTTTATTTAATAACTTAAATAAAATATTTTGATCACAGTGCCATCTAGCATTAATCATATAAAACAAAATAAGGAATTGTTTTATAAAATATTTTAAGAACAGCGCCATCTAGCGATAATCATCTAAAACAAAAAAAGTGTCGTGCCAACTTTTTCATAAGAATTTCCATCTAGCCCCCTTTCGATAACGCGCGATAAGGAACTTCGTTCCAAAAATCATGAAAACTAACACATATTTCAGGAAAACCAAGCACATTCTGAATCAGTATCTGTATTCGACTAGGCACGCATTGCCACACTACGTTGATATGCTAATCCGGTGTTTGCCAAATGTACTGTGCCAACGCTTGTTCCGATGTTGGCTGTTTGTCAATGACCGCACCCCAACTGAATAAAATTGTACTGTGCTTACTCGACAGTATTTTAAATTGTTTTAATGCTGTCCCAAATGTTTATCGTAAATGTTTGTTCTATATGTGATTGTGTGAAGTTTGTTTTGGAACTATTGTAGGTATAGTTTTTTTTATTGCTTTGTAGGCAGACGAACTAACCACTTGGTCGTCAGCATTGCTGCGTTACCGTTGCTCATTGACCTCTGCTCATTCACTATCGCGTAGATCCAAAGTCTTTAAAGTTAGGTCGTAGATAGCGACACCTCAGTGTCCCCTGACATTGCAGAGGTTCATGAGCGACGGTAACCACTTACGATCAGGCGGCCCGTTGGCTCGTCTGCCTACATGGCAATAAAAAAAAGATCCACCTTATGCAAGTCTGTCATAAGTTGATGCCACTCGAAAACTTTCAAAGCTACTAGCCATCTGTTTTCTGAATAATCTCTCAATCAGTTAACAACCTTAAAGCAAATTAATTGTCACAAAACAACAATTACTAGACCCTTTTAAAGGTCAGTCCCTATCGGTCCCGTTGTTTTCCTTGAGGGCATAGTGTAATTAGTGGAGATGTGTTAAAGCTCTGTTAGTGGATCTATTTGGATCAGCGTAGTGACCGAGTGGATTCTTGTGGATCAGGAACAAGATTGGATTTTAATTTGGATTTCGAATCTACATTTTGCTTAGACGATTATTGAAAATGAACTGTAGTTTGCAGTTATCTAATATATATTATAAAGGCGAAAGTTTGTAGGTATGGATGGATGTATGGATGTTTGTTAATCTTTCACGTAAAAACTACTGAATGGATTTGAATGAAACTTTACCACAATATAGCTTATACATCAGAATAACACATAGGTCACAATTTTTGATAATACGGGACGAACCTGAAGTCCACGCGAACGAAGTCGCGGGCAAAAGCTAGTAATTCTATAATGAGATAAAATAGTTTGAAAAATGGAATACTCGGTAGATTGACATGTTGATGCTCTTCAAGCGCTATAATATGTCCCTCTTTAAACAAGGTGTAATAAAAATCCTGTACTGTAAGTCCTCAGCAGAGGCTCATTAGCGACTGTCACTTAAGCATTTGACAACGTGGGCTCGTTTATTTGTCATGCTATACAAACAAATAAGTTCACATCAGTGCAGCTCTCGATATTTTAATCTTTACTAACAATATAAATGCAAAAGTAACTATGTCTATCTATCTGTCTGACTGTTACGCTTTCCTGCTTAAACCTCTCAAACCGATTTTGATGAAAATTGACAAAGACAATCTATATACCCTGAGAAATAATATAGGCTATCTTTTAATGAAAAGTGACGCAGACGAAGTTGCGTGGGCCCACTAGTGATATATATAGATTACTCCTTACTGAGGAGACCTGAGACCCAGCAAAAAACATTTTAATTACATTCATGCATTTTCAACGGGTTCTTACCACGATATTTAATTAATTGAAAAAGCGAACGAGAAGGAGGGTAGACAGATTTGTTTGCTCTTAAATCGACCCGCAGTATCCAGACCTTTTAATGAAAAGTGACGCAGACGAAGTTGCGTGGGCCCACTAGTGATATATATAGATTACTCCTTACTGAGGAGACCTGAGACCCAGCAAAAAACATTTTAATTACATTCATGCATTTTCAACGGGTTCTTACCACGATATTTAATTAATTGAAAAAGCGAACGAGTGCGAGGGTAGGCAGATTTGTTTGCTCTTAAATCGACCCGCAGTATCCAGTCTTCTCGTGATCATGACGTTTGCAACAACGTTGAAATATCGAGACAACTCAATTAATTAAATATCGTGGTAAGAACCCGTTGAAAATGCATGAAAGTATTCTAGAAAACCGCAAGTGTCTGAATTAGTTTATTTTAATTACAGTTCAACCAATCACACAGAAGAATTCCAGAACGCAAAAAAAATTCTAGGGCAAACGATAATTCTTTTGTTTTTCGGTACATAAGCAATAATAGGCTGTCTGTGTTTGTATTTATAGGTTTTTGCGTAGGACACGCGCGCCTCATAAATTCCGGTACAGGGTTCGCGCCTCGACGGCAGTAATTGCGCGCAATGCTAGGGCGGGCTTAGGGCTTGACGGTTAACTTCATTTGGGCCCTACTATGATCTCGTGTTGGGATAAACTCGAAGATGAATTGGGATCGAGTTACAGCGGAATTAGATACAGTAACACATGTACTGTAACAACCCATTACTGCCCACTGCTGAGCTCAGGTCTCCTCCGAAGAGGGGTTAGGCATATTCCACCACGCTTGTCTAATGCGGATTGGGGACTTCAAATATCTTCAAAGGATTTTAAGAACTCTTTTCCGATATGCAGGTTTCCTCACGATGTTTTCCTTCACCGTTTTTAGCCAGTGGTGTTGTGAAAAATTGTACATAAATCTTTTTCATATTAAGATTTAGAGGTACAAGCCGGCCGGTTTTGAACCCGCGACCTCCCGTACGCAAGGCAAACGCAGTAACACATGACTTATGGTTAAAGATATTGTTGCTCATAAAATCGATGCTACATGCAACCCACCTGAGATACTCTTTGACTATTTTATATAAGTAGCGCTGTTATTTAATTTCGTTTCATTCCACCTTTTGCGTTAAGCTGCCAATATTTTTAGTATGAAATTCTATAAAATTGCACTCATGTCCAATTCGCTGCGCCTGAGCAACACTGAGGCGTTGCTGAGTTGAAAATTATATTTTTAGAAGAGAATCCTTAAAGGTAAATCGTAAGTAGCGTGGTTACAGTGACCCTTGACATTGCAGAGTACGACGATACCACTAACAATCAGGTTGCATAGCTCGTCTGCCTACAAGGCAAAAAAATGCTTACCTACCTCGATCCTAAACATTTATTTATTTATTGAACTTTAGGCACATAAATGGTACAATGGCGGACTTAATGCCTAAGACATTCTCTACCAGTCAACCAAAGGTGGTGTAGAGAAAATTATGGTAGATGCACAATCAGATTTACCATAAAAATATATCTAATATATATAATACTCTTGTCACGGTGTTCGAACTTGAACTCCTCCGAAACGGCTTGACCGATTTTGTTGAAATTTTTTGTGCTTATCCGGTATCTATGAGAATCGGCCAACATCTATTTTTCACCCCCCTAAATGTTAGGGGTAGTGCACCCCTAAATTTTTTTCTTATTTTTTCGGCGCAGACGAAGTTGCGCGGTGCAGCTAGTATAATATAATAAATAAAATTTCCATAGGTAGGGTAAAACCCGGATAGATGCCACACTTTTTAAAAATCTCCTATAAAAAATGTGTACTAGTACATTTTTTATTCAAAGTGTATTCTCCAATATAGTTCGTTTATCTTCTAACATACCCTAACTTTAAAAAATATATAAATAGTATAAATTTTAAGTAAATCCAGTTTAAAATGACCTCTAAAAAAGAGGATAGTTGCCAACCATGGCGGATACTAGCCTTGCGTTATAAATGGTTGGGTGGGATACTTGCCTAATGAGAGGATAGATGCCCGCCTATTTTTTTTTCAAATAAATATGGACTTTTATTAATAAAATAATCAGTTTTTATTATTAAATACAATCTTTTATTAAGTATTAATTAAATTTACATTAAAATAAAACAATAATATACTCCAAAATGGTAAAGAAGTGTCCAAAATAAAAATGTAATGTTATTATTTATTTTGAAGATGAACAATAAACAAAATTAGAATTAACTTTGGCATTAGGCTCTATTAAGTAAGTTCTTATATTTTCTTATATCTTATTCAGTCTTTATAACTTACTGAGATCCTTTATTATGTACTAGGTATGTACTAAGAGAAGTTAAATTATTACCTCATCAACACTTAAAAATTTGTAAGTTAGTGAACATGTAATTTTTTGATTAAAAATTAGTATTTATCTTAACTATTAAAAATATGGTAATCAACTTTAACATTAGCATTGATTGTCACCAAAAGTCAAGCTTTTCAACTTGCCACATCTCATACAATGGTTTTTGAGTGTTGAACAAGTTCAAGAGAACAATCCAATCTGATTTCGATGTAGTTAAATTATAATTTAAAAAAAATCTACACAATAATCATGAACCCAATATTTTTTTTTTTTTTTTTTTTTTATTGCGAGGTAGATAAACGAGCATACGGCCCACCTGATGGTAAGCGGTTACCGTCGCTCATGAACCTCTGCAATGCCAGGGCAAAGAGAGGCCGTTATCTACCGCCTACCCATACATTTATTTATTTATTTTTTATTTTTGAATTACATTTCTTTTCTTTTAATATATTTTCAGTGCCTCCAATAGATACTTTGCTTTGTTTTCCTTTGAGATTAATAGCCCTTTAGTTGCTTTTCATTTAGATATTTTTGAACTTATAACATTTTCTTCATTTTCACTGCTAGAACTGTAGATATGAGTTTTTCCTTATCTTCTGTTCAGCTGATGTGGCGCGGTACCACGCCTGGCTTTCGTTTATACTTACGAGGCATTTTGCTGTTGAGTATTTATTTTATTTAAGATAAACTATAGTAAAACCAATTAATTAAATATCGTGGTAAGAACCCGTTAAAAATGCATGAAAATATTATAGTAAAACCAAATGAAAAAATAAATAAGATAAAATTTTTCCTGGTAAAAATGTAAAAATGCGGATTGTTGCGCTGCGGCAACTATCCGTAAAAGACAGTAGGGCAACTATCCGATTTGATACGGATACTTGCCTTTTTTATTTAAGAAATAAATAAAACACATTTAACAATAAAACCTAATAAACAGTGCAATTTTAACTCTAATGCACTCATTTAAATATATTTTTGTTTGAAATCGCAATCAGTTATAAAAATATTTAACAAAGATTTCTTAGCAATATAATTCTGGCGCTCGTCAAAGTATCGCCGCCGAAGATTTTTACTCACACGGACAAAATACGTGCGCCTACTTCAATGGCTTATGCGGCACTTAGGCCTTCGCGGGGGACGCTTTTGATTATGATCAAAAAGAAATACCGTCAATACGTCTAACATAGAGAATTTGAAACTGAGGCATGTATCCGATCGAGGCAACTATCCTGGTTTTACCCTATATATATACTATACTACACAATAAACCTATGCATAATTACATTAATAATACAGGGTATTTACCCACAAATACATACGAATATAAGAAAGATCTATTGAGAAGATAAGCCTGCCAGTTCCTTGAAGATACGATTTCGAACTTTTGATTTTAAACATCGATCATAATCGAGTTTTTCTGGTAAGATACTAAGCCCTTCCCACTGCCGGTTACACACTCAGCCAATTTATATAGCGAGAGGGCAATTACCGACGTTTTCCGTCGTTTTCGCTGGCTAAACGTCATTTGGGGAAATTATTTCGTCGTCCTGCCGCCCCGATCGCCTCCGGCAGGTGATAAATACTAGTGGCGCGTAATTACGAATTTGATTCGAGTTAATTTGGTAGGGGATTCTGTTGATTTTTGTAGTTGATTTGGTGATTACATCTATTTATATACAACGTGGTTTTGTTTTTTTTTAAATTCGTCTGCGTTACAAAATATAGATTTCGTGGTTTTATGTACTTTATCATCTACGTCATATGTTACATAGTAGGTATCTTCGACTTCAATATGAGTATTAATTTTGTTAAAGGCATTTTTGTTCTTAATAATTGATATTGTAATTTTGTCGACACATATACAACTACATAGATTCGCGGTCATTCAGGAATAATTATTTCCAATCTGTCTTTAAAAGAGGATGTAAAAGATATTAGATATTTATCTATCTTGCAATTAAAAAAACAAAAATACAAAACATACCTAACGTGCTTGATTGGGTTAGAATTCAACTGACAATATAGTCCGGTCATTTTAGACAATTGAAATAAAGAAAATTCCGACAAAGACAAATCTTCGTAGAGACCTTAGGTTTACCACAAGGAATAAAGTGTCAAAAGTCCCCATCAGTCCCATGTGAGCTTAGGGACTTATTGGGGGCCCAAAGTAAAAAATTTAGGTTTTTTGGATTTTTCTCGAAAACGGTAAGTTTTATCGAAAAGTACCTCAGAGCGAAGTTGTAGATCTTAAAATTCTCCATAAAAATGGTCCCTATGATTTTTTCTCTAAGACCCAGGCTTGTAAGAATCACGTTCTACATAGTATGCACACATATGCCACGTATATACATATTTAGGTACTCAATATGTTCAGTATTTACGTAGACATTATGGTCATACAGTTACGGTAGTATTTGATGGCTATAGTGACACAACAAAGAACATAAAAGCTGCAGAACAACGTCGTCGTGCTACAAAAACATCCTCAGGTACCGACATAATGTTTGACGAATTTATGACAGTTCCAGTTAATCAACAACATTTTTTTGCAAACATTAATAATAAATCTCGTTTTATTTCTATGTTGAGTATCAAATTAACAGCTGAAAATATTGCCGTGAAACAAGCTCCGAATGACGCCGATGTCCTCATAATTGAAACAGCAATAGAACAATTTAATGCAAGAAATACAACTATTGTAGTAGGTGAAGATGTTGATTTATTAGTACTACTCATTGCAAGGACTCCATCTGATAAAATTATTTACTTTTTAAAACCTGGGAAGGCGCAGCAACGGACAGAAATATATTCTTTTAAAAGTTTATCAGCTTATCCAAAATGCCAAAACTTTATTTTATTTTTACATGCGATAACCGGGTGCGATACTACGTCATCAATGTTTAGAAGGAGCAGTATTAAAATTATTTGAAAAAAATGAATGGAAAGACTGCGCAAAAGTATTTATAGAAATTAATTCTTCACCTCAAATACTAATTACTAAAGGAATTTGGTTTCTTCTTGCGGTTTATGGAGCTCCAAAAAAAATTGATTGCATAGATACGTACAGATATTTAACATTTGTAAAAAATACACGAAACAAAAAGCAAGTACAGCTTTCTTGTCTTCCTCCAACATCGGCATCTGCTACTCAACATTTGTTTCGAGTATACTATCAAGTTCAGACATGGTAAGGCAATGAACTGAACCCTGAAGACTGGGGTTGGAAATTGATAAATAATACTTTGGAACCGATTCGAACTTTACTGCCCCCTGCTCCAGAAAAACTTCTTAACACTATTTTTTGCAATTGCAAGAAAGGTTGTAGTGCCAAATGTGGCT
The DNA here is from genome assembly GCA_030269945.2 of Trilocha varians. Classification (NCBI taxonomy): domain Eukaryota; kingdom Metazoa; phylum Arthropoda; class Insecta; order Lepidoptera; family Bombycidae; genus Trilocha; species Trilocha varians. The sequence continues at coordinate 11,730,806 of AP028265.1, forward strand.
GTGAAAAAGTAGGATTGCAGTGTTCTCCAGCGTGTACCAATTGCCAAGGTGTCTCTTGCTCAAATGTTCAATTAAATACAAGAGAGGAAAATTCATGTGATTTTGATGAAGAGACAACTGATTCATCTTCATTTGAACAATTTCTAAGCGTTCATCAACAGGAAGGAGAAGAAGAAGAACAAGAAGAAATTGAAGAAAACATGATTGTTGAAGTTGAATATGAAGAGTATGAGTCAGATTAAAGTAATAAAAAAAAGTTAGAACGACAGTTAAACTCAGTAACCCATATCAATAATCTTCATACTATTAAATAATTATTGTTCCTGAAAATAACGTCATAAAGGTTCATGGAATAGGTCTACCGGGGATACCACGTTATAAAAAACGCGCCGAGTACACTACCTCACAGGTGGTGTGGAAATGTGTGCATATTATGTAGAACGTGATTCTTACAAGCGTAATAACTGGAAAATAGTGGGTCTTATAGAAAAAATCATAGGGACCATTTTTATGGAGAATTTTAAGATCTACAACTTCACTCTGAGGTACTTTTCGACAAAACTTACCGTTTTTGAGAAAAATCCAAAAAACCTAAAATTTTTACCTTGGGCCCCCAATAAGTCCCTAAGCTCACATGGGACTGATGGGGACTTTTGACACTTTATTCCTTGTGGTAAACCTAAGGTCTCTACGAAGATTTGGCTTTGTCGGAATTTTCTTTATTTGATCACTATTTTTATGTCTAAAATGACCGGACTAATACTGAAAATAGTCTAAAAAGAAAAATATTAAAAGTTTTAGATATTATGTATGACGGCGTAAATAGTGTATTGAGGTGTAATGACGTTGTAAATAGTCGATCTTCGTTTGGTTTTGTCAGGAATGACGTTACAATGTCCACTTGAACACTCGCTGATCAACACTTTTGAATAAAAACTTCAAAATAACGAGTTTTAACAGTTTATTACTTTTACATCAAAACTTTTTCATCAAATTACGCCTCGACAATTCAAACACGAATGAATAATAACAGTGGCCAGCGCCTCTATTTATAGCAAGTCTCCACTTCCAACTACCCGCACTGTGAATAGGTTGGTTTCCCTTGTTATCACCCCGTCATGTAGTATGAATTATTTTTAAGAGATCTTTTAGAGATCTTTAATCATCATTTGACATTCACATTTCTATAAAAAATAATTCAACGAAAGACACCTCTAATTAATAATGAAATTAAACAAAGTAACACAGTAAAGATCACCGCACACGTCAGTTAAGGCGAATTTGTAATTCATAAAGACGCGCGCACACCTGTGACTTACAAATTACCTGATCAATTAGTCTCGACGCGTTCTCCGTGTACACCACGCTTATGTGCGCCGCTGTATGTTAACGAAATTCGAAGTTTAATGAAATTACTAAAGATTTTGTAATAATTAGAATTCGCACTTGATAAAGTTAGTAAATGGAAATACATGAAATTGTTTTTACAAGTTTTATATTAACTTGCACTGGATGTAGCTGTGTACTAATGTAAGTTAGGGTGGAATCTTCGAAACGGAATCGAAACTAAATTTGACACACTTCCCGATTGCCGATTGAGCTAACATTTTGCAAGCAGATGTATATCGCGTGACAATGCAATAATATGGTACCATGGAGGTGATCTGATTATGGATTCGGAAGGTATAGGAACTCCAGTTTCGATTTCTTACAAAGCCCACATACCCCCCAATCGAGCATTTTTTTATGTAGTGTGACGAACCAACCGGCCACCTGATCGTAAATGCATATAATATGTAAGATGCATTTTTCTCTTATTTTACATAAAAAATTTTACGTGTTATTTTTTTGTGTTATATGCAATAAAGTGTATTCATTCGTTCATGACTTGTCCTTCTTCAAACGAGGCTTGAGGAGGGTCCTTAAAATTAGGTCGTAGGTAGCGACCCTCAATATCCCCTGACATTGCAGAGGTTCATGAGCGACGGTAACCACTTACGATCAGGTGGCCCGTTGGGTCGTCTGCCTACATGGCAATAAATAAAAAAAAACATATCGTTGTCAACAAACAGAACAATGCAAAGTCCCCAACTTCTGTCTATTATAATGAAATTTTCGCTTTACTAAGTAATGTGAGCTGAAGTAACTGCAGCAGTAAAATAAGCAAGAATAATAGCAATCTAAACTTAAGCACATCTAAATAAAATCTCAGTTTGAAACACTGACACTTTTATCGCCACTGACACTGTCGCAGTCTTGAGATAGGATGTTAATTTTAGTACTTTACTTCATCAACTATTATGCTCTATTTCCATATTATCTTGCCAACATCCAATGTACGCAAATGACAACTGGTAAGCCAGCTGTCAAACGGTGTTTCACCGGGGGCGCGCATAGCCCCGTGCTGGGTACTGGCGTCAGCTGAAGTTCGGACGCTGAGTGTGAGCAATTTTAGTGCGGTTCAACTTCCACATATCCCACACGCCCTGGCGATTTCCTCAAACTAAAAAAAATGGTGCTTCACATAGTTTCAATGACAGTATGACTGGTCGGTCGTCACCGTCACTTGTTTTTACGTGTGTTGGACGTTTGAGAGCCAATATGGGAACGCGGCATTAAAGACAAGTGTTATCAAATGCAAGTCGAGTAAGTTTTACGATGATCCGTGGCGGTGAAGCTGCTTGATGTGTCTTCGAAGAACTTTAATTGAATATGCAGTCAATGTAAGCGTTTTATGCTGTAGTTAAAAGAAAGAAGTAATATCTACGTTATATTTGAAGTTAGTACTTTAGTTTCATTAACATTAAAGCATAGGGGGCGGCGCGACGGGAAAGAGTGCCGTTGGCGTAACGCGTCGCGCCGTCCCTCATAACCCCGTGCTGGGTTCTGGCCTCAGCCGGGGTTCGGACGCTGAGTGTGAGCGGTTGGAGGTTTTAGTGCGGTTCAACTCCCACATACCTCGACTCGGAATCCGGTGATTTTCTCCAACAAAAAAAAGCATTATAGTAAAATAGTCCATGAAGCATTTTTGTCTTAACTATAAATAGCCCGAATCTTCTTAGGTATTGAGGCAGCTTTTGACGGTTCAAAGGGTTGTCATAACCGCTACTCGCCAAGAAGGCCGGATGCTAGTTTATTTTTGGAACGAAGTTCTTTATCGCGCGTTATCGAAAGGGGACTAGACGGAAATTCTTATGAAAAAGTTGTCACGGCACTTTTTTTGTTTTAGATGATTATCGCTAGATGGCGCTGTGATTAAAATCTTTTAAAACAATTCCTTATTTTGTTTTATGTGATTAATGCTAGATGGCGCTGTGATCAAAATGTTTTATTTAAGTTATCTCTGAAAGAGAGAGAAAGACAGACGTTTTCAACTAACTAAATTATTATAACTTAAAAAATAAAATTTTATTACAATTCCCTCACTAATTAATCGAAAGGAACTTCGTTCCATCCGGGTTTCCCTTGACACCTCTCAAGTTTTTTTAATCTCACATAGCCGAGCTACTTGATAGTAAGTGGTCACTATCACTCATTAACTCCTACAATGTCAGACCTCAAATCATATAGAAGTCAAACCTCGTTTAAAGCAAGACAAGTCTAAAAAACTATTCTCGGGTGACACCGAACACTTGCAGTAAATAGCATTAAGTAATTAAGTAATACAGAATTTAATTTGTTTCATTGTTTTCTTAGATTTTAACTTAGGTAATTTTAGATTAATTTAATTATATTTTAATTTGTTTTTCTTTTGTATTATAAATAATTATCAATTCCACTTATTTAATTACTATTTTAATATTAATGTGAAATGTAAGCGTGACTTTAATGTATTTAAATTGAATCTCCAAGATACAGGATTACCTAGTTTGGAGATAAATGTAATTCCTTACTGTTTATCACGTTTTTTGGTCAATAAAGTTATTATTATAAAGTTACTAGCTGCCCGGCGCAACTTCGTCTGCGTCAAAAAAAAAAGAAAAATCCCGGGTATGAATCTAAACCATTCTCGAATCTCCACGAACACACACAAAAAATTTCATCAAAATCGGTCCAGTCGTTTAGGAGGAGTTCAGTCACATACAGACGCACACAAGAAATATATATATTAAGATTATTTTAGCACTACTAAGTCCCAAAGTGTTTAAAACAACCAGTAATATTAAGTAACACTTTTCGTAGTCTTCTAAGAATTTCCTAAATAAGTTAGCAGTACCATCTGGTGTTGAGTCAGCTGATGGAGCGAACTGTGGACTTGCAAAAAGTTAAGAGTACACATCACTTAGCCTACGTACCGGTAGCAATTTCGAGCTAAGTTTTTTGAAAGGGCCGTATTTGGAGGCTAAGTGGGTCACACCCACGTGTGGTGTATTGTTGCAAAATGTGAGATCAAGGGCAATAAAAATAAGTTTCGATGAGTGTAAGTATGTGTTTTTCAGAGTATCATCATAACACCAATTTAATTTTAAAATTTTTATCAGTGTACCAGCAAGTATTGTGACGGTGGCTATACATATACAAAATAATTATTACCAGCTATTTTTTGAAAAATTGCATAAAATATACCAGTTTTCTTCACAACTTGTGAGACTATAAGACTTTTTTTGTATGTGGGAGTTGAACCGCACTAAAACCTCCAACCGCTCACACTCAGCTTCCGAACCGCGGCCGAGGCCAAAACCCAGCACGGGGTTATGAGGGACGGCACGACGCGTTACGCCCACGGCACTCTTTACCGTCGCGCCGCCCCTGACTATAAGACTTACCGAACCCCGTTTGCAGCAAAACTTCAAAAAATCTTAATTTGTACAACTTTCTTTTTATATTTCCCTAGTACTATAATTTATTCACTATATTCACAATATATTCTGGTATTGCGGAGATCAAAAACCAACAAACGGTCTTGTGCAAAAAGCAACAGCACAGATAATGACCAATTATGACTGCACTAATTAGGAATGGGGTGTTAATTTGTAATTCGAGCTTTAATTATATTTAAGAAAAAGACTTTCCTTTTCTTAATTATTCTTGTCTTGACTTAAGTTCGTGACGAAAAAATTTGTATTAAACATTATCATTGAAAAATAAAGCAATTTTAATTTCATCACTTTGTAGCAACCATGAAGGTTGCATTTTTCATTATATGTAAGAACCTCCTTGATTGTAGAAGAATAAATAAGAAGGAATATCATCGTCTTGTCATAAATATTAATTACAAGAAAATATACAAAACGTAAATATTTAAACTACTAGCTTTTGCCCGCGACTTCGTTCGCGTGGACTTCAGGTTCGTCCCTATTATCAAAAATTGTAGCCTATGTGTTATTCTGATGTATAAGCTATATTGTGGTAAAGTTTCATAGAGTAACAAACATCCATACAAATTTTCGCCTTTATAATGTATGACGGGGCAAATAGTGTGTTGAGGTGTAATGACGTTGTAATTAGTCGATCTTCATTTGGTTTTGTCAGGAATGTCGTCACAATGTCCACTTGAACACTTGATGATCAATACTTTTGATTAAAACTTCAAAATAACGAGTTTTAACTTGATGTAAAAGTTTGTAGGGACGCATGCACTTTTTTATACAAGCAGCAATATATAAGTGCAGTGCGTGGCGCGACTCCCCAGTCGTTCCGTAATCAGCAAAGCGTACAGTCGCGTCCACATTATTGTAACCATATGCATTATTGTACATTGTAAAGAGTGACAATAAATATTGATAACTAGAGTCAGTTGTTCATTTTAATTAAATGGTATCTACCAAATAGATACCCAAGTAATTTATAGAGGGTTACTCTTTCTGCTATAAAGAGATACCCTAAAAGTTTCTTACTTTTACATCAAGAGGTCCGTTCGCCTCGACAATTCAAACACGAATTAATGATAACAGCGGCCAACGCCTGTATTTATAGCGAGTCTCCACTTCCAACTACCCGCACGGTGAATAGGTTGGTTTCCCTTGTTATCACCCCGTTATATATATTAGATTGGTTTTATTACAACAATTTATCGCAATTAATCGGGACATGTATTAATATAAAGTTTCCGTCTCGAAAACTTATCTTTCAAGTCCGCTCCTGCCCCACACTTCACTCAGTGAGTTTGTAACGAGTTACCAGACACCCGAGTGTAGCTTATTTTTACATCTACTTCAGCTACTTGCATCCGTATTTACGAGTTGAGACTTCCTTAATTGTATTAACTTCGCCTGAGGTTTAGCGAAGAACTTGCTAAAAGGTGTTTTCACTCGTTTGAGATACTTTTTGATATGTTTGAAGGGTAAATGTTTTGAAGTAATCCCACGGGTCTGTCTCAAGTCGTATTAGGTTTAAAATTACTTTTCGTGGCTAAGCGTTGTCTTTTAAAGTTTTGTAGAATTGTTTTGGGGAATTGTTGTTGCTTTTTGTTATGATAATTAGTGTTTTAAAAGTTATGTGCTATTGACAATTTTCAAAATTTCAGTTTTTTTTTTAGTTGGAGGAAATCACCGGATAAAAACCTCCAACCGCTCACTCAGCGTCCGAACCCCGGCTGAGGCCAGAACCCAGCACGGGGTTATGAGGGACGACGCGACGCGTTACGCCCGCGGCACTCTTTCCCGTCTCGCCGCCCTCTGGTGTTTCACAGTTAATTTTGTCAGGTATACCTATTCATTTATAGGTCGAAGTTCCAATGGCTCCATCATTAGATAAGCTCTATGGTAACATAATATAATTATAACGGGACGTCAAATAGTTAAATTCATCTCGCAAACTTTTGAAACTAAATAAAACCACTTATAAAATCAATTGCAAACGTTGTTCCAAACACCATGATCACGAGAAATCTAAATATTGCTGGTAGATTAAAGAACAAGCACACACTTAAGTCTGCACTGCTTGTTAGCATTGTTTTTGTCTTTCTTAAAATGTATATTTGTAAACGTGTATTGTGTGTTCATTAAATGTTTTTCTTTCTTTCTTTCTCTCTAATAAAAAAACATGATTCAGTTGCAAGGTAGATAGACGAGCCTACGACCCACCAGATGGTAAGCGTTCACCGTCGCTCGTGAACCTCTGCAATGCCAGGGCAAGGAGGGCGTTATCTATCACCTACCCATACATTTCTAAAACCTATGATATGCAGAAAACTATCCGATTACAAAACGAACAATTTAAACACACACCATAACCTCAAAATCCTCCGAAACTAAAACAATGTTTTATTACAAGTAGTAAGTCATACCCGCCATTTCCAAGGGTCTCGACAATAACAGTATATTACGGTAGCTGTGGTCAGCGCACCTACCCGTGTACCATCGTTCATCTTGTCTTATAATTTTATTATTTTAACGTTGATTTATTGAGCCGGTTTGGTTGTTTAAAAATGTATTGATACAAAGATGATGTCTATTTTTGAAAAATTAAAAATGTGGTTAATTCTTTAACATATATTAACAATTATTTTGACATGACAACGTCTTATAAATTGGTTTGCCGGGTGACACTTCAAGAAACTGCGTTACGCTCCGCTCACGTTATGCGCTCACCATGAGAGCGAGTGAGAGGCACGCGTGCCTTTCACTTTTTATGTCTGTCTCTCTCGCTCTTAGGCGGGCTAACCATGCCCGAGTCGTTGTCACATAAAACTTTCACCCGTATACCGACTTTACAGGCAACCATTTTTTAAATTCTGATTCAAACTATAAATGAAAGAATAAATACACATTATTGCATCTTAAAAAACAAAAAAGGCGTACAAAAAAAAATTGCATAAAAATATTTGTTGCATTGAAATGATTTAACTGAAAAAGTTAACAAACTAGTTGTATATAACTTGAGTTTTTCTTTATCGAAACAAAACGTTATAGTATTAAAAATAGTGCATAATAACAATCGATTTTCCCGTTCTAAAACTACCGTTGAAATTATAATATTTTCTAACTATATGGAACACAGTAGGTCTGCGTCTTTATTACGGGGAGCCATGCAATTTGAACACGACATTCTTTTTACGATATTTTTAATTAACATCTAGACACGAAGAATTTTAATTGAACCAGGGATTACTTAGTGATGTGTAAACTTTATCGATAAAAGTGGATAAAAGATCGAGGTTTTGAAATGTATGGTGAATTGAAAGATGGTACATTTGTTTGTTGGTTTGTAGGCAAACAAACTACGCGGCAAACGAACTAAGCGGTTACCGTTGCTCATGAACCTCTGCAATGTCAGGGGACATTAAATAGTCATTATCTACGCCCTATCTTTAAGTATTTTCTTGAAGCCTCATTTGAAGAAGGACAAGTCATAGTACTTAGGAAACTGAAGGGTATATTGAAAGAAAATGGTAGTTACTGGTCACATGCCTACCACCGGTAAAAATATTTTAACTTGAGTGTACCTATGGATTAACGCAGTAAGCATCAAAGATATCCAAATTTCAAACATATTTTTTTAACTTTTTGAAATAATATATTTTTCAATTAAATTTATTTATAATTTAAAACAAACTTATTTATGAAGAACATAATATCGATTGTTCAACACTGCACCCCATCACTAGCTGGATGTTGTCACGAATTTATTTCGTAAAAAACGCGGGAATCCACTACCCCTGGATGCCATGAAAATTATAATTGTGAGGTTTTTTTCCCTGAATTTTGACTAAAATATTTTGAGTTTGTATGTTTATTAAAACTGAATTAAAGGCATAGTATCTATAATAAATAAAAAAAATTAGAAAGTCTAATGAAAAAAAACACTCCACAAATTTTACACTGACCAAAATAGTATAACTAAAGAAAAATATTTTATCAGGCTGAAAACAATCACAACATTTACAGTATCGCCTGTGCCTGAACTAAGATGTTAGGCCTGTGTTTCAGATTACAGCGCTCTTCGTCCGAGGATTACAATAATTAGTTGGAAGTATCTACTTCCAATACATTAAACCAACATTCTAGAACATACAAGTAAAATTAAAAATTGTAAAAAAACCCGACAGATTTATCAAAACAGAATTAAAACATTTATATTGACGGCTGTAAAAAAACGTATTTCACCACGTTTACCTCCATCTTCGACCAAATTTCATCAAACAAAATCATTTACCAACCCATTACTGCCCACTGTTGGGTTTAGGTCTCCTCAGAAGAGGGGTTAGGCATAGTCCACCACGCTTGCCCAGTGCGGGTTGGGGACTTCACATATCTTCAAAGGATTTTTAAAATCCTTTTCCGACATGCAGGTTTCCTCACGATGTTTTTCTTCACCGTTTTTAGCCAGTGGTGTTGTGAAAAATTGCACATAAATCTTTTACACATTTAGAGGTACAAGCCGGCCGGATTTGAACCCAGGACCTCCCGTTCGGAAGGAAGCGCTTCGACCACTCGGCCACCACGACAAACAACATCACTTTGCACTAATTCATTAATTAAAAAACTCCAATCGACTTTTCCTTGGGATATTAAAAAAGAAACACTGCACGATTGAAAGACAAAAAAACTTAAAATTACAAACTCTCGGTTTATTTCCAAAACAATACTGAACGTAAATAACTTGAAATCACGTTCTATAGTCGTTAAAGTAATCTTTATTAGTGGCAAGTTCTCTTGCATAGGTCCCTGGGCTCTCGTAACGTTTCGCAATTGTTTTACGACTGAAACTCGGTTTGTACATTAAAATTGTTAGCTATATTATAAAGATATCATTTTTACCCCGTACCATTCCGATTTGGAATGGACTCCCGTCCGCGGTGTTCCCGGAGCGCTATGACATGTCCTTCTTTAAACGAGGTTTAAGAAAAGTCATGTATGGGTAGGCGATAGATAACAGCCCCTCATTGCCCTGGCATTCCAGAAGTTCATGAGCGACGGTGACCGCTTACCATCAGGTGGACCGAAGGCTCGTTTATCTATCACAAAAAAAAGATAATAATTGAAATCGGTAAATTACATGTATTTTTAGTTGTTTTTCCTTTACTTTTGGGAGATCGTAAGTTTGTATGCAATGTTTCACTTAATTTTTAAGTAGGTGATGATCGTGGTATTGCCGCGATGGTAACCGCTCACCATCAGGAGTGCTATAAGCTCGTTTGTTTATCTTGCAATAAAAAAATTGCACAGCAAGCACTGTGTAAGTTTAGTTGGAATATTGCGAGTTTGATAAACTAAAAACCGTTTGAAAATGTGTGAAGTCCCTAATCCACGCTAAGCAAGCGTGGTAGACTATGCCTAATCCCGAATCCTGAGCATTAGTGGGCAGTAATGGTTGTTACAGTACAGTATGACACTTTTAGATTCTATTAAATTAAAAGCGATAGAACCTTTAATTGATTTGTTTTAGTTGTAGATTATTTTTCAATAATATTAAAGTGTGGGTATTGATGATATTAGTGGCCAAAGATCTCCGACCGGGCGAGGTAGATCAGGCCGAAGCCCATTGTAGTAGATTTCAAATGTCGTATATATGCGAAGATTCTTGCAAATGTCATAACCGCGATTCAGGATCTCGCGCGCTATTATTGGTCGTCACATAAAGAATTCTTTGAATATTAAATCTGCTATTTCCTCAATAAATAAACCAACTAACACACAAAGTTAGTTAACACAGCATACTCTAGCGATTCATAATTCCTAGTTATTAATTGTTAAGTTTAAACTCAAGGGATATCGCATTACTGCAGACAGAAGTTAACGTTAATTAATTAATGTTAATTAATGGAGCGTGTGGTTGCATTAATTAAAACTTGCGTTTTGTTCGTATTTCACGGTTATGTTTTAATTTAGTTACTGTTTGTGTAGGAGCAAGGGATGTTATTTTTGACGCTATCGAACCATTCGCACTGTGTGAACTATTTTATTGTTTTAATAATATAGGTTGAATTTAGGACTTAAAATAACTATAGGTAAATTTTATGAGGTATTTAAATTATTCGTGCTACATGTCACATCATCGCACAACTTTTTTTTGCCACGTATGCAGACGAGCTAACAACCCATCTAATTGAAAATGGTTATCGTCGCTAACAATAAAAAAAACTAAATCTAATATTATATTATAAAGGCGAAAGTTTGTAAGTATGGATGTATGGATGTTTGTTACTCTTTCACGTAAAAACTACTGAATGGATTTGAATGAAATTTTACCACAATATAGCTTATACATTAGAATACTACATAGGCTACAATTTTTGATAATAATCTAGACGGGACGAACCTGAAGTCCACGCGAACGAAGTCGAGGGCAAAAGCTAGTAGGATTATAAATTGCAATACATCCACACCATCACCACTCACACATTACCTAGAATATTCCATATTAAGAAAACTATACGATTTTTACATTCTGGAACTAAACGACTCTTTCATATAACAATCAAATTTACGATACAAAACATAGTTATCACACACAAGTAGACACAACAGCACTCCACTCAATAAACACAATTGCCAAATAAATAATCTTAAATACAATTTATGTATTTGCACAATTTATATATTAAAGTGAGACATAAACAGAGTTATAAATCTTTTTAGAGCTATCATTCATTACTAGTTATTTATGACCGTAAAGAATGCGCGAATAGCGACATTTCGATATCTTTTATTACAAATATGAATAACTAACGCTTCGAATGAGGTGGAATTTTATTGTTCCTTATTTTTGAAACGAATCAATATGAAATGTGTAGGAATATTTATGTGAACACGTTAACAATTGGCGTTCAGCTTGTCATAATATGACGATAACTTAAATTACTGTACTACCTAGTCTGAGCTCCCCTAGTTGGAAAGTTCACATATCTTCCAAAGGTTACTTTTTTCTTATATCAATATGCAAATTTAACTATATTGTTTCAGCCAGTGATGTTGTGATAAATGGCTCAAAATTATTATCACAAATTAACATTCAGAGTTCCTAGCTAGCCAAGCAAGTCAGTTCGAACCAGTGATATTCCGGAATAGCGAAGAAAGATTTAAAAATTTAAGCTCTTTCGAATCCCAGGAATTAGTTCAAATTTAACTCGCAAGATTCCATTCTGACTATTTACATCCAGTGCAAGTTAATTAAAAAATCACTGGCTCCTAAACAAAAAGAGCTAATTTACAATAGCATTTAGTATTGTAACCGCATATTCGAACGCTCACGTGCAATGTTACCAAATGTTTTTATTAAATAGAAAACGTCGAGTGAACTCGGTAAATGGTACAGCATAATTATACTAAACAGAAGAAAACAATACGGAATATTTAAGGGAAGCCCGAGTGGATTGTTGGTATGCCACCATTCGGAAACGATGTGCATCCCTGCTCTGCAGAGTGCGGGACAATTTAAACAACATCATGACGATGATAGCCCAATGTTACGACTCACCATACATAGCCCATTGCGTGGATACTCAAGTGGGATGAGTCGAATGGAAGCGTAGTCTTTGGTCTATTGCTCAGGCTGCATTCTCTTAAGATGTCACTAACACTAAGTTTTTAATACATTTCTTTAAACACTCGCGGTTATCTATTACTAAACGGGTTCTTACCACGATTATTTTTAATTGAGCGATCCCGATATTTCGGCACTGTTTCAAGCGCCATGATCACGGGAAGACTGAGGAACTGCGGGTAGGTCATTTAAGAGCAGACAAATCTGTCTACCATCTTTCTCGTTCGAAATATCGGGATCGCTCAGTTAAAAATAATCGTGGTAAGAACCCGTTTAGTAATAGTGTAAGTGACTTAGTTTTTAGTTTATGCTAAGTTGTGTCTTGTAATGTGTACCCTAGTAGCCAGTGTGTTCTTCTTGAAAAATAAATTAAATTCAATGCTTACTTTTCCGGGGATGGTAGTGCGATATGTAAGCCTTAGCGTAAAGCGTCTTTTCAGCCCGCATAACTACGTGCTGGGTTTTGGTATCAGTTAGAGTTCGCGCTATGAATGTGAGTGGCAGGAGGTTTTAGTGCGGTTCGACACCCATATACCATACTGAAAAGATGTAAGTCCAACGAATTCCTCCTGTCCAATAAAACTCACTCGCGAAATACCAAAGAGGGAAACTCATTTTAAAGCTGGAGTATTTTTTTAATTGTCTTGCACTTACAGCTTTCATATTTTTAGTTCCATGGTCTGACTTTAATATCAATTCTTCTAGCACATTTTGTTTCTAAGTTAACTTCTGTACAGTTTGCATTGTGGTACAGCATCTGTGCCAGTTTCATATTTTGTTCCCGGCGCCTCCCACGGGCTCCGAAGGCCGTTTCCGACGTATTCAGTTTAGCGAGTTATACTTTTAGCTGAAATGTTTTAGCACATTTAGTATGAAAACGTAATATGCAGTGCCATTTTGTGGTATTTAAAATTATGATCGGAATTGGCTTGTTTTCTTTTGGGTTAGTAAAGGAGCATACGGCCAATCTGTTGGTTATAATGATAGTGATATAAATTAGATGTCGGACCAACAATATGTTAGAGCCCTTCTTCTCGTTGTGATTTTTTTTGCTTGTACTACGGCACCATCGAATACAAGGCCCTCCTCTTACTAATCCGCTGCGATCTTCCACGGTTCGCTTCAGAATATCATTTTTGCCCCGTATCCGATTTGGAATGGACTCCCATCCGCGGTTTTAAACGCGCTCTTTAAACGAGGTTTAAGAAAAGTCCTGTATCGGTAGGCGATAGATAACAGCCCCTCATTGCCCTGGCATTGCAGAGGTTCTTGAGCGACGGTGACCGCTTACCATCAGGTGGGCCGTAGGCTCGTTTATCTATCACGCAATAAAAAAAAACTGAACATTTCTTTCGAAAAACCTATATAGAAAATTAACACCATCCAACCAGCAAAATAACACCAGCTCAACAGCATACATTTTTCTTATGAACAAAACTTTAAAATGATAATCCTTAATCAACATATCTTTCAATGTGTAATTTTGTTTACCAGGATAAAAAATTGATCGGATTTTTTTATTTCCCATTTTTTGAGTCGGTTAAAACATGTTGTGTTACCGGCGACCCACAAACGCATCTCCATTGGGCATGTAATTACGAGTATTTGTCTCCCAAAATAAAATGTACACCATCAAAACAAATTCCCTTTTTATTAATGCCGCTAGGGTTGTCACTTGGTACTTTTTACTGGTACTTAAAAATAGATTCAGATGTTATGAAAATAGTAGCGTATTGTTCCTGTACCTGTACCAACCCAATACTGCCCACTGCTGACCTCAGGTCTCCTCCGAAGAGGGGTTAGGCATAGTCCATCACGCTTGCCTAGTGCGGATTGGGGACTTCACATGTCTTCAAAGGATTTTTAGAACCTTTTTCCGATATGCAGGTTTCCTAACGATGTTTTCCTTCACCGTTTTTAGCCAGTAGTGTTGTGAAAAATTGCACATAAATCTTTTTCATATTAAGATTTAGAGGTACAACCCGGCCGGTTTTGAACCCGCGACCTCCCGTACGGAAGGCAAGCGCTTCAACCACTTACCCTTCAACGTCTTGCACTGTCTGCACCCAGTGATATGACCTGGTCGTCCGTCCATCTTGTGTGAGGTCTGTCTACACTGCACCTACCGGTTCGCGGTCGCCACTCCAGAACTTTTCGGTCCATCGATCTTCCCACAATATGTCCTGCCCATTACCACTTCAAAGACGCAATTCTCCTATTGGTTCATTTGCTCTAAATAAAACCAGTAATACACAACCCTAACTGTAGGTATTAACCCGTCGCGCTTACGTACGCAGGATTAGGACGGAAGAGATAAGATATAATTTGATGCGAGAGGATTGCCGGAGCGTCACTAAATACAGATTACTCTAACGTATGGACGACCTATTCACGCGGTTCGATGACCTATAACGTGACGTCATTAGGGGTTTATTTATTGACAGGACAAGCTTATGGTGTTTGTTACGATTTCTAAACTATGAGCTGGACGTAAAATACGCAATAATTTGTACGTGTGTGTCTCTTTCTAATGTATGTGATTAAAATAGGCCAACACTTTACAAAACAGTTTTAAATAGCCGCCATTTTGACATGTATTCTGACATCCGCCATTTTGGTTATTTGTTTATGATTTTCGGTGTGTTAATGTCAATTCATTGGTATTATTAGGGCAGAAGAGATATTTTGATGCGAGAGGATTGCCGAAGCGTCACTAAATACAGATTACTCTAACGTGTGGACGACCTATTCACGCGCTTTGATGATCTAAAACGTGACGTCATTAGAGGTGTATTTATTGACAGGACACGCTCATGGTGTTTGTAACGTCATAGAATGAGTACTTTAAATATAGATGACCTGAACGAACGTTTTTTCTAAATACAGATTAATCTAACACATGGACAACGAGGGCGGCGCGACGGGACAGAGTGCGTAACATATCGCGCCGTTCCTCAAAACCCCGTGTTGGGGCCTGTCTTCACTTCTCAGCCAGGGTTCGGACGCTGAGCGATAGCGGCAGGAGGTTTTAGTGCGGTTTAATTCCCACATACCTAACCTACGGAACGGGTGGAAGTCCGGCGATGTTATCCTGACACAAAAAACAGGAGTAAAGGCCAATAGTCCGGGTTGATTTCACCGAGCCCGATTGCCTCAAACAAACCCTTCGAATTTCAATAACCGAAAACATTCGTCATTCCGTTTTATGTTCACCGTTTTATAAAACAACAGAACATCGCAACACATGCGTCCCTTGTTGAATTTTTTCCATATTTATTTTAATTTCGGGCTCGTACGGGAAGGGAACAGTGATAAAACCGCACATGTCGACCGCAAGAGGACGCAACGTAAAGAAAGTGGTCTAGCTTTATGTCATTCGAACTATCGGAGAGTTATGTCTTTTTCTCAATATTTTGGAAAGAATTTTGGGCATTGAGAACTATTTGAAATTTGAGACTTTGCTTGGTAAAGTTGACATAGTTGTTGTCCTTCTTCAAACGAGGCTTGAAGAGAGTCCTTAAGGGTAGGCCGTAGGTAGCGGCCCTGCAATGTCTTCTGGCAATGCAGAGATTGTCCTTGGTTTTGTTGGAGTTCAAAAATTCAACATCTTCATACATTTTCAGTGCATTTAATAAAAAAAAACAAATTATGTATTCTACCATATTTTTATTTTAATCATTGTTTAGTATATAATACATCCCTACTAATATTATAAATACGAAAGTAGCTCTGTCTGTCTATCTATCTGTTTGTCTGTCTGTCTGTTACGCTTTCCTGCTTAAACCTCTCAACCAATTATGATGCACAGACATCTTTATACCTGAAGAAGAACATAAGCTACCTTTTAAACGAAAGTGACGCAGACGAAGTTGCGCGGGCCCGCTAGTACTATTATAAAACCTATGTAAATTTTTACAATATCATTGCAGATTCCACTGAAACTCGTTCACAAATACTGCAGGTTTTAAAACAAAAGCTTGTAAAATCTGTTAATGCTCTTATCGTATTAAAATAGATATTCATCAGCGAAATAATGATAACATTTTCGTTTGATGATATTTGTTATCAGATTATATTATTGCAAGCATAATTACTCCCAGAAGAGCCATTTTGTCAGATAAATTAGTAGGTAAATTTGATAAAAAATGTGAAATTGTGATATTGAGTAGAGATGTACCGAATATTCGGCTACTATCCGGTATCCGGCTTATCCGGCCCTTTTTTACTATCCGGCCGGATACCGGATAGTAAACTTCGTAGATTTTATAAATGGAAATTAATTAAAGACACAGTTACAACTGAAGCTTTAGCTTAACGAACTTAAACTTTTAATAATAAATCAATTATTTAAAGTAACTTGGTGATAATACTGATACATAGTTAAAGAAATTACTTATTTTTTACTAGTAGTAGATAATAAATGAATATTAATTAATTAATTTAAAATTGGAAATCCACCGAAGGTAAATAATGATGTATAAAAACAAGATTTTTAGCATTTTCAGGAAGCAAACTATTCCTCTTATTTTGTCTTTTTTTATGTTATTTCCGCCGAATATTCGGCTGGTGGTCAGGCCGATCCGGTATCCGGCCAAAGAACTATTCGTTGCATCTCTAATATTGAGTGTTGTTTTTATTTGGTCCCTATCCCTAATTGATGGATGTGAGAAAATTTTAAGGTCTTGATTGGTGCGACGTAATTGTGATCCGTATGAATGAGAAATTACACTCATTGACGCTAAAAAAAATTGTAGGGATCTACTTAAAAAATAATCAATAATAATCTGCATATATTTTTCGGGCGACGAGCTTACAGCCCACCTGATGGTAAGCTGTCACCGTCACTCATTTATATCACCTATATCTGAAGATAGATGAGAGATAGATAGCCCAGAAAATTACTAACATTGAGAGATTCTTTTATTGACATTTTTTTGTCCTACTTTGATCTTTGATCTTATAAGGCTTTAGTATTTATTGACTCCGATGTATGTTGAAAGCGTAAAGTTCAAGATATGGTCTATTATTTTCCTCATACTAATATTATAAATAGGAAAGATTTAGTCAGTTTTTTTGTCTGTTCTGAATAGGCTACGAAATTACTTGACTGATTTCAAATACTGTTGGGAAGATACACTATTTCCGGTGAACATAGGCTTGAAAAAAGTTAAAAATCCTTACTGAAACTTCAGTAATGTAATACTTTCATTCATTTTGAACGGGTTCATGGTACGATATTTAATTAATTGAGTTGTCTCGATATTTCAACGTTGTTGCAAACGTCATGATCACGAGAAAACTGGATACTGCGGGTCGATTTAAGAGCAAACAAATCTGTCATTTTTTTTTATTGCAAGGTAGATAAACGAGCATACGGCCCACCTGATGATAAGCGGTCACCGTCGCTCATGAACCTCTGCAATGCCAGAACCTCTGTCTACCCTCTTTCTCGTTCGTTTTTGGGTAGTACCACTGGAACTCGAACTCACATCACGACACACCACGCTCACAGTGAGCAATGTACAAGACTCTCTGAGCATGAACCCTTAGTGACTGTTCGTCGCCTCAGTGCTTGTTTGGCCAATCTGCACTCGAGCAAATTTTACAGGAGACAGCAAACAAGCACGGAATTTTCGTTAAGTGCCGTGTTGAGAAAAAAAATTAAATGAGATTTTTATTGTTTTAGAATTGAATATTTTAAAAAAATATTTTACCAGTCGGATGGAAATTTTATTCTTTATAATACTGCATTAAAAAGTCATTTTCGTAAAAAATGTCACATTGGCCAAACAGGCACTGAGGCGACGTGTTGTGTTTAGCTTCAATAATGTAAGTCAATGTGTGAAAAAAACAGCAATAAACTTTCTTACATCGCGTGCGCTGCGAAAACTATTGGTTATAGCACAGAATGACGTACTACGGGTTGGCAGTTCTTATAAATATCTAACAGTGCTGCCTGAACCCTTTTTGACGCAGACGAAGTTGCAAGGATCAAATACTATTCACAATAAAATTCAAAACCCAGAACTTTGAATTTGAAGCAAAATTCAATACCTCGTATAAACAAAGTTTTATTTCAAAGGGAGCATGTAGTTTTAGTGAACCACATGTAAATTCCTAGAACCACTGTTCAATGGTCATGACAAGGCAATGTGGACCTTGTTGCTATAGTAATAAGGTGGTTTTGGCGTGGCTTTCGGTTTAGTTTGGCTAGCAAACAGACGGACGTGGTCACAAATTGCTGTGGTTCCGTACAGTGTAGTGCGTCTGTTTGTATTCAAACAATATCTACAGTACGTTTTGACAGAGAACTATCGACAGAGTTAACATTTTGCTTAGTACTTTTATTGTATTTTATTTTACTGTTCTTTGTTGTGCAAAAATTATGTGTTATGTAACACGTTTTTAACCTATACAGCCTATCTGTTTGTTATTTAATTGATAATTGTCATGTTTAATTCTTTTGTCTTTTTTTTCATATTATTTTATTTCATTGTTGTTTCTTTGTTTTTATTGTTTAGTAATTATGTGTGTACCTTCGTTCTGAGGCTCTGAAAACCAGCGCAGTATTAATCGCAGCAATATGCTGAGGCAGATTCCTTTTGGACACACAAACTATGTTAATTATATTTTGCTATTTATCTTGTGTTTTAAGTATGTTATGTGTGTTTAATAACATTATTTTCTTTCTTTTCTTTCTTACATTTATTACAATATTAAGTTAATTGAATACTTAACAATTGCAAGGTTTTTTTTTCGTGTCCATAAGTGATCTATCGGAATCACTAGATAACCTAATCAGGCGTGATTACCGTCGCTTTTATGTGTCCTCTGACATATCAAATTAGACTTAAAGTCCACTAGATTCGACTTAAGTTTGAGGGCTATATATTCCAACCTCGTTTCTTATTTTCCTAAGCAAGATCATTTATGGACTCTGCAAAGTTAGGAGACACTAGAGAACCGCTATCTACGACCTATTGGGGTTCTTGTTAGAACTGGACTATGCATTATCCTTCTTCTGAGAAGATCTGGGCCCAGCAGTGAGCAGTAATGGGTTGTTACAGTACAGTCCAGTTATAGCTACATTTGAAAACATCGTTGTAACCTACGTGGTTCCTAAAGACTAGGAATATTCCCAGAGCGCTATGACTTGTCCTTCTTCAAAAGAGTCTTGAGGAGGGTCCTTAAAGTTAGGTCGGTAGCGACCCCTCAGTGTCCCCTGACATTGCAAAGGTTCATGAACGACGGTAACCACTTACGATCAGGTGGCTCGTTGGCTCGTCTGCTTACATGGCAATAAAAAAAAAGACTCGCTTCAAACGTCATTTGAAGGAAAATAACTCATAGTAAATAGCCACTTTAAAATCAAACTCAAACACCCTTATCATGTTATTTTGCACCCTTAAACCCCTAACAAAATAACGGTACGATGTAATGTTGTGAATAAAATCGTTAACTTAAATTGAACTCATGAATTTTAAACGAACAAATTGGTTGGTAATCGAGGCGGTTAACCGGTTACCCGTGTAACGTGTACGTAACCGGGTAACCGCAAGTATTGTTACCGGTTCAGATGTTTCTGGTTTTATCCGTTTGGTTAGGTGATCTGATTTGACCGATACTTAGTTGCAGACTCAACGTGCGTTAAATAATACAAAATTCATAGTCTCTCAACCGGCCGGCTTGTACCTCTAAATCTTAATATGAAAAAGATTTATGTGCAATTTTTCACAACACCACTGGCTAAAAACGGTGAAGGAAAACATCGTGAGGAAACCTGCATATCGGAAAAGGGTTCTAAAAATCCTTTGAAGATATGTGAAGTCCCCAATCCGCACTGGGCAAGCGTGGTGGACTCCTAACCACTCTTCGGAGGAGACCTGAGCTCAACAGTGGGCAGTAATGGGTTTTTACAGTTTACAGTACAGTACATAGTCTCTGCAATCTTTACTTTCCTACTAATATTATAAACGTGAAAGTAACTCTGTCTGTTACGCTTTCCCGCTTAAACCTCTCAATCGATTTTTATGAAAGTCGGCACAGACAATCGTCGAACCCTGAGAAAGAGCATATCAGCTACCTTTTAATGAAAGTGACGCGGATGAAGTTGCGCTGGCTAGTGAGATTATACAGGGTGATTTTTTAAACATGGTACATAATGTAGGAGAGTGATGAGTACTCTGTTCTAATACGGAATATTACAAAAAATAGGTAAAATTACAAAAAAAAATGTTTTTTTTTTAAATCTAAGTTCAACAAAAGTACCTCAAACATAACCAATTTTAGATAAAAGAGTGTTGACTGACGTCCTCTAGTGATCTCGCGCACCCCACACCTCCGCCACACCCATCAGCTATCGAAAAACCATCATTTCGCAAGAATTTTAGAAAATTTTGAGTTATTTTGAATACTTTCAATATGTACCCTCACTAAAAAATCACCCTGTATTAATTTGTCTACATTATAATGGAGCCCATAGTAGATCGCCGACAGCTGCTGGTTCTGCGTCCTAGGACGACAGAGCGACACGTAAGCCTTAGTGTGCAACGCGTCGCTCAAACCCGTGTTGGGTTCTGTCCTCTGTTCAGATGCTGAGTATCAGTAGATTTTAGTGTGGTTCGGAACAAATTGTTCGGTAATCGAGGCGGTTAACCGGTTACCCGTGTAACGTGTACGTAGCCGCAAGTATTGTTACCGGTTCAAATGTTTCTGGTTTTATCCGTTTGGTTAGGTGATCTTCGGGTTTGCTGTGATTTGATTCATTTGCTAGGTTTTTTGGCTCAATTTATCGCATACAGTACACTATACGAAGGGAAGGGTATCATTACAGATACTACAACGAGGGCGACGCGACGGGAAAGAGTAACGCGTCGCGCCGTCCCGCATAACCTGTGCTGGGTTCTAACCTCAGCCGTGTGAGACGCTAAGTGCGAGCGGTTGGAGGTTGTAGTTCGGTTCAACTCGGACAAACCCGACGATTTCCTCAAACTAAAAAAAGCATAGTATGATTGATCACCCAACGAGTTATAATTTGCCTCTCTCAACCTATTTACACTTATCTAGAATCTAACATCACACCCCAGACAAGTCAGGATATAACCAAGTTTCCACTCGGTAGTTACAGAGCCTGATCCAATAAAAGAGGGTAACGCTATTGGTCGCCTGCATGATACCTAGTCGGGTGCAATTCCCGTCTCTTCCGTGCCTTTAGGCTGTCGGCAAATCAGTTTTCAGAGGGGCACTGAAATCAGGGGTGAAGCTATACAGGGTGATTTTTTAGAGAGGGTACATATTGCAAGAGGGTGATGAGTAGGTACTATGTTCTAATAAAAAAAAACAAAAAAATAAAAAAGTTACAAAAAATTGGTAAAATTACAAAATATGTTTTTTTTTTAATCTAAATTCGACAAAACTATCTCAAACATAAACAAATCGGCTTAAAAAGTGTTGACTAATGACCTCTAGGGATCTCGCGCACCCCACACCTCCGCCACACCCATCAGCTGTCGAAAAACCATCATTTTGCAAGAATTTTAGATAATTTTAAGTTGCGATTACTGAGGCATTAAGCCATATTCTTTGGTAATAATATTTTTACTGGTCGTTGTATAACCATCAGCTACCATGACCTTCAATATGTACCCTCACTAGGAAATCACCCTGTATAGAGAAATAGAGGTTTTAGAAATGTCTAGTGTTTGATCTTTATTTACTTTTGCTCGAAAAAGTAGTAGTAATATTAAATTGATTAGGACTTTTGGTCTTCAATTGTTTAGTATAGCTAGGAACTTAGTAGAAATGTTGATTAAAAACGCATACGCATATAGTTGTCGTGGCCGAGTGGTTGAAGCGCTTGCCTTCCGTACGGGAGGTCGCGGATCCAAAACCAGTCGGCTTTTACCTCTAAATCTTAGTATGAAAAAGATTTATGTGCAATTTTTCACAACACCACTGGCTAAAAACGATGAAGGAAAACATCGTGAGGAAACCTGCATATCGGAAAAGGGTTCTAAAAATCCTTTGAAGATATGTGAAGTCCCCAATCTACATTAGGCAAGCGTGGTGGACTATGCCTAACCCCTCTTCGGAGGAGACCTGAGCTCAGCAGTGGGCAGTAATGGGTTGGAACAGTACAGTACGCATATAGTTACTACTATTATACTATAGTTTATAACTTTTCAACATTTCAATATCTCATCAGCAGTATTGCTTACTGTATTACTGTATTTGGTTGTACAATGGATTTTCATATTATTGTATGTAGCTAATAAACGCAAAAACGACTTTTTTAGTTTTAAAAGTAATTTAAGTTTAAGTAATTTATAAGCTAGTGGGGGGATGTCCTTAAAGTTAGGTCGTAGGTAGCGACCCTTCAGTGTCCCTCGACATTGCAGAGGTTCATGAACGACGGTTACCACTTACGATCAGGTGGCACGTGCGTCTACATGGCAATAAAAAACTTGAGAGGTGTCAAGGGACACCCGGATGGAACTGTAAGGACTGTGGAAAGGAATTGTTTTAAAAGATTTTAATCACAACGCCATCTAGCGATAATCATCTAAAACAAAAAAAGTGTCGTGACAACTTTTTCATAAGAATTTCCGTCTAGCCCTCTTTCGATAAAGCGCGATAAGGAACTTCGTTCCAATATAAAAGCATGAACTACTTAAAATCGAAATTACTGCCTACTATTTCAAAAATAAAAACACCAAACCAACAACACATCACCATTTTAAATTGTTGATTGGAAAACTAAGTGTGGCCCGCGGGCATCACGCGAAGGGGCAGAGTGACCGATGATTGAATCACTTACAGATGCATAGGATGCTACACGCTTGTTTGATCTTTGAGGATCAATTCATTACATAGTAACATGTTTCCAACAACTGAATGTGATTTGAATACAAAATTTTATACAACGATGACAGAGTTTTTTTTTTGTTTTCATTTGTTTTACAAAAGTATTCTGTATATTATTTATTCACTTATACAGGGTGATTTTTTAGAGAGGGTACATATTGCAGGAGGGTGATGAGTACTCTGTTCTAATACGGAATATTACAAAAAATAGGTAAAATTACAAAATATATGTATATTTTTTTTTAATCTAAATTCGACAAAACTACCTCAGACATAAACAATTTCGGCTTAAAGAGTGTTGACTAATGACCTTTAGTGATCTCGCGCACCCCACATCTCCGTCAAACCCATCAGCTGTCGAAAAACCATCATTTTGCAAGAATTTTAGATATTTTTAAGTTGCGATTACTAAGGCATTAAGCCATATTCTTTGGTAATAATATTTTTACTAGTCGTATATAACCATCAGCTACCATGACCTTCAATATGTACCTTCACTAGGAAATCACCCTGTATTTTACCGCATCAAAATCCGTTGCGTAGTTTTAAAGATCTAAGCATACACAGATAGACAGGCAGATGCGACTTTGTTTTATAATATGTAATGATATGCTTTATCTAAGTTCCAAACAATTGTTTGAAAATAGAAGAAAAATATTATAAGCTATTTAGTATTTATAATAATATCTTCTCGATCAGTTTAGGTAACCTAGGTAATATAAACGATCACCACTGTTTAAAACTAGAGTAATAACTGTATTTCATAGAGACAAAGTGACCAATTTCATAGAAAAAAGACAATCACACTGAAATCTTCTACAAAAGTTTAAATAACTAGTCTAAACAAACCTAAAACCTTTGGAACACAACATCATAACAAACAGAAAAATATTTTGTATTCTTAAAAAGAAAACAAAAACTAGGTTGCAATCCCATCATACATCAATGTGATATGACTTCAATATATCTAATAGCTACGATACAATCTCCAGCGTCGCTTTTATAACAGACTGTAACACAAGATATAGAGAATAGTATGACAACTTCCCGTTCGGCTGCGATCTTCCACGGTTCGCTTCAGAAGATCATTTTTGCCCCGTACCATTCCGATTTGGAATGGACTCCCGTCCGCGGTGTTCCCGGAGCGCTATGTCATGTCCCTCTTTAAATGAGGTTTATGAAAAGTCCTGTATGGGTAGGTGATAGATAACGGCCCCTCTTTGCTCTGGCATTGTAGAGGTTCAAGAGCGACGGTGACCGCTTACCGTCAGGTGGGTCGTAGGCTCGTTTATCTATCTTGCAAAAAACTAAAAAAAATACAATGTTTTAGGTATTATCTTACAGGTCTGAACCGATTTGGCTAATTTAAGATTTGAAATATTCATGGAAATCCAGCGAAGGCGGTGAGAAATTTTCGGAAACTCTTATTTATTGTTTTTTGTGAAACAGACGAAATTGAGTGGATCAACTATAAATAAGATATTGATGGATTATCAATATTACTAAATTGCCAGTTAGTAGTTATTAGTCGTGGTGGCCGAGTGGTTGAAGCGCTTGCCTTCCGTACGGGAGATCGCGGGTTCAAAACCGGCCGGCTTGTACTTCGAAATCTTAATATGAAAAAGATTTATGTGTAATTTTTCACAACACCACAGGCTAAAAACGGTGAAGGAAACATCGTGAGGAAACCTGCATGTCGGAAAAGGGTTCTAAAAATCCTTTGAAGATATGTGAAGTCCCCAATCCGCATTAGGGAAGCGTGGTGGACTATGCCTAACCCCTCTTCGGAGGAGACCTAAGCCCAGCAGTGGGCAGTAATGGGTTGTTACAGTACTAAATTGCTATACTGTTCTCGCTATACCACAGCGGCTACTGGATTTATGGAATACCGATATTAGTATAGGTTTTTGCACTTTGTTACAGCACTCAGCGTATGAAGTATAAATAACTTGGCGGAACTGCAGTCTGGTTTATGACAAGGAAACTGCCAGAGACACTGAAGATAACACTGTTTATTTTTAGGAGTAGAAGATACACGTTTCTTGGAAAAGAGATCCGGTTTCTTGAGATTAACATTTTTGGAAATTCAGATATATGAGCATATTGATAGCTCTGATGGGAACCTCTGTGACAACAATAAACCTATATATTAGTTAATCGATTTTTATAATTCGATGAACGATTTTTTATATTTCGAGGAATCGATTACGATTCGATTAATGATTCCGATTTATATAATAGTTATGTTCAAATTGAGATAATACATTTTAAAATGGCTTCAAAAGTTAAGACAACTCTGATAGATATCGGCAAAGATAAATACGAACTCACTAATAATCAGAATTCGCCATAAAATGCTCTATTACCTATATTTGGAACGAAATTCCTTATCGCGCGTTGTGAAAGGGGGCTAGACGTAAAAAAATCTTACGAAAAGTCGTCACGACACTTTTTTTCTTTTAGATGATTATCGCTAGATGGCGCTGTGATCAAATTCTTTTAAAACACGTTCCTTATCGCACGTTACGTTAGGAAAAAAAAATATAAGATATATTTTAATCGAAAGGAACTTCGTTCTATTTGGGTGTCCCATGACACCTCTCAAGTTTTTTTATTAGTACTCTTTCCTTTTTTGATAACCACACAAGCAAATGGCCTTACAGAACATCTATTTTTGATTTAGTTGGAGGAAATCGCCGGAGTGGTATTTGAACCTCACTAAAACCTCCAACCGCTCACACTCAGCGTCCGAACCCCGGCTAAGGCCAGAACCCAGCACAGGGTTATGAGGGATGGCGCGACGCGTTACGCACTGCGGCACACTTTCCCGTCGCGACACCCCCGATCAGAACACACTAACCACGCCATACTTTTTTCTGAGAATCTTCTTCTAGTTCCGGTATAAAAATAATAACCTACATCAAATAAAACAGAAAGTAGTATCATTGCATTCCTCAAATATATTTCAGGTTATGAATAAGGAAATGAGGTGTAGGTAACACTATCGGCAAATTTATCGAAATGATACAGATACAGCCAAACACATATAGAACGTATATTTTTCACGCAAGTATACGCACAATTTACGGCTATTTTCCGCAATTCGACACCGTGGAATAATAAAGGTGGATTTTCGAAGTATGCGATTGCGTCTGAAAAAACTAAACTTATCTGCACAATACGTTTTTCTTCGTCATATCATTTAATTGAATCATAAGGAATTGCGCAGAAGCCCACGAACGGAGGCTTCACCATCATGTCAACGTAGAAGCAATACAGCTTCTTGACATCACAGACATTAAAAGAAGACTCAAAAGAACGAAACCGTTCGAGTTAGTACTTAATAATACAATTAGTGTATAAAATCATTGAAGTGTAATAAGAAAGACCACACGAACATTGTGTCTACACCTTAAGCCTTGGCCACTGATGGCTTGGGTCGTAGACTCCGCCTGCAGTGGCTCTCTGTTTTTTATATTGTATTTTTAAATTTGATTGTTTTGTAAATTTATTTTAAAAATAGAATGTAAAAAATAAGTGAATAAATGAATATATAGTAGACAATAAGAAAAGTGCCAATGGACACATTCTTAGCATAAAATCATAGAGTAATTTAGGTTAAAACAAAATTGCTTATTAGTCTGAATTAGATTAGATTGTAATTATAATAGTGTACGTTATAAAATTACGTATACTATGGAAATCAGTGCCTCAAAATTCGGTACCAAATCGAACTCGGTATCAAAGTATCTCCTGTAACAACATGTTCCTGCCCTCTACTGCACTCAGGTCTCCTCCAAAGAGGGATTAAGCATAGTCCACCACGCTTGCATTGGGGACTTCACATATCTTTGAAGGATTTTTAGAATCCTTTTCCGATATGCAGGTTTCCTCACGATGTTTTCCTTCATCATTTTTAGCCAGTCATGTTGTGAAAAATTGCACATAAATCTATTCCACATTAAGATTTAGAAGTACAAGCCGGCTGGTTTTGGACCTGCAACCTCCCGTACGGAAGGAAAGCGCTCAACCACTCGGCCACCATGACTTCAATTTACTTATTGTAATTCTCACAAAAGTTGCGTAGGCGGTAGATAGCGGCCCCTCTTTGCCCTGGCATTGCAGAGGTTCATGAGCGACGGTGACCGCTCACCATCAGGTGGGCCGTATGCTCGTTTATCTACCTTGCAATAAAAAAAAAAAGTTGCAATCATCAGAATTGTACCTTGAAAGTATAAATGTCAAATAGTATCTCGTGTGTAGTGGTGATGTACCGAACAAACACGTGGAGTCGAGATGAGGAACAAAAAAGATAATACACGCACAAATAGTACACGTATATATACTAATATATTTTACGTGTGTAGTTTATGTACACTGAATGTACACTTTTGTTCCAAACGTAGATCGATTTTGCTGTCAATATTTTCTGTATTAAAGTTATAAGTGGCTATGTAGTTTCTATACTTATTTTTCTTAAATATTATTTGAAGACGCTAATCTCAGGAAGTACAGGTCCGATTTTAAAAAAACAGTGTTTTATTTGAGAGATTCCCAAAAATGACAACAATTTGCTCATAAAATATCGAGTAGGTATTTATTCTAAGAAATAATACAATTCCATACTTATTTCCTTGTAGTATTTCATTAATTAATTCCAATAAATCCACAGTTCTCTCAAACAGAAAATAAAATTGAAACAGAGCACCGTTCATTGCGGGCTTAACACTCACTGGAAACTCTAAAAGAATTTCATTAATTACGCTTTACAAGAATTTATCTTGAATTTTTCATAAATTAAGTGCAGATAGATGCTCGGAGGAACTTGCTTTTTTTAAAGACTAGTTCTTTAGATATTTTATTTTCTAAGTAGGTTACTTGTTACTAACTTGTACTTGTAGGTTGCTCATGTTATTTGACCATTTACATATAAAACAACGGTTTGAACCATACATTTAAAAGTAAAAATCTAAACGTTTGAATAATTTAAATTACATCAGTAACAAAACAACAAAACTTGAGTACTCTAATTAGTCCAATTTATTTTATTTTATTTTTATTTGTTATTTTTGTAAGTCACACCAACAATTTACATACACCTTATCCTATTAGAGTAAAATACATTTAAGTTAAATCTATGATGTGTATATAAATCAATTAAAGGTATGCACAGCATTTACCAGAAATACATAATTTTATACTAAATCTAAAACTTAACTATATATACTGTGAGTAAATTATATGAATTACGTAGTTCTAGTTATAGTTAGGGGTGTGCGAATATCGTTCGAATCGAATCGAATCGAATATTAAAATTCGATTCGAAATTCGAATCGAATAATTCGAATCTTCGAACTATTCGAAGTTCGACGAATATTCGAAAAATTTCGAATAATTCGAAAAGTTTCGAATATTCGTTGAATTTCGAATAGTATCGAATTTGACTACGACGATGCATCGGAAATAGGACAAGAATTTGTATTTAGTAGATAACATCTTTAATGGGCTAGATGTCTACAAAATAGTCATAGTCGCCGTAGCCGAATTCGATACTATTCGAAATTCGACGAATATTCGAAACTTTTCGAATTATTCGAAATTTTTCGAATATTCGGCGAATTTCGAATAATTCAAAGATTCGAATTATTCGATTCGAGTTTCGAATCGAATATTCGTATTCGATTCGCAACGAATAATTCGTGAGTTCGAATTATTCGCACACCCCTAGTTATAGTCTTCTAGACCTAAAGTTTATGCAGTTGACAGTCAGTTGTTGTCATCGCGTGTTTTTCGAGCATTTATGGAAATGATAATTCAACCTTATCGTCTTCCGCTTTACTATAGAAAGATTTCGCAGAAGTTGTTCTGCCCAATTCGTTCGACATCTACTAGGTAAATGTAACAAATAAGGCCTATACAGTAGGTAAAAAATTTCTTTAAACACTCGCGGTTATCTACATCACTTACACTGTAACTAAACGGGTTCTTACCACGATTATGTTTAATTGAGCGATCCCGATATTTCGGCACTGTTTCAAGCGCCATGATCACGAGAAGACTGAGGAACTGCGGGTAGGTCATTTAAGAGCAGACAAATCTGTCTACCCTCTTTCTCGTTCGTTTGCCGGTACCACTGGAACTCGAACTCACATTTCGACATACCACACTGACAGTGTCGGCTGCCGTCTCAAAACTAGATATTATGGCTTTATTTTCGTCTAACACTGGATTCCACATACATATACGTGATCATGGCGCTTGAAACAGTGCCGAAATATCGGGATCGCTCAATTAAAAATAATCGTGGTAAGAACCTATACAGTATTATTGTAATTTATCACAAAAGATTCAAGTTTCATCAAAATCCAGTAGTTTTTGTTTGAAAGTTTCGCATTTATAATAAGAATTTCCTCTCAACACATTGTCTAAAATTCTAACCAGAACACAGAATTACCACATGTCAAATCGATTTGTTAGTTTTAGAACAAAGACGGGAATTTCAAACACATTGGTACACTGGGCGTGCATTGTTTCTATTCTATACGAGAAGCTTTATCTGAACGTGTGTAGTATATGCCAACGATTTGTAATATATTCTGAAACTGGTGGAACTTGTTTTAGTGTTATGTTTTGTAAGTTTCTGATTATGTGTTGCAACTTTTTTGGAATGGAATGTAA
Organism: Trilocha varians; assembly: GCA_030269945.2. Lineage (NCBI taxonomy): Eukaryota > Metazoa > Arthropoda > Insecta > Lepidoptera > Bombycidae > Trilocha > Trilocha varians. Next base: position 11,760,773 of record AP028265.1, read on the forward strand.
AATTGTTTAGTTAACTTATGAAGTGCTTGTATGCATTGGTCGTCATTGAAACTATGTGAACACCGTTTGACAGTTGACCTACCAGTTGTCGTATGCGCTCATTGGAAGTTGGCGAACCAGCGACCTCTTTAAACGAGGTTTAAGAAAAAACCTGTAATGTGATGAGTCTGCCCCCAATACTCAGGAATTTTAAAGGCTTATGAGCGGTAACCACTAACCATCTATTCGCACCATCCACATCTTCATCCATTTGAATTCCACCAATCATACGCACAGCACATCACGTCATGCTCAACAGCCAATGAGACATCACGCGTGCGAGGCGGCTGCGCTCTCATTAGTCAACGTAAAAACTTTTTAAAAAACCAGAGAAAAAAAGACAAATTTGAAATACGCATGCATTTTATTTCTCTCGTCAAAATTATTTCACAATTTGGAAGAAACACAAATTCAAAGCCTGGTTTGGGCAACAGCTCAAACATACCTAATCTATCAATAAATAAAACAATACCAACAATTTTCGAAATACATCAAACAATAGAAGAAGGCCGATCATTAATTCGATAGGGGACATGAGATAATTTCATCTCAGGTAGAAGTAATACCGTAAACAGTATTAGATACGTGACGAGAATGTTTTGCGCGCCACTTACAGTGCCTCAGAGAACAGAAATAGGACGAGACGGAGACGTGAAACAAAAGACGACTTTTTGAGTTGGATGAATCGATTTCCACTCGGGAGGCGTGTTATATTTGGGAGTTGAACTCTAAAACCTCCAACCGCTCACACTCTGCGTTGGAACTTTGAGGCCAGAACTCAGCACGGGGTTATGCGTGACGGCACAACGCGTTACGCACTACGGCATTCTAAAGCACCTGAATTGAGATCAACAACTGGGTTTGTCCTCAGTGCAAGTGCGAAAATAGGAGAGGGGGTGATAACTCCAGCACCCCCGTGCGAGCGGAGTCTTTCAAAAGGACTTCAGATGTGGATCTGCAAACCGTAAGCAATGAGATTCGTTCTTTGAGAGATGGCTTAATTTCCTTTAAATCAGACATTGGTCTATCTCTTACAAGGATTGATGAACAATTAAGCGAAATTTTGACTCGTGTATCGGTGGCGGATGAACGAATCTCCATTTTGGAAAACCACTACAAATCGGAAAATCAAGATCTAAAACGGCAAATCCGAGATCTTCAGGAGCATTTTAACGTCCAAGCTCAAATTCTTGTCCGCAACGAGGTTGAGATCGTTGGTATTCCCGAGGTTAAGTCGGAAAACCTCCTCCATACGTCAAAATTAATTGCCAGTAAAATCGGAATAGAACTAAAGGACGAAGATATTGACTGGGTGTCAAGAGCTGGTCCGAAAAAAGACAAAATTGTCCAGTTATCCAATGCAGAGCAAAAGTCCATAACTCGACCAATTGTTTTGAGATTGGTTAGAAGTTTGAAACGCAATGAGTTGATCAATGGTGCAAGAGTGAGAAAACATCTTACAACAGCTGATCTGGAACTGAATAACACCCCAAATAGAATTTATCTAAATGAAAGATTAACTCGCGAAAACAGAAAGTTGTTTCGAGAAACTCGAATACAAGCTAAAAACTCAGGTTACAAATTCTGCTGGACGAATAACGGATCAATCCATGTCCGAAAACGGGAAGGAAGTCCTGCGGTGCGGATTTGCAGCATTGACGACATCAGCGAAGTTTTCGGCGCCACCCCCGCTTCGGAAAAGTAACGTCACCTTCGTAAATTATTATTTCTTGCATGCCTATTTTACTAGTAATACTTTTTTCAGTCGTGGTTCTTTGTTTTATATTATGATTTTGTTTTTTGTTATATTATTTGCATTTTCTATGAGTTATTTATTTTCAAAGTTTTCATCATTCAATTATTTGTTTGTTTTGATTACAGTTGTAAATCTATGGACACATCATTATTGTAAAGTGTACTATCTGTTATTTACTTGCACTGTGGTTATCACCAGTGATTTCTGTCTTAGCATAACAAAACTTTTATTTTATACGTTAAGGTTTAAAATTTCTTCTACCCGCTCTGTGATAATTTATTTTGTAGTCGCGGCGACTATTTCAAATACGAGTTTATTTCTCCAAACCAATGTTATAATTTTTCATAAATGGCCAATTTAAATGTAATAGATAACATAGATAATTCACTTATGTTCGATTGCCGCACTGTTCAACATTTGGAAGATTCTAAAGCATTTTTAACAAATATTTATAAATTTAAAATTCTTACATTTAATATAAGAAGCCTTCAAAGAAATTTTGATGAGTTCAGCCTGGCCTTAAAAAGATTGGACATTTTATTTGACGTCATAGTATTAACAGAATGTCACTTGGGAACTTGTCCCTTAGTAAGAGAGATTCCTAACTATCGTTCATTTAGTTCTTCCCGTGTGACTAATAAGGCTGGTGGCGTAGTGATATATATTAGAGAATATTTGAGTGCGAATGTAAGCGAGCCTAAGATTGTCGATGCGGACAGCATTTGCGTGGACATCCCCCATTGTTTTTTAGTTTTGGGCATTTATCGGTCACCTGCTCTTGTTGACATTCATCCCTTTCTTCAATCAGTTGATGGTTTTTTGAATAGCCTTGGTACTCAAAGAAATAATATTGTTTTGGCCGGTGATTTTAACATTAACATCTTGGCTGATACAACCCCATCCAACGATTACATTTGCCTCGGTGCTCAATTAGGTCTCAAAAATTTAATTAATAAACCAACGAGGGGTGAATCGTGTTTAGATCATATTTTAACTAACGTCAAATTTAGTGGGATCAGTGTTGTTTGTAAAACGGATATAACGGACCACGACATGGTTATGGCCGGAATTATAACGAAGACAAGAATCTCTGAGAGCCCAGGGACGGTATTTGAGACGGACTATGATGGGGTCTTGTCTGATTTGGATGGTATGGACTGGTGCACCGTGCTTGACTGCGAGAATGTGAACACAGCCGCAGAACTTTTTTCAGGGATAATAACCAACGTCACTGAAAAGCACACCAAACCAAAATTAATGAGTAAACGGAAAAATATTATATGTCCTTGGGTAACACCCGGCTTGCTGAGGTGTATGAAACGGAAAGACTGGCTTCACTCGCAGGTCAAAAAGCACCCTAAGGATACCGAGGTCAAGGATAGATATATAAGATACAGGAACATTTTTCAAGACTTACTCAGGTGTCTAAAACAAGACTATAATAACAAAATGCTGTTGACTAACAAAAATGATCCATCAAAACTCTGGGAAAGCATAAGAGACATTTGCAACATTAAAAAGAGTAAAGACCAGAATTTAGAACTTCTCAAAATTCAAAATACACAACTAGATTCTCTAAACGCTTGCAACTCATATTTCAGTACTACGGGGCAACGGCTGGCACAAAATATACTGGAGAGGTTAAATGTTTCTGAAATCGATTTGTGTAATAAAGTTTCAGTAAGCATGGGCTCCTCAAGCTCTCTCTTTTTACATCCTACAACCTCAAAGGAGATAACAGACTTAATAAAAAATCTCAAAAATAACAGTGCGCCCGGCGGTGACGGTATTAGGAATTCCTTAGTCAAACGCATATGCCCTTATATACTAACTCCTCTTACTCATATAATTAATTTGAGCTTGTGTTCGGGTATCTTCCCTGATTGTTGGAAGCTGGCTACTGTCATTCCGATTCATAAAAGTGGTGATAAGTCTTGGCCGTCGAATTACCGTCCCATATCACTGTTGTCTGTCTTTGCAAAAATCTGTGAGAAAATTGTAAATCAAAGACTTACTGATTTTCTGGAAACCAAAAATATTCTCTCAGACCGTCAGTTCGGTTTTCGGCGGGGTAGGTCAACTGAGGATGCAGTGTCTCAGCTAGTACAACGAATAGTGTCTTCGATCGATAAAGGAAAGAGAAATATTGGCGTATTCCTCGACCTAGCCAAGGCATTCGACACTGTATCTTCCAAAATCCTTTCACGGAAGCTTGAGCTCTGTGGCGTTCGTGGAGTTGCGTTATCGTGGTTCCAGAGCTATCTCGCGGACAGAAAGCAACGTGTGTCTGTTTCTGGACATGTCAGTGATTCGGCGGATGTTGTTTTTGGAGTGCCCCAGGGCAGCATACTCGGTCCAACGCTATTCCTCATCTACGTTAATGACATCCTCGATCTCTTTCCAGCGAGTGGCAGTGCTCAAATTTTGTGCTACGCCGATGACACTGCCATTGTCTTCGAGGGAGACACATGGGAGGAAGCTTTTGCTGAGACAGAGAGAGGACTATCGACAGTGGGAGCATGGCTGGATAATAATTTGCTTACAATAAATCTACAGAAAACATCATTTCTTTGTTTTCACAATACTGCTGCCACATCTCCAGCAACTCAGAAACTGCAGATACATAGCTGCCGGGTTTTGGAGGGGAGTGAATGCACTTGCCCATCGATTGAGCGTACTCCTCATGTTAAATACCTGGGAGTGGTGTTGGATGAGAGGCTATCTTTTAGGGAACACATCAGACAGGTTGTGGGTCGCACTCGTAAACTGATACACCTCATGAAGCTATTGCGGGACGGTGCTGGAAAGGATATACTTCTTCTAGTCTATTCTGCACTTTGCCAGTCAATAATCGGATACTGCATAGGCGTATGGGGGGGAGTGGCTAAAAGTACATTAATCGAAAGAGCTCAAAGAGCTGTATTAAAAGTAATGCTGCGGAAGCCACTCTTATATCCCACGAAGCACTTGTATCAGGAATCAAAAGTTCTAAGTGTACGTCAGACTTATATCTTCAAGGCTGTCACGACTTATCATCGCTCTGTTCTCAACGGATCGGCAGAAGTGGTTTACTCCTCCCGTCGCTTCTTTCCTTCTATACCCCAAACTCGCACTAGCTTTGCGAGGCGTTTCAGTGCATTTTCTTTCCCGATAATATATCGGAAAGTATTTGATGCTTTGTGTGACATCAATACGACCAGCTCACCTTACAAAGTAAAAATTGCTGTCCGTGATTGGCTTCTATCGCTCAATTATGATAATACCGAGGAAATTTTAACAATCCTTAAATAGTTATATTGTAGAATCCACACGGCCGATTGCTGTACTCATTGTAATTTTTTAATCTATCTATGAATGTTATACGAGTAACACGGATTGAATTTTCTTTTTCTTATTTTGTTGTTGTTCTATCTTTTCTAAGCTGTCTCCTCTGATATCTTTCACTTAATGTAATAATAATATCTAAAACGTAACGGTCTCCTGCGATACAGGCCTAGCCTAGTGCAGGGACCACTGCTATATTTTTTCTGTACTGTGTCTTTTTTTGTTTGAAAATTATTTTTTTATTTGTATTTTCTGAAATGTAAGGTCTTCTTCGTATTTTTAGTATTATCGCTCTCACAACTTAAGACAAAAGACGCACAGCCCAATATCAAATTTTCATGCAAAATGTGTAGAAGCGACATATACAGGGTGTTATAATCCGATGAAACAATACTTTAAGGGCTTAATCTATTTCACATTTCAAATCATATACACATACTTTTGAAACGGAGACGATCACTTTATTTTCCCATACAAAGTTAAAAAAATATTATTTTGTATTATTTTTGACAACCCTACCCTGACCTACATTTAGCGTGTTGTGCGTGTGCGTGAGCACACAAGCGCATCCGATCGTAGCTCAATATTTACAAGTGACACTCAAGGTCATCGAACTCAGAAACCGTGTTTGCATAACCTAACATATCCTGAAAACTACCACACCGTACCAACTTTCAGTACTTTAATTTTAAATCTTACCTACCTATCGATTCATTCAGTGGAAAATAAAACAGAAACAGAAATTATAACAATTTATTAAAATTTTACAAAAAAGTAGATTGCCTACTAACATTTAACCTACAGATTTATGTAAAAGTATGTACCTACCGTATTATCGAGATATTAAGTCCGTCGATTGTTTCGATGTTCGCGTTTAAATTTTCAGTACTCATAATGATAGTTTATGCCATTTATTCAGAGGCCCCCAATTTCAGTCAGTTGATGAAGAAATTATGAATGGTCAAACAAACGTTATGGAAAGTTTATTGTTACACTGTCACTTATGAAACGAATTTTAGCACTACACAGATAGGTTTGTAAAGCACATTTTAGCACTACACAGATAGGTTTGTAAAGCACATTTTAGCACTACACAGTTCCGAAAACACGTATAAGAAGGAAGTCTTCGTTGTTCGGAAGGCGGTCTACCGACGACGGTAAAGTTCGCGTCCGCCGTGGTAGCTTCCATCTGCAGCTCCAACACTTAAAAGCGTGTCGTAATACTCGGCATTCAAGTATGGTGATGACATATTTTTTGAATTGAAAATTACAGGGCAGGAATAAAATTATCATAAACTACTTTGAACGAAATGCAAGAGCTTACTGACTGATTTTTGAGTTTTAGTTTTAATTTGTACTGCAAACTTCATAGGGTGCAATTTTAGAGTTCCGTACTCTAATAATCTACTAATAGAAAATGAATTCGCGTAGCTAACGAATAATATTATTAACTGACAATTGTATTCACATCTTACATATGAAAATCTAATAGGTACTGTAGGTACATGTTTTGGTGTAAAGTACTTTATTTTGTTGTAAAAATTTTAGGGTGGGTGATATTCACTCAATTTTTTCGTCGAGCGTTATTCGAACCCCATAATATCATCGAATGATTTATTTTAATTTCACTCATTCCAATTTCAAAAAATAAAACAAAAAAATACGACGGAACCACTTTCAAATTTGTTTGCAGATATTTATTTATTTATGGGCGGATACCATTTTCTAATCAACCAATCATAGAAAATCGGCATTTTACAAAACTAAGACCGTTCCAATAGAATGAGAGCGCTTCGTATTATTGTCTTTTGTGAAAGCCGAAATTTCGTTTGACGCAACCGACTCAGTCCACGTGGATTAGCATAGAATAAACACATACAGATGTGTCGGAAGTATTCAAAAAAAATATGTATTATTATTAATAAATTATCGTAATTTCAGAAGTGCTCATACAATTTAAAAACTAATTTCTTGTTTTAAATAGTTGGAATTGTGATGTCTTCTCCAAAATAACGAGTTCTGTTGAATTGAATACCTTTAAAATAAATCGTTGTACATTTCAACAAAAGTTTGTAGATTTGTCTTTATGCCCCTAGCAATATTATACCGAATAGTTCTTTTTTTAAATTAAATAAATAGATCATGCCGATATTTTGTTATAACGTAGAAAAAAAAACAATAAACTTTGGGCGGTAGTAAGATAAACACGTATCATCAGGTGGGTGAAGACTAGTATGCTTTCCTTGCAAAAAAAAATGTATCCTGTTTAGAATTTGATTTTTGTCCCGTGTATTATTACAATGTTCTATGATACAGGAGGTGACTAGCCGGCTTAAGGCTTTAGCTGTTGGTGTAGGTCAGTACAGTAGGGTTGATCCTGCACGAATTGACACTTAGTTTTGATTAGTTATAACTTATGATATATTATGCCTAGAAAACCCAAAGTTGGTGGATGGCTTCTACATCAAGTATACTATTTGCTGTGAAAATATTGTTTCATCGGATTATAACACCCTGTATACAGAAAAAACATGGTGAAATCAGGATCCTCAAAATCGAGGAGCTTTCTAACTTCGTAAGGCTTTTTTGTTACCAATTGAAGAAGACGAAAGACACAGGCCACTTCATCTACTTGTTATCGTTCGTAATCGTTTTGTATATTTAATGTAAATTTGTGTAATACCGTACAAATACTAAAAAAAAAAAAAATGCTCATTATACAAAAAAAAAGACATACCCACTGAGTTTCTTGCCAGTTCTTCTCAGGACGCTGGCTATAATTATTATTTTTTGTGTACGAACTGGTGGTAACTTGTAACTTTTGACGTCAACAAGAATGAGTACGTCATCAATGTTGAAATAAAGTATTTCATTTCATTTGTCTTTCAAAATGCATAGAAACGTCGTGACATAGAATTGTAAAAAAGATAAAGTGAAGTCAGAAAAGCAAGATGTCTTGTCTTCGTTTCGTCTTTTGTACGTGACCGCTTCCTTTACAGTGTCCTACACTGATGTATGTCCCGCAGTAAGTATTGTGGCGTTCATTGCTTTTCCAAATGAAATGTACAGGGGATTGATGTTTATTTTTCTTTTGTTCGTGGACATTCAGAATTATTTTTGAAGATAGTTGGAAGTTTATTGTTTTTGCATAACAGGCTGAAACACCAATATTTAAAAATGGAACGTAATTGATCTACGCTTTAGATTCATAGCTCTGTGAAAGTGTCCTAAAGTTTATAGTAATTTTTTTCACAAGTCATAGCGCTCTGGGAATACCGAAGAGAGATTCTTATCTGGATCTTGTTTAAATGCAATCATGATTACCATTCTTCTACTTTTGAACTATCTACAATATAACTATGATAAAACATTATCACGCTTGCTAAGAAGAGGTAAAAGTCGGAAAATCACCACAAAAATGCTAGAAGAATATTTTACGAACAAATTTAGCGCTCAAAGCTGTTGGAAACGCTGCATTACCCTTACATATTCTTGAACCTGTCTTTTCTTAAACCTCGTTCTATAAAGAGGGTGAATTTGTAACCAAACTACAGGGCAGCAGTAAAACGGTTAGTAAACTTTTACTGTCAAATATCTGCGTTTGTTTTTATTGTTTTAATTGATGAAGCCGGGGTATTGTTTACGGCGCAATTCACAACGAATACTAATGAAATGGTAGAAGACTTGTAGAAACGGAAATTTAAGACTGGAAACACAATATTATTGTCGGCATTTTAACATTTTCAATGAGGTATTTGATTAAGAAATATGTTTTGAAATTTTGACGAAACCTAAAACTTGTATTTCATAGTTTTAATTACAATGAATCTAAGAGAGATTTGATCCTTATGTCACTCTATAGATTGATAGTGATACAATAAAAGTACAGGCATAGCAAGTTCGTTTCCTGTGTGTTAAAAGAAAATTTATAAAAAAATATGAATGCAGTTTTGTTTCTTTCCAGAAATCAAGGAATCGCTAAAGATCATTATTTAGAGGACTTTCCTGGATTGATTTTTTATTGCCTAACGGGACACCTAATCGCAAGCGGTTACCTTTCCTCATGGACCTCTGCTTTGTCAGGGGACACTGCGAGGCAAACACATTCCACCCTGTATATTGAACTAACAAGTGGATTTTTTTGGTATTTTCCCACCTCTGTAGCTCCTGGGTAGCCATCCACAGCAGCGAACACCGTAATGACTCTGAGCAGTGAAGCCCAGAAATCCGAGGGAAAGTTAACTTGTCTAACCCCGCAATGAATTTAATCAGAAGATAATAGAAATGAAAATGATATTTTTATTTCTTTACCATTACAGTTTACATTTGTGTAAAACAGCGAGTCTCGTACTAAGCTGTAGCTTGTGCTTGGGCTTCTTTGCAATAACCAGGACGGACATGTCAATGTAGTAAAATGTAATAGGTAGTACAAAAAGAAAATGTAAATAAAATAAACAACTTCTAACAAAAACAAAATAGACCTACTATAAATTTGAGGATTTTGTAAAAGGTGAGCAAATAGAAGGTGCGCCAGAGAAACTTACTTATTTGAAGGAGTAGGAAAACATAACAAGTGGATTATAAACTGATACAATAATATAATCAGAAAACTATTTTCACTTTCTACATAGTACCCCGAGATATTATATCATGCTCAATCCAGTTGATAAACTATAAGATTCCCATAGCATCACTCCATCTGAACGCTAACATATTTCCCAAGTGTGGTGTACATGTAAATTGTTATCCTACCCTTGGTATTACTGTTTATATCACGTGGCATATGTATGTTCTTATTTAGTTCAAGTTCTACTGGTATGCTTTAATTACTTTAAGATGTAAGGGGCGGCCCATATAAAGTTTGCATTTTGAAAAAAGTTCGACTGTCATGTTGGCTGTGTGGCATGTTGCGCCATCCTGTTGAAGCCAAATGTCGTCCATGTCATACTCTTCAACTTTTGGAAACAAAAATTCGTTGAGCATGGCACGGTAACGCTCGCCATTGACCGTAACGGCGGCTCCTTGCTCATTTTCGAATGATGCCGTCGGACCCACACCAAACCGTAACTCTTTGTGGGTGCATTCGTTTCTCAATTGTGACTTGTGGATTTTCCGCCCCCAGATGCGACAATTTTGCTTATTGTCATAGCCTCCGAGGTGAAAATGAGCTTCATCTGAAAAGACGATTTTTCGGAAAAATGCTCATCTTCAGCCAAACGATCTTCTGCCCATTGGACGAACCGAAAACGTCCCATTTCGTAAATGTCAAACCTTTAACTAAATTATGAACACAAATTGAATGACATTTGAACTGTCATTCTCTAAATAAACAGTAGTTCAAAATACAAACGTTAGATTGGCCCACCCATTACTTTAAGATGTAGTTGATTTTAGTCAAAATTGGAGAAAAATCGTCAATGAAATGAGGACATCTCCAAAAGTTTGAGTAACATTGTTTTTGTTTTGAATGACTGATAACCGAGTCCACCTGATGGAACATGAAGGGAAAAATAAAAGTTAATTTGCTACACAGTTTTAGTTTTAGATTGGTAAATGATGCTCTTCCACATTTTCTCTAATATAATCATGAAACTATACGAAAAATATCTAAATCGGTTCATAAATAAACAATACTCAGGTATTAAAAAAGATAATAGAATGAGTCCCGTAGGGTTTTTGTTTTTCAGTTGGAGGAAATCACCGGTATGTGGGAGTTGAACCGCACTAAAACCTCCAATCGCACACATTCAGCGTCCGAACCCCGGCTGAGGCCAGAACCCAGCACGGGGTTTTGAGGGACGACGCGACGCGTAACGCTCTCGGCACACTTTCCCGTCGCGCCACCTCCAGACCCGTAGGGTGGAGTTGTGAGGAACTTAGTCCACAAAATAATTGTCTATACAGAGGTAATTTTATGGAGTAGACGGGTTCTAGAGTGGAGACCGCGATGTGGTAAGCGTAGTGTTGGGCGCCCCCTGCTAGATGGAACGATGACCTAAGAAAGGTGGCCGGTAACAACTGGATGAGACGAACAGAAGATCGAGCTCAGTGACGTATTTTGGGAGAGGCCTATGTCCAGCAGTGGACGAGTGTGGGCTGATGATGATGATGATAATGATGATGATGATGTGTCCTTGAACGAACTAGCATAAAGTTAACAAAAGTCTTCCTTTACACAAAAAATGTATCATAACTATTTTTAACGACTATGGACTTGAAAATTTTGTTTTTCATGTCGGTGGGAACTGCGTTTGTTTTGATATGTTTAAAGATTTTCTTCTGTATATTATAACTGTGTTGTGTCAGTCACCGTGTCTGCGAACGACATTTGTTCAATTCAATTTATTAGTGTTCTCTTTACGGACGTGCCAGCAGACACATCTTAAACGATTTAGGTAAATCGTACTTTTCTATCGACTGGTACTTCTTTGAGTTCAGTTTTAAATATGACTTATGTTTGGAAGCCCTTTTTTACGTGTCGAAAGTCTATATCTATGTTTTTCGTACAAGTGGCTGCGAGCTCGAACCGGTCGGTTTGAGTCTCTTAATCTTAATTTGATAAAGGTTTATGTGCAATTTATTACACCTGATGCTGCCACCGTGTTTAGATGAAGGGAAACACCTCGAGGACACCTGCGTATTGAAAATTTAAAACTCTTCGAGAATGTGAACACCTCGAGTTTTTAAGAAGTTAGTTCACCGTGTGTTCGTGTGGTTACCGTCGCTCAAGAATTTCTGCAATATCAGATGAGGAACCATTGCCCATTACTTCTCTTAAACCTCATAAATCATAGTTATATTTCACTCCTTAACCAATAAACTACTTTTATCTAAACCGCCACAGTTCATCCATAAAGCAGTAAAGTAATAGCGATCCAAACTGCAAAGTACACAGTGTAAATTCAAACGCGGTAATATAGTCCGCTGGGAGATTTTTAAACTTTCAGCGAGAGTGCTTAAGTTCAACTTTATGAATCTAAAAGCGTTAGAAGTGAAATTTATCGATAGTTTCTCGTGTGTTTGGAAATGTTTAATAATGTAAGATACTTTGGGCCTTTATTTTTTTGAGTTATGTTGCGTTCCTGCTTAACTAACTCGCCGAATTTTTTGGGTGATGTTGAAAATTTTGCACTCAATTATTTCATGAAACGAAACATCTGTCTTCCCTAATTTGAAAAGAAAGGAAAATTCACTCCGTCTGTTTTATATTTAACACCTACTGATCTCAATAATAGATCAATTTAAACTCAATGTGAGACACTTCTATTTTCGATTCGCGCTAACATCGAATCAGACAAAGTCGAGGGAAGAGCTTGTTTAAGTTTCCAAGTCACCTCTACGAAGTAAATAGGCAACTCGGTTTGTAACACTTGCTATGTGAACTTGTTACATTTTTGAAAAATATAATTTTAATTTCCGGAACAAGCCGGAACAAGTCAGAATTTACGCCTCAACGATTTCCTATGTGATCAACTGGTAAAGGCTTACCTAACATTTTTGAAAATCAGTAAAACGGAGTTCATTTGCTGAATCATTTAAATATACAATAGCTCATCATCATCCAAGCTACAAACCGCTCTGGACACGGGCCAATTTTCAGCTATCTATATACAACGTTCTCTACCTTAGAAAAGCAAATATCTCAAGTCCGTATTCACACCGTTTCGTCCATAACAAGTCGTCCAGCAAAGGACCACGTGCTCTGACTGCGATGTCGATCTAATTCCGTAAAGCATTGTCTACACTGTACTATCATTCGTCGAATCATTTGCAAATGGCGGCCATAGCTCATGAACCTTCTAAAGTTCAATCTTACACGATCCAATTTTTAGCAATCTAAATACAACATTTTCTACTTTAGTAAAACAAACAATATTACTTAGTATCTCAAGTCCGTATTCACACCGTTTCGTCCATAACAAGTCGTCCAGCAAAGGACCACGTGCTCTGACTGCGATGTCGATCTAATTCCGTAAAGCATTGTCTACACTACACTATCATTCGTCGAATCGCTTCGTAGACGCACAATGAATTCGGAAAGTGTCCCGGGACGATACGAACGTGGAACGTCTCAATTTGATTTGCTTTCTTTAACGGAATCAGTATTTTGTTCGTCTTCACATATTGCACGTATTTTTGTATTTTTTAAAGATAAAATTTCGATTTCGACGCTGTTCTCGATTATATTTCAATAATTCAGCAACAATTTACTTTGAGTGTAAATGAAAAATGTAATTTAGACTTTTAAAGTGTGATTTGTGATATTTCCGATTCCAGAAGTAGATTTGCTACAATAGCTAGCCTATTTGAGGTCCACAGGAAATTTTTATTTGCTCGCCCGAATGCTCTCAATCATTCCGAAACCATTTTTATAAAAACAAAACGAGACTATCAGTTCAAATCAATATTCAAAAAACCAAAAATAAATTACAAAAAATACAATCACAAAATTTAGTTAAAATGAAACCCGTTCGGTATCCGACACCAATCCAGGAAATTGAGGAGCGGAAACGATAGCAAAAAACACACCAGTCACAAAACTTTTCACTTCAAATATTTGTCGGAGCAGCCGGAAAAACCTTTTTCGCCTGAGTCGCGGTAAATTCATAAAGAATGAAACATTTGCAAGTGAAATGAAAGCGAGAGACGAAAAATAAAGGTTTTCCTCCGGCCGGCGAAGAAAAATTTTCCATTGTACATCCTCGGATGAGGTCCATTTATGCATACGAAAACTTATTACGATTCGGATAAGAAAAAAAAATGGGTAATATCCGTTTTCGCGAAGGAGTTTCGTGTTCGAATCGGCGAGAATTAGATGAGGGTTCCAATTTCAAAATGTATTTTGGCATTGATATTAACGTTGAAGGTTTTATTTATATCTTAAATTCAATTTCTGTTATTTGAGAAAACGAGGTTGAACGGAAAAGGAGGTTGATAAAACCTGTGTTTTTAGCTTTCAGAAAAACATGAGAGTGAGCAACAGATACTGAAAAGATATTCGTACATGTCTAATTAATTTAGATTTTGCTTAGAAGATGTTCATCGCCTAAGTAATTTATATGTTCAACTTTATTTTGTGTCTAAAAGTTTTTTGAAAGCGACTTAAAAATTAAGATAAAAATGCAAATGTATATAAGCATGAACCAAACCACACATTAATTAATTACAAAGTATAAAATTTTAGAACCATTAACGCCACACATTCTCTAACTATTCCCGCCAAATTCTTAGCCGCCATTTTGTGGCCCAGTTTTATAAAATCGTGCATAGAGTTCGTTAACAACATGAAAAGCGGTATTAGTGGCTCCGACCTCCGTGGAGAGGATAATCTAGTATGAAAGCCGCAAAAACATTATGTGGTACGGTCGGAAGCCGCGGTCCGTTTCGATCCGTGAGACTTTTGAATTTAGTTTTCGAACTTTGGAACACAATATTCGAATGTTTGAATTTGTTTTCTGTTAGTGTTTATTAGCTTGGATTTTAAATCTTTAGAATTATGAAGTGCTCTGCGTGTACAATAGACTGAGTCGGGTCGCATCAAACATGCTTGGTTTTTTTGTTTTGTTCGCCCTTTTATTGTTTTTTGTTAAAAAGAAACAAAACTAATAGAATTGTAAATATTACATTTATTTGAATTTTAGGTATGACGGTGATAGAATAATTTTCATGTAACTATTAATTAAGTGTGCAATAAACCATTTTTTTTTTCGAATGTCTTGCCTGAACCAGCACATAGAAATTGCATCCTTCAAAATTTTGCAAACCATGTGCTCTTGTTATAAAAACTCTATTTTCATTTTGACGGCACTGGAAATTCCATCCAAAATCCGATCAAGAATTCTATGAATGGAATTATGAGAGGAATCGTGCACATTTCCACACAACAAAAGCCAATGAGTGAGCGCACTCGTCAAGCTTTTCACAATGAGATGTCCGCGGAATCTATGGCCGTAATCCTGTTTTGGGTCGCTTTTTAAGTCCATTATCTATACTCGTATCAGATGCAAAGAGCGCATAAGCGTATGCCCACAGTGTATTGAGAACAGTAGTTCGTGTAATGGACCACTAATTGGAAGGCTTCAAAAGAGTCTCCCAGAAAAGTCTTACCAACGCTTAACACACGTAAAACAAATGACGGTGGCGACCAACCAATGTGATTGCATTTTCCACCAGTTGTGAAGTTTTTCTAGATTTCGTGGAAGTCAAGCGAGTAATGAGCATTAGTCATGCATTGGGCCAATTTGGAACAATTAGCCTACCAGTTGGGGGCCCCCCGTTGCTGACGTCCGTGGGCTCGACCACCTTCTTTGAAGGCTGACCCCGCACGTGGTCCCCGGGTGGTGCCAAAGCAGCAACGGGAGAGCGGCCGTTAGGTTGGGTGCCCGGGAGTAATCGCACTGGTGCGATTACTCCCTCTGACCTCTCGGTGAGTGATGGACGTTGAGTCCATCACCGAAGCCCGCACAGGGGTAGGCGACCAGGCCCCTGTGACGGAGAATGCCACTGGCGTAGGGTCGGGGCGGGCATCGCGCGCGAGTACTGTCGCGAGTGATGCCCGCTCTGTCGAGCAGGGTGGGAGGGGCCGGCGCAAGCGGAAGACCGCGACGCGCCGGACCTCGGAAAGCACTGGGCCTTCGTCCGCCTCCTCTGAAGAGGAGACGCCGCGAGGACCCACGAGGCGAGCCACTGCCACCACTGCAAGCAAAGATCCGAGGAAGACCTCCGCCTCACCGGCGCCCTCAGTGGGGTCGTTCGTCTCGGCTCAGGCGACTGACGGGGAGCTCTCAGAGAGCCCTGTCGTCGTCCTGGAGACGATAAGGCGCCAGGCCGCTGCTGCGGCCTTAACCAGGACGATCAGGCTGCGTCCGACCTACGCGCGGTGGTGGCGACAGGTGGCCGATGAGACCGAGAGGATCATGCCTGTAGTCTCAGCGGCCATCAGTCGGGACGCGGCGCAGCGCACGGAACTGGAGAGGTCGAGGGCAGAAGTGGCTCTCCTCAAGGAGAAGCTGACTGCCCTCGAGACCCAGGGACCGGGGACTAGTGCGGCAGTGAGTGGCTCGCGAAGGGCGCGGCCTACGCCACCGGTTGCGCAGCCAAGCAGCACCAGAGCGCGGGCCAATAAGGAGGCCAACGATGAGTGACTGCCTCCGCGGCGACTCGCGTCACCACGGGCCAGGGCACAGCAGGCGGAGTCTCGGGAGGAGATGGTTGCCTGCATCAGGCGGGAGTTGGCGGAGGAGTTCGGCAAGCAGATTGCCGAACTTAGGGGCATTGTGGCGGCCCTGAGTGGTGCTGCCACATCCGCCCCACCTCCGGTCGCTCCTGTCGCTCCTGCGGCTCCCACCCAACCGGTTGGACTTCTTCCGGGTCCGGAGTCGGCTCCGACCCGGAAGAAGAACAAGAAGAAGAAGAGCGGCGACGGTACACCGGCTGCGGTGCCAGCGCCCCAGCCCCGCCCGCTTCCTCCACCACCATCCAACATGGATGAGGGCTGGACGGAGGTGGTAAAACGGGGTGCTAAGAGGGCTAGGGTCGTGGCGACTTCGACCCAACCACCACCACCGAACGCGACGAGGGCAGCGGTCAAGGCGACTCCTCAACCGGGGAGAGCGGCGACCACTGCCCAAAACAGGAACGTGACCCCGGCGGTCGCGGCTGCTCCCCAACCGGGTCGAGCGCCCGCCGCCGGCAAGAAGAAGAAGAAGAGCCAGAAGGCCAAGAAGAAGCCGCGCGCGCCGCGGCAGGCTGCAGTGGTGGTCACCCTGCTGCCTGCCGGCCAGGCGAAGGGGTTGACATACCCCGACGTCATGGCGAAGGCGCGCGCGGCAGTAGACCTCAGAGAGATCGGGGCGGAGGATGGCCTCCGCATCCGGCATACGGCCAATGGGGCCCGACTCCTGGAGTGTCCCGGCGCTGACAGTGACAGCGTCGCGGACCGTCTGGTGTCGGGTCTGCGGGTCGTATGGCCGGAGGAGGAGGTCAAGGTGCACAGGCCGGTCAAGATGGCTGAGCTGCGTGTGACCGGCCTGGATGACTGCACCACCAGGGAGGAGGTGGTGGCGGCCATCGCCGCCCAGGGCAAGTGCGCCCCGGAAAATGTAACCGTAGGCGAACTTCGCCAAGGTTACACCGGGGCCAGCTCGGTGTGGGTACGGTGCCCGGTCGGGGCCGCCACCTCCCTGGCCACTCCTCCGCCCGGAAGGCCGGCTGGGGACCCTGGCAGGCTGCGCGTGGGCTGGGTTGCAGCCCACGTGCGGCTGCTGGAGTCACGCGCCTGGCGATGCCTCAAGTGCTTCGGTACGGGGCACAGCGTCGCCAGGTGCACCAGCACTGTAGACCGCAGCGGATTGTGCTTCCGCTGCGGTCAAACCGGACACAAAGCGGCCGTGTGCTCGGCCGCGCCGCACTGCGCGTTGTGCGCCGCGGCCGGTCGCAGGGCCGATCACCGGGCGGGGGGCAAGGCTTGCTCCCCGTCCGGTGGAAACACCGAACGTAACAGGCGCCGCAAAATGAAGCGGCGCCAACAGAAGAAGTCGGCCGGGGGAGTACCGGCCGGCGTTTCAGACCCCGCCGTGGCGCCTAGTGCGCCCGATGGCGGGGGCGATGGAGGAGGGGAGGGAGCGATGGATATAGTTCAGTAATGGACTGCACCCGTCGCTTCCTCCAAGGAAATTTGAACCACTCCGCCAGGGCTCAGGACATGTTGGTCCAGAGCATGGCGGAGTGGTCCATTGACGTAGCGGTGGTCGCGGAGCCGTACTTTGTTCCCCCGGCAGATGAGTGCTGGTTCGGGGACGAGTGCGGCTTGGCGGCCATCCACGTAGGAGAGCCGCGGCGATCCCGCCCTTGGTAATGGTGGCCAAGGGACCAGGGTTCGTCGCGGCGATGATGGAAGATACCGTCGTGATCGGGGCGTATTTCTCTCCAAATCGACCTATTCTCGAGTTCGAGCAGTTCCTGGACGGGCTCGGAGCGATTACTCAGCGCTCCGCTCCCCGTCCTGTGATACTGGCGGGGGACCTCAATGCGAAGTCAGTCGCTTGGGGTTGCCCCCGCACCGAACCTCGGGGTAGGCGATTGGAGGAGTGGGCGGTCGCGGCCGGACTCTGTGTCTTGAACAGAGGGTCGGTCGCGACTTGCGTGCGGTGGCGGGGCGAGTCCATCGTGGACGTTACGTTCGCGAGCCCTGTCATCGCACAACGCATCCGCGGTTGGGAGGTGCTGGTGGGGGCGGAATCGTTATCGGATCACCGGTATATCCGGTTTGATCTTTCCGCCCCCACGACAACCGCGGTCGCCCGCGGAACTGCGCCCCGGTCATTCCCCAGGTGGGCATTGAAGCTCCTGGACAAGGAGCGCTTGGTGGAAGCCTCCACTGTGGCGGCGTGGACGCCTATGCGTCCACACCCTGTGGACGTGGAGGTCGAGGCGCTATGGCTCCGGGACACGATGCATCGCATTAGCGATGCTTCGATGCCCCGGGTCGGCCCTCGGCCTCCTAACAGGTCGGCGTACTGGTGGTCGCCCGAGATAGCGCAGCTTCGTGCTGTATGCGTCCGGGCGAGGCGCCGGTGCGCCAGACATCGCCGCCGCATCCTCGCGCGCCGTGACGATCCCGTCGCGTTCGCGGAGGAGGAGGCCCGGCTGTATGGCGAGTACGCTGAAGCGAGGAGCGCCATGCAGCTGGCCATCAAGCAGGCCAAGGAGAGGTACATGGAGTCACTCTTGGAGACGCTCGACGATGATCCGTGGGGGCGCCCGTACAAAGCGGTGCGTGGCAAGCTGCGCCCGTGGGCGCCTCCCCTGACTGAGCGTCTCCCGCCTCAGCAGCTGCGGGACATCGTTTCGACGTTGTTCCCGCAGGAGCAGGACGGATTTATTCCGCCTGCTATGGGTGAACCGCCGGATCACACCGGCGGTGAAGCCACTGCTGAGGTGCCTCACATCACGAAGGATGAGCTCCATGAAGCCGTGGTCAGAATGAGTAGAAAAGACACGGCGCCCGGCCCGGACGGCATCCACGGCCGGGTCCTAGCCTTGGCCCTCAATGCCCTAGGGGACCGACTCCTGAGGCTGTACAATTCATGCCTGGAGTCGGGACGGTTTCCCTCGCTCTGGAGGACGGGCAGACTGGTCCTCCTACGTAAGGAGGGGCGCCCGGCGGACTCAGCCGCCGGTTACCGTCCCATCGTGCTGCTGGACGAGGTGGGCAAATTGCTGGAACGCGTTCTGGCCGCCCGCATCGTTCAGCACCTGGTCGGGGTTGGACCCGATCTGTCGGCGGAGCAGTACGGCTTCCGGGAGGGTCGTTCGACCGTAGATGCAATTCTGCGTGTCCGGGCCCTCTCGGAGGAGGCCGTCTCCCAGGGTGGGGTGGCCTTGGCGGTGTCGCTCGACATCGCCAATGCCTTTAACACCCTGCCCTGGTCCGTGATTGGGGGGGCACTGGAGAGGCATGGAGTGCCCCTCTATCTCCGCCGACTGATCGGCTCCTACCTGGAGGCCAGGTCGGTCGAATGTACCGGGTACGGTGGGACCTTGCACCGGTTCCAGGTCGTGCGCGGTGTTCCGCCGGGGTCCGTTCTTGGACCCCTCCTGTGGAATATCGGGTACGACTGGGTGCTGAGGGGCGCCCTCCTCCCGGGCCTTAGCGTCGTTTGTTACGCAGACGACACGTTGGTCGTGGCCCGGGGGGACGACCACAGAGAGTCTGCCCGTCTTGCCACAGCGGGGGTGGCCCTCGTCGTCGGCAGAATCAGGAGGCTGGGCCTCGACGTGGCGCTGCATAAGTCCCAGGCCCTGTGGTTTCACAGGGCAAGGGCGGTGCCGCCCGTCGACGCCCACGTCGTAGTTGGAGGCGTCCGAATTGAGGTCGGGGTGCATCTCAGGTACCTCGGCCTCGTGCTGGACAGCCGTTGGACCTTCCGGACCCACTTCGAGCAGCTGGTCCCTCGACTTGTGAGGACGGCCGGCCATCTTGGTCGGTTGCTTCCGAACATCGGGGGACCCAGCCACGCAGTGCGCCGCCTCTACGCGGGGTTGGTGCGCTCGATGGCCCTGTACGGTGCGCCCGTTTGGGCCGAGCCTCGTACTCGGGCAATTTTTGCCCGATACTTGCGCCGGCCACAGCGCATCGTAGCCATCAGGGTCATCCGCGGGTACCGCACCGTCGCGTTTGAGGCGGCGTGCGTGCTGGCGGGGACGCCGCCCTGGGAGTTGGAGGCGGAGGCGCTCGCCGACGATTATCGTTGGCGATGCGACCTCCGGGCCCGGGGCGTAGTGCGTCCCCTGCGGGAAGCTGTTCGGGATCGGAAGGCCCAATCTCGGCGGTCCGTGATGGAGTCGTGGGAGCGACGTATCGCTAACCCCACTTGGGGTCTACGGACCGTCGAGGC
Source organism: Trilocha varians (assembly GCA_030269945.2). Taxonomy (NCBI): domain Eukaryota; kingdom Metazoa; phylum Arthropoda; class Insecta; order Lepidoptera; family Bombycidae; genus Trilocha; species Trilocha varians. The sequence goes on from AP028265.1 coordinate 11,781,290, forward strand.
GATCCGCCCCGTCCTAAAGGATTGGGTGGGTCGTGGCGAAGGACGCCTCACCTTTTGGGCGGTGCAGATGCTGACCGGGCACGGGTGCTTCGGGAGGTATCTGCACCGCATTCAGGTGGAGCCGACGACGAGGTGCCATCACTGTATAGGATGTGACCAGGACACACCGGAGCATACGCTCGCTGTCTGCCCCGCATGGGAGCAGCAGCGGTGTGTCCTGGTCCGACAAATAGGACCGGACTTGTCACTCCCGGGCGTCGTGGCGTCGATGCTCGAGAGTGGCGAGTCCTGGAAGGCGATGCTCGACTTCTGCGAGTCCACCATCTCGCAGAAGAGGGTGGCGGGGAGTGCGAGGGAGAGAATTTATTCTTCTCTCCGCCCCGCAACAACCCGCCGCCGTCGAGCAAGGGGCCGGAACCGGGATCTCGCCCGGAATCTGGCCCCTTAAGAGTTTCGGGTTCCCAACGCATGTGAGTGCGAGCGGGGACCCAAGAAGGTGTCGTGTCTCGCTCAGCACGCCCTTGCGTCAGAGCATCCGGAGGATGGCGGACCGCGCTCCCCGACCCACGCTGGTTCTGACCCAGCGGGGTATTCCGTGGGAGGGTGACACGCGGTCCAGCCATCTTGGCGGGCTTCGGATAGCCCGCCGACCGAGAGAGCCGGTGGCCGTATCGCCGGCGGCTGCCGGTTCGGCGTCCGGGGACGGCGTGACGGAAAAGTGTGCCGAGAGCGTTACGCGTCGCGCCGTCCCACAAAACCCCGTGCTGGGTTCTGGCCTCAGCCGGGGTTCGGACGCTGAGTGTGAGCGGTTGGAGGTTTTAGTGAGGTTCAACTCCCACATACCCCGCCCGCGGGGCGGGCGGGGATCCGGTGATTTCCTCCAACTTAAAAAAAAAAAAAAAAAAAAAAAAAAAGCCTACCAGTTGACATTTGCGTGCATTGGAAGTTGGTGATCCAATACATAGAAGTCACATAACATTGCTCAGGTCTATGAGCGACGTCTACCTACTTGACAATAACAAAAATTGTAAATAAATCCAAAAAAAATACGATGAAGAAACCTATTCAAAAAATGTTCTATTCTGTAGTTACTTTCCACAGGCTTTATATAAGCTTGCACTGAACGTAACTATGTAAGTTCGGGTGGAATCTTGCAAGTTAAATTTGACTAACTTCCTGATTTCGGATTGAGCTGACATATTGCACGCAAATGTGTATTGCGTAACAATGCAATAATATGATAAAATGACGCTGATCTGTTTTACTTGTATTAGCTAGCACTCTACTGCTGCATGATATCCAGAATCTTTCTTTATAACAAATTATTTCTGTTTAGTTTCTTATAAAATATCTACTATAGGTATATAGATACCAGGAAAAAGATACCTGACGCGGAACAAAAATGGACTGTCGTCCATTCCAAAATGGATTGGTACCTGGTGAGCAAAACCGAGTATAGATAAAATACTGTTCCTATTGTACTGTGGTATAACTAGACAATGGCCGTGGGTGGATTTGGCTTCGACTGCGTATGACTGGTAATGCGATCATGGTATATCTGACGTTGATTTTCGCGAAACCTTTGAAGATAAACTTTTTCTGGCTTCTTGTTGTTTGTGTGCTGATATTTTTTGTATTGTGTCGTCATTTCTTTTTATCAACAAGGCTTTTTTTTATTTTGTACGACTTCTCAAAAGGTATAATTTTAAATTAGGTAGTGTAAAAAACCTAATGCTGCCAGCGAGAGAGGAGTAAAGAACAATTCATAAAATAAAACTAAGAAAATAAAAATTATGAAAAAATGTACAAAACGTCTGTGTTCGGCAATGGAATGTTCTAAATTCAAATAAGCGCGCCAACATCTATTCGAACACAGATTCAAAAAGTATTTACATAAAAGAGGTTGAAATAATAATTAGTTAAACTATTTATAGATGGCGCTTTTGTCGACAGTATCTTAAGTCTTAGGTAGATTAAAAAACTTATTAATTGTTGATTCTGTCGCCTACCGGTGGATTGAATCGGATGTTCAAGATCGAACAAGTATTTTTATTGCTAAGCTGATACTTTGGACGTAAACTCATATAAATTTTGATAAAGAAAAGGTTTTGAAATAAGGAAGTCAGTCGTTTTCTTTATTGTAAAATATTATTTAATGATTGTTTTCCCCCGATTTCGTATCAAATTTTATAAAACGATTTAGCTAAACGTTTAACATTAATGAAACAATTTTTGGGTTATGGTGGTGGCCGAGTGGTCGAAGCGCTTCCTTCCGAACGGGAGGTCGCAGGTTCAAATCCGGCCGGCTTGTACCTCTAAATCTAAACGTGAAAAAGATTTATGTGCAATTTTTCACAACACCACCTGGCTAAAAACGGTGAAGGAAAACATCGTGAGGAAACCTGCATGTCGGAAAAGGATTCTAAAAATCCTTTGAAGATACATATGTGAATTCCCCAATCCGCACTGGGCAAGCGTGGTGGACTATGCCTAATCCCTCTTCTGAGGAGACCTGAGCCCAACAGTGGGTAGTAATGGGTTGGTACAGTACAGTACGAGTTTTTACCAATATTTTCTTCTTCATTAGTAAATTGTCAATTTACCCTAAAAAGTACTTATCGCATTAAAATTTATATACATACTCTTATTTTAACAAATTTTCCAGTCCATAAAATTTCAACTAAATCTTATGAAATGCACTAAATAGTTTACGCTTGTGAAGCATTCGTCTGAAATGTTTTGGAACATCTTTGAGGTTTGTCTTAAGAAGCTTACTAGTTTAAGATCCAAGTTTACAGCTCTCACAGTTTAACCACTAAATATATGGTTTAATTTCACTGTATTTAACTACATTTAATACCATTGAATGTAGTTTTGCGTGTAAATTGTTGGATTATAAATTAGTGTTGGTTTAAGTCGTGGTGTCCGAGTGTTCGAAGCGCTTCCTTCCGTACGGGAGGTCGCGGGTTCAAATCCGGCCGGCTTGTACCTCTAAATCTAAATGTGAAAAAGATTTATGTGCAATTTTTCACAACACCACTGGCTAAAAACGGTGAAGGAAAACATCGTGAGGAAACCTGCATGTCGGAAAAGGGTTCTAAAAATCCTTTGAAGATATGTGAAGTCCCCAATCCGCACTGGGCAAGCGTGGTGGACTATGCCTAATCCCTCTCCTGAGGAGACCTGAGCCCAACAGTGGGCAGTAATGGGTTGGTACAGTACAGTTGGTTTAAGATCTGCTCTAATTAGGAATTGGATTAATTTGTCACTATACAATAGTATTTTGAAGAGTTTTAATAATGTTAACATTTACAAATAATTCCTCGTATCCCGCTCTTGTTTATTTTTTAGAATCGTTGTTTTATGTAAGAACTTTTAAATTTATAGAAATTAATTCAAACTTAGTTATAATTTTTTTTTGTATATTTTTTTGTATATTTAATGTAAAATTGTATAATACTGTACAAATACTTAAAAAAATGCTCTATTACAATAAAAAATACATGCGCGCGGAGTTTCTTGCCAGTTCTTCTCAGGACGGTGGCTATAATTTTTTTTTGTGTCCGAACTGGTGGTAGCTTTTATCTTTTGACGTCAACAAGAATGAGTACGTCATCAATGTTGAAAATAAAGTATTTCATTTCACTCTCTCTCCGTGTTTTTATACTGGCTTACAGAAAAATAACCTAAAATGAGCAGCAGGTTTTATAAAGGACTTAATTAACATAATTAGCACAATATTGGTGTAATGGCGGGTAATGTCAACATTGGGATGTGATCGATATGGGACACGCACACCTTCTGACGGAGATTATGGGAAAATGTAGTTTATATTCTACTAAGTAAACTATGGAGATGGATAGGCCATCTTATCAGAGGAAAGGAAAAATGGGCGAAGAGTATAACACACTGGTTTGTTAGACATAATAAAATAAAACGGGGAAGACCATTCAGACGCTGGGTGGGCGAAATAAAAACCTCTACTGACCAGCAACAATGGAGTCAGCTGGAGGAGGCCTTTGCCAGAAATGGCACACAGACGTTAGACTAAGTTTAATTTTTTGTTTTGGTTTAGCGTTAGTAATGTATAGGTATATGTTTGTAATCATTTTTGTCTGAATAAAGGTTATTTTATTTATTTTTTATTAAGTAAACTATGGTCTTGTTTATATTTAAAACTTTTTTTTAACATGCTCTTTATGTACCTATGAAAGTTCTATTAGAATCTTGCGAGTTGAATTTAATTACTTTGCTGGTTTCCGATGAAGCATAAATGTTGTGCATAATTAAATCGCGTGATAATGCAATAATATGTTTACTATGGAACTGACTTGATGATGGAGTGGGAAGGCAGTCATAAAACTCCTGTACTATACAAGATATAGGTACCTACTCATTTATTATTTATTTATTTAATACTTTATTGTACACCAGGTAAAGAAAATTACAGTGACTTATAGTAACTAAAAAATAAGCACAAAAGGCGAGATTACTCAAAAATAAGTTTTCTTCCAGCAAACCTATGAAAAAAAACAGATATGACATCATACAGATTTGACTTATCATATTTGACTCATTTTACTTGTCTTGGATATTTGATTTTTTTTTAAATTGTCTTTCAAAATATGCAGGATCTTAAAATTGGTGCTATAGTTAATAAAAAACGTTTAGAACTCCGTAGCACACATAGAGACAGACAGTTTAAATATGTTCGACAAGCAGTTATTTAAGAAACTTAACTTGAGTAACTATAAAGTTATACAGGGTGATTTTTTAAAGGTACATATTGCAGGAGGGTGATGAGTACTCTTATACGGAATATTACAAAAAATAGGTAAAAATATTTTTTTTTAAAATCTAAATTCGACAAAACTACCTCAAACATAAACAATTTCGGCTAAAAGAGTGTTGACTAACGACCTCTAGTGATCTCGCGCACCCGCTACACCCATCAACTGTCAAAAAACCATCATTTTGCAAGAATTTTAGATATTTTTAAGTTGCGATTACTAAGGCATTAAGCCATATTCTTTGGTAATAATATTTTTACTGGTCGTATATAACCATCAGCTACCATGACCTTCAATATGTACCCTCACTAACAAAATCACCCTGTATATTATACAAAAGCTTAAGGTTAGTAATATAAAATTCTCAATTCTTAAAATAAAAATAGAGACAGACAAATAAAATACAGTTACAGTCGATTTCAATATATGAGAGGACTTCAATTTGTTTCAGTACATCTCAACCGTAGAAAAGGGTTCAAGTATAACTATTGAAAGGGCATAGAGGACGAAGTCAACCTATTTGTTAAGATTACCTGTTTTCTAGACCTTTCTATTATAGCACCGATCGTCTGTAAAAAAGGTTTAGCGTCAGAGTGAAATAAAATCAGATTATTATGGAATACCATCTGTTGTTGGAGTTTTAACTTTAATTCTTTAGGCAGAAGACCTAATGCTTACACTTTTCGACGACTAAGTTGTTATCATCATGAACTTCTGCAACGAGAGGCAGACACTGTGAGGCCACGACCTACTCGTAGACATTAAGATTGAGACATTTTGATGAATCTATAGCTGCAGAGCAATTGTGATATTTTTGTTGTAATTTTAAAATGTAGCATAGTACTTTTTTATCTTTGTTTTAACAGTCAGTCTTGAACCTTGTCCTCTGCAGTGTATAGTTGGGGGCAAGAATAAATGCACTTCGACTTTTAGGAAATTATGCAGAAATATTTAGAGTTTTAACAACTCTATATTATATTATATGTTAAATTTAATTAGAACAACAACTGACAATGAAGCCACAGAGCTGTGTGCTATAGAGAAAGCGCTCTATAAATCCGAAGCTATGAACTGCTCTCTTTTTAAAAGTCGAAGTGCATTTATTCTTGCTCTCAACTTTAAGTGTTAATTGCCATCATGCAATTGCCAATTTCATCGCGAACGGACTTCTGATCCTCCTCTTGCAATCAAATGCATTGATTGAGTTAAAGCGTAACACCATTCGGTCGCATTGGAAATCCTTGGGGGAGGCCTATGTCCAGCAGTGGACGTCTACAGGCTCATAATGATGATGAACTTTGTGTAGAGCCTCAGATACAATATAAAACTTAATACATCACTATCTGTATCCCTAATTAGACCACATTATAAATTAATGTATCATGGCGCAGGTAAATGAAAACCCTTAACTTTGTTCAATAAACAAAGTTCCCGTTCCTAGACCCGACGAACTTTAAACAACGTTACATTATCTATGTATTAAACCGCTAGGTAATGGATAGTTCGCGTAATTAAATTTAAAACACTGTTTAAAATGTAATAGTAGAGTGCAACTTGGTCTGTGAGTGAAGTTTACAAGTGTTTTGTTTAGCTCTCGCGTAGATCTTGTGTTGAGATTTTATTAGGATCAGATAATACTTTAAAATGTATTGAGAATACTGACAAAGTACATTTTTAGTTGTTGTTTGTTAACACTGCTGGGCTCAGGTGTCCTCTGAAGAGGGGTAAAGTATATTCCACCACTCTTGCCCAGTCCGAATTGGGGACTATACGTCATTTTTTCCAAAGATTTTTTCAAATATACAGGTTTTTAGCAAATTTTGTTGTGATAAATTTCACGTGAAACTTTTTCTAGTTGAGGTTTAAAGAAACAAGCCTTTCGCTTCGAATCCAACCACTCGACTTCCACGACTGTAATACATAATATTATAGGCCAGTTATAAAATACTAGCTGACCCACGCAACTCGTCTTCGTCACAAAGGGAAGTAATATCCTATAGCCAACCTCGATAAATGAACCCTCCAAAACTGAAAGAATTTTTGAAATCGGACCAGTAGTTTCGGAGCCTATTCGAAACAAACAATTAAACTGTTCCTCTTTATAATACTAGTATAGATTGACAACATTAATGTGAGTTTTTTTTTTTATTGCCATGTAGCAGACGAACCAACGGGCCACCTGATCGTAAGTGGTTACCGTCGCTCATGAACCTCTGTAATGTCAGGGGACATTGAGGGGTCGCTACCTACGGCCTAACTTTAAGGACCCTCCTCAAGCCTCGTTTGAAGAAGGACAAGTCATAGCGCTCTGGGAATACCGAAGAGGGGAGCTCATTCCTTAGCCGGATGGTGCGTGGCAAAAAAGTGTTCCTGAAACGGACCGTGAATGACCGCGGTGGTTCCATATAGTAAAGATGAACTCCACCTTGATGCCGACAAAATATTGATAATTATAATAAAGGTACACATGCTAGTTAATAGCACGAAAGCATGCTACTTTTGAGCAATTTTTACTTAGTGGTGTGTGTGTCAAAATATTGCTAGTAATGAGCACAGACAAGACAGACAGATGAGACAAGTGATTGAAACAAGTATGCTAATAAGCAAACTAAAAAGCATGCTACTAACAAGCATGTGTAACTGTACCTTAAGTTTTCAGTTGCCTATAAATAAACAACAATACGTAATAAATTTCTTTAAACACATCACTTACACTATTACTGAACGGGTTCTTACCACGAATCGCTGAGCATGTTCTGGACTCAGGGACTAATCACTGGATGCAGTTTCACAAAGCCAGGGTTTTGTCATCTGAACGCCGTTACATACCAAGACTGGTTAAGGAAGCTATTGAAATTTCGAGGAATAGCACTTTTAATCGGGGTGACGGCTTCAAACTATCCTGTATGTGGAATCCAGTGTTAGACGAAAATAAAGCCGATACTGTCAGTGTGGTATGTCGAAAAGTGAGTTCGAGTTCCAGTGGTACCGGCAAACGAACGAGAAAGAGGGTAGACAGATTTGTCTGCTCTTAAATGACCTACCCGCAGTTCCTCAGTCTTCCCGTGATCATGGCGCTTAAAACAGTGTTGAAATATCGGGACCGCTCAATTAAAAATAATCGTGGTAAGAACCCGTTTAGTAATAGTGTAAACAATACGTAAATTAAATTACACTAACACAGTCACCTGTGTGTCAAACATAACAATGTAATATGTTTGTACGTAATTAATATATTTGATGTCACTCGCAGTGTTCGCTTGACAAATGATACATGAACTGTTGTAATTACGTGTAACTTGTTATGTAAATTGGTTGATATGATTTACATGGCTTATTTTGTGGTTATGTTGTTAAGGAAGTGTTTTTGAGACTATACTCACACTTGACTCTTTAATTTTGTTATTGTATGAGAGACAAAAGTCGTGGTGCCCGAGTGGTCGAAGCGCGTCCTTCCGAACGGGAGGTCGCGGGTTCAAATCCGGCCGACTTGTACCTCTAAATCTAAATGTGAAAAAGATTTATGTGCAATTTTTCACAACACCACTGGTTAAAAACGGTGAAGGAAAACATCGTGAGGAAACCTACATGTCGGAAAAGGGTTCTAAAAATCCTTTGAAGATATGTGAAGTCCCCAATCCGCACTGGGCAAGCGTGGTGGACTATGCCTAATCCCTCTTCTGAGGAGACCTGAGCCCAACAGTGGGCAGTAATGGGTTGGTACAAGGTATGGGAGTTAGCCTACGGACCACCTGATAGTGTAAGTAAGCGTCGCTCATGAACCTCTGCAATGCATTGAGGATTGAGCAATGTTCACGATGGGTCTAATGAGAAGGCTCAATGTCACTCAGTGTGCAATATTTGGTGTTTCTCTTTGAGATCGAATTCATTAAGAGATCCGCGGAAGGCCCAGAGTAACTGACGTTGCCCAAAGAATAGCATCTTTGAAGTGGCAATGGCGAGGGTATATTCTCCGCAGAACGATTGGCCGATAAGGCTAGAAAATTCTTGAATTTCGGTCACGACCTGGTATGCGAAGGGAAACTATGAAAAGTAAATATATCAGTAAAATCATTTATGAGTCCTAGTGTAGACGACAGAATCAATAATTCAAATTTTATTTAATTCTAATAAAAAACAAAGTTGTGTCGAAGATAGCGCCATCTATAAATAGTTTAAATAATTGTTATTCAAAATTCTTTTATGTAAATACTTTTTGAATTGTAATAGAGAATAGATGTTCGCGCGCTTATTTGAATTTAGAACATTCTATAGCCAAATACAGACGTTTTGTACATTTTTTCACAACTTTTATTTTCTTAGTTTATAACTACATATTCATTTATTTGCTCATTTTTTACATTATATCTTTAAAAAAACAATCACAAGAAAATAAATTTAAAAATACAATATAAAAAAAGTTTTCTTAGTTTTATTTTTATGATTCGTTCTTTACTCCTCTCTCACTGGCAGCATTCGATTTTTTACACTTAGTAAGTTCGGTCCTCATTTGAACACGCTTTTAACTTAAGTGTTTCTCATTCTTTCTCGTGTTCTTTTTTTGTGTATGGGAAACAGTTATATCGTTGAAATCAAATTGTCAATTGACTTCTGATATTAATATTCTATGATTCATTGCTACATCACAAGAATAGGGTTCGTAGTGCTACTTAGAATCTCTGTAGTCCCCTAAAGTGCGTTTTCCACAAAGACATACATAGATAATTCACCGCGTTTATTTTCCTAGAAAACTACGTAGTACTTTCATGCATTTTCAACGGGTTCTTACCACAATATTTAATTAATTGAGTTGTCTCGATATTTCAACAAACAAAGTGCTAAACACAACAGTCACTAAGGGTTCATGCTCAGAGAGTCTTGTAGTACAGTGAGTGTGGTGTGTCGTGATGTGATGTGAGTACGAGTTCCAGTGGTAGGGGAGCGAGGGGCTTGTTGTAACAGTTTTCATGAAAATTAATATTTTTTGAGATCTGTTGATTTTATTCCTACCAAATAAAGGTGGATGGATGCTATAACTCTTCCTCTACCAAACCAAGTAAAAATAATACCATAACTGTTAGTCATTACTTTACAATCAATTATTTTCTAGAAAAAGTGCCGTGTTACAACTTACCCCGTGCTTGGGGCAAGTTGTAACTTCTACCGGGGCAAGTAGTAACGACAAAAAAACAACACTAATATCTCTAATCATTTCTTCTTTGCTTATTTTAAACAAAATTGACATCTTTTATATATTATATTCTGTATATATTATATAATTCTTATCAAAAATCAATACTGCATTTTTTTCCAAAACATCAGTTGCCGCTAACTCGGACACTTCTTGGCTTTGTGTTGCCCGCTCTGACTTTCTTTTATACACCCTCATTCTAGAAGTAAGAAAAAAATCTAAGTAGGTATCTAAATCATAACATGGGGCATGTTACAACATGCCCCGGCATTTTGTTACAACTAACCCCATGGTATGATTTTTAATATTTATTAAGATAACTATTTAAACAATTAAGCAATCTCAAAAACAGTTATACATTATCAGAGGTAGATAAATTTGAATGTAAATAAGTTATGGAAAGTTTATTATTAGTCGCATTAATAGCGCAAACCAAAATTTTACTATAGTTAAATTTTATATTACCTGGCAAAAATGAAGCGCTTGCACAATTCCACTCACTGCGTCGGTCGGCGGGACACTGGCTATGGCATTACGACGCGACGTGGTTTATAGGTTAAATCAAGTAAAACAAATACGTTAATAAAGTTTAAGATCTTAGAGAAAAAAGCCTGTTACTACTTACCCCTGTTACAACAAGCCCCTCGTTCCCCTACTACACAAAAGCGAACGAGAAAGAGGGTAGACAGATTTTTTTGCTCTTAAATCGACCCGCAGTATCCAGTCTTCTCGTGATCATGACCTTTGCAACAACGTTGAAATATCGAGACAACTCAATTAATTAAATGTCGTAGTAAGAACCCGTTGAAAATGCATGAAAGTATTATAGAAAACTGCGAGTGTCTGAATAAGTTTATAAACCACGTAGTAACAAATACATAAGAGTTGTTACTAAGGAATGAAGTTTCTGCTCAAAAACTACTCTAGTCAGATCTTTATCAAACTTTAATGAAGTAAAAGATAACAAACAGGTTTGACCTAGTGCGGGACCATTGTTATAGATAAAAGATTGTACATTGTTTTTTAGTTAAAAAAAATATTTCATTTAACACGTTCGCTGCGATACGAGGTGTTATCGGCCCGCACCATGACTAGACGTTAGGGTGATACGCGGTCCATTAGACCCCACGTCCTATATCATAGTTCTGTTCTTCGCACAGGAAGTTGCCGTTTGTCCTTGCCGCCGGAAAGTTCCAAGAAGGGTCATTTAGGCCTCGTGTAGCAGTGATCGTGTTAATTTCATATAATGATCGATGATAAAAAAAATGATCAGCCAAATCGGTTCAATTTACTTTAATAACAAAAACCCAGTTCCTATCATAATAGAAACCATTAAAACGACTTTATATTTTAAAACAAAACTAGAATAGCGATTCCTAACAACCCTTTCGACTGTTAACCAGAAAACGTGTCGTTAAACCCCTTATTTTACAGCAACCCTTGCGCGGTACAACCACAGAGATTAGTGTTTCACGCCCTTAATAAGTTCCAAAATCTCATGGCACTTACTTAAACAAAGGGCAGTGGAATGCGTGGTCAAGGGTGGTCTAAAAACAGAGTAAATTATGTGTTAGGGTTGGAGGTTTAAGTGCGGTTTAACTCTCACATATCCCACCCGCGGGACGTGTAGGACCTACTTAGTAACATACTGACGGGGAGTGACGATACGTTGACCTTAGCAAGTGATGCTTCGCACGAGCGGTAGGGGGATTTAGTGCGGTTCAACTCTCCTATGGAACAGATGGAAGAAAATTACCAATTTTTTTGTTAAAAAAATATATTGCAAATCAATAATATATCTTCAGCTTTTCAAAGCGACATTGTTCGGTTTTAACACAACACTATACTGGCAAGATTTACCGAGAATTGAGGTAGTTTGGCGAAATTAATATTCCCCTAGATGCAGAGATAATACTGAATCATGTACAACAAGGCAATGCGCCACAAATCTTGAAGTTGCGGGATGCAGCAGCCAATTTGCATATACTCTGCTGTAGGCACATTTATCTTACAGATTTACACCTTTAAACAGTGCTTTGTATATTTAGTATGTTTTTGTAAAGTAATAATAATATTACAAATTTACTGAAATAATGATTACTAAATAAAAAACTTGAGAGATGTCAAGGGACCACCGGATGGAACGAAGTTCCTTTCGATTAATTAGTGAGGGAATTGTAATAAAAATTTATTTTTTTAAGTAATAATAATTAGTTAGTTTAAAACGTCTGTCTCTCTCTCTTTCTATAAGACTAATTATTATAACTTAAATAAAATATTTTGATCACAGCGCCATCTAGCATTAATCATATAAAACAAAATAAGGAATTGTTTTAAAAGATTTTAATCACAGCGCCATCTAGCGATAATCATCTAAAACAAAAAAAGTGTCGTGACAATTTTTTCATAAGAATTTCCATCTAGCCCCCTTTCGATTGCCTGCCCCACACCAAATAATTGTAACGCCCCTCAAATTATCAGGAGGAAGTAAACTCATCGAGAATGGGCTTATTGAAAACGACAGGTAAAGGTATGTTGGCTCCATCAGGTTCCTTATACATCCACGCATTTCACATCAAACAATTTTAATCTCTATAACCAGAACAATTAGATACAAAAAGAGGGCATGATTGAAGCTTAATCAGAGCACGCTCCAAGACCTTATTGACCTTTGACCCTTAATGAAGGATCGCTTCCGCAGCCAAAGGCGTCTTTGTCAGAGTATTATGCCATTTGTATGAGTTCGGTTTAAGTCATGAAAGAATAGGGATAAATATTAGAATTAGAATATACTTTATTGTACCAAAAAAAAAATTGGTTGCCTGTAAAGTCGGTATACGGGCGAAAGTTTTACGTGACAACGACTCGGGCATGGTTAGCCCGCCTAAGAGCGAGAGAGACAGACATAAAAAGTGAAAGGCACGCGTGCCTCTCACTCGCTCTCGTTGTGAGCGCATAACGTGAGCGGAGCGTAACGCAGTTTCTTGAAGTGTCACCCGGCAAACCAATTTATAAGACGTTGTCACGTCAAAACACCAATTAATTCAAAAACGATACAGCTCATAGTAGTTGTACAATATAGGCGGCCTTATCGCTGTAGCGATTTCTTCTAGGCAACCTTAGGGTATGGAAACTAAATGGAAAAGTTATGTGTTGGCGTTTCAATACTTACAAAATAATAATAACAAATATATATATGTATACATATAAGTATTTAGGGTACAAAGTGACATAATAATGAAAAATTACAGGTAAAGAAAAACGAATAATTGCAACAAACAACAATATTTCAAATGTAAAGGGTAGGTATAGTTTTATAGAAAAGTTTTTCAGTCTTTGAATTAGGGGCGTTGTAAGTTTCTGACTATGTCATTTCTGGAAGCCAAAAAAAGTACATGAAAAATGCAACCAATTGAATTTAAATTTAGTAAGAAATTTTAATTAAAGTTTATTTGCGCAACTTTATCTGCTTCATATTATTTTTTTTATTTATTTTTCTTGTACAAAAAAATAAGTACAATGGTGGACTTAATGCCTTATCTACCAGTCAACAAAGGGTGGAGCAGAGAGAACAATAAGTATATTACCGTGCTATAATGTTATAATTATTAAAAAACTATTTAAATATTTTTAGTTTTCGTAAGAACCTTCTGCTGATAATACAATAAGGGCCTAATTCAGAAGGTGGTCATTCTTGACACGGCGCGTATTGTGAGGAGGTTCTCTTGAGCCCTGACCACTGATGGCTTGGATCATACACCCCGTCTTCAGTGGGCAATTTGTATATTGTGTTAATAAATTTTATTCTTTGTGAATGTTTTTTAAAAATATTACGTTGAATTTAAAAAATCCGTGACAATCGTTCCGTTGTCCTCGAGATTTACGATTTGTAACAACACAATTTTATAACAACATTCAATGCTTCATTTCATATTCTGTTCCAACCCATTACTGCCCACTGTTGGGCTCAGGTCTCCTCAGAAGAGGGATTAGGCATAGTCCACCACGCTTGCCCAGTGCGGATTGGGGACTTCACATATCTTCAAAGGATTTTTAGAACCCTTTTCCGACATGCAGGTTTCCTCACGATGTTTTCCTTCACCGTTTTTAGCCAGTGGTGTTGTGAAAAATTGCACATAAATCTTTTTCACATTTCGATTTAGAGATACAAGCCGGCCGGATTTGAACACGCGACCTCATACCCCGCGATCATTTCATATTAAAGAAAAATAAATGTAATAAATCGCTAATATGTTACAACTTACATAACGCTACATTAAAGCCCTTTGTAATACTAATTACTGTGACGGGGTGCGTGGGACGACCACTGATTGCAGGTGCCATATACACCGTACCCACTCTTTGAAGATACAATTACAATCAATTAACATCTACATACATAAATATTTTTTATCTACACAATAACCAAACGGGTTCTTACCACGATTTTTATTAAATGAGCTATCCCAACATTGCAGCACTGTTGCAAGCGCCATGATCACGGGAAGACTGAGTACTGCTGGTAGATTACTTCAGAGCAGTCGAATCCGTCTACCCTCTTTCTCGTGCGTTTGCCGGTACTACTGGAACTCGAACTCACATCTCGACACACCACTCTAACAGTATCGACTACGGTCTCAAAACCAGATTTTTTGATTTTTCTATTATCTAACACTGGACTCCACAAACAGGATAGTTTGAAGCCATCGCCCCGATTGAAAGTGCTATGCCTCGAATCAATTTTCTTCTTATATCTATCTATCTATCTTATAGTTCTATATCGTAAATTTAAAAAAATGTACGTGCAATTTATCACTACGCTACTGAGTAAAAACGGTTACGTATGAGAATGAAATATGTGAAGTCTCCAGCCTTCATTGGGCAAGGTGACCTAACCTCAACAGTGGTTGCTTTTTACACAGTTCAAATCGTAATTACAGAACCATAAATATGATTATATTTAACTCTTAATTACTTTACAAATTAACGAAACGTTCCCACAAAATTCCGAACGTTGTGTACCTAACTGAAGATTAATTAAAATAACTTTGGAAATTGAAAAGTTGATTCGCATTCTCAAAACATTTGCTTTAACTTAAATGTATAATTAGATGATTTAAATTGGTTAAAAGTTATTTGCTTCGGAAAGGATGGGTTGTTCAAATATTGTGAGGAATGAAAAGATGTATAGGTACACACTAACCTAACTCTTTTTGAGCGACTTTCCTAATGGTAAGTTGACTGTATGTTTGTGTCCACAAAATTTTATTAGTTTTGATGGACCGATTCAGAAGATATTTTTTTCATAATCATCATCAGACTGTAGGCCAGACTGTAGACTGTAAGCCTAGGCCTCCCCCAAACCTCGCCACACCGACCGGTCCTGCGCCATCTGCATCCAGTGACCTCCCGCGATCTTGACCAGATTGAGATTTTTTTCTACGCCTACATCTCAAATTTTTACTTACTACTGTTAGAACCCTACTACCTCTGTGAGAAAGACGAAACTACATGGATCAGCAAGTATAAATAAAAGTAGTTATTCTGTGATAAATGCCGCGTTTCCATATTGGCTCACCAACGTCCAACACACGTAAAAAACAAATGACTGTGACGGTCGACCAACATGTAAACGGGGGTTTTAACTGCATTGACCGGCATTGAAACTATGTGTGTCAGTTTGACAGTTGGCCTCCCAGCTGTCATTTTCGCGCATTGGTAGTTGACGAGCCAATATGGAAAGGCGGCAAAACATCCACGGCATCAAAAATCGCGTGCTTAGCAACGATATAATCAATCTGCTAAAATGTCAAAGCACTTCATATAAAGACTGTATTTGTAGTTCACTTTGCTAGGCAAAAAACATTCTAAATACAATGGGATAGAGTCCATTTTATTAGACCTTTCTTATGTTGTCATGCGTAATGGTCTTTGTAGAGTGTAATATGGGTCATAGAATACAATTGTATAGATTGCACTTTTGTATTTGTTAATGCCTGAAACTAGTAGTCTCTTAGATGTAGAATTTACTTTTGTAGAAACTAAGTTAAGTTGTATTAATTAATGAGTTATGTATTACTTTCTGGTAGTCTTAAAGTAGAAATAATTAATCAAGAGAAAATAAATGTAATGAATAAAAAACCATTGAGTGCAGGGTCATTTTAGTAAAAACATCATCCACCACGATTGCCGAATGCAGGTTGAGGACTTCACATATTGTCTTCAAAGGAGTTTACATCTTTTTCCAATATTTTGGTTTATAATACGTTACAAATTACACATGAAATGTTTTTACAAATTACAGTTTCAGAAGTACATGCCAGTTGGTATTTAACTAAACTACATGTCCCCTCTAAACTTATGTAGTCTATGTAAACGACAAAGTCAAAGAATCGCAACGTTTCCTGGCAACTTTATTGCGAACAACACTATTTGGTAGCTTCGTTTACTAATAAACGCCATGGTGACATTTTGTAATAAATAATTAAAACGTACTCTTATGTTCTTGATGTGTACAGACAGTGGCGAAGTGTCAGTTTCAGGAGAGGGAAGCCGGTGTGAGAGATTCTGTGTATATTTTTTCATTGAATAAACTGATTCATAAGCTGCTCTAACACAATCCCTTGTGCTAAATTTTGTTAGTCTATGAATATCGAAAGGGAAGCCAGTAGGAATAGAGTTGTATATAGCTTTCGCCACTTGTATAGAAGTTCCTGTGGCGACCTTCCGAATCAATCATGAGCTTTAAATCAAATTAAACTGTAGATTCTTGTATTGGCACTCTGGATTATAGTTTTAAAATTACAAAGAAAAGAGTTGGCTGTCTTTGAATTGCGACGTAGATAAACAATTTACAGAAGTTAACTAACGAAAGTAACTGCTTACCGTCAGTAGAACCTTTTATAAAGTACAGAAAAAAAAAAAAAAAAAACACTATCACGAAATTCCCTCTTCGATCACTTACACTATTACTAAACGGATTCTTACCACGATTATTTTTAATTGAAACAGTGCTGAAATATCGGGACCTCTCATTTAAAAATAATCGTGGTAAGAACCCGTTTAGTAATAGGGTAAGTGATGTAGATAACCCCTCTTCGATGTTACCCGAGCGCTTTGACATGTCCTTCAAAAGTGACTTGAAGAAGTCAAGTTAGGCCATAGATAGCGGCCGCGCAGTGTCCCCTGGCAAAGCAGAGGTCCATGAGCAAAGGAAATTTGTGGCCCGTTAGCTCGTCTACTTACGAGGCAATAAAAAAAACAGTTCTCCACATCTTTCCTTCGCTCTTGTTTGACAAAGACTTTAAGTTCTCAATTAAATATCCTTCCATAATTTTAATTTTAACAAAATCTTCGGAAAAAATGTTTGCGATGCTGTAATGGATTTTTGCTTAACTACACCAAAGTTCAGGGAAAACACACCTTTAAGCTCTTCGTTTTAAAGATCAAATTTGTGTGTACGATTTTAATTGAGACTCACCAAATGCTAGATTGTTTAAGAGGAAATTAATTCTTTTCTCGTGTCTTTGTGTATTTTGTTGTGTAAATATTAGGTTTTTTTGTTTTGGCTGGACGTGAAGGAAAGTTATTAAACGAAACATTTCAAAAGTAATTTAATTTAAGCTTTTATCAGTAAGATACCATAATCTAATCTGGAGTAATGGCATAGATTAATATACAGGGTGTTGGTGCCCGGTGAAACAATACGTTAAGGGCTTATCTATATCACATTTCAAATCATATACACATACTTTTGAAACGGAGATAGTTACTTTATTTTCCCATACAAAGTTTAAAAATTATTATTTTTATTTAAAGTATTATTTTTGACAACCCTACCCTGACCTACATTTAGCGTGCTTTATCTATTTTCGCGCACACAGGCGCATGTATCCTGTTTAGATTGTGATTTTTGTCCCGTGTATTATTACAATATTCTATGATACAGGAGGTGACTAGCCGGTTTAAGTCTTTAGCTGTTGGTGTAGGTCAGTACGGTAGGGTTGATCATGCACCAATTTACACGTAGTTTTGATTAGTTATAACTAATGATATATTATGCCTAGAAAACCCAGACTTGGTGGATAACTTCTACATCAAGTATACTATTTGCTGTGAAAGTATTGTTTCATCGGATTTTTACACCCTGTATTTTCGGTGTGAATGAAATTTAAGGAAATTTCTGATTTCTTTTATGTCGAGGTAAAAACCGTGTTTCCATCCAAACCCGATGGGATATATGGGAATTGAACTGCACTAAAACCTCCAACCGCTAACACTCAACGTTCGAATGACGTCCAAGGCCAGAACCCTGCATGGTATTATATGAGGCGGCCCGACGCGTTACACACTCTTTACCGTGGCGCACTCAAGTGCTCTGGCATTGCAGAGGCTAATAAGTATCGATAACCGCATACCATCACGTGAGCTGTAGGCTCAGCTAGTTATAAATGATTTGAGTTTGAGCATTCTTGCTTCAATACAAGCAAGGGGTTGAAACTAGGGGTGCAAAATTAAAATTGTACGTTAATGGGTAACTACGGAACCCTATAAGATCCAACACTGTGTACCCCGACACGCACTAAACTACATTAGTTGCCATGGCAACAGGAAAATAACGGAAGTACAAAGTAATGATCTTCGATCCAATATACTAGATGCACCATTATAGCTCTAAAATGGCACCAAAGTAAATACTACCAAAAATAATGATTCAAATCGGTTCATCTACCAAAAAAAAGGCACGCAAACACGAACACAAGTATTTAAAATTTAATTCCTAAAGCTTATTCTAACTAGAAAAATAAAATGAGACCATCAATCACAACAACCTTTCATAATAAAATGGCACAATTTCCTAAATTATTTTATATTATTATTTTTCAAATTATGATTCTATAGGAAGTAATGGATGTTTGTATAAATAGTTTTAAAGTTTCGTATCTCCTATATACTTCGAAATAAAACAAAAAAAAATGTGAGCCGTCACTGGTCGCCTGGCAGATGTGAAACCCCGACATTATTTTGTTAAAGTACCTAATACAGAAATAAATTTTATTTTCATTAAAAACAAAAGTTTTCCAATTCATTTTAAATTGTGAATATCTAACTGCCGTCTGTCTTTTTACAGGTGGTGGGTGGATAACCATTCCAAATTGCGTCAAACAAAGCCTAGGTACCAACTTAGGTTTTAGTTCAATGACCTGGAACCACCAGGCTTTACCAATTCTAAACATAGGTCTAATGGTTTTGCAATTTAAGAACTGGATTGTAGCTGAAGTGTTGTGCAACGTAATTGACGGTTTGCGCAAACTGACCTACATTAAGGTTTACATTGCCGACTAGTTTTGTCTTAGTTAAGTTCTTGTTGTAATTTAGAGCTTAAAATTATGAACAATAATGATTAATTTGAAAGAAAACACATTACAAGCTTTTAAGATCCTGAATATCATGTAACAGTAAAGTGTAAGTAAAACGAGCTAAAACAACAAACACAGGATGAGTCTATCTTCTTTAGTATAGAAGTTCCTATGGCTACGTTTCGTCATCACCAGATCAGCTCCATTGCATCATATTATTGCATTGTCACGCGATATACATCTCCGTGCAAAATGACAGCTCAATCGGAAATCGGGAAGTTTGACAAATTCAACTTGCAAGATTCCATGCGAACTTACATATATTCTATGGGCCAGCGCCTTTTTTTCATAATGATTACTAACAACCATTCTACACCATAAAGCACCAACTAAAAATATGAAAATTCCACAATTTTCCTCATTTTAGCGGTTCATCCCTATTTTTTTCTCCAAAAATATTTCAATTAAAAGCTTCGTTAATTAAAAATACCTTCATCAATATTCCGGATATCCGGAGTCAGGAATGCCATTATTTCATCGGCACTGCATTAAAACCGACATCTGGTAGCGTTCAGTATTTTATAGAAAAGAGACAAATTATTATGTTATACGTCACGACACGATGTCGGTAACTATTTGAAAACTAACATCTTAATTGTAGAGATACCTACTGGTCTTAAGCTTATACATTTTTACTACTTATATGCTGTTTACCCTTTTTGATAATTGCGATCATTTTAGGTTTAAATTTTGCCATTTACCACACGCCTCAGGGGCAAGGTTCACCACCTTTACTTGGAACCGCTGCGATCTTCCACAGTTCGCTTCAGAAGATCATTTTTGCCCCGTACTCCCCGACTCCCATCCGCGGTGTTCCCGGAGCGCTATAACATGTCCCTCTTTAAACGAGGCTTAAAAAAAGTCCTGTATCGGTAGGCGATGGATAACAGTCCCTCAATGCCCTGGCATTGCAGAGGTTCATGAACGACGGTGACCGCTTACCATCAGGTGGGCCATGGGCTCGTTTATCTATCACACAATAAAAAAAATACGGAGTGCTCGAGTGGTTATTAAATACTCGAATAAATCATTTTTTGAATTAAATTCAACACGAGACGTTATTTTGATATACATATTTGTATCAATCAGTTTCTCGGTTAAAGTAAAGACTGTTGTCATCGTGTATGTAACTTGGGATTGGCACACCAGAATAATGTAGTATTACTAACACCAACTGCAATCCTAGCTGGATTCTCATCTAGGGTTTAAGCGATCCACTCAAAAATACCTCATTTCTGTGGTAAGTCTGTAGAATTATTTACTATTATCCTAGAAGATATCGCACGCTTAATAATAAACTGACCTAACTCAAAAATGTGGGTTTTTGGGAAATCGCAAAAACGTTTTTGATATTCACGACTTATCTTACAATATCACATAGAACTTTACAAAACCGGTGTGAAAGTTATGAATTATGATTGAAAACAATTCTTGATATAAAAATGTAATCTTGTAGAGTTAATGTTATTTATTAAATAAAATATGTGTTTAATAATGATGTTTCTGGTATAGGTCTGTTTTGAATAAATTCATTTTTTTAAAACCATGTTACAAAATAGCGCTTTTAGGGTTGGGTCTTTACTTTATTAAATAGTAGAGCAAAATTAGAGATATATTATATCCTTATATACAGAAGATATATGTCCTTACAAAATATATCGCACGGTCTAAAACACCTTAAAACCTCATTCTATGTAAGGTAGGTGTTACATACGCAGTTACCGTATGTTTTACATCCCCATTCCCTCGGGACGCTTCTTCCCGGTTATTTCTTACTTTCCCCACTAAATTCACAGTTAGGAAATTGAATTTTTCGAATTCCTCGTCTTATAAACCTTTGGCCAATTCTGGGAGGTCTACCCTACCGCTCTTGATGTAGGAATTTAGGGTGAGAGTACCGAAATGTGTTTGGTTATTGGAGGTCTTCGTAAATTGGTCTTTCGGCAGGTTTGTTCCTCGTTCTTTTGGAATTGGTGAGAATGGTACCACATTTATTTGTATTTGTTTACGATATAACTGTTCCCAATGAGGTGTGCAAATTGAAATGATATGGTTGCTTACTTTTCCTTGTATTGTTATTGGACGATGTGATTAAGGACTGTACTCCAAACGATGTTTTCAAAGAATATTTTTTTCGTTGGTACACGTTTTTAATATGTCCTGGAATAGCAGAAATTGATGATTAGGCCTTTGTTAAAAAAGTCATTATGGACTCTAGGCCATAAGTCCTTTAAGATTCATCATGTCCATCTATCTTTATACACAAAAAACGCTATTTTCTCTCTCTGTGTATATAATAGCGTTAACTCTCTTCAACTGACTAAGCAAACCTGAGATGTACCTAAAGTGTATAGTCGTAAAATATAATAGACTATTAGAATACGCTTGGGAGCAATATCGCGTCGCTTTACCGTTATCCAGCCATTAAAGTACAATAGTTTACTCATTAAGTATCTTGTTTTACTTCTTCTTCTTCCTGTGCCATCTTCTATCAAAGGTCGGCGATCATTAAGGCAATCTGTACTTTTGACACAGCATCGCGAAACAAAGCACGAGTGCTTTTGTTGAACCACTGGCGCAAGTTCTTCAGCCAAGATGTTCTCCTTCTACTTACAGCTCTCTTCCCCTGGATCTTGCCCTGTACGATCAAGTGCAGCAAATCGTACTTCGGTCTTCTCATGATATGCCCCAGATACTTCAATTTCCTTCTTTTGATGGTTTTCAGCAATTGTTTTTCTGTGTTGGCACGTCACAAGACTTCTATATTCGTGACCTTGTCTTTCCACGATATTCAGCATCCTCCTGTAGACCCACATTTCAAAAGCTTCCACTTTCTTGCACGTAGAATCAGTGAGAGTCCAAGCTTTCACACCATACAGGAGAACGGAAAACACGTAGCAGTTTGTTTTACTGCATACTGTCTATTCTAAAGTTTTTTTCATTGTTACCTTGTCAGTGAATTGACTTAGATGGCGCAGTTTCTCACCTTGTCACTGAACTGACTTAGCGCAACCCGCAGAAAGACATTGCAAAGGTTCATGAGCAACGGTAACCATTTATGATCAAGTGACTCGGTAACTTGTCTGCCTATATCTAAAAAAAACATTTAACCATTTTTACCTTCGATTTTTGACACTCTAGATTCTAGATTATCTCGTTTTAGAATTTCTCACGATGCATCAATTTATATAATTCTTTTTTTTAATTGATAACAATTTACTAAATATTATTAACAAATTATAAATTATCCTTATCATTTTTTCTTGAAAAATGGAACTCATCTTTACAATTTTACAAAAATGTTACTTGTTTTTTCCTCAAAAACCTTTGGCGTAGATTTAATTACTGCTGTCAGAGCCCAGTAAAGGCAAAAAATCATTTCATTACAAAAACACAATCAAAGAATCGTTTGTAAAATTATTCTTTGTAAAATCACAACACGATTCTTAAGTAAATGTTTTCATGTAATTTACTTTGTACTTTTTCGTACGAATTCGATTTGAAAGTAAAGTTTTTTCTGGAACAATTTTTGTTATCCTTTTTGAAATCACTCTAAAAACTGTAATTTTAAGGTTCACGAACACTATTACATTCATCATCATCATCACCAGCCTATAGACGTCCACTGCTGGACATAGACCTCCCCCAAACTACGCCACATCCATCGGTCCTGCGCTGTCCGCATCCACCTACCGCGGTCCTGACCAGGTCATCGGTCCACCTTGTGGGAGGTCTGCCTACGCTGCGCCTACCAGTTCGTGGTCGCTCTAGAACTTTTCGGCCCCATCGGCCATCAGTTCTGCGCACAATGTGTCCTATTACATTCAAACATAGCTAATTTGTATACGTAGGTCCTAAGTGCACCCTGATTGTACAAGTTTACGAGCAACGGTAACCACTTACGATCAGATGGCATTACCTCGTGACATCACTCACCCCACTCCGTCGCCTTGATCATGTTCACAGTCTTACGAAATTTTAAACTATTTCGAATAAAAGCTATAAGTACTTACAGCTAGGTTTTTTTTATTGCTAGATAGATAAACGAGCCTACGGCCCACCTGATGGTAAGTAGTCACCGTCGCTCTGCAATGCCAGGGCAATGAGAGGTCGTAATCTATCACCTACTCATACAGGACTTTTCTTAAACCTCGTTTAAAGAGGGACGTGTCATAGCGCTCCGGGAACACCGCGGACCGAAGTCCATTCCAAATCGGAATGGTTATAAGCGGCATTGTCTTCTAACATTGCAGAGGTTCATGGGCGACAATAAAAAAAACATTTTTACAACATCAACTTTATATTCAATACTTTCCACCCTGTATATGCACGATTTGACTTGGAAAAAAACCGTCCAATGACACGTTTCATTCATTACGCATTCCCCCATGTAAATACAGGGTGTTCGATATTAGGAGCAGGAACATATGGCCGTAAGACGTGTTTTATTAAACTCGCAGCCTCCTCGGTAAACGGCCACGTTTACGCGTTTTAGACATTCAAAACGCATGCCGTAGAATATTGATGTGCAGAAGTTAAGGTTTTGGGCTCTAGTTTTCGTGTGGTAAAAATGTCGATATACTAATATAAAATTGTGGCGAAGTTTGGGGGAGGCCTATGTCCAGCAGTGGACGTCTACAGGCTGATGATGATGATGATGATGATACTAATAGTAGTACAGTAGACACTACACCACAGAAAAAAACATCAGAATTAAAGCTCACTCTTGTACCTACTTCAGTTTTGCTCATATACTGAGACTGACTTAATAATCTATACTAATATTATAAAGCTGAAGAGTTTGTTCAACTCAGAATCAACTGGTCCGATTTCAAAAATTCTTTCACTGTTGGAAAGTCCATTTATCGAGGAAGGTTAAAGGCTATATTTTATTTTCAAAAAAAATAGGGATCCGCATGAAAATATCGAATATGTAACAATAGGTGAAAAATCGAAAACCTATTTATGCGTACGCTGCATAAACTATTGACAATAGAACAAAATGATGTACTACGGGTTTTTAGGTCTTAGTAAGACTAACAAAAAATCCGCGACAGCATGTATCTAACTATCATAGTTTAGTCACAATAACCGCTTTTATGTTTAAATAATATTTCGTCCCGAGATTGAATTTAACGTTAAATGAGTATCGTTATATTGACCCTTATCCAAATTAAGTATTAAGTATCAAGAGTATTAATGTAGAAGTAAATTCTTTTTGTTTTATTCCAATCGGACTTTTCGTTTAGAAGTTATCACGAGTATAAAACGCAATGAATATGTGGGTGCACTTCGGGTCACGCAAATAATAACGCGGCGGCATTTCGAGTACTATTTGAACCCCTTTGTAACACAGACGAAGTTGCGCGGGTCAGCTAGTATGTTTATTATAATACTTAAAAGTTGAGAACGCGAATCGTGATACCATATTGCAAGTCTGTAAATATTTTTTTGTTTATTTCATTCATATTTGGTTTACAATTTAACTTCTGTACTGTATATTCTGTGTTTCTAGTACACGCTTCACGTAGCAGGATATATTCAGAGTCATTATGTAAATAAATTAAATTGTTTATTGTCTCTGTTTTTGGGGTTTTTTTCGAAGGTTACTTCAGTGGTATGTTAGTTAGGAGAAATATTTTGTAAGCAAATTATGGGCTTATAATATTCAGTAAATTTGTGCATCAAACATCGCATTGAATTTTTGTGGTAGTAAATTTTACTTCCCAATGATGGTGTAGTGTGTGCAGATTCTTTTCAGTCAGCAACTTTTTAATGATTCCTAATACTTTTATATTTATGCTAGAAGACCCGCGCAACTTCGTTTGCGTCACAGAGGGATATAATATAACCTTCCTCGATAAATTGACTATCCAATACTGAAATAATTTTTCAAATCGGACCAGTGGTTCCTGAGATTAGCAAACAAACTCTTCAGCTTTATAATATTAGGATAGATGACCCTGTCAGTCCACTTTGCATTTAATTTACGGAATAATTGCTAGTGGGTTATTTTTTTTGCTGCTAAATAGGCTGCAGCAGTAAAGTGCTAGATAAGACAAAAAAACGAGCCCAAAAAAGACCATGACCACCTTCCGAATCCATCATCAGATAAGCACTATTTTATCACAGAACTTCATTATGACATGATATATATCTGCGTGCAAAATGTCAGCTCAATCGAAAACGGGAAGTTTGGCAAATTTAACTAGCAAGATTACACCCGAACTTACATAGTTATATCCAACATAAAGCTTGTAAAAAGTAAACAATATTCCACAACTAAAACCTAAACTACCCAAGCCATATATTTGAAATTCCCCGTCCGTTCCAAGAATCAGTGCATATGTTTGTAGATGTGTAGGCAAGTTCCGGACCGGCAGTGGTTCGATACCGCTCACAACTATTAACCAGGGTGAATTAGCCCCTAACTTGGTCCATCAGTTGCCTTCCGTTTAACTGAGAACCTATGTTAATAAAACTATGGATACGGCATTTAAGATAGTGTCAAAAATTTTGACACTTAAAAATTAAAGCAAATATTTTCACAAGTGTTTACTGAAGTCTTTAAAATAAGAAGACATTCGTTACACAGAATAAGAAAACACTGAATTTTCGACATAGAATATAAAAATTGTAGGTACTTAAAAGAGAAATCCAAAAACGAGTTATTTTTTGTTTATGTTTAGTCGGTTTAAACATCTTATGTAATAACCTGTATATCACAAATAAATGAATTGAATTGAATTGAATTGTGTATGTTTACGCTCTACACAATATATAACATTAAATTATATGTAGTTATATTTCATCGTAGGAACTAAAAGAAGTTAATGTGTTAATAATTGAAATGACAATGTTTTCCGTTTTTATAATAATATCAGAAAATTATATTCATTGCAATGAAAATAGCACGTAAAGCCAATAGACTGGGTCGTACTGGTAATATATCTCAATAAAAGTTGTGTCTATGTATTAAAAACATCTTAAAATACCACATCTGAGGTTTGTCAGTGACAGTGTAGTTAGAAGTTAGATACGCTGACGCCTTGGATACCACAGAATGTACTAACAACTTTGTACATCGCACGAAGTGGTGCTTAATCCATATTATCCAATAGCCGTGGACACCCTGGTCTGTTGCTAATAAAAAAATCGACCTTAAAACAGGTGCACTGAGTGTATTTTGCCATGCCATGAAGAAGTAATCTTTCAATTTAAATATATACGAATAATACTGTCCATTGACAACATTCTATCTGCCTTTTCCGCCTCTAAAAAGACTGCACAGATCTTCATTACTGCACTGGGGAGTAATATAGTCTACTTTTTATTTATTATTATTCAGCTCGTTAACTTTAAAATATCACGTAAAAAGTCGTAAAATCTCTAAACCATATGATATGATTTGACATGGCTTTTCATTAGGAAGTCATTACAAAAAGTTTTTGTTTGAATCTTGTGAAGCTATAACTTCTAAAAGAACACACAGAGGATAGTAGCTGACCAACACGAAAAAATATTAAAACGCCCTTAATCATTCCTAGTTTATTTTGCGATTAAGGATATTGGTCATGCAGTCCCTTTACCAATTTGCGGTCTAAAAATAAATGTTTAAATTAGAATAAATGAACAACTAGTAAGTCGTGGTGGCCGAATGGTCGAAGCGCTTCCTTCCGAACGGGAGGTCGCGGGTTCAATACCGGCCGGCTTGTACCTCTAAATCTAAATGTGAAAAAGATTTATGTGCAATTTTTCACAACACCACTGGCTAAAAACGGTGAAGGAAAACATCGTGAGGAAACCTGCGTGTCGGAAAAGGGTTTTATAAATCCTTTGAAGATTTAAGAATTAATATTTCCTTTTAAGAATTAATATTTCTAATTTTGATTTCATTTAGAACATTGTATTTTGAATTTTATTTTTATAATTGCATGCAGTAGTTTTCTGTAAGTAAAGATGCACATGTTCCTTTTTATTATTGCTTATCTAATCAATGTGTGAATTAGTGTATTCTTTGTAGGAAACTCTTAAATAAATAAATAAAGATATGTGAAGTCCCCAATTCGCACTAGGCAAGCGTGGTGGACTATGCCTAATCCCTCTTCTAAAGAGACCTGTGCCCAACAGTGGGCAGTAATGGGTTGGTACAGTACAGTACAGTACAGAACAACTAGTAAAACATTCTCTTTGTACGTACTCAAAGTTGGTCAGTTAATACAACGCCAGTATCAGATAAGCGTATGAAAAGTGAAAATGACGCAACAACACAACTTTTACTTACACTTGAGGCCACGCGAAGCGAATAATTGTGCGATTTAATCGTCCGTTACTTTGCGGAAACTATTCATAGTAAAATAACTGCGTTTTGTTGTAAATGTGACGACAATTTAATCACTTTGGTTACGTGTTTCGGCTTAGCAAATATGTTTTTTTTTTGGAACGAAGTTCCTTATTGCGCGTTATCGAAAGGGGGCTAGACGGAAATTCTTATGAAAAAGTTGTCACGACACTTTTTTTGTTTTATATAATTAATGCTAGATGGCGCTGTGATCAAAATATTTAATTTAAGTTATAAATAAGAGAGGGACAAAAAGCGTCTGACGTTTTAAACTAACTAGTTATTGTAACTTAAAAAATAAAATTTTATTACAATTCCCTCACTAATTAATAAAACTAAACTTCGCTCCATCCGGGTGTCCCTTGACACCCCTCAAGTTTTTTTTTTGCTATGACTTGTGCATGCATTGTTTCGTGTGCTACCTTTATGAGAGAGAGTTTTGGGATATAAATATTACTACTCTTGGATTTGTTCAGTTATTTTACAATTACAGCCTACGTAGCGATGAATATAAACGACGCTGTTTTATTTATTTATTTATTTATTATTATTACACAAAACAGAATACAGTCAAAACATGACTTAAAAGTTTTTCAAGTACAATATTACTAAGCTAGGCTATATCCCTAAAAATACATAAGCAACAAAATATAATAGAAAACAGATCAGTTCAGTAATATTAAAAATTGAAGTTATATTATACTTAAGAAAAATTATTAGGTTTTTAAAAAATAATAAGAAACTACAAAAATTTTAGTCGTACACTATTTTCCTCACGTTAGATTTAAATTTTAAGAAGTTTTGCTCGAAAATATCAATTGAAGCATGGTGCTCTCTAGAAATATCATTGTATTGGCGACACATCCTAACAATTGGGTTTTAAATGAAGTATTGTTTTTGTAAATTTGAAAGGAGAATACTTTAGAAAATCCATCCCGAGCTCTCGGTTTACTATATATATTTATGTTTGAAAGTAATTTTATTACGTTTTAGTTTTTTAGTTTTATTACGTCTTAGGCAAACGAGCTTACGAGCCACCTGGTCGTAAGCGGTTACAGTCGCTCATGGATCTTTGCATTGTCAGAGGACACTGCGGAGCTGCCACCTACAGTATACCTTCAAGGACTTTCAAACCTCGTTTGAAGAAGGACAAGTCATAGCGTTCGGTTTACGAGTTTAAAAAAATCCTGTTTGGTACGTAAACAGACGTTGTACCGGTACTGAAAAAACCTGTAAATTGAAATCAGTTCAACAATTTCGTAACATACCGGTAAATATTTGATAATACCAATTAATATTACGTATAAACCAATTATTTTGGTCGGACGTGTAATTAGTTTGAAACTTGTTCGGTGAAGGTCCGACTACGATTTCATAATATTGCAACCAACCTGAATTTAAGCTGGATATATTGGAATAGAATGGTCTTGTTCTATTAGTTTGGAAACTTTACAATTTACAACAAATTTTTAATTGACATTTCATAGAAATTTCTTAATTCCAAGTTACATATGCGCGGTCGTTACCGTCATTTGTTTTTACGTGTGTTGGAAGTTGGCGAGCCAATGTGGAAACGCAGTAATACTGTTTCTTTCTGATAAGATGCAAAATAAGCATAACTAGAGTTGGACGTCAATTATTCTTAGTCTTTATTAATTTGAACTATATACATTGTATAAATTTGCTTGGCATGATGACATGAGAATATTTCGTATAAGTTTTGAAATAAAATAAAGTATTTTAAAAAACCCTGATTGTTAATTTCAACATTACATCATGTTTCTATTGTAATACATTTTCAAAATCATAATGATGTAAGTGGCCACCGTAGCTTATGTATGGTTTGAGTCTCCCAAAACTCGCAATTGACATTGGGTGGTTTTACCTACCATAAAAGACTTGTCTAAAACCCTTGAGTTTCTTTTGGCATTCTATCTAGATGAAGACTATTGCCTCTACCTAAAACAATAGCATAGCCTCCAGAGTCAACAGATACAGAGATGTTATTGAATAAAATATATATTGCCTCTCGCTTTTGCAAAAAGGGTTTTCGGAATGCTTTCTCATAGATAAATTAGCTTTCCCTCGAGTTCCTGGACTTCAATGAGTAAGTCTTTACAGTAGCACCCACTATGGATCCTGACTAGACAGGACTTACAACTGTAGGAATGAAAGGTAAAGAAATACCAATTAAAAAACAGTTCTATTCAAATCAAATATACGAAATACAATTGTGGGCAACTTTGGGTCAAATCAGACCAACTGACCGAGAATTCTCTGAAACCGCATCAAAAGTGATAAACAACAATACAGAAGGTTTTGTAATAAATCGTATTGATTTTAAAGGGTCTTGTTAAACTTGATATTTCGGTGCGAAGCCCTTTAACAAACTTGGAGCTGAGCTTAGGACCCTAAATGTTTCTGAAACGATTGATCCGACCTTCAAGTTTATCCGATATTGAGCCGACGATTTTAGGATTAAATTCTTAATAATAAGATTTTTGGTGAATATTTTGCTTGAGTTAAAGAAAGTTTTTGTAGCCAATGGTTACAGTATAATAACAATAAAGTAATTAGCATAGGCGAGAGTATTCTTAACACATTCGCTGCGATACGAGGCCTAAATGATCCCACCTGCAACTTCCCTGTGATAAAACGTGGACTTACTTCCCTTGTGGATAACTTTGTTAAAGGAGGTGGGGTCTAATGGACCAAGTCCTAACGTCTGGTCATACTGCGGGCCGATAACACCTCGTGCCGCAGCGAGCGTGTTAAAGCATTTTAACTGCTGAATGTTTAAAGAACAACTGGTCTATATGATCTAATACCACTCAAAATGTAATCAAACACCAATTGATGCATAAATTTCACAATTAAAAGAGGTTAAACATTGAATAGCAGTGGTATGCCTTGAGGTAAACAATTATAGTCGCCCAAGGGCCTTAGCATCACCTAAGATGAAGCTTGAAAATAGTTTTAACGAATAGGTTGTAGCAACTCCATAGTATCCCATGAGAAAGTAGAAGTTATATCCACACGAAGAGTGTTAGACCGGCCCAAGTGGATGTAAACACGATAGGTAGGTACTAAGTACACATATCATACGACACATCATGCGCAGGTCAGCGTCTTTATAAATAAATCTAAGAAACCAAGGCCTTTTTCATAATTAAAAGCTATTTAAATCCTCCAAATTATTCTTGAGTAATCACCACTAAGCCAAGAGGGGATCGCACATTCACTTGGGCTAGCTATTCGACGGCAGTTCCACGTAGTGTGAGCAATAGTACGGTTGCAATGTGTGGTGAAATGGGTAAGGCTGTGCTGAGGGCGCTGACGGGGGCCCTGATGTGTGGATTGGTGTCTGACGCTGCTTATCTTCAGGTAAATAATAGTAATGTTAGATTATTAATCAACTTCACCTGCGTTACCAGAGTTTTAAGCTAGTTTTTGGGGTCATTTTATTACCTTGCATAAGTTAGTGGATGTTCCGTACCAATCCCTATTTTTTTTTGGATATACAATGTAGATTTTTTCGATAAATGGACTAATCAACACTGTAAGCATTTTCCAAATCAGACCAGTAAACTTCTAGGTTCCGCAGTAAACTTATATATGTTAATTTTTTATTGCCATATAGGCAATCGAGCCAACAGACCACCTGATCATAAATGGTTACTGTCGTTCATAGAACTCTGCAAGGACTTTAAGGACCCGTTAACGTAAATTACCTACAAAAATAATAAACTGACTATAAACCTTATTTATCCCAACCTACAAAATTAACGAAAACCTTATCCAAAAAAATTACAAAACAAAATCAAACTAAGCAATAACATCCACGCAATCATACAAAACAATACAAAACTTTAAATGCCAATTTACATACAAATAAAGTTATTAAATAGTAGAACTAAATAGTCGAGCCACTGCTAAGCCGTTAACGCAACTTGTGGAATTGCAATAATTTTTAAAGTTTTCAAATTACAATACATATTTCACAAAGGGACGGGTCACAGAATAGATGCTATCAGAAGTCAGATTATTTAAAATATTTATAATGTTTAAATGTATACTCTTGCAAATAAATAAATGAAACAGATAAACTCTTTTTACATTTTCCCTCATTAGATTATACTCTTTATATTCTACTAGCGGGCCCTCGCAACTTCGTCAGCGTCACTTTCAGTTAATGTTAGTCTTTGTTGCTTCTCAGAGTCTAAAGATTCTCTGTGCCAAATTTCATCAAAATCGGTTGAGAGTTTTAAGCGGGAAAGCGTAACTGACAGAAAGACAGAGTTATTTTCGCATTTATAATATTAGTAGGCATTCTCTATGGTTTTGTGTCCTTCAGAGGCAGTCATGTGTTCGTCAAGCTCGATTTGTATGTAAATTAACTTCTGGTTGTATTTTTTGTAAAGTCCTTCACTTTGAAAATTGCGTATAATATTGCTAAAAGCGGTCGCTATTAAGGAAGAGAAATTAGGATACGGTTTCGCGAAGTTTCGAGTGCGGAATGTTTTGTTTTTTTCTAGTTGATTTTTACTGAGTTTGATTCTGGTATGAAAACAGGAGATTTCAAAATCTATAGTGTTTGACACAACACATCGGACTCAATTAATTCGACAACGTCAATATTTAATTTCCTTCGTTAAGTTTTCCGATGCGAACTATCAAACCACATGTAACTCAATATATGTGAAAAATATCTAGGTATCTGTTCGAAAAATTATCGAATCTGAATCGATTTCGATTTGGAATTCTGTCATTGTTTCAACCAATTTTATGAAGATCCAATTAAAAATGAATTTGCTGTCCGTGTCATATATTTCGAATGAATTAATTACAATAATTATTGTTTTAAAAAATCAGAAACATTTAGTATCATATTTTTTTAATGTCGTCAAGATCAGTCTTTTCAATTTTATATTTTTCTTCATTTTAACTCACGTAGTTTCGCAGTAAAGATTACAAACAACCTTTATCTTCCGAAGTCGTAAATCATAATCAAAGTGGTCACATTCACTGGCCTATCCTTATCACCATTAAAGGACAGTAAATCCGAAGGCCATCCCGCTATGATAATAAAACTACGACCACTCACCCAAATATATAAACGAGCAATAACTAGTCTCATAAGGGAATACTAACTTTTGCAATTTACTCTCTCTCAAACCCTCGAGGGACCTTCAAAGAGGAATTATCTCCGACTAAATTTGCCGTTTATTTTGGATCTTCTGTTTTTTAGTTTCGTTTCTTTGATCAAAGCTTACAAAGTGGAAATTGTTTCGAAGTTCGCTCAAATTTGTGTTCTATAGTAATTTCGCGATTACACCTCGACGAATTTTGCGCGCAAATTTTTCATTTAACGCTTAGTTTGGGCCTTTGAAAGGAAATGCGGTGGTTTTGATGGAGGAAGTCATGGCGAGATGTTATTAAGGAATGAGAATTGTCGCAGTAATTACGTTTGTTTGTTTGATGTTTGGAAATCTGCGGACGGGAGTTAATTAAAGTAGAGAACTGATTCTCGGTATCTTTGTAAATGTAACTTGTAAAAGTAATTTTTGAGTCGAAATTGAGGGACTATTTATAGCTTTCTTTTTTACACTAATTAGTTGTCTTGTTTTCCATAGATATTAGATACAGCTTTGTTTGCTTCTAAATGTGTTTATGGATGTTGCTACAAGCTAAGTCGAGAGCACTACGTTCTATTTCTAGTTCTCACTTTTTGTTAAACTTCAATTCCAAAATATTTTACAATATCTATATTTGAAATTATTATACTAGTTTTTTTTTGCAAATTTAATTAAAATATCAAATTCTATAATTTATAATCGTTAAGAGTAGGTCGTAGATAGCCAGCCGACAAGAACCTGTGACATTGCAAAGATTCATGAGTGACGATAACCCTTTGCAATCAGAAGACCCAATGGAGTGTCTATAGATATTTTTTCATTTCATTTATTTATTTGCAAGAGTTTACATTTAAACATTAAGCATAATATCTCTTAAACAGTATGGTTCTGGTATGCAAATATTATATATAAACAAAATAATTTAATGTACAAATATTCATAATTCAGTATAAATAAATAACAAAAAACCTAATCAGTACACAGATTCAATACTCACAATTTAAAAATTCATTAATTGAGTAATACACATTTTTTATTAATTTTTTTTTTGCGTAAACGCTAAGGTATCGAAATTGCATGTAGTTTTTATGTAGTTTGACAGTTTATTGTATATTTCTACACCCATACAAAATACACTGTTTCTATATAAAACTGTATTGGCCCGCATACTACATAAACGATTTTTATGCCTTTGACTTTTTACTTTACTTTTCAGATCATACATTATATTAAAAATATGAATTCGCCAGCCTACAATTACCAAACTTAATACAATAATACTTATTCTAAAGTCAATATTTAACGAGAAACCATTAAAAATACATGAAAAAGAAGCATAACAGTAAAACAAATACGAAAACTTTTCTCTCGCAATGACTTCTTGAAGTCAGAGCTCTTATACTCGTAATATTTTAATCACAGTGACCGGAACCAAGACTACACGGTTTTCAAATTTTTCATACTTAACTTCGATTGTAATTATTCAGTGTTTAGATGTAGATGATTTAAGTATCAGTCAATACTGTTACGGAATGTTTAATGAGAGTTTATCAAAAGATACAGGTAGGTAAAATTGCCTATTTTACAATTTGCACTGGATGTAATTGGGTATGTATGTAATGGGTGCGCCAGAGAAACTTACTTATTTGAAAGGTCAATAAAAAAAAAGTACTTCAGTTATTGTTTTATTTATTTTTTTGAGACTACAATATCCCAATTCTTTTTATGCAGTCTTAAAAATGACATCGGATAAATGGCGACCCCCATTGCGCATACACTGATCAAGTCGATTTTTGAAATTCGTATCCACTCTTCGCAGCATATCAATCGGTATGTTGGTAATGGCGTCGCGAATGTTGTTCTGGAGGTGTGCTATGGTCCGTGGTCGATCGACATAAACCAGGGATTTCAAATAACCCCATAAACAGAAATCGCATGCAGTAAAATCTGGAGAGCGCACCCTGTACTATGTAAGTTCGGTTCAAATGTTGTAAGCTAAATTTGACAAACCTCCCGGTTTCTGATTGAGCTGTAATTTTGCAAGCAGATGTAAATCGCGTGACAATGCAATAATATGACAAAATGGCCCTGATCTGTGATGGATTCGGAAGTTCGTCATAGGAACTCTTGTGCTAAACAGGGTAGATTCCTCATATTGCGGCGTAAAACGTATTCTTTAAAATAAATTATTAATACACCAAACTTAAAAAATACAATGTAATACGCATGTATACACTCTTTTTTTTTTTGAGCAAAGCACATACCACAGTTTTTCATAGATCACATTTGGATGCTTTTGGTATTAAATTAATCATTGTACCATTCTATACCAAGTTGCATTAATAAATCATAATAATATTATAAAGGCGAAAGTTTGTATGTATGGATGTATGTTTGTTACTCTTTCACGTAAAAACTACTGAATGGATTTGAATGAAACTTTATCACAATATAGCTTATACATCAGAATAACACATAGGCTGCAATTTTTGAACCCCTTTGTAACGCAGACGAAGTTGCGCAGGTCACCTAGTAATTCATAATGCTTCATTTTTCTCAAGCAACGCTACGTCATAGTCCGCATAACATTAAGAAAAAAAGCGGGAACTCTTCAACGACTAATAAAAATCTTAAAGCAAAACTTCTGTACTTCGCCGCTACGAGCTTTTAAAATTAAACAGCGGTACGATTTAATCTTAGAGGCACTTAAGAACTACATTTTAGGCTTAACAGATATTTTACTTGATAAACGAGACAGGTTTTCAAGTTTTTAGTATTCATTTTTGTTCTTATGAGTTCTTTGTTCTTCATTTTAGAATTAAATAACTACTAACTAACTAACTACTACTAAGAGGTGGTACCTTGTAACTTTTGACGTCAACAAGAATGAGTACGTCATCAATGTTGAAAATAAAGTATTTCATTTCATTTCAAAATATTTCATTTCTTTTCACTCTGAACAAATTTTACAAATTTTTGAAAGTGATCAATTGTATTAAAAAAGGAATTGTTTTTTTTTTATATTATTTATAACTAGCGGGCCCGCGCAATTTCTTCTACGTCACTTTCAATTTAAAGGTAGCCTATGTTCTTTCTCAGGGTCTAAAGATTTTCTGTGCCAAATTTCATCGGTTGAGAGGTTTAATCGGAAAAGCGTAACAGACAGACAGACAGAGTTACTTTCGCATTTATAATATTCAGTAGGGATTTTACTGTTATAGCCATGTTTTGGATAAAAGAGTAATCCGAATTGGTCAAGGCCGTATTCGCTGGCGGCTACCGGTTCGGCGTCCGGGGACGGAGAGAGTGCCGAGCGCGTAACGCGACGCTCCATCCCTCCAAACCCCGTGCTGGGTTCTGGCCTCAGCCGGGGTTCGGACGCTGAGTGTGAGCGGTTGGAGGTTTTAGTGCGGTTCAACTCCCACATACGGGATCCGGTGATTTCCTCCAACTGAAAAAAAAAACCTATTGATTGGTAAGATCATATTCCTAAGACAATCAATACCAACGATTAATATGTTTAAGGAAAACTAATACAGTTGACTTGGTACTTTCTTTGCTGTCGGTTAAAAATACCACAAATATTATGTAAAGACCTTGACACTGTTTCAGCTCACAGTATTCTTTACATAACAATGGATTATTCAACTTTGCGAGATAATCTCTCAGTTTGAATGCTTTATGTAACTCGCTTTTGTCCTCAAAATATTTTTGACGGAACAATTTTACTTCACCTTCAATAAAAATTCTCAGTTTGTTTGATAGAGAAGATAAGCTGTTTTTTGACATTAGATGAGCCTTCTGTCTTTCTGATGGTAAGTGGTTACTGTCGCTCTCTGCAATGCCAGGTCATTGGGGGCATACTATTTGTCACGCTTCACCTTATAGTAAAAAGTTTGCTGTATTAAATTTAATGCTTAACGACCTACAACTTAACCTCAAAATACAACTTGATTTGTATAAAGACATTCGTTTATCAAGCTGTTTCCATCATCAGATCAGCCACGTATCATACGATAAACATTTGCATGCAAAATTTTATATCAATCGGTTACTCAAATTCAACTCGCAATATTCAACACAAACTTTACATAGGTATAATGGGGGCGGCGCGACGGGAAAGAGTGCCTTGGGCGTAACGCGTCGCGCCGTCCCTCATAACCCCGTGCTTGGTTCTGGCCTCAGACGCTGAGTGTTGGGTTTTAGTGCGGTTTAACTCCCACATACCCGGCCCGATCCGGTGATTTCCTCCAACTAAAAAAAAAAAAAAACATAGGTATAATTACATCCAGCACACATTTCATTCTAACTCTTACGTGGCGCTGACGAACTCGCGGTCAGCTAAAACAAACATCTCACTAGAACTATATTAGAACGAACATGTGTTACGAAATTGACCTACGACTGTAGTGAGAGGTTGTCACGGCCGACCGGAGTTGCGTACGATATGAACATGTGTGCCACTTGTTACATGGTTTAATAAATCTATGCTAGATATCCTTCCTATACGTGAAATAAAATAGAAGTTGAGGGAATAGAGCTTAAGTCTCTGTGAATTATGATTCTAGTTTACGTTTTGATGAAGCAAACAAACCATGATAGTAAAGTTTATTAATATATTGTATAGGTATTCATTTATTCACTTATTTTTTACATACTATTTTTAAAAATACAATTTAAAAATACAATATAAAAAACAGAGGGCCACTGCAGGCGGAGTCTACGACCCAAGCCATCAGTGGTCAGGGCTCAAGAAAGAGGAACCTCCTCACAATACGCGCCGTGTCAAGAACGACCGCCTTCTGAATCAGGCCCTTTACCCAGCCGGGGAGCGAAAGCTTCTCTAGATGACGGTCGAAGCTTTTCGCTATTAGACCGTGCACAGATACAACGATCGGAACAATGATGGTCGATTCAAGTCTATTAATATTATTAGTTTCATTATTTTTTTTCAAACAAATTCGAATAAATTCAACTACAGTTTCGAGTGACTTTTTTGTTTGCGATTACTACACAGACAGAACAGCACAGCAGCAGACACAACGCGACAGAAAACACCAATTATAATCATATCATAATTATAATAATATTATAAAGGCGAAAGTTTGTATGTATGGATGTATGTTTGTTACTCTTTCACGTAAAAACTCTGTCACTGAATGGATTTGAATGAAACTTTACCACAATATAGCTTATACATCAGAATAACACATAGGCTACAATTTTTGATAATACGGGACGAACCTGAAGTCCACACGAACGAAGTCGCGGGCAAAAGCTAGTCATTAATAAATTTAGCTTATTTCTTCTTCAACATTTTATCATCGTATTGTTAACTCTGAAAACATAAAAACAGTCATAACAACAACTAAAAGTTGTCATAACTTAATTTTGGAGGAGTATAATTTTTGTTTTTACAAAAAAGAGTCCTAATAGCACTCCGGAATCGATTGCGACTTTTAATATTCAGATTACTGAACCATCGTTTATTTCCACAGAGATACGACCCCTACGGCCTGCAATTCGAGCAGGCAATCGTCCGTAAACCGCTGAGAGAACACGAGAAGCCTCAGGATCTTCGTAACGTCCCCGGTACACCAGGCGTGGACTATCCCATCTACCACTCAGTACCAGAGACTGGGTTCTCCTGTGAACATGTACCCGTACACCCGGGAATGTACGCCAATGTTGAAACTGGATGTCAGGTAATTTTAATATTGTAGGTATTGTAACAACCCATTACTGACCATAGCTGAGCTCAAGTTTCCTCAGAGGGACTAGGCATAGTCCACCGCGCTTTCCCAATGCGGATTGGGGACTTCACATATCTTCAAAGGATTTTTAGAATCCTAATCCAATATGCAGGTTACCTCACGATGTTTTCCTTTTTTAGTCAGAGGTGTTGTGAAAAATTGCACAAAATCTTTATCACATTAATATTTAGAAGCACAAGTCACGTTATGGGTTGATCTTTAAACTATATTATCC
This sequence comes from Trilocha varians, assembly GCA_030269945.2. Taxonomy (NCBI): domain Eukaryota; kingdom Metazoa; phylum Arthropoda; class Insecta; order Lepidoptera; family Bombycidae; genus Trilocha; species Trilocha varians. Next base: position 11,820,154 of record AP028265.1, read on the forward strand.
TTAAACAAATAAATAAACCTTTATTCCAATACTTTTTTCCAACAATATCAAGTAGGTTTGTCTATCTTGCAATAAAAAAACAAAGTGTTCTATTTTTACTATCATTCAAAATAATTATTAATTTCCAAATGACCCGCGCGATTTCGTTGCTAGATGGTGTTGACGTATCTTTTTTTTTTTTTTTTTGACCGGAGGAAATCGCCGGACTTCCACTCGCCCCGCGAGTGGGGTATATGGGTATCGAACCGCACTAAAACCTCCCGCCAATCACGCTCGACATCCGATGATGTAGGGGTGACAGGACGCGTTCGCGATTGTCGCTCACGTATCGCCCCGTCACCCCCGGACGTCGAACCGGCAGCCGTCGGTGAGAACGACCACCGGCTCACTCGGTAGACGAACCTTACAGTCCGCCGAGATGGGGCCGTGTAGTGAAGGGTCTCCCTCGGCCCAGACCGGCCCAGGACCAGCCCGGGTCGGGGAGCACGGCTTGCCATCCCCCGGTTAGATGGCACGGAGGGTGCGCGCTGATGTCTAGCGCAGCACCCCTCGGGTCCGATGTTGGTGGACCCGGTACTCTTAGGGGGCCAGATCCCGGGACAACTCCCGAGGTCGGCCCCCCGCTCGACGTCGGCGGCGACGGGGTTGGTCGGGGAGGGAAGAGCTCTCCCTCTCCCGCCCCGCCGCCTCCTTCTGCGAGATGGTGGACTCGCAGAAGTCGAGCATAGCTTTCCAGGACTCGTCGTCGTCGAGCATCGATGCCACGACGCCCGGCAACGACAAGTCCTGCCCTACTTGTGCGACCAGGACACGGCGCTGCTCCTCCCATGCGGGGCAGACAGCGAGCGTATGCTCTGCCGTGTCCAGGTCGCTTGTGCAATGATGGCACCTCGTCGTCGGCTCGACCTGTATCCGGTGCAGGTACTTCCCGAAGCAACCATGCCCGGTCAGCACCTGCACCAGACAAAAGGTGAGACGTCCCTCGCCACGACTCACCCAGTCCTCCAGGACAGGGCGAATCGCCTCGACGGTCCTTAGACCCCAGCTGGGGTTGGCCAAGCGTCTCGACCACGCCTCCAGCACGGACCGCCGAGATTGGGCCTTCCGGTCCCGTACCGCGGCTCTGATGGGACGCACAACGCCCAGAGCGCGGAGGTCGCAACGCCAACGGTAATCGTCGGTGAGCGCCTCCGCCTCCAGGTCCCAAGGTGGCGTCCCAGCCAGCACGCACCGCGCCGCCTCAAAGGAGACGGTGCGGTATCCGCGGATGACCCTGATAGCTACGACGCGCTGCGGCCGGTACAGGAGCCGGACAACAGTTGCTGTCCGGTTTCCCGGTCCGGCCCAAACGGGCGCGCCGTACAGGGCCATCGAACGCACCACCCCCGCGTAGAGGCGGCGCACGACACGGTTTGGTCCCCCGAGATTCGGAAGCAGCCGGCTCAGAGCGCCGGCCGTCCTCATCAGTCGGGGGACGAGCTCCGTAAAGTGGGCCCTGAAGGTCCAACGGCTGGATGGTGTTGACGTAGCTAGATTTTGAGATTAATAACAATTTAATTATTATTCATATACTTTTTTTTTAATTTTTTTATTGCAAGGTAGATAAACGAGCATACGGCCCACCTGATGGTAAGCGGTCACCGTCGCTCATGAACCTCTGCAATGCCAGGGCAAAGAGGGGCCGTTATCTACCGCATAAAAACGTTATTAAAAATCCTGTTACTTTTAACACCTCCAAGATTTTGTGTACAAAGTTTCTTTTTGTTTTTTTCCCGTGAAAGCGTAACAAACTTACATTCACATTTATATATTACTAGCTGACCCACGCAACTTCGTCTGCGTTACAAAGGGGTTCAAACAGTACCCGCAATGCCGTCGAGTTATTATTTTCGCGGCCACACATATTCGTTGCGTTTTATACTCGTAATAGCTTCTAAACGAAAAGTCCGATTGGAATAAAACAAAAAGTAATTTACTTCTACATTAATACTCTTGATAACAAAATACTTAATTTGGATAAGGGTTAATATAACGATACTCATTTAACGTTAAATTCAATCTTGGGACGAAAAAATATTTTTTATAAACATAAAAGGGGTTATTGTGACTAAACTATGATAGTTAGATATATGCTGTCGCGGACTTTTTTGTTTGTCTTCAAAAGACCTAAAAACCCGTAGTACATCATTTTGTTCTATTGTTAATAGTTTTTGCAGCGTACGCATAATTAGGTGTTCTATTTTTCACCTTTTGTTACATATTCGATATTTTCATGCGGATCCCTAATTTTTTTTAAAATAAAATATAGCCTATAGCCTATAATCTTCCTCGATAAATGGACTTTCCAACAGTGAAAGAATTTTTGAAATCGGACCAGTAGATCCTGAGATTAGCGCGTTCAAACAAACAAACAAACAAACAAACTCTTCAGCTTTATAATATTAGTATAGATTAGAGATAGGAATTTTCATCCAGTTCTCCTGCAAATTTTATCATCAGTCTAAAATTCTCTTGTATCTCTTTAATTAAACAACCGCAACATTTTAAAATTATGTTATGTTAATTAAAAATGAGCACCGTAATGAATTCACTACATAAATTTATTGTCTGAAAAATGTGTTCTGAATACAAATGTGTTGTTGCGACATGAATTATGTATGATTTGTGTATTATGTTAGTTAACGACCTGTATTATAAACATTTTGTTGTGTTTATTATGTGTAACAACTTCATTATAATAGAACATTATTTTACTTGAAGTTTTTTGAGAAAAAATGTTAAGTATTTTTACTTTTTGGTTGGCAATTTTAATGAGAAATCTTGTCAAGGAGATACAACTTGAAATGGTTATAAAAATATGTGTAGGATAATATACAACAACAAAAAAACTTGAGAGGTGTCAAGGGACACCCGGATGGAACGAAGTTCCTTTCGATTAATTAGTGAGGGAATTGTAATAAAATTTAGTTAGACAGACATTTTAAAACTAACTAATTATTATAACTTAAAAAAAAATATCACAGCGCCATCTAGGGATAATCATCTAAAATAAAAAAAGTGTCGTGACAACTTTTTCATAAGAATTTCCGTCTAGCCCCCTTTCTATAACGCGCCATAAAGAACTTCGTTCCAAAAATGTTTTCATTAACTTTTAATTTTACAAAGTACTTGTTTTTATACCTTTTGTTTTCGTAGATTTTTTAATTGTTTTTGCCACTTCCGTAGGTTGTAAATCTTAACCCAGAAATCGAAACTACAGACCGTCAACAAACCTTAAATTTAAAATACATAAGGGCTCTAAGAAATTACAAAAATGGAAGTATTAGCTGGTTCTGACGTGAATTCCATTATAATTGATCAGTCAAAGTAAATTTCTAACTTTATTTGGCTGTAAAGCTTGACATTCACTGGGCGTTGCACAACAGTCGCCTAACACGGCAAAACGGGTTTCAATAGGACTCTTAAGTTTATAGGTATTGATACTGATTATCGCTTTGAAAGGAATAGTTTGATGTAGTTTGCTAACATTTTAATGAATTTAGGTTTTTGGAGAAATGTTAATGAATGTTTCTCAGACGCAAATTTGTCTGTCACCAAAGTATTCTACCAGCGTTTTCTAATCTTTGAAAAATGTGTTGGAACGAAGTTATTTATCGCGCGTTGTAAAAGGGGGCTAGACGGAAAAAGTTCTTACGAAAAGTTGTCACGACACTTTTTTGTTTTAGATGATTATCGCTAGATGGCGCTGTGATCAAAATCTTTTAAAACACGTTCCTAATCGTTAGGAAAAAAATTATAAGATATCTTTTAATCGAAAGGAACTTCGTTCTATTCAGTTGTCCCATGACACCTCTCAAGTTTTCTATTTCTTATAATATTGAGAATTACAACAGAAAACAATAATAATTATAATGTATTCTTAAATAACAATGCACACGCTCTGGACTTAATGACAAAGGATTAGTTATTAGTAGGTAGTCAAGTTAATAATTAAAGTTAGTAGTATAGTAGTATATTTTTTTTAGTTACAGTAATTCGCCGGATTCCCATACGACCACCGCGGGGTGGGAGTTGAACCGCACTAAAACCTCCAATCGCTCACACTCAGCGTCCGAAACCCCGGTTGACGCCAGAGCCTAGTACAGAGTTATGGGTAGCGGCTCGACGCGTTACGCACTACGGCACTTTTTCCCGTCGCGCGTTCATTGTCATAAAATACATATGAAATAATCTGTTGCTTCTGATACAGGTTGTGAATGTCAGACAACTGTTGTGCAACTTTCTTAGCTGGTCAACATCCGACATTCACATAATGAAGAGATAAAAATAAAGATATCAAGAATTATTACGGAGATTATTGTAATAGTTGTAGATTTATTTCTATTATGTTTAAAACTACATTATCGTCATGAACGGTGAAAGCGTGAATTACAATGCAGATTTTATTTATTTATTTAAGGAAACAACAGTACATTTTAAAACTTATAAGGACATGATTACATAGATTATACATTGACCACAAACGTTTCCACCGTTAAATAATATACAAATTGGAGATAGTGGAGTTGGTATTTGAACAGAATAATACAAATAATAAGATAGAAACAACGATATAAAGCCAACAAAAACAAATGAATTCCATGTTTTCTTTCACCATTTTTATCTAAATGTATCATTATTACTATTTTAGCTTTTATTCAATTTGTAATGGATGCACCTATGTAAGATCAGGTAAAAAATTGAAAAACTTCCGATTGAGATGAAATTTTGCACTGTTATGTATACCATGGAGCTGATTCGATGATGATCGATGATGGGAATTCCAGTAATTTATTTAAAAGTTTTTTTTTCATAGGCTTATCACGTATGCCATGATGGTCGCGAAGGTCACCAGGGCGCTTCATTCCTCTGCACTAATGGAACCCTCTTCGACCAAGCCAAGTTCGCCTGTGACTGGTGGTACAACGTAGACTGTTCCCAGGCCATTAACCATTACCAGTAAGTTTAGTCTAATTATTAATACGAACGTGCCTACCGTACAGCTTATTTTGTTACTAGTTTACCTAACTTTGTGTACAGTTTTTATTTTCGAAATAAATATCTGCCTTTAGTTCAAGTTCAATCATTTCCACATAATAATGTAGTAAAAAGTATAACTGTTGACTGTTGTAGGAAATTGAACCTTCTTTCGAAATCATTACGTTACTGTTTTGCGGTCATAAAGTCAAAAAAATATCTAAAAGCGATTCTTAAAGCCTTTCTTTTTAGTTTAACGCTATTTTATTGTTGTCTAATATAGGTACGTAAAATGTCATATATTTTCAGACTAAACGCTGACCCGCTTAAGAACCCTTACGTTCCCAAACCGAAGCCTGAGGAAGAACAGCATCAGCATCAACACCAACAACAGCACCAGTCAGAAGACTACGACATTCCTCACAATCAGTACTACAGACAATACTAAACTAATAACAACGACGTCATCATTCATCTTCCAAATCATATAGGAAATATTTTCTTAAAGTATAGGGTAAAACTAAATTCGTAAGCAGGTTCGCTTGTCACCATTTCTGTGTATGTTATTCTCTGGTCTATTTATTACCTTAAGAATATTCTATAAATTTACATAATATATGTAGCAATTAAACCGCTTTTTTACATTAGCTCACTAACTTCTAATGTGGCGCAAATGACAACTGGTAGGCCAACTGTCAAACGGTTCACATAGTTTCAATGACGCCCAATGCATACAAAACCCCCGTTTACATGTTGGTCAGCCATCACCGTCGTTTGTTTTTGATGTGTGTTGGACGTTGGTGAGTCAGTATGGAAACGCGGCATTAAACAAGTATTCCAAGAGTTGCTCAATTAGTGTTATAAGATTTACAAATAATACTTATATTGTAATTTCTATATTTCAACAATAATATTACAAAGCAGAAAAATAATGATGATGTCACAATTTAATTTATTCATACAATAAAATTTGTGTAGAAATACAATATATTTTTATTTTCTTCACTTGCTCCTTTTAAATTACGTTTGCAAATGTTAGAAATTAGCCTAGAAACACAGTTTGTATAGATTTTTTCATTATGTGTAATTAAGTTTAATTTCAACATTACTTTATGCAAAATTACATAATGCAAAGTCCTATATAGTACCTGAAGTCCCGTCAATACCCTGGATATTTTAGAGGCTCATAAGCAACCGTAACTAGCTACCCAGATGGGCCGTATTTTTCTTTACCTACTGAAGTAAAAACAAGAAGTCCCTGTAAGTAATACCATTTTAAATTTCTTTAAACACTCGCGGTTATCTACATCACTTACACTATTACTAAACGGGTTCTTACCACGATTATTTTTAATTGAGCGGTCCCGATATTTCAGCACTGTTTCAAGCGCCATGATCACGGGAAGACTGAGGAACTGCGGGTAGGTCATTTAAGAGCAGACAAATCTGTCTACCCTCTTTCTCGTTTGTTTGCCGGTACCACTGGAACTCGAACTCACATTTCGACATACCACACTGACAGTATCGGCTGCCTTCTCAAAACTAGATTTTTTGGCTTTATTTTCGTCTAACATTGTTAGATCGTGGCGTTTGAAACAGTGCTGAAATATCGGGACCGCTCAATTAAAAATAATCGTGGTAAGAACCCGTTTAGTAATAGTGTAAATACCATTTTAGGTCTAAAACTCGAAAATTTACCATTATTCATTATGCTTACTATACACCTGTACAAATTTGCATTCAAAACATATCATTATAATAAAATTACAAAATTGCGTTTTACCATTAACCACATTTAAACCAAAACGAACCATGGCCTAAATTTCCTGTTAGCTGACACGCGGAAATTAATACCAGTAGGAAAATGTTTGGCACAAATGCAAAACTCTATGGTCAATACTCTATGGTTATTCTCTAAATTAGTCTAAGCGATCGACATGTAATAAATCGCTAAAGAATTGCAATTCGTGCAAGACAAGTGGTACTCCGTAGCAGCACTAATGTCTTGATATTTTTTCATAGGAGTAGGTAATTAAATTTTAAATTAGATTTCGTACGTCAATTAAGAAATACATGGAAATCATGTTGCTTTTCGCTATTTAAACTCAGCATCTCGGACGCCTCATTTTAATGTGTCCAATTGTTTTGTCAAGATTTCTATAAGGCATGGTGTAAAAAAAGAAACAAAAAAATAATCGATTCCAAAAGTAAAAGAGGTTCTAAGTCGTATTTCAACAGGATATTCAACCTATTTTCGCTGACTCGTTGTAAGAACCCGTTTAGTAATTGTGTAAGTGGCTTGATAATATTAATCTTTACATAGCAATTCTAACACAATTAACAACAATTGGAGTTACAGCATAACACTGCCGTGTTTTTGTCCCGTTTCGTCCGTCATGTTGCCTATTCGCGTCGATAATTGACACCGAAACAATACCGGCTGATAACTGGCGGGAAATAAAATAAAAGTACAGGACAGCCTACAATTTGGTCGCTCGGTGACTGCGGTAAGGATGAAATTGTTTTACGCAGAAATAGTTTACAAAATAATTAATTGTTTAGAATGTTTTTCGGTCGAGTTAGGTCATTGCGTATTTTCTTAAATATTACGTTCACGTAGTAGCTACATATTGAAATTTAAGAATAGTCACATAATTGTAACATAATTAAGTGTCATAGCAGCTAGAGATAATCTCTTATATATAAAAATAAATTGCTGTTGGTTAGTCTCGCTAAAACTCGAGAACGACTGAACCGATTTGGCTTATTTTAATCTTGAAATATTCGTAGAAGTCCAGGGAAGGTTTAAACGGTGAGAAAATTACCTTATGTGACGCAGACGAAGTTGTGTGGGCCAGCTAGTCACTATTATAAATCAGGAGATTTAAAAACTCCCAAACAATCAAATAATGTAGTCCACTTGTACTGTATGGTACTTAAAACAGTTTTGAAAGAGATCGTCCCGTTCAAGCAAGTTAGTGGCATTGCAAATCGTACAAGCCTGCATGAATATCGTTTACACAAGATTTTTACGACACACATCATTTATGAAGTGACTTCCTATAGACAAAAACTTGAGAGGTGTCAAGGGACACCCGGATGGAACAAAGTTCCTTTCGATTAATTAGTGAGGGAATTGTTAATAAAATATTTTGTTCACAGCGCCATCTAGCATTAATCATATAAAACAAAAAAGTGTCGTGACAACTTTTTCATAAGAATTTCCGTCTAGCCTCCTCTCGATAACGCGCGATAAGGAACTTCGTTTCAATATTATGATGAAAATCGGGCAGAATATAGATCGGGCGGAATATTTTTATTATTTTATTTGTAGCTAATTAGCACAGTGCCTGCGTGCACGTCACTTGGTGCCGACGGAAGACCAGCGTCGTGGTACCGTTTTTCGGTGCTGTCGACATTGCTGAGTCGGTAACCGTTTTCAAACTATTTTGTTACTTAGATTTAGTTTAGTGTAAGTATTCTGCTATAGTTTGAAATAAATATTTATTCTATTCTATTATATTCTATTCTATTCTATTCTATTCTATTCTATTCTATTCTATTCTATTCTATTCTATTCTATTCTATTCTATTCTATTCTATTCTATTCTATTCTATTCTATTCTATTCTATTCTATTCTATTCTATTCTATTCTATTCTATTCTATTCTATTCTATTCTATTCTATTCTATTCTATTCTATTCTATTCTATTCTATTCTATTCTATTCTATTCTATTCTATTCTATTCTATTCTATTCTATTCTATTCTATTCTATTCTATTCTATTCTATTCTATTCTATTCTATTCTATTCTATTCTATTCTATTCTATTCTATTCTATTCTATTCTATTCTATTCTATTCTATTCTATTCTATTCTATTCTATTCTATTCTATTCTATTCTATTCTATTCTATTCTATTCTATTCTATTCTATTCTATTCTATTCTATTCTATTCTATTCTATTCTATTCTATTCTATTCTATTCTATTCTATTCTATTCTATTCTATTCTATTCTATTCTATTCTATTCTATTCTATTCTATTCTATTCTATTCTATTCTATTCTATTCTATTCTATTCTATTCTATTCTATTCTATTCTATTCTATTCTATTCTATTCTATTCTATTCTATTCTATTCTATTCTATTCTATTCTATTCTATTCTATTCTATTCTATTCTATTCTATTCTATTCTATTCTATTCTATTCTATTCTATTCTATTCTATTCTATTCTATTCTATTCTATTCTATTCTATTCTATTCTATTCTATTCTATTCTATTCTATTCTATTCTATTCTATTCTATTCTATTCTATTCTATTCTATTCTATTCTATTCTATTCTATTCTATTCTATTCTATTCTATTCTATTCTATTCTATTCTATTCTATTCTATTCTATTCTATTCTATTCTATTCTATTCTATTAAGTAGGCTGTAGGCATAGGTAAAGGCCTCGTGATGCCTAGACGTTACGTAAGTTCTTAAACGACGATAACTGTAACTGTTCGTTTACCTATTTCTGTACTTAAAAAAACCGACCATTAAACTATTTTAACTTCTTCCATTTCTTTCAAACCACTAACGATCAGGTAGCCCGCTCGTCAACCTACATAACAATAGAACGCGTAAAACAAACGCAGTCCTTATGACACAATGGAGCGAACTTTTCATTAAAATTTGCTTGTTCCAGCGAACAATTACAGCCCCGTAAACAGGTGCGGTCGAAATAATATACATAAAACGTTATTTATGAATACTGTAAACTGTTTGTCCTCAATGTTTGTCTGTAATAAAGTCACGTGGTACATGATTGGCTGAATGAAACTGTAGATGTAAAGGGTCTTAAAATGTTTTAAACGAAGATTTTTTGTTTAAAACGCCATAATGAGAGTTTTAAATTATTAAATAACTAGATGACCCGCGCAACTTCGTCTGCGTTACAAAGGGGTTCAAAAATTGTAGCCTATAATATAGGCACGCACCGCCCGGCGCAAACAACTACGACACTGCATTTTAAATTTGTAATATCTTCTGTAATATTCACTTAAATTACATGCTGTAAAAAGCATATTGATCTATAATAAATGCACAATTTATTTAAGGTACTTAATTGGATAAGGATTAATGCTGTATTGTTTAAAATCACGTCGTAAATAACCATTTTTTAGTAAAGAATAAAAATGGTTATGCTAGGTTATCCCTAAGAGATAGACATATACCATCGCGGACTTTTTTGTTGAACTTTTTAAGGTGAACAATACTGTAGTACATTATTTTGGTCTATCTCGTAGGGTTCAGCCAGCGTTTGCAATATAAGCGCAAAAAACGTGCTTATTTACGACATCACATTAGAAACCTTTAAATTTATCAGTGTTTCTCTACTATATTATGCATTTATTATACATACAAACCTTCCTTAAGAATCACTCTATCTATTAAAAAAAACCGCATCAAAATCCGTTGCGTAGTTTTAAAGATCTAAGCATACATACAGACATACAGCGAAAGCGACTTTGTTTTATACTATTGTTACGGGCTAGGGGTCGGGATAAAGACAAACAATGCACTCTCAATCTTAACTCGTTTATTTGTAATTACACACACAGTGTACTTAGCACTAATGTTCGTTGTTGATCTTACTGTACCCGATGACAGACTGCCTTCTTGATGGACCGCTCCGACATTTTATACTCCGAGCCTGGGAATTTAGAATATTCGAGTCGCTACGAAAAAAGTTGTTTTTCTCCAAATAAATAGCGAAATGATTTTATTACGTGAGAACTAATTTTGTCTTGTCTATGTCTCATTGTTTACCGGCTTTTTATTGCTTTACGACTATGCACAACACTATTAGAAAACAGGCGTGAGAACTAAATTGGTTTACTGCTTTATTGTCTTCAACACTATTAGAAAACAGGCGTGAGAACTAAATTGGTTTACTGCTTTATTGTCTTCAACACTATTAGAAAACAGGCGTGAGAACTAAATTGGTTTACTGCTTTATTGTCTTCATCATTCGCAACACTACCCTCTCTCTAAGACATGCTCGTCCCGAGCATCATTAGACCCGTAGTAACGCGCCAGCCGATCCACGTGAACGATCTTAGGTGTGCCCCGTTGTCCTTTCTGTATCCGGTATGTCAGGTCGTTGATCCTGGTCACCACACGATATGGACCATCCCATTTGGCTTGTAGCTTCGGAGACTTCCCTTTGCTGCGTACTGGATTGTGAAGCCATACCAGAGAGTTCTCGTGAAACCCGGGGTTGTTGAGTTTACGGTCGTATCGAGTTTTCATCTTCTGTGATGCGTTCTGCCCGGATTCTCTGATGTGCTCGTAGATCTCGTTCATCTTGACTCGAAGATCGCCGGCGTATTCCGTGATTGTTTGTGGTGAATCAGGTGGTATGCCAGTTATCAGGTCAGCTGGTAGTCGCAGTTCTCGGCCAAAGTTTGCGAATGCTGGAGTCACATTAGTGCTCTCATGGACAGCACTACGATACGACAATAAAAATGGCTGGATGTGTTTATCCCAATCTCGCTGCTTGCTTCCCACTACTTTAGCCAAGTATCTCTCCAGGGTTTGGTTAAATCGCTCTACCATGCCGTCCGACTGCGGATGATACGACGTAGTTCGTGTTTTGTGAGCACCCATAACTCGACACGTCTCTTGGAACAACTGGGACTCAAAATTTCTCCCTTGGTCGCTGTGTATCTCCAAAGGCACTCCAAATCGGCAGAAGACTTCATGGACTAGTTTATCGGCAACTGTAGAAGCTTCTTGGTTAGGAATCGCAAAAACTTCGGGCCACTTTGTGAAGTAATCCATGACAACCATGAAGTATTTGTTGCCACTTTCACTAACGGGAAATGGCCCTGCGATATCCAAGGCTATGCGCTCCCACGGTGCTCCGACGTTATATACTTTCAGTGCACCTCTGCTACGAGTATGAGGGCCTTTCACTGCAGCACAGTTGGTACACTTTCTGACCCAATTTTCAACGTCGTCTCTGCAGTTGATCCAGTAGAATCTCTCTCGTATCTTTAGCAGTGTTCTTTTCACTCCTAGATGTCCTCCTGAGAATCCTTCATGGTACAGGTGTAGAACATCAGGTATCTTGGTTTTGGGGACTATCATTTGCAGATGAGAGCTGTTGCCTCGGGCGTTCTCCCATTTACGGCACAGAACCCCCTCGTGGATCAGGAGACTCTCCCATTGAGCCCAGTAACTCTTCGTTGTAACACTCATGGTCGAAACTTCACTCCAACTGGGCTTGGCGGCACCAGACTCGATCCATTCAAAAATCGGTTTTATGTCGACGTCTTCGTGCTGCGCCTTCTGAAGTGTATCTTTCCATTCGTCGCTAAGATCCGTCCTGAGCATTCTGATTGGTACTGCCTCTTTATTCTCTTGCCGCAGACAGTGCTTGCAGTCATCAGGGCATGGTCTCCTCGATAATGCATCCGCGTTGCCGTGCAGTCGTCCACTACGATGTTCCGTCGAAAAGTCAAACTCCTGTAGTTGTTCGATCCATCTTGCCACTTGTCCTTCAGGATTCTTAAATTGAAGTAGCCACTTCAGTGCAGCGTGGTCAGTCCTTAGATGAAATCTTCTTCCAAGTAGGTATTTACTGAAGTGTTGTAGTGTCTTTACTACTGCGAGCAGTTCTTTCCTTGTCACACAGTAGTTTCGTTCCGGCTTGGATAGCGACTTGCTGAAGTAAGCTATCACAACTTCTTGTTCTCCTTTCCGTTGTGACAATACACCCCCGATACCAATGTTGCTTGCGTCGGTATCCACGATGAACTCATTCTCTGTGTCTGGGAAGCCGAGGATCGGTGTTTCACATAGTCGTCTTTTTAATTCCTTGAATGCACCATCGCAGTTTTCGTCCCAGCAGAAAAGTCGTTTCTCCTCCGTGAGCTTATGCAATGGTTTAGCAATGTCGGCGAAACTCCTCACGAATCGTCGATAGTAAGAGCATAGTCCCAAAAATGCTCTAACTTCAGTCTTGTCTTTCGGTGTTGGCCACTCCTTAACAGCGACGATTTTATCAGGATCGGTCTGCACACCCGCTTCCGAGACTACGTGTCCCAGAAAACTCACTTGTCGCTTGAAGAACGAACACTTCTTTGAGCTTAGCTTGAGATTAGCAGCTCGAATCTTTGACAACACGCGATCCAGGTTTTTAAGGTGGTCTTCGAAGGTCTTTCCCACGATTATAATGTCATCCAGATACACGAGGCAGGCATCTCCAATCAGTCCAGCTAGTACGAGCTCCATAAGTCTTTCAAATGTGGCCGGAGCGTTACATAAACCGAAGGGCATCACTTTGAATTGCCAGAGGCCCTTTCCAGTTGAAAATGCAGTCTTCTCTTTATCCTTAGGGTCGATTTCGACTTGCCAGTACCCACTTTTTAGGTCCAGGGTTGTAAACCATCTTATCCCTGTTAGTGTATCCAAGGTATCGTCGATTCTCGGTAGTGGGTAACTGTCTTTCTTTGTTACGTCGTTGAGTTTTCGATAATCCACGCAAAATCTCATGGTTCCATCCTTTTTCTTCACAAGCACCACTGGAGAACACCATGGGCTAGATGAAGGTTCAATCACACCGCTTTTCACCATTTCTTCCAGCATGGCGTCAACTTCCTTTTCTCGGGCCACTGGTATTCTTCTAGGCCGCTGACGTATCGGTGCCATGTCTCCAGTATTTATGGTGTGCTTCACTAATCCAGTTTTCCCAATGTTGTCGTCACTTGAAGCGAAGATATCCGTGTAGCGTAACAGCAGTTTTTTCGCCATCAAGAGTTCTTTGCCAGACAGATCTTTGCGACAGTCCTTCAAGATTGCTGACACATCCCGATCACTCTGAAGTTGGTCGCCGCTACGTGCTTCTTGACAGTTGCGCATCCAGTTGACTTCCTCACAAGTGCCCATCAACGTGCCTCCCTTAATGAGGTGTTCTTCATCACTTGCGTTCAGTACACGCACTGCTGTAGCTCCAGTAGTTTTCACTAAAGTCCGCGCCATCTTCCATGGTTGGTTGCTATCCACTTGCTCAATCAACACACATCGTCGCGGACTTCCAGGGTTTTCTGGTAGCTTCACAGCCACAATGGTTTCTGATCTCGGTGGCAGAACGGTTCGCTTCAGGCAATAGACACTCCCAGGTTTCGCGCCTTCCATGAAGATCTCCTCTTTTCCGCATCTCAAGATCCCTTGGTTCACGTCGATCTCACAGTGATGTTCGCGCAGGAAGTCCAAGCCCAAAATGCAGTCGTCGACTATGTCGGCCAAAATAACTTTGTGCTGGAAAGTTCTCTCACCCAGCTTCAGCATCACTGGTTTTTCCCCTCGGACGGTTATGTGCTGGCCGGTTGCAGTGATGAGTCGAATAGTATTGCAGTTCCAGCAATTTTGTTGAATTTTCTTGCCCAGTTGCGAACTAATCACTGTTCTTGATGCTCCAGTGTCCAATGTGAGTTTACAAGGCACTCCGTTGATTTCTCCATTGATGATCAAGCTGTTCCCGTCGTGAGCTTGTGAAATTGAAATCCGTGGGGCTCCATTAGAACCAGCCAGCACCCGCCCCTTGGTTCTGGCTTTTATTCGTTTCCCTGCAGCTGGGTTGCACCATCGTGATCTTCCAAAGAACGCTCGTTTCTTCTGTTCAATGGTCTTGGGCAATTCCGTGCCATGTGTCCTTTTTGATGGCAATCGTAGCATCTCCCACCAAACGGAGTAGACGTTTCTCTCAATTCTCTGATGCGTTGAGAGTCTCTGCGGCTCGGTGGACACCGCACTGTTTCTACCTCTAAGGCGTGAGCTAGTGCTTCTTTCAGCGTCTTGTGATGCGCTAGTTTGACCGCGGATCTTACTTCGTGGTCGTAAATCCCTCTGGCGAATGCGTTTACCAGCTCTTCTTCGTTGTACATTGGCGAAGACTGGTATGCCTTGGAGAAGATCTTTTCTATTTCGAGAGCCCACTCTTGAAGGTTTTCATTTCTTTGTTGGACTCGGTCATTCAGCTGTGCTCTGTAGACATGTTCCAGGTGGGCGTCTCCGTAACGATTTTCCAGCCTTTCAAGTAATTTCTCGTATGTCGCGTCCTTCCCAAGTGTTTCCAGTACAGCGGCGGCCTGGCCACGTAGACTGACGGTGAGGGCAGTCATAGCTTGTTCGGCGCTCCATCCATTCGCTTTGATGATGGCGTCAAACTGGATTTTGTACGCCGTCCACGAAGAACTTCCATCAAACGGTGCTACCTTGAAGCTGTTGGATCCATTCGCTGTCACCGCCGTCACTCCTCCAGACTTGAGGACGTGCATCGTCCTTCTGACATCAGCAATGTTTGCTTCTGTTTCCACGATGCGGCTCTCGTAGTTTTTTATCATAGTCGTATGATCTTCTATGATGCTTTCATGGCGTTCGAGTCTGTCATTCACTTTCTTTAATTTTGTTTCCAAAGTTGCTTGTAAGTTTACTAGTAGCTCTTCTTGTCTTCTAGCCGCTTCGTCTTGTTTTCGAGCCGCTTCTTCTTGTTTGTCCATTTTCTCGTAAAGTTTTTGGAACATTGACATCATGTCGAATGTAGCAGGCGAAGCAGGTGCAGGTGCAGCAGGTACTCCAGAGACGTTTTCCGAGTCGTTGGGCGATGACTCACTTACTTCGTCCAGCGAACGATTCCCGAATCGCCTCCGGTCCAGCTCTTCCTGGCGTCGCGTTTCTTCCAGACGTCGTTGACTCCGGGTGCGAGCCAAGTCCTCGTCGTGCGGAGTTAATGGCATTTTTGCGTCTTTATCCCACTTCTGACACCAAATGTTACGGGCTAGGGGTCGGGATAAAGACAAACAATGCACTCTCAATCTTAACTCGTTTATTTGTAATTACACACACAGTGTACTTAGCACTAATGTTCGTTGTTGATCTTACTGTACCCGATGACAGACTGCCTTCTTGATGGACCGCTCCGACATTTTATACTCCGAGCCTGGGAATTTAGAATATTCGAGTCGCTACGAAAAAAGTTGTTTTTCTCCAAATAAATAGCGAAATGATTTTATTACGTGAGAACTAATTTTGTCTTGTCTATGTCTCATTGTTTACCGGCTTTTTATTGCTTTACGACTATGCACAACACTATTAGAAAACAGGCGTGAGAACTAAATTGGTTTACTGCTTTATTGTCTTCAACACTATTAGAAAACAGGCGTGAGAACTAAATTGGTTTACTGCTTTATTGTCTTCAACACTATTAGAAAACAGGCGTGAGAACTAAATTGGTTTACTGCTTTATTGTCTTCATCATTCGCAACACTATGTATTGATACATTAGAAAAGAGTGTCCGTAGGTAATATTGACTCTTCTAGCTCACCATATGTCATATTTAGATTACACTCCATGCATTGCATTAATATCAGTTAATTAATTAATATTGGAACGAAGTTCCTTGTCGCTCGTTGTGAACGGGGGCTAGACGGAAACAATTCTTACGAAAAAGTTATCACAACACTTTTTTGTTTTAGATTATTATCGCTAGATAGCGCTGTGATCAATTTTTTTTAAAAACAATTCCTTATTTTGTTTTATATGATTAATGCTAGATGGCGCTGTGATCAAAATATTTTAAAACACGTTCCTTAAGGCGCGTTACGAAAGGAAATATTTTTTATGAGGTACATTTTAATCGAAAGGAACTTCGTTCCATCCGGGTGTCCCTTGACTTTTTTTTGTTAATAACATTCTTAGTTTCATTGT
Source organism: Trilocha varians (assembly GCA_030269945.2). Taxonomy (NCBI): domain Eukaryota; kingdom Metazoa; phylum Arthropoda; class Insecta; order Lepidoptera; family Bombycidae; genus Trilocha; species Trilocha varians. The sequence goes on from AP028265.1 coordinate 11,836,937, forward strand.
AGGGCAGACTAATGAGCTTACGATCTACCAGATGGTAAGCAGTTATCGTCGCTCATGAACCTCTACAACGCCAGGGGATCACCTTCTAGTAGCCCAGTTTACCCCACTGTAACTCCACCCTCTTAGTCCCATTATTGTAACTCGTGTGAGTGTGGTATGACAGCAGTGATCACCGTAACCGACTCTGAGCAATGAAGCACAGGAACCCGAGAAGAAACTTAAATTATCTTGGGCCCGCATTAAAACATGAGTTACATTGAGGGATGCCTGAAATTTTCTTTCTTCTGTAGTGTAGCACAACCGTTTATAAACGGCAAAAACAGACGAACAAAGTCCAGGAAACGTACTCAAAGTGCTTAAATGAACAAATATAATTCAAGAGCAAAATGTAATATTTAGGAAGTTGTTTGATCCACAAAGGGAGGCGAGCACGCAGCTATGGTATGGTCCGAAATAGGGTTGTCGAATGTCTTGATATTAGAAACAAAATTAAATACGTCTTAAGTTCTTTCCACCCGCTCTACAGGTGAGTCGAAACGCACTAAAACCTATCGATCACACTCGGTGACGAAACCCTGACTGTTGATTTTGGATAAGCTAAAAATTAAAAATATCAAGTAAGTCAAAATATTCTCTTTAGTGATGATAATTAAATGGAGCGTTCCTGGAGTCAGTTACAACCAATGGCAGTTCATTGGCAATGTTCTTTACTAAGATTACTATTTACTGAAATAAAACAAAAAAAACATTTCACAACTTGAAAACTGTACTCGTGCCAACCCTACTCTACACGTGTGTACTACTGTGTACGTTAAACAAAGTTCGCGAAGTTGGTAGACAACCCTTCCCAGCGTTCGTGTTTACGGAGCCATCGCGACAGATTTGTCAAAGAAAACGCGAGGATCGTGCAAATAAAATAAAAGATTTCTACAGCTAATACAGAAGGTAAACTTCATTTCAATATGGAGCACGTTGTGACGAGGTAAGATCCACGTGTGTCATTGAAAACCTTGGATTCCATTGGCCACATTGATTTCCGAAGATTTAAGTAGAAGGTACTTAATTAATAATAACTTTATTGACCAAAAACGTGATAAATAATAAGGGATTACAATTATCTCCAAACTAGGTAATCCTGTATCTTGGAGATTCAATTTAAATACATTAAAGTCACGCTTACATTTCAAATTAAAATAGTAATTAATAAGTTGATTTGCTAATTATTTTACAGTACAAAATAAAAACAAATTAAAATTACCTAAGTTAAAATGTAATAAAACAAATTAAATTCAATATTTCTTAATTTTCTGTTTTTTCGGACGTCCAATCCATTATATATTTTTTGATCACGAGCCTCGAATGGCGAACAATGTCTAATATCGCATTCCCGGGCCATACGATTAAACATAAACGGTGCCAAAAATGAAGAGAATCGGTTTGCGAATTCACAAGAAAGATCACTGTTTTCTATCTGGCAGCAATAAAAGAGCTTATCTCGATAAAATTCTCGGTAGACTCCTGTTAATGCGATGATATAAATGATAAGAGTGGACTGTACTTATAAGAAAGAAAGAAAGAAGAAAGAAAGAAAGCTTTAATCAACACACAAGATGATTTAATGAACGTTAGAATAATTTATAATGATACTAGCTGCCCCGCGCAACTTCGTCTGCTTCGGATAGGGATTGTTCCCAGGAATTTTATAAAAGTACTCATCAAAACGCTTCTTTAGAGTCTGAACACGATGAGTTTATCTTGCTTATTGACGGAGTTCATGTGGCTACCTTCCAGCCCCATCATCAGACCTTGATCTAAGATATCCTATCACTCAAGTTGGATCGAACTGCACATGGTGTGCAAATTTTATTATAATCGGTTAAGTGGTTTAGGAGTCCATTGAGGACAAACATTGTGACACGAGATTTATATATATTAAGATGTGCGGACGCAATGGAGGTGGACGAAGACGTGCTTCTGTATAATATAAAAATGGCTTCCGCGATGTGTGGGTCTGTGCGAAGTCGGACGTCCAAGGTACCGATGGCGTGACGTCTTAGAGGCAGATCTGCGAACTACAAATCCAAGCCTGGCGCGACCTGGTATAGGGCTAAGAGAAGTGGCCAAGACTCACTTTGGGTCGTTGAGCCAGCAGAGTAAGTAAGTTTTCTCCCTGCATTTTATACCTTCTGACAGGAATGTGCTGTGTAGAGCAATGGGGGTCGAATAAACATCACAGCATACAGAACGTATTGTTTTTCTGTATGCACTGGAATTGCTTTGAGTTCTGTTTGTCTCCAAACGGCCCGGAACGTGTGAAGTGCCCGTATACAAAGTGAAAAAAAGATTTTCAGAATTGATTGCTTGAATTATAAACTTTTTGCACTTTCGCTTTTTGGAATTAAGTATGAAAAAAATAAATAACTCCTATTATTATATAATCCTACTCTTATGTTAATAAACAAATTATTTGGTAAGATACCCAAGACGATAACTCATGGTGACTCAATAGAATGTTTAATTACTTAGATTGTATAGAATGTATGTAACTCATTGTTTGAGATTTAACAGACATATATTACATGTAGCGAGACCGAGATCAAATAATAAACTAGGATAGTGAGTTTACAAGTTACTATCGAAGATTTTGATTGCGTATAGTGTCTTCCATAATTATAAAGACTCTATCAAGATTGTCTCATGTTTATAAAACTGTAGTATGCGTGAACTTTGTATTTCCTTATCAAGTCTCAAGGAGAGTTTTAAGTTTCACTAATCAGATTACCACAATATTCATCTTTAGACAGACCATAAAAATCTACTAAATTCTTCATATCAGTTCAGACACAAACCTTATCAAGTGTTAAACCATCAAATAACTGCCAAATCGTGACAAACTCGTCGAGACATGACATACACGATCGATAACACATCTCGGCAAGGGTAAACAGATTGAGAAGTTATCACAAAGTTAACTAAGAGTTAGTAAGTTGGTATTTAATTTAGGTAGTCCCTGGAGGCGAGAGCGATGCGATGCGGCTCGATTCCAAAACTTTTGCACACCTACTTAATTACCGGGACGTGCCTCATAAAGATATGGACTTGGGACGAATGGAAACGTATTGCTGGAGATTATATTGAGTTTTTTATGGGTTGGACAGTACGCTTGGTTGTTTCCTGAAGCGTGCTTTCTACGAGAAATAGATGGCGATCTTATGATGTGGGGTTTTTTTTTCAGTTGGAGGAAATCATCGGATCTCCTATGTGGGAGTTGAACTGCACTAAAACCTCCAACCGCTCACACTCAGCGTCCGAACCCCGGCTGAGGCCAGAACCCAGCACGGGGTTTGGAGGGACGGCGCGACGCATTACGCGCTCGGCACTCTTTCCCGTCGCTCCGTCCCCGGACTTATGATGTGGGTAACTGAAATTTTGGTCAAAACATGATAAAACTCATTTTCAGGTTTCAATTTTTATCGTAGAAGCAAAAGCAAACCAATACGAGTCCATAGATTGTGAAAATCACGAATGATGTCGAAACTAGATGACAAAGGAAAAGCTGATTGAACAAACAAACAATCCCATAGATTTTTAATATCACTCTTGATGATAAAACATCATTTTGAAAAACAGCAGAAGTTCAGAGTCACGTAAAATAACATACAATTTATTATTTACAAAATTCTCGAAGCTTGTAAACTTTCCACATTAAATTATAACTAGTCGAGTACACTTTTGAGCGCGTTTAAAACAAGATGCGGGATTACGAGATGTTTCACGAAGTTTGTATTGCAATGTTGTCTAAATATAGACAGATATACAGCTTTAAGCAAACCTTAATTGTAAGCAGATATCAGTCTTTTTGTTTTTGGCATTAAGGCTTGAGCCGTCCCTCATGGACCTCTGAAATGTCTGGGAATACTACGGGGTCCTTCTGTTGAGGAGATCTGAGTAATGGGTTGTTACAGTACAGTAGGTACGAGGCTACCTACGATCTACCATTAAAGACTCTATGCAAACCTTGTTTGAATAAGATGGGCGGATAGACTTACTACATGCAGTAATCACACACAATTGAAATCATAGAGAATTGTCTATATCCTATTTATATACAGCAGTAACTGTCTTGGACTAAATTGACTATGGTTAAATAAGATTCGCGACGGGGAAGATTGCCGAGCGCGTAACGCGTCGCGCCGTCCCTCAAAACCCCGTGCTGGGTTCCGACCTTAGCCGGGGTTCGGACGCTGAGTGTGAGTGGTTGGAGGTTTTAGTGCAGTTCAACTCTCACATACGGTGAGGATTGGGTGATTTCCTCAAACTGAAAAAAAAAAATAATAAAAAATGGTTAAATAAGATTCCCATTCGTTCTATTCCAGTAATCTAAAATGGCAATCGCATACCGCAACTTTACCTCAACGAAAAAAAAATATTAGTTTCGTTTAATCAAGTCTTATGAAGTTTCTTGAACTCAGTTATATATTTTAATATCAAGCTTTAAGACTCTAATTTAGTTAATCAGAGAAACTAGGAGAGCTGCAGTCAGACAATGCATTTGAATATTCAAGTTGTTGCTATTTCTAAAATAGTAAGACTTCTAGCTTAATTAAAATACTCAGGTTGAGTGGCAAGTGCTAGATATAGTAGACTAGACTATTTGGTGAATTAATTTGGTACCTACTATTTAGAAAGTAAAATAAATGATTCATGTTAAAGAATCAACTACATATTTTTTTTTTCAACTCTAAATGAATTACTTACACTATTACTTAACGGGTTCTTACCACGATTATTTTGAAATGAGCGGTCCGGATATTTTAGTAATAGTGTAAGTGATGTAAATATCCGCGAGTGTTTAAAGAAATCTAAATGAATTTTTAATACGACATTATAAAAGAAATATAATGTGTTGCTTTTTATGTTTTCATAAAGATCTCGATATATTCTACGTTACGAACCCATATGGCATATACTACCTACTTCAGACTAAGTAGTTAACGACAGACCTATCAATACCCATAATTCAAATTAAAATATTGTTTATGATAGTACGATAATATAAAGCCTATGTGTTGACCTGACCTCTAAGCAATATTCTTGCCAAATTTGAAGTAAATCCGTGCAGTAGTTTTCTAGTTTACCCCGGACAAAGCTGAATTTTTTACCATACTATATACCATATTAATGTATTGATTTTGAATCGCGGTATGGTTGTGTGCAACGGTTGCTTGACTTGGGGGAGTGTATTTTGAATTGTTGACTTTTCTATCATTTTATTATATGTATAGAAAAGGAAAAAGTCAAAGAAAATAGTATTGGTAAAGTTGATACTAAAACTGTAGTGCAACAACCCATTAGTGCTTACTACTGGGCTTAGAACCTTCTCAGAAGATCAGACATAGCGACAGGCATGGTGATCACGGTTGCCCATTGCGGATTGGGGACTTCACATATCTTCAACGTTTTAAATCCTTTTCCAATATGCAAGTCTCCTCTTAATATTTCGAACTATGAACTCGTTCTCTGATTTCTGATGGTAGGTACATAGTTACGTACGAATACTTAAGTTTTAGTATTATTAGTATTTCTAGTACTGCATTAATGTTTACGAGTTAAACTATTAACTGTATTGTCGCTTAGATAACGGTTAGAACTGAACCTAACTTTAAATTGCTTCAACTGGGTATCTTCTTATGTATAAAAATGAATTGCTGTTCGTTAGTCTAGCTAAAACTCGAGAACGACTGAACCGATTTGGCTTATTTTAATCTTGAAATATTCGTAGAAGTCCAGGGAAGGTTTAAACGGTGAGAAAATTTCCTTATGTGACGCAGACGAAGTTGCGCGGGCCAGCTAGTAGAAAATAATTATAGACACACCCCTTTTTAGACAGGTAGAAATCACCAGATTCTATCACGCAGTTATGGTCTGTGGGAGTCGAACCGTAATTAAAACCTTCTGCTGCTCACAATCAGCGTTCGAATCCCAGCTGAGGTCAAAACCTAGCATGGGGTCAGTGCAGTGCTTTGCACGTTAAGGTCTACGTATCGCCAGTAATGTACTCATATACTTATGCAAACTCCTTGTTAGAGCATAAGTGGACTCGAAGAAAATATCTGTCTCAACAAATACTTTAAAAATAATTATCCAAACCAGTAAAATTGTTCCCAAGTTAAAGCGTGACCAATAAACAAGTAAGGAAACAAAACGTTTGATAAAATTAAATTAAACTAGAAAACGGTTTACGTTTAGTTCCAGAGCGAATAACAAATCGTCTTATAGTTCAACCATTTTTATATTCCGACTTTAAATCCTCTATTGTGTTGAAGATGCGGGGCTCGTCACCGCCTCTCGGTTCTATCGCCAACTTTACTCATTCAAACTTATTCTGTACTTATTCTCTTTTATCTAGGAGCCGTGGGCGTCGACTTATAGCCCGCTTTATTAAATTACTTGATAATTTCAATTCCTGACCGCTGCTTTGTTTATTTTTTTTTAGTTGTGGAAGTTTCCGCGAAGGTTTTCTTCGTAAATTAGTTTTTGGTTCGAAGTTTGAATTTTGTTTTGGTGTTTTGGAACGCGTTTTGTTTCGGCCATTTTGTTTTTCTTCTTTACCACGAAGGCAAAAGAATAGTTATGGCGCCAGGTCGTACCTATGACCTACCCTAAGATTAATCTTAAATTACGAAGCTCCTATCTCACAATTTTCGATGTCTTTTTAAATGAGTTATGATCACCATAGATCTGATAAACATGACATCAGTTTAAAAAAAGAAGTCTATTCACCTTATTTTCAGCAGTAGTCATGTTTTCAATTTCCGAAAAAGCTAAACAATAAAATTTATTTTGAATTCAAACAACGACACTTCCTGCATAAACAATATCAGAATGTATCTGAAACGTTTACGCAGGGTACGCAAACAAAATAAAAAATACAAATATTATTCCTGCCATCAAAACAATGTTGACATGAAACCGTCCGAACGAGATACGGTTCAAACAGATACATTTCACAATTACTAGGTTGGTTTTAAATTTTAAATTAAATGGCGGATAAAATTTTAAGCACTGATTTTTGGAATTATGAATTTCACCGAAAGAGCGTGCTATTTGAGAAATTTCAATAATCAATGATAGCAGTTGTTGTTTTCAAAAGAATTTTTCCTTGCCATTACTAAGAGGCATTTCAAAATTCCACCACAAAACTTATAATTATAATCACCTCTGTCCTTGGACCACAGTAAAGCTAAGAACCAGATATATAGCTTTGGTAGAGGAACCTTTTTAAGGAAGTTCTTGATCGGACACTTTAGAAAAACCTTACAATAAAATTGAGAAGCTGTTTCCCATGAGAAGACAATAATTTAATTTCCACCACCTACGATCGAGTGACTTACTCTGCCTGTACCAACCCATTACTGCCCACTGTTGGGCTCAGGTCTCCTCAGAAGAGGGATTAGGCATAGTCCACCACGCTTGCCCAATGCGGATTGGGGACTTCACATATCTTCAAAGGATTTTTAGAACCCTTTTCCGACAAGCAGGTTTCCTCACGATGTTTTTCTTAGCCAGTGGTGTTGTGAAAAAATTGCAGATAAATCTTTTTCACATTTAGATTTAGAGGTACAAGCCGGCCGGATTTGAACCCGCGACCTCCCGTTCGGAAGGACGCGCTTCTACTACTCGGTCACGACAACTATATGCGTATGTGTTAATCAACATTTCTACTAAATTTCTACCTATAATAAACAATTGAAGACCAAAGTCCTAATCAATTTAATATTACTACTTACTTACTCTGCCTGCTTTGTTTAAAATAGAGCAATAAAGTACTAAAATTTACGATCATCGTCTCAAAGCAAAATAGGCAATCCAATAGATTGATCCTCACCAAAACAGCAATTGATCTACAAATTCCATAATCATATATACCTAATTAATTATTCGGTTATCTTTGCCTACACAAGAGTTATTAACATAACATTAACAGATTTCAATTACGGAGAGAGCACACTACGTCAACCTGTCACGTCGGCTAGTGATGTCGAAGTTTAATCGATTTTAATATCGATTCAATGTGCTTGATTACATCGAGATGAGTTTTACAACTAGTAGTTGCCTAGAATTTGATGAACTTCGAACTTTATATATTTTAGACAACCATAATTATATTATGTTAATACTATAACATCTTTTTTTTATTGCCTTGGCTGACGAGCTAACGAGCCACCTGATCGTAAGCAGTTACCGTCGCTCATAGACCATTGCACTGCCAAAAGACACTGTGGGGCTGTTACCTACGGCTAAAAGTCTAAAGTAAGAGAGGTCTAATTTTGTACAAAATTATTTGTTTAACACTTAACTTATTAAAGATTATTCCTCAAGCATTTACGGTCCATTATCGATAACGTTTTAATATAAAAAGGGGACATAATATCATTAAAATCGGTTTTCAATATCAACTTCAATTTAACATCAAAAATGGGGCATCGTTAAAATCGGTTTTCAATATCGATTTTATCAGCACATCCCTACCCGGTCAAGCTGACACAGGTCGTTACTTTTTCGGCTGTTACCGATCTCGATTCGGTTCATTCTGCTGAGTCCCAAACGTTACCAAAATTCATTTTCATTATTAACTCTTTGTTAAAAATATTTGGAGAAACTGTTCACTTTAATTTTGGAAATTGAGATTACTCGGCAAAAATAGGTATCTACTACATATAAACTAAACGCTACCAAAATCTGAAATTGGTAGTCTCTTAAAGTAAGTAATTGTTGTGAAATTAGACCACTAAAATTGTAAAACAAACTGTAAACTATAGACGCTTGTAAACGTGTTGTGAAATTCATGTACGTTATCAGTTTGGAGACAGTGGAGACACTCTTTTGTAAACTGAATGTATGTAATTATTTTTAGATTTATGTTCAAACTCGCTAAACAAAAACAAGCAATACAATTAAATTCAAATAATTCAAACATCGATAGCAAAATCTAAACTTTTTAAATAAGTTCTTAATTCAAATCCAATCTCAAAAAAAAACGAAAGATAACCGCCATTTTAACATAAATTCCCGCCAAAAACAAGAATGATGGCAACAATTAATCTGTAATTTCCATTATTAATCTTTAAGTTAGACATTCAAGTAAATCTCCAGTGACAGATAAGAGATATTGAAAATTAATTTTATCTCGGCTCTCTTTCTTAAAGACTTTATAATGGGAGGTCTTTCGAAGTTGATCCCCTATCGAGGCGCTCAACTAATTGAACAAGACCCATTTCAATAGACAGGTCCGAACTTAGGTAAACTAGTGGGAGAATTAAAAATGCAACTTTTGTGATTTTGGCGCTATTAACATTTAGACTTATGGAAAAGTCTATGACGAAAATGAACAAGACCCATTTCAGAAGACATGTCCGAACTTAGGTAAACTAGTGGGAGAATTATAAATACAACTTTTGTGTATTGGGATTTTTTTATTTTGACGTATAGACACGTCTACGACGAAATTTAACAAGAACCATTTCAATAGACAGGTCCGCACTTGGGGTAAACTAGTGGAAAAATTAAAAATACAACTTCTGTGTTTTAAATTTAAGATGATTAATTTGTTTATGACGAATTGTTTATCAGTTTATAAAATTGCTTTTATTTAATTTTAATACTAAGTTTAGCGGTGATTTTATTAATCCTCTAGGTATGCTTACGCTAGGGGTAAAACAATAAAATGAAAATTCATTTAGTGATGAGTTATATGTAGTAAATAGATACTATATTTGCATCACCTTCCAACAGGTACTAAAAAAAAACCTATTAAATTGTTCCGATATTAATCACTAGTCAAGAACTGAATATTAGATTTAAATTGTATTTAAATATATTCGTCATAATGAAAAGTGAAAAAAGAGATTTAAATCTACATTCTTTAATTTTCTATAGCAATTACCAAATCATACAATCCCAAATCTCCCTACAGTTATAATCTAAAGCTACTTAGGCCAAACTATTCAAAGACTATCAAATGACAACTTCAGACGATAACGTCCATTTGCCAAGAACAGTGTTTTAACTGCACTTGTCCCATTGTTCGGGAGTTTAATATTCTAACAATTTTGTAATCGCTACGTTCAAAGTTTTACTACGATGTCTATAAAATTTATCGTTTTGTTATAATGTCGAATTAATGTAACTTTTTTGAATAATGAGGTGCAAATCATAATATTATTGGGTACCAAATAATTTCAAATATTTTAACGAAATAAATAATGTTAAACTATTCCTTCTTCTATTACCCTTTAAACGAAGTGATAGGTATCTGACGGTGTCCCTTATGCCGTGGCATTGGCGGGTCGTCCAGAAGCTCATAATCAGTTACTATGAGGTGGGTTGTAGGCTCGTTTATCTGTACTGTAACAACCCATTACTGCCCACTGCTGAGCTCAGGTCTCCTCCGAAGAGGGGGTAGGCATAGTGCACCACGCTTGCCTAATGCGAATTGGGGACTTCACATATCTTCAAAGGATTTTTAGAACCCTTTTCTGATATGCAGGTTTCCTCGCGATGTTTTCCTTCACCGTTTTTAGTCAGTGGTGTTGTGAAAAAGTCACATAAAGCTTTTTCATATTAAGATTTAGAGGTACAAGCCGGCCGGTTTTGAACCCGCGGCTTCCCGTACGGAAGGCGAGCGCTTCAACCACTCGGCCACCACGACTCCACCCGGCCACCACGACTCGCTCGTTTACCTATCATGCAATTAAAAATACAAGTATACACAAAAAAACATTTCAATTATTTCGCCAAACATTATTTTTCCCAAATTCCCTAACTACTATCTACCAAAATTAACTAAACTATTAAGAATATTAAATTGTACGGAAAAAGGTAACCTCAAATGTCACTTTTTCCACCAGTCATGGCTCACAGATTATTTCGTTCACATCCTACACGCGTCTTATTCCAAAACTAATCTATGTAATACCCTTACTGTTCTAACAAAGTCAATTCTGAAAGGGTCATTTCACTAAATCGAATTACATTTTTGTGTTCTTTTTCGACGCGTTTTTATAGATTGGACCTGGCAGAGGGCGCTACTAGTAAAATTAGAACGAGTTCCGTAATTGTTAGAAGCCAAACGCTTGTTAGGGTACATAAACATTTATGTATAGTAATTTCGACTTTACGTGGAAGAGATAAGGTTCATTAAAATGCAGAGTAAAGTTTGCTTTTGCATTCAGAATTAGAACAAAGGGTTGTCAGCCGTAGAACGTTGCTCAATAAAGTTTAATCAGAGCAGACAGGCAAACATAAGTTACGTTCTGTGTGCCACGTATTTCCTCTTCAAAGTAAATATAGAACTACTATACTCCTTGGTTAATGCTCGTGGGGTATGTTAGAATTCGTAACGCTTGCTTTCCGTAAATTGGAATCAAGCGAGATTTCATTTGTTGGATGTAAATAAGGTTTAAGGCGAACTAAGTCTTCATGTTACATTCTAAGAAATTAGAGATAATTAAATTTACTTGGTTTACCTAAATTAGTTTTGCTGGAAATATGTTCTTGTTATGCCTTGTATAACCTACGGGTGTTTGAGAAATATTAGGCCAAATGTTGAAAATAAAAGAAACCTCTACGTAATTAAACTAAATAAACTATATTGTAAATATAGCAGGTTTGTATTTACGCTTATAATCATTTTCTACAAGCCCTGTAATTAACGTTTAATATCGCAATACATAATGTTATTTTACCTATTCAGGTTTTGTAGAAATTAATTTGAATGGGACGGACTTAAGGTCGTTACTAATGAGGGTGGGGGCTTGACCACCCAATGATTTAACTTTTGTGATTTTTTTCTGTTGTCTTTGTAAATAGTAAATGTATGTTGTTTTCAGGTGTTTACCACGCGTATGTTTGGACGTAAAACAGCATCGAAGCATGGTGCACGGTTGTTGCGGCATTGCGGAGTCAATTACAGATTTATACATTTTAAGGTTAATTTTCAAATCGATCTTTTCTTTTGTTACATTTCAACGACATTTATTTAACGTCTAAAGTAAGCTCTTTGTACTACATTATTCCATCAAGATAAGTGACAGTAGCCAAAACAAAAAAAGTAAAATTTTGCGACACCGTCCTGAAATCTCTTTCCCCGGAAGCTATTATCAAACCATTCAGTTTTATCGCCATCTATCGGGTTCATCCATCGTCCGCGTCTCACGCACGAGTTCATTTCTAATTTTCCATCATTGTTTCAGTTAAATTAGTATTTGATTGCTTCTTATCTTGTTAAGGAGGGGCAACATTTCAACGGTGTATTTAATTTTTGTAAGATTAATTGAAAAAAAAGGAAGAAATAGAAATGCATTACAGTTTTAAACGAAATGTAATCCAACATTTCTGACTGAAAATTTTTCTAAATTCGGCACACTAGGCTTCTTGTATAATAAAGTCTTAAGTCCACTGGTGATTGTGCCATTAATCACATCAATTGATAGATGTAAATAAAAAAAAATAATAAGATATTTTTTTTTTTATATTTTCACTGGACTTTCCCTGGAAGATAACTAATATAATAGAGAGCTAAATATGTCACTTTTTTAAACAATATAATTAATTTCTGTCCACGCAGTCAAAGTAGCAGATAAAAAATATATATCAATGTTACTTTTACCGGAAAATGTCCAGTCCTTAAATACCCTGATTCAAGTTCCCAGTACCGATAAAGAGTTGATTGCGCTTCACTGGTCTTGTATTAAACTTTGTTTGAATAAGATTGTCGACAGCTCATTAAAATATCTATAGAATCGTAACGACGCAAAAACTCAAATATTTTATATCAATTCCATTTCGAATTGAAAACGAAAATGAATGTTTAACAAAACTGAAGAAATGTGTTGATAACTGCAAAACCTGACATTGGAATGCCTAACAAAAGATGCGAAATCCAAAAAAAGAGAGAAAAAGTATTAAAAATATTAAAGTGTCACAAAGGCCCCTTTCTTGAATATGGTAATCAAAAAATACAACGCAAGAGCATTAGCATCAATACATAGTATAAAACAAAGTCGCTTTCGCTGTATGTCTGTATGTATGCTTAGATCTTTAAAACTACGCAACGGATTTTGATGCGGTTTTTTTTAATAGATTGCAAACGCTGGCTGAACCCTACGAGATAGACCAAAATAATGTACTACAGTATTGTTCACCTTAAAAAGTTCAACAAAAAAGTCCGCGATGGTATATGTTATCTCTTAGGGATAACCCAGCATAACCATTTTTATTCTTTACTAAAAAATGGTTATTTACGAAGTGATTTTAAACAATACAGCATTAATCCTTATCCAATTAAGTACCTTAAATAAATTGTGCATTTATTATAGATCAATATGCTTTTTACAGCATGTAATTTAAGTGAATATTACCGAAGATATTACAAATTTAAAATGCAGGGTCGTAGTTGTTTGCGCCGGGCGATGCGTGCCTATATAAGCTACAATTTTTGAACCCCTTTGTAACGCAGACGAAGTTGCGCGGGTCATCTAGTAAAAAATAAATGAACTAGCTTTAACTGCGGAAAAACTTAACACTATTCACAGAGCATTATTAAAAAATGATCGCAATTAAAAAAAATGTTTTATTTCACTGGCAACACTGCTAGTGTCGTACATTGGCAACACCGGGCACGTTGCCACGAACCTCCATTACTAGATTACTTTCCTCACTTCGGTATCGCACCAATTAACGTTTAATTTAGTTAATCGCTCTTATTTTGCGTTTTTTATATGAAAGTTTTAACTATGGTAATTTAATAAGTGTGTTAGTTGCTGATAAATATGTTGTGACTCGCTTTTAGTCATTTGCAAGATAATGTTAAGAGTTTTACAAATGGCGCGAAAGTAAAGAATGTCGTAGTCCCGATCGAAAACGATCGACTTTATTTTATCAAGAATACCACGGAAACTATTAGTCAGATCTTTATCATTAATATACATAGATATAATATTCTTTATTGTACCCCAATCAGAATAAAGAAAATGTCCAAATTTCAATTAATAATATTTTATTAGCAGTAGATAAACATGAGCGAACAATCGCAAATTCTTTGAAAACAAAAAAGGTCCATGTTAACATAACCTTTCTGGAGACTATTAAAAAAAATTGTTCGATATTTTTAAACTTCTCAGTCAAATTCAAAACTTCAAGGTTGTGATAGGCCTAAAATATAAGTTGCTCAACTTATTAACGTACAAAGCTAAGACTTACCTACTGCTTAGGCTGAGTTGAGAACAAATCCACACGATAATAATATGGAAATGAGAGAGCGAAGTTCAACTTCGCCTTTCAGAAAATAACTTTCGGGACATGAGAGCTGTTTTGAGTAGATGTGAAATTATTTTGCATGCGCTTCGAAATTATCTTGGCTAATATTAATGCTGAAGTTATTTTGTTATGATACCATTTTTTAGGTATGTAGAGTTATTTATTAGAATTTAAGTTATTATACTGGTTATTGGAAAGAAGTTCCTTATCGCGCGTTATCGAAAGGGGGCTAGACGGAAATTCTTATGAAAAAGTTGTCACAACACTTTTTGTTTTAGATGATTATCGTTAGATGGCGCTGTGATTAAAATCTTTTAAAACAATTCCTTATTTTGTTTTATATGATTAATGCTAGACGGCGCTGTGATCAAAATATTTTATTTCAGTTATAATAATTAGTTAGTGTAACTTAAAAAAATAAATTTTATTACAATTCCCTCACTAATTAATCGAAAGAAACTTCGTTCCATCCGGGTGTCCCTAGACACCTCTCAAGTTTTTTTTTTGTTATTTTGATTTTGAAGTGGAGTTCAGAAGTTCAGTACAGGAGGGCTGTATGGCACCACCGTAGTCATCAACTCTTCTTTTCAGTCATCTGTTTTGCCACGCACGCATTCGGTTGTAGAATCAGCTCCCCTTCGCTATCCCAAGCGCTATGACTTGTCCTTCTTCAAACGAGGCTTGAAAAAAGTCGTTTAAAGAAGATTCACCGATCCATATTACTTGTAAAAAATGCTAATGCATTTGAATAGCAACTTTGATATTTTTAATAAAATAAAATATAAATAAACTTTGATATTTTTAATAAAATATCAAAGTTGCTATTAGTGTTTAATAATACCAAAGTGTTCGAGCGATACTATCAATTTCACTAAATTAACTCCCAGAGAGGTATTCAGATATATCTACAACATTAAATCCAGTGATCACACGTACAACTAAATTCATAACCATCACTACGTATAGTACCACAAAATAGTTAATTTACAGAAGTAAATGTTTTAAAAAAAAAATTAAATTATACTTTAGTACCTGTCACCTAGTGATGAGCAATGCAAGACCAAGACTGCAAGACCAAAACCAATTTTGATCATCACTACCGAGGACGGGAATCCATTCCAAATCGGAATTAGTGATGAGCAAAAAACGGAACCCGGCACGAGGCTGTTAGGAGTGACAGGAATAGTATGGCTAATAAAAATTTATTTATTGACCAGCTCATCCGGTCGGCTTCAGCTGCGTCTGTCTTCTGCATCAAAATTATATAACCATATTTCCCATATATAGTCCGGTCAATTTAGACATCCAAGGTTACAATAATTCGCACTTGGCTGAATTTTGGTAGGATTGTTCAATACACTATTATAAAGGAAATGTGAAAAGTCCTCATCGATCCGGCACGTGCAAAAAAAGTTACTCGGGGTCAAAGGTCCCAAAAACGGGTTTTTCACGATTTTCAGCAAAATGGTAAGTTTTAACATAAAATTAGCTCAAACAAAAATTGTAGATCAGATAATTATCAATAAAAAATATCTTAATACTAGGGGTGTGCGAATAATTCGAACTTACGAATTATTCTGGAGTGAAAACACGTGTTTAAAACTGTTCTTTCTCGAGTAGAATACGAATACGATTTAGTTGCTGCTAAGGCTAAGTATCATTATGACTGCTTAAATTGTTTCTTAAGACCTAAAACTGGGGTTAAAGTCGGTCGACCGTAAGATGAATCTACGAATCTGGCAATGGAGGAAATATTATATATCTTATAATGATACAATAAGGTACGAAGCAGCTGCAGTTTTTCCTCGTCCTCCTCATGTCCTACGATCAGAAAGTGGCACACTTATTCAATACGTTGTAGACAATGCTGATATTAATGTAAATACGCTAGACGGTAATAATACGCTCCACATAATGGGTATTATTCAAATTGTTACTCCAAAAGATTCCGTTTTACTAGAAGAACTTATGCCACGAGTAAGAGAAGCTTTTTCAGCAAAAGATTTTCAGGCAAAAGCTCATGTGCCGATCCAGATCTATCAAAATGATGATATCTTTCAACTTTTTGAATCGTTATATCTCAAAAACGGTGGCTCTGAGGAAAAAAAGTATTTAGACATTTTTTATTGATAATTATCTGATCTTCATTTTTGTCTGAGCTAATTTTATGATAAAACTTACCATTTTGCTGAAAAACGCGAAAAACCCGTTTTTGGGACCTTAGACCCCGAGTAACTTTTTTTGCACGTGCCGGATCGATGAGGACTTTTCACATTTCCTTTATAATAGTGTATTGAACAATCCTACCAAAATTCAGCCAAGTGCGAATTATTGTAACCTTACCCCTATTTTTTAGTCTAATTTGACCGGACTAATAACGATTAATGAAAACAGTACACCAGTGTCAGTACAATAAAATACTTCTGTATAGTATAGTTATTCTGTGACGTAACTATGTAACATATGAAGCAGCCGAGTGTAGCGCAGTCGACGTGTACTCGGCTCAATAAACTGAATAATTGACTCAAATACAGGCTCGCAATTAGACAGATTGTACTCCGGGAAAACAGGTATACTCAGGAACCGTATATACAGGGTGGATCTGTAACTTTGGACAATCTGACGTGGGGTGAATGACCTGATGAAATAAAAGTTAGAACCACTTTTATTTTAGGAATTGGATAAAAAAAATATTTCATCATAGTATGGAAGTCCGCAACGATAGTCGTACGTTTTTCATACAATGTCAGAAAAAAAAGTTTAACCGATCCAAACAATAAAAACGGTGCTATGTTGTATTTCCACAGGTCATTCACCCCACGTCAGATTGTCCAAAGTTACAGATCCACCCTGTATACTTAACTAGATGACTCGCGCAACTTCGGCTGCGTAACAAAGATTTGGTATAAATAAAATATAGCCTACTTGTTACATACAAAAATACAAATCTTTCCTCTTTATAATATAAAAGTGGATACCAGTTCTAGTAGAAGACCTTTTTTCATAAACGATTAACATATCGCCAGCTCAATCGGATATCGGGAAATTTGTAAAATTTAGCTTGCGATTCCACCCGAACTTATAAGTTACATCCAATGCAAGTTAATATAAAGCTTGTTAAATACATCAAATAGTAACTAATATAAATAAAGTACCTAATAGTAATCTTAAAATTATTTAGTTTACAAGAAGCTCTGAAGTTGTTTAATGCAGCTTCAAGTCTCGAAAACGTTAAACAAAACTAACTTTTTTACTAATATAGTTTTCGTTACTAATATAGTAATAAGTAGGTAGGCTATACAATCTAAGTAGAACACATAAAATAAGTATGTCTCAATGCGGCCCTGTGCATTTTAAAACCCACACAGACGAAAAATAATATTGCAAATGTTTGAAATAATGGAGTGCAGTTTGGAAACATAAAGTTAAATTGAAGCACGTATAACATAACTAATTTAACAATTAGTATAACGGTATTCGAATATTAATTAAACTTTGATAATTTCAAACCAATGTATCGACATAATGGCTTGTTCAAATTATAAGTTGTTAATTAGGCTTTAAATTTGAGTAATGTTTGCTAAAAGTGTATTAAAATAAGTTATACATTATACTATAGGAGGTGGAGTTCATCCCTACTATATGGAACCACCGCGGTCATCCACGGTTCGTTTCAGGAACACTTTTTTGCCACGCACCATCCGGCTATGGAATGAACTCCCCTCCTCGGTATTCCCTGAGCGCTATGACTTGTCCTTCTTCAAACGAGGCTTGAGGAGGGTCCTTAAAGTTAGGTCGTAGGTAGCGACCCCTCAGTGTCCCCTGACATTGCAGAGGTTCATGAGCGACGGTAACCACTTACTATCAGGTGGGCCGTTGGCTCGTCTGCCTACAAGGCAATAAAAAAAAAATACAATTTCACTGTAGAAATAATAATAATCACTGTTGGTGTTGATCGATGTCACCATTCCACATGACGAGAACCTTGTGAAGGCAGAAAAAGAAAAACTGCTGAAATATTTGGACCTGGCCCACGAGGTGACCGACATGTGGCGTGTTGAATCGACCATCATTGTTCCGATCGTAGTATCTGTGCACGGTCTAATAGCGAAAAGCGGTCGTTCTTGACACGGCAAATATTGTGAGGAGGTTCCTCTCTCTTGAGCCCTGAACACTGATGGCTTGGGTCGTAGACTCCGTCTGCAGTGACCCTCTGTTTTTTAAATTTTATTTTCTTGTTTTTATTCTCTGTTTTTTTTTTTAATTGAATGTAAAAAATAAGTGAATAAATGAATAGGTATACAGATCACTGTTATAATGTTAATTATATGGAAATACATAGTCAAAGTACCAGTAGTACAGTTAGTGATTTTAACAAACTTTACCTCTATCAAACTCAGCTTCTAAATACATAACTATTTTTTTATTTATTTATAAATTTATTTGTTTAATTAAGTCAATTATCTTGCCAGACACCTTAATTCTCTTTGAGAATGTCCAAAGGATTTTTCTGTCTTCTAACTAATTCTCTTTACAAGGTCAAATTAATTTGTTCTAGAATAATGGAAATTGTTCCAAATTACAATATTATCTAGTTAGTCTTTAGGCTGTAGACGCTCAGACATCGTGATTATACAGCTTTTAAAATCTGGAACATTCGTTATAAAACATTTTCTACCTAATCAATGAAGATTTTTAAATTGAACATTTAGTTTTAATAAAAAATAACAAAAATTAATTCATAAAACAAGGTAGGTAGTTTGATTCTGTATTCGGAGAGAAGGTAACACAGAAAGAATAATGGCATCATCATGATCCAGCAGACGTAACATGGACAAGACCCACAAGGGCGCCTGACATAAAAAAAAAATAAAAAAAAAATAAAAATCTTTATTTCCTCACCACAGTTTACAAGTTTATCATGCGTATTACAAAAATGTATGTGTGGGTACTGTGGGAGACTGGTGCCTAAACTAGGCTTGCGGCCTGTATTTCAGGTCACCAGGACTCCACCCTTTTTTTTTTTTTTTTAGTTGGAGGAAATCACCGGATTGAACCGCACTAAAACCTCCAACCGCTCACACTCAGCGTCCGAACCCCGGCTGAGGCCAGAACCCAGCACGGGGTTATGAGGGACGGCGCGACGCGTTACGCCATCGGCACTCTTTCCCGTCGCTCAGGACTCCACCCTAGTAATATTAATTGTTATTAAGTTCAGGAACTGTATAGTGTATTTTAGATGTAGTGGAAAACAAAGTTACTAATAAAAATAATTGCTATGGTTAATACTTGAGGTAAAGAAGCCGATGTAGAATATAAAATAATTAAGTACCGAAGTTACCTACTTAACTAAATTAATTTCCAACAAATAAAGATAAAACAATTAAGCTTTGTATTTAATTCGAGCCGTTTATGTGAATAGAGCTTTACGCAATTCCAGAAATTAAATTTTAATTGGCGCGAGGTGTTCCCCTGATTTCGTTCACGCACTAATGAGTTTCAAAACTTTTCCTCTTTGTAAGATTAAGCCAAAAATTGTGAAAAACTTTGTCCGTCCGGCGTCCCGCGGTGAATGTTTGACATATCTAATATCTGGGCCATTTCGGGGCTAAGCGTCGGTTGTCCCGGAAAACTTTCTCCTACTTTATTCCAGATGTTTACTTTAGGCAGTTCATGGTGTAGTCGTCGTATTGGACATGGCGCGAAAAATGGCGGCCATATTTTTTGACGTCTACTTTCCGGAAATTGTTGATGGTAAAAATATTTTTATTCCATCGATTTAGGGAACTAGATTTATTTGTACTTTTATACAAGGCATTGATGAAGTGGTTTCATAAAATAAATCTACTATTTGACACTCCTTACCATTACAAACTATAGCTTTATTCTCATAGTTTTTCCTTGCTTTTGTTACTAAACATCAAACACGAAAAATAAGAAGCCTTAAAAACATACTACACGCTTTCATAACCTTAAATACGCCCCGCGGAATTAAAAGTTGGCGGGAAGTTGGTTTTCAACGAGATCAGTTTAAGAACTCAAGCCTTGGCCGACGAGATATAAAACCAAATATATTTTATGGCTGTTTGTGTTTAAACGGTTTTGTTCAGGCTTAATATGGAGAGGGGGCGTGCTGTGAGCAGTTTGTCATTGACAGTTTTTACTGAATTCTTAGAATACTGGACTCTAACAATCCATTGCTACCCACTGCTGATCTAAGATCTTCTCAGTAGAGTTTATTAAAATTATTCAGACACTCACGGTTTTCTACAATACTTTCATGCAGAAAGAGGGTAGACAGATTTGTTTGCTCTTAAATCGACCCGCAGTATCCAGTCTTCTCGTGATCATGACGTTTGCAACAACGTTGAAATATCGAGACAACTCAATTAATTAAATATCGTGGTAAGAACCCGTTGAAAATGCATGAGAGTATAACAAAGTATAATAGCAAGATAGTTCTTAGCAAACACAGCAATCGCTTTACCTTACAATTATTGCTTGCAATGATTATAGTGATCTGTAGTCTCCTTTACCTACACTGTACTGTACTGTACTGTACTGTACCAACCCATTACTGCCCACTGTTGGGCTCAGGTCTACTCAGAAGAGGGATTAGGCATAGTCCACCACGCTTGCCCAGTGCGGATTGGGGACTTCACATATCTTCAAAGGATTTTTAGAATCCTTTTCCGACATGCAGGTTTCCTCACGATGTTTTCCTTCACCTACACATTTCGAATTAAATATAAAAAGACTTACTATCCATCTCGAATCGGACAATTTTAAAAGATCTCAGAACAAATATTCTCTTTTCAGAATAAAAGAGTACAAGAAACAAGAGACCACTATATTATGCCAGTGGACGTAAAGTAGAATGAGATATCCAAGGCCCGCGTAGAATCACATCGCGAGTCACACTCCGCGTAGATATCATACTTTACGTCGTCGATTTGTGAGATGCGTGTGAGAGAACTTTAGGGTTGTCAAAAATCAGTTATGTAAAAATCGATTTGAGTCTGAAAATTAAACTATTGAAAACTGTTTAGTAGGTACCTGCTATCCAACTATAATAAATTATAATAAAAATTGAAATTTCTTGATTAACATAGCAATTTACATTTAACTCCGTACCCAACACAAATATTTGACACAAATTCTTCAATCCCAATTTTCTCAAAATTAAGTCAAACATCGTATAAAACTACTCCTTACATGCATTCTTATGAAAATTTGTCGATATTCTTAAATATATATTAACGACAATTTTCATACAAATCGCAGTGTTGCCAGCCCTGGCGGCCTTGACGCGAAACTCATATTTACCGCTATTGATACAGCCTACCGAGATGACAATTACGTACTACCTACGCCGCGAGCTATCTTAAACAGATATAAACAGAATGGAAACACTTCTTATTTTTGCAAAGAAGTTCTTACATATACCTATTCGCTGTGGTGTAATGGAAGAGAATAAGGAAAAAAAAACTTGAGAGGTGTCAAGGGACACCCGGATGGAACGAAGTTCCTTTCGATTGATTAGTGAGGGAATTGTAATAAAATTATCGCCATCTAGCATTAACCATATAAAACAAAATAAGGAATTGTTTTAAAAGATTTTAATCACAGAGCCATCTAGCGATAATCATCTAAAACAAAAGTGTCGTGACAACTTTTTCATAACAATTTCCGTCTAGCCCCCTTTCGATAACGCGCGATAAGGAACTTCGTTCCAAAAATAAAGAGCAATTTTTCGATTGGAACGTTGCAAAAAAGACTCAAACTAAGATGACCTTAATTTGCCTTTGAGAACTTCTATTCAGAATGAACATAACTTTGTAGTGTAAACAGTAGGCAGCAGTTAAGCAAGGGGCGTCGCTTACAGCTAACCATAACCATATCGATTTGACTGATTAATATTATTTGAATATTGTTATCTGGTAACTTAACGTCTGTTAATTAGTACTTCACTTTCCGCCAAAATGTGAATGGTGAGCTTTTTATTTTATTTTTATGTAACTAAATTTAGATGATAAAACCATGTATTAAAGAATTTTATACATATATAGCAACATGTCGTAATTTTTTTCCCTGCAAATACCCAAAAAAATAAGTATCTATATCATCTATCTCACTCTCAAAGGAAGAACAGTTAAGGGATAGGTATCATACCTGAAAACCGTTGGCTCGTCTGCCTACATGGCAATAAAAAAAAAAAATAAGTTGTAAGTATTAAAGTATACCTCAAAGAAGGTAGAAGTTTCGTTAACTTTTGTAACTGGTACGAATATATAAGACTACGATATTATTCTTTGACTCACTTCTCACCCATTCCAGTAATACCAATAGCTCAACGTTTCAATAACATCAGTACAAAACCAACGAATTTCCCCTGAGCGCCGTACACAACAGACGCCAAGAATAAAGTAGCGAATGCAAAATGAAAATTATCATACAAATTCACCGCCGTCTTATATGAACAATGTCTCTATGCAAAAATATGTAAGAACAATTGTGGGGAGTAACACCGGCCTACTTAGGTTCTCGTCATTTGAATTTGTGTTAAATAATCGTGAAGCGGGACTCGGCTCTGTTGTATATCGCTGTGTATTTACGCAAAAGTTGGGAATTTTGAGACTGGCAATGAAAACATCTTATTATATTTGTTTGGTCGTGAGGGTTGAGTTTTACCCTCTTTTGCTTGACCACACTTAATTGTTACCTAGTATTAAAATTAAAAGTGTTTTTGTTGGTTTGAGGAAACACATTTAATTGTTAATTTAACTTGAAACCTTTTGGGAAGTCGGTCAAAAACCACCTACGTTCGTTTTCTCCTCGGCAAATATTAATCCAATAAGCTAATCAATTCCATACGCTTAGTTAGGCTTGTTAACGCTCAATTTGGCATCAAGTAGGTACTTTTATAATATGTGGGTAGTTAGGTACCTAAGGCAAACGAAAAATCTACCTCGACGTCGTTAACTGAACAGCCAATTAAAACTCTAAACTGGTGGAAATTCATGATTATATTAAATTCAGGATCAGAGGTATTGCTGAAAATAATCACATGGGTATTTAAATTTACTACATGCCTACTGGTGTTGTGTTGTTTGTAGGTTTTTTTTAAAATAAATATTCTACTGTACGTCGCCTCCGTACTTGTTAGGCCAATCTGACATTTTTTACGAAAATGACTTTTTAATGCAGTATTATAAAGAATAAAATTTCCACCCGACTGGTAAAATATTTTTTTTAAATATTCAATTCTAAAACAATAAAAATCTCATTTCATATTTTTTCTCAACACGGTACTTAACGAAAATTCCGTGCTTGTTTGCTGTCTCTTGTAAAATTTGCTCGAGTGCAGATTGGCCAAACAAGCACTGAGGCGACGTGTAGTTAATCTGAAGTATACTTTGTCCGAGTTTTTCTTCGCAACTTGGAACGTTTACGTAAACTCTTAATTTGTATGGAATTAAAACTGCGCCATCAGGTGACGTAGCGGGCAGTGAAGGAAAACTCGGAATAGGCACACTGTTATTTTAATCACCGACATCATCTGACAAAAAAATAGGTTAGTACGTAGCGACTCAGCAATATCCTCAAAATTCAAAGGTCAAATTTCTTCAAACGAGGTTTAACTCTTGTTAGCAAGTAGTTTCCCTGAACTTTCAATGCAGTCTCGGTGCAGAGGTCCAAGAGCGACGGTAACCACTTACTATCAGGTTGCTTTGTGTTGTGACCCTCCAGTGTGCACAAATTAAGTAACTGACACGGGATTCTCATAAAAAAATATTTATTTATAAAAATTGTAAATTTTTCTTGCTGATGAGCTAATATTATGAAACGGAATAAATAAAAAAAGAATACTTTCAATTGACGATTTATTATTAAAAATAAACATTTTTACAAAAATAGGATGGAAGTAGCTAAGTACAAGTTTACTAACACTTTTATTAAATGCACAGTTATTTATACATGGAATTATTTGTTAAATGCTGAAGAGAATAAGACTGAAAATTGTGGGGCATAAAATTATTGCATAAAAATATTTTATAGTACTTGAAATAATTTCAATGAAATTATTGTATGACCCCGCAATCTTAGTCTTTTCTCCTTATTTTTTTTTAATAAATATAGCTCACTTATCTCTACTAGGTAAACATAGCTAGGTCAGTTAAAAATAGTTGATTTAAATATATTAAGGCCAATTCTTGAATATAACAGAGATAAAAAGCTTTTGTACTTTTGTTTCATTATGTGGTACTATAGTATAAATAAATAAATGGCAAAGTCACTATTGAAATACTGCTTTAACCCTTTCAGGACAATAAGATGGCTGAGACTAAATATGCGAATACTACACAATATTTAATTTATTCTGTAAAGTAAGAGATATCACTAGAAAAAAAATGTAGGGTGTACAAATTTAATTTTTCTATTAATTTCATGGGAAACATTTTAACACAACGTACCTACGTTAGACATCTATTAAAAAAATATCGATTCAATAATAATCAATAACGGTTTTTGTAGAAGGGAAAAATATTTCCCTTGAGCGTGAAAGGGTTAATGCATTCATTTCAATATAAGTCAAATTTCATATTATTAACAAGAAAACAGTCTAAACGTGACTTTTTAAATTGTACCATCTGAATGAAATTTTAGAAGTGTCTATTTATTTCAAGGTTATTTTTAGCTACCAGTTTCAAAGTCATTTTTTTCTCATCCAAATACATATTACTGGAAAAAAACTTTGGCATGTTAAACTTAAATACTATGAATGCATTTTAAGATTGTTTGAACGTCATTAATCGCAATATAAACGATAAAAACTTAACGCAACGAGATTCTATATCTTAAAATGGCATTCTTGTTAGTAGATCTTTAGTTAAAGTAATCATTAAGATTATTTCTACGTTCTAATATAAACAGTTGTCGCGTTTGGTCGATATTAATATTTGTGGAATTTTAACAGTGAACCTTATGCATTAACGTGGAAAAAGTGAGAGTCAAAACAATTTTTCTATAGTTTATAAATGAAAAATATATTTTAATACATTTAATATCTGTACCCAGTATTACAAATAAGAAGCTGACCTGCACAATAGGGGTGTGCGAATATCGTTCGAATCGAATCGAATCGAATTTTAATATTCGATTCGAAATTCGAATCCGATACTATTCGAAGATCCGAATTATTCGATTCGAGTTTCGAATCGAATATTCGTATTCGATTCGGAACGAATAATTCATGAGTTCGAATTATTCGCACACCCCTACTGCACAACTTTGTAGAAAAGGGATGCAGTTTTTACCAAATATTTTTCAGGTCATTTTACATCTTGGCTTATATAAATATTATTCAGCCTTTAGTATTTATGGATCGCTTATTTATTTGAAAATGTTGTGGATTCAGTGATATTAGGCCAAAGGGAGATCTCGTTGCGGGCGAGGTAGTGTATGGCGGTCAGGCCGAAGCCCGCTGTAGTAGATTTCAGATGTCGTATATATGCGAAGATTTCTGCAAATGTCGTAACCGCGATTCAGGATCTCGCGCGCTATTATTGGTCGCCACACTCAGTTTTACAAATAATCTGACCTGCGTAATCTTGCTACAAACGGATACAGCTTTTACCAATTTATTTTTGTATCATTATTACACATTGGGTTACATTATTAAATTTTAGTACGGATCGCAACGTGTTCATCGATTAATGAACTATCAAACACTCAAAGAATTTGCATCGGACAAGCCGTTCGTACTCTTCAGCTGTTATAGATATTTGACTCTCACTTCCCAAGCCTAAACTAAACTAGAACTCGTCGTGTCTCGCCAACGCCTCCCCGAAGTCCGTAGCCTGCGAGCCGACGAACAGATCGTACTTGTCTATGATCTCTGCTTTGGTGAGCTTCTCGTCCGCGTCGGAGTCCGCCTCGAACACGAGATGTCGCGCCTCGGCCTCGGCGTGGTCGAACTCGGGGGGAGCGATCCAGTCTTTAACCTCCTCCTCGTCCATGAAACCGTCCTTGTTCGTGTCTCTGAAAGATTAAATTTGTATTTTTAGCAATAATAATTTATTTCAAAGAAAACTTTTTAAATGCAAGCTTTTAAGATATCATGCCGCAGTTGAGTGCTAGCTAATACAAGTAAAATTAGCACAAAGACGACGGGTCTATTTTCCTATGACCTATGACCACCTTCCGTATCCATCATCAGGTTAACGCCATTTTGTCATATTATTGCATTGTCACGCGATACACG
The DNA here is from genome assembly GCA_030269945.2 of Trilocha varians. Classification (NCBI taxonomy): domain Eukaryota; kingdom Metazoa; phylum Arthropoda; class Insecta; order Lepidoptera; family Bombycidae; genus Trilocha; species Trilocha varians. Next base: position 11,863,521 of record AP028265.1, read on the forward strand.
GACGTTACTCAAATTTAGCATGCAAGATTCCACCCGAACTTACATAGTTACATCCAATGTAAGTTAATATAAAGCTTGAAAAAAAAATTGACATACTACTAAAATCACTTCATACACTCACTTTTAACTGATTGCTATCTCTTTCACTGGCTGGTTAATCCATTATTACAATAATGAATATATAGTTGACACAAATCGAAATCTCTAAATCTAAATGTGAAAAAGATTTATGTACAATTTTTCACAACACCACTGGCTAAAGACGGTGAAGGAAAACATCGTGAGGAAACCTGCATGTCGGAAAAGGGTTCTAAAAATCCTTTGAAGATATGTGAAGTCCCCAATCCGCACTGGGCAAGCGTGGTGGACTATGCCTTATCCCTCATCTGAGGAGTCCTGTGCCCAACAGTGGACAGTAATGGGTTGGTACAGGTTGACACAGTACAATAATGAACATACCTGTAGCCAGTGAACTGTTCCCGTTCCTGTTTGACCCAGTCCGGTTCATCTTCATCTTCTCCTTCTTCAGGCTTGTACATGTCTCCGATGTACTCGTCCAGCGATACTTTACCGTCCTGAAAATAATAATATGTTGGAAATTACACCATTAACCTTTGTCGAGTTTGATCATACCATAGATGCACATTCCGAAGTGTTACAAAATAGTGTATCACCAAAAATGATTGACACGAAAAAATTAAAGAAATAAATAAATCAGTACGTAACATAACATAAAAATTTTAACAACGAAAATGAAATAGATTGTTAAAGACAAAAAAAAGAGTTTTTTTTGTTAAACAGTAAAATAGCATATACTAACACTTCCAAAATTAAGCAACCAATTTATCTGATTATATTTGATCAAAGATCTTTAATAAAATGTTGTAAAGCTATAACACACTATGGGTACTATGGTCTTAAATGGTTCATTCTACTACGATTAGATTCATTTGATTATTGATTATATATACTATGCTTAATACTATTTGTTAAGTTTAGTATCAATATTTTATTATTTTCTATTATTTTAGTGTTTTTATTATTGTTAATTAATTTTAATTTGACTATGGTACTATATTGCTTAACACTATTTGTTAAGCTATAATTGTAGTATCATTTAATTATTATGATGATTTTTGTTTTGATTTTTTTTTTAATGTATCATATTTTTCACTATTTTTATGTAATGGAAATGAAATTGTTAAATTGAGATGTATTGACGTTCAAAAGTGCTTGTTATAGCCTACTTGAATAAAGAATTTTGATTTGATTTGATTCTCTTCTGAATTTATTTGCTGTAATTAGTTCTTGAGTCTGACTAGAGAGTTTAATTAGTATATTTCTATATTAAATATAATATTACCTTGTCCTTGTCAATGTCTTCTAAAGTTTCCAACACGACGACATCTCTCATTGCGCTATGATCTTCTGGATGTAGGAACGCGGCAAACTCTGTTCTGTTCAAAGCGTCATTCTGATCAGCATCTGTTGATTGATTTAATGTTCTAAATATAAGAAGAAGAGTTCTTTATCACATCAGCACTGAGGACGAATATTCGTATTAGTAAACAATCATGTCTGAATGTCTTGACCAATAAGGCAGTCGTGGCGGCGGGAGGTCGCGGGTTCAAATCCGGCCGGCTTGTACCTCTAAATCTAAATGTGAAACAGATTTATGTGCAATTTTTCACAACACCACTGGCTAAAAACGGTGAAGGAAACATCGTGAGGAAACCTGCATGTCGGAAAAGAGTTCTAAAAATCCTTTGAAGATATGTGAAGTCCCCAATCCGCATTAGGCAAGCGTGGTGGACTATGTCTAATCCCTCTTCTGAGGAGACCTGAGCCCAACAGTGGGCAGTAATGGGTTGGTACAGGTCTTGACAAAAGTTGCATGAATAATGAGCCCCCGTTACTGAGGAGACCTGAGCCCAGCATCGCGCAGTAATGGGCTGTTACAGTACAGCATGACTGTTGCGTGGATTTATACAGATTCTGAACTGAATTCTACCTTTCTGTAAATTAAATCTGTACTGGATAAGACCTTGCGTTCTCAAGATAATTTACGGGGAGGCTTCAATAATTTGATGGGAAGAGGCAAGTACTTCCTCAGAAGTATGTTAGTGTAGGAATAATGTATGTCTCTATTTTATAGTATCTATAAATTATAATGACTTTACGCCGATGCAGTTTGTCAGTAAAAAAAATCTCGTACTTTTTTCTCATTTATGTAGGTTAGTTATATTAGTATTATTATATCAGTATATAATAACCCTATTCCAGTTTACCCAGATACGTAAACAGTATTCTAGTGAATAGGGTAAACAGTCCAATTACGGTCAACTCACCAGCGTAAGCCCACCTCCTTCTGTCTCTCTTCAGAAGGTTGGAGTACGTGTAACCTTCGCTGTTTGGTGTTTTAAGTTCTTTTTCATCCATGTCGTCGACAAAACCGTATACATTCTTCCTGTATAACTGAAAATATAGTACGTTTTTTTCGTTAAGGTTCTCAGGGTAAGTCGATCCATAGGTCGTAAGCCGTCAAGTTTTGACCTCTAGCGAGCTGGACACCGAATGTGAGCGGCAGGAGGTTTTAGTACGGTTCAACTCTCACAAACACACCTGAGGGACCGGTGGAAGTATGGCGATTACTTCCTACTAAAAAATAATGTTTATATTGGAAATGTAAACAATGTCTAGACTAAGGAGTCTTTTAAATATTAATGTTAATGTTCATAGATAACTGTTGTGCCGTTTCTTAGCAACCACGACTGTTATTCGATTGTAATACTTTCTTGCAATAAACCGAAGTTTAATTTTCTACAATCTAATAATTGTATTATTTCCTATAGTTTACTTTCTGTCGTGGACCTCTACAATATAGGGATAAGCTATGGGACCTTTAAGGACTCTTTACAAGTAGCATTTGAAGATTTTATGTAACACACGCCTATGGAAATGAAAAATCACGTTTTAATTATTTTTGATAACTCAAAAAACAGAGAAAGGCTCTCGAATCTTTTGATTCATATTATTATTAATTCAAAAAACTTTGTTATTATGTATTGAAGAAAAGCTTATCATGAACCTTAATAATCACCCTTATAACTTAATATTGTAATCTACTGATAAGTTTATATTACTAGAATACTTAATCCCTCTTCTGAGGAGACCTGAGCCCAACAGTGGGCAGTAATGGGTTGGTACAGGACAGAACTTAATTAATTTTATGAATTGTATACAATCTACATAACTGTGTAATCCTTATTGGCTTTATTGATGTTATTTACTTTAATGAAATATTTTGTAAACACGCTGTTGGATTATCATAAATAAATGAAAAAAAATGAAAAACGATACTACTGTTTTGCTGTGATTATAAAATTTTACATGTGATTAAAACCATTGTAAATGCATGACGTCACTTTAGCTACAGGTCCCATTACCATACAATGATCAATTTATCAATATAGACGACACCACAACAAATACGTTATCAATGATTGAGTGTAGAATACAAATCGTTTCCTATTGTAAATTTAGGTCAACGTTATTGCTTTACGGCGAATCTATTACACTTTATCAGAAAAATAGGGCATATTTATTAACGTTTGATGAAACTGTATCGAAGTTCACTTTCAGAACCGTTATTTAATTTGTGTTAGGTGGCGAAGCGAAGAAAAAAATTACAATAAAACAAATTAAAATTTAGAATAGATGTAAGATTAAAATTATAAATGAAATAATATAAAAAATATGTATTAATGTAAATAATAATTCAAAATAATTAAACATAGATAACTTATTTTTTATGATATTAATTTGTACTTAATAATAAATCAACGATAATAATTTTAAGATAATAATTTATCATTTTTAAACATATTTTTATAAATTGTCAATGTAATCGGTTTATTTAAACAAAAAATAAAAGGCTTTTTTATTTTTTTTATTTTTTTTATTAGGTGGCGAAGCTTCCATAGAATCCGATTCCTATCAGTTACACTTTCAGATCGAGAATGAAACATTGTTAGTAAATCATATTAGTAACATCTTTTTTCGATACTGTATTAAATAAATAACCTTTCACCGTAGTGTTATGTGATAACGCTGGAAATGGCACACGGACAAAAACTTTAAAGTCGAATGCGTTGTACGAGTATTATGCTTTCCGGTTGAAATAGATAAGGTGGTTGTGTTTTGAAAACTTAATAATTACGTTTTTAAACTTGCTTTCTGACAATAAACATAGATATTGTGGCTATTTGAATATAACCCATTATTGAAAGACTTGTCGTTCTTCAAATGAGGGTTTGAAGAAAATCCTTAAAAATACATCGTAGGTGTCAAATTGCAGAGGTCCATGAGCGACGGTTATCACTCACGATCAGGTAGTGGCGTGCAATCCATAAAAGCAAAAACGCATTGCATACTCCAACCTCTCAAATCAAATTAAAAACACAATAAAATCGATTTAATGCTGCATATTTCGTAGAAGTACGATTATCATTCCTATTATTTGCAAGCATTGAGCGTAAAAGTGTAATAAAATTGATTGTAAGATGTAAATGATTAGTAAATTAATTTTCTTTAAACACTCGCGGTTATCTACATCACTTAAACTATTACTAAACGGGTTCTTACCACGATTATTTTAATTTGAGAGGTCCCGATATTTCAGCACTGTTTCAAGCGCCATGATCACGGGAAGACTGAAGAACTGCGGGTAGGTCATTTAAGAGCGCTTGAAACAGTGCTGAAATATCGGGACCTCTCAAATAAAAATAATCGTGGTAAGAACCCGTTTACTAATAGTTTAAGTGATGTAAATGATTAGGTTTTATTTACATTTCTTCGTACCGTGACCAAACAGTACATGCACGCCACTGCGATCAGATGCTCCGTTGGCTCGTCAGCGTATAGTGGCACCCTCGAATTCATTTTTAAGTATTTTGAAAAAAAAAATGTATTTCTAAATACTTACTTCCCAAGTGATAGATTCTTCGTTTTTAGGGTTTTGTTGCCTCCAATGCCTCTCGACATCTTCGTCGATATACCTCTTCTGCGTGTAACGAATCCAGTCTTTTAATTCGACTAAAGTTATAAAACCGTCCTTATCTGAGTCGATTTTGTCTACTATTACTCTGTAACAAGTATTATTTGTTTTTTTTTTTAATGTAGAAACTATTGGAACGAAGTTCCTTATTGCGCGTTATCAAAAGGGGGTTAGACGGAAATTCTTATGAAAAAGTTGTCTCGACACTTTTTTTGTTTTAGATGATTAACGCTAGACGGCGCCTGTGATTAAAATCTTTTAAAACAATTCCTTATTTTGTTTTATATGATTAATGCTAGATGGCGCTGTGATCAAAATATTTTATGAAACAATTCCCTCACTAATTAATCGAAAGGAACTTCGTTCTATCCGGGTGTCCCTTGACACCTCTCAAGTTTTTTTTTTTTGCTAAAGCATTTTTATCGTCATGAGAAATTACGAAAGTATTTCTTGGTGAGACAACTGGATCGTTTACCCCTTTTTGTATTATTAACCGAATTTTATCTATTAATATTGTTACTGCGTTATTATCTAAGTTTAATCACTTAAAATCAGAATCTCCATTAGCGACAGATGATAGATAGCGACCCCTCATTGCCCTAGCATTTCAGAGATACATGAGCGACGGTAACCGCTTACCATCAGGTGGGCTGTAGAGTTGGTTGTCTATCATGCAATAAAAAAAAAATCTCTAACTTTAATTTACTTTGACACTATCGTTTAAAGACGCAAGTTAAAACCTATAGGATTAATTTCATACCTAAGCTCCTTTGACCTACTTGTTACTATTATCTTCAATCTATCATTTTTATTGCATAACGTGAGCTTGCTAGAGTTATAAAAAGATTTTATTGCGTTCGAGCACACACATTTGGGTTGTCAAGCATATAATACGGCAATTTCGTGACTTTTTGTCTAGTGAGTTTTACGCGACTTTTTAAAAAAAGATATGTTTTGCTTTGTTGGGAATTTTTATAGCTATTGCATACACAAAATATTTATAGTTATTTACGAATGAAAAAAAATAGAGAAAAATTCCCACTCGTAATATTAGCAGAGAAAAATTTATTTATTTCTTTCTTTCTTTTCTCCTGGCTTGGCTGTGTAGACTAATTGAGCCTATTTTATAGCACTTAAATTTTGTTATCTTTTTTATTTGTATAATGTACAAAAAAAAAAATAGGTAATAAAAAGTTACTTTAATCCAGGAAGAACATTCCAACAGCATGATAAAATATTACATAACATTGTTACATTAATTATCACAAAAGTTAAAAATATCATAGAATAGTGATAACACTGTCTTATCACAATGTATATCACATCCCATGCAAATTTACACGGACATCTCTAGAACGTTCTATACATTCCGGCAATTACTGATAACTGGGTCAATTGATACCAGACATGAGTTCATTGTTTTTTTTTCGGCAATTTTAAATAGAACAAATTTAATTTAATTTTAACGAAGTGTGTATGAATTTTAAACTAAATTTTTTTTTTACAAAAATTAAATGAAAGGAATAATGGATTAGAAGTTGAAGTAAAATACAATGAGGACATGTATTATCCTTATTATATTTTTTTTTTTTTTTTATAGCCACGCAGGCAGACGAGCTAACGGCCCACCTGATCGTAAGCGGTAACTAAAAATACTAATGGGTGTGGTTACTGTAGCTCTCACTAAATTACAAGTCATACATAATACGAAATAGATTTTATTCACATAATCAAGATTTTAATACTTTAGTAGTTTTATTATAAAAATAAAACACAATTGAATCTAATTGGATTTCATAGTTTCCAATAAGAACATTAGATATGGCAGCGTTAATAATTCTAAGTGTGAACTGGCAATTTATCCAAATATTTGAGTGGGCGTCCGTTAGAAGATAATCTTAAGAAGCGCGGAGGCTGTTTGCTTGAGATAATGCTGGATAATTGGGGGCACTGACTTTTTAGTGTGTCGTTGACTGACAGCATGATTTATTACGATACTATTATATGAATTTTTGAATATGGAGAATGCATGTTGCAACAAATGTTAATTTTTTTTTTGTTTAAATTACATAGTAATTATACACTACTGGATTTAAGAATGTATTGTTACCAATAGTACAATTTTAATTATGAAACGAAAAATAAATAAAAAGAACTGCTTTTAAACATGTTAATTTTCCAATTGGTTTCATAAAAATACTTTTCAAAATTTCTGCACTTACCCAAGTCTCCTTTTGCTTTCTTCAGGAGAAAGTTGGTCGAATGTTTTAGCCTGGTCTTCACCTAGAAACGCGTCGTGATCAAACTGCTTATTATGGTGCTCGTTGCGATAATGTTCAGCATCAGATAAATGGTCCATCATCCTCTTAGTTTCCTCATTAGTAGGAACTCCCGCAAACACCATAGAAACAGCCAAAATCAAAAAGAAAGACCGCAACATCTTGACCTGAAGAATTAAAATTTATGTTTTGAAACTTTTGCCGACGACCGGCAGAAATTATTATCGCTAACTAAATGAAATCTGATGCCGGGTGAAACACGTTTCACAAAGACTCGATTTTTAATGGTAAATTACATACCAGTTGGAAACCGCCACGTCAACAGGACCACGTTAACTTCCTGATTTCAAGCAGCTCAATCGGGAGCGGAAACACTGGAAATCGGGAAGGGAAGATGTTTTGCGTTTGCGATGCTCGGAACAAGTGCGTTTAGAAATAAGTCATTGTAGCTAAGTACAAAATGGTAACTGTCAAATAACGATAATATTCTCATACAAAAGTTTTTGCGATATTTATATTGTTTTTGAAAGTTTCTTCCAAAAAAATTGTTAGTTATATTAATTTTGTATATTTTTATTAAAGAATTTTTTCCTATTTTTATTCTAATGTGCGGATAAATTAGCATTTTTCAAATTTTTGAACGAAAAATCTCAATCTTTATTGTCTATGTCTCGGAGAAATCACGATGTTGCAACTGTTTTTATTGCCAGAAATGAATAATTCCGATAATGCATGAAAATCAGTAAATGAAAACAAAAAACTGTCGAGTTCATAGATTTGATGGTTTTATTTTAGCATTATTATCGTTACACATCAGTAATATAGTTATCATTTAAAACTTTATTTTATTTTTTTTACAATGTGAATAGAAAAAAAACAAGAATAATAACATATTTATACAACGCCATAAAACCACAAATTCAATTCATTTCATAACCACAAAATAATCAGAAATAAATAATGTCCAAACACATTTGTAAAATTTGAAATTTTAGTAAATGTGTTCAGCAAAAATTAATTAATTGCTTGTAACCCTTTTTGGAAACGTCAAGATCTGTCAATGTCAATGTCTATTCAACTCGATTCTACTGTCTCTGGTTGATGTCATGTCGCACGACTGTTGTGTTGCGCTTCCCCGTTTCCAAAAGAAATACTAATTATGTTTCTAGAACTAACTGCAGCTAAGTTTTAAAGAGCTTTATAGAGCAATAAAAATCTAGTGTTCATTTTATAAGTCGTAAAAACAGGATTGCAAATGTCAATATGTCAGGATTTTGGCCTTAATTTCCAGCATAGAATGGTAAGCAAAATAAATGTTTTATTTTCTTCAGAAACTTTTAATATTGTATGACTATGGTTTATTTATTTAGTCGCGTAAAGCGTTGTGTATCCCGTCTAGATCTAGGAAGGTTCAGATCAGTAAGAATGTCATAGAGCATTATTTATTTCCGGTAAAATTTCGTTGGATGCTTATTAGAAAGTTCGATTGCAGGGCGCAAATATATCACAGTTGGAAAGAGATATCGGGTCAGAGCAGTTCCCACCTAACGAACATTATTTCGGTTTAGTCAATGTAAGTATTAAATGCAAATATATTTTACCAAATTGACAGGTTATCTTATCTAATAAAAGTAATTCAAACGTATTTTTATCTTTTTATATAAGTCGATAATGTCCATAATATAAGTACATTGTAATTATAACTAATCTTAAAGAATATACTTCCTTAATAGAAAAAATCTAGTATGTTTTTCATAATTTCATAAACAAGTTATGAATCATAACAGTCATTAAATTTCTTGGAAAATATTACACTTACATAAAATATTGATTGTAATATAGTTAATCATCTGTTAGAATCTGCTAGAATAAACATCTGTTAGAAACAAAACAGATATTAAAAAAATCTACAATAGATTGGCATAGGTTCTTCTATTAGAACAATTATAATGTCATTTAGTATTGAAAATTACCTAATCAGTGTTGTAGATGTACTTTCTTCAGAATTACAGTTAATTACCAAATGTTAACACTTTCGCCATATTTCTTTCAGTTCGGCAACACTTGTTATAGCAACTCGGTGTTGCAAGCCTTATATTTTTGCCGCCCATTCAGAGAGAAAGTTTTAGAATATAAAGCAAAGAACAAAAGGACCAAGGAGACTCTTCTAACATGCCTTGCAGATTTATTTTATAGCATAGCCACTCAGAAGAAGAAGGTCGGATCTATAGCGCCTAAGAAATTTATTGCTAGACTGAGAAAAGAAAAAGGTGAGGAAAAAATAGCACTATTCTTCGGTGGTACAACTGAAATGCCATTAATGGATATTTCTGTAATTTTCACTGTTTGTTTTTTAAGAATGTATCAAAAAATCTATCAATGTGTAAATTGATAGAATTGTATTTTCGATATCTTTATTAGTTTCTCATTTCATGGTGATGTTATAAAAATGTTTTCTGAATAGAGTGCCAAGTGAGAAAAAAAACTTGTGTATTCCTTTTCATAGTTATTATGATTTATTACTTCACCATCAAGCCAATATAACCACTCAATTGGGATCAGCAACGAAATTGGTTTGTTTACTTTTGCCAAGTCTGTGGCAGGAGCCAAAATTGAGCACAGTTCTAAAACTTGTTTTATTTACATTTTTTAACCGTCTCATATTTTAGGAGAGACTACATTTTTGCTGAAAATGAAATACAGCGTATTTTAATAATAAACATTTGCAAAAATATAAGGTTAATTAATAATCGAATTTAATATTTATTGGAAAAAATGATTTTAAAAAGAAGCTCAAACAGGGTACGGATTCCGAACGAAGTCCCCAGTTTCGCCATCTAGCTAAAAGTGACGTTCCCAGTTGAGTGGATAAGGTCACTTTAAAAGTACATAATAATATTATATTTAGTTCTTAACACTTTTTTTTTTCAGAGGAATTTGATAATTACATGCAACAAGATGCTCATGAGTTCCTCAATTTTTTAATTAATCACATTAATGAAATTATTTTAGGTGAGTGCTTCATTGTATGTCTTCTTTAATAGGTTTCCTTACAGAATTGTTAATACCACACATCACGAAACAGATCATCATTAATATAGACTGCAAAGTCAAATCATTTATTTCAAAGTAGATGTGGACACACATACATTTTGAATGTCAAAAATAAAATCAAAAGTTCTACCACCAGTTCGCTAAAATTACGCCTCCGTCCTGAGAAGAACCGGCGCAAGAAACTCAGCGGGCATGTCTTTAATTAATTTAATACGTTTTTTTTTGCTTAAAATAAGCCTCCCATAGTTTTGCCACAACAACCTCTTCTGTATTGAATAATATCCCATGGCTCAGACCAGGTCATTGGACCATCTTGTGGGAGGCCTACCCACATTGAGCTTACCAGTTCATGGACACCACTCCAGAACTTTGTGACCTTAATGGATCATTGATTAAAGAAACAATTGTTTGGGTAATGTCGGTCACTGTAGATGAACACCAAACTCTTTACTGCTTTCCGATTGACTTTAAGTCTGAAAGATAGATCTTAAAAAAATAACTTCTGTATCAACAGCTGAACGCAATCAAAGTACTCTAAAAGTCCAAAAGAACAGTTCTGGTGAGAACGTAACGTGCAACGGTTCAGTGCCGCACAGTACGGAGCCGACGTGGGTCCACGAGATATTCCAGGGAACCCTGACCAGCGAGACCAGGTGTCTCAACTGTGAGACTGTTAGCAGTAAAGATGAACATTTCTTTGATTTACAGGTAAGTAGGAGTTTGTATCTGAATTATGACTATATTTTCAATTTGTGATGAGTCTCATTTTTCTTTCACGTGAGAAAGATAAAAGGTATTACAGCGTCTGATGGTAAGCGGTTGCCGTTTCGTGAACCTCTGAAATACCAACGCATTAGGGGTTACTTATCTATCACCTACTTATACATACACACTTACTTCTTCTTTTATTTATGGCTCCCGTCCATTGACGATTCGCCAGTGTCAAATTAGGAAGGAGCGTACACGGTATTGCTTAATTAAGTAGCCAAATACTGTTCGGTGTGCTTGATCTACAACAGAGTGACAACACAAGACGATCACAGGACAGCACTAGAACAAACATATAAAAATGGTACAAAAATCATAATATTATGTTACACACTTACATAAACGTATGAAAATCTAGGTTTCATTCTGGAGCTCAACAACTTAACAGAAGACAATTTTAAGCAGATTTTTTTACCATCTTATAACTATTGGTCTGTTGGTTACCATTGGTCATGGCGTAACTTTATTTTTATCCTGTGTTGTACAATTGTATCCTGGGGCCGGTGCGACGGTAAAGAATGCCATAGGGTGTAACGTGTCGAACCGTCCTGCAAAACTTCGTGCTGGGTTTAAGTGTCAGCCGGGTTCGGACGCTGAGTTTGAGCGGTTTTATTGCAATTTGACTTCTGGAAATCCAACTGCCCTCCGGAAAGTGAACGTCCGTCGGTTCCTCCTACTGAAGAAAAATCAATCCTATTACTACCAATACTTATAAATTGAATGACTTGTCATTGTTAACAAATTTTCATGGAATTATTACATTTGGAATCAACATCATGAACAACAGAATGAAGCCAATTTAAAGTGCACCGATCGCCCGTAACTACACGATATTCTGGCGTTAGTGTACCGATGACACTCAATTCGTTTAGCACACTAATAAAATATTACACACACATAAGTTCTTTAAAATTTCACTTTGTTATTCATGATGTCGATTCAAAACGTCGTGTTGTTACGCGCGATGGGTGCACTTTAAATTGGCTTCATTCTGTTGTTCATGATGTGGATTCCAGATGTAATAATTCTATGCAAATTTTATTCAAATACCATTTATTTAGCATAACAACCTCTACTGTTATTAACTAGGATTGTATATTATTTCCAAATCTCATTTCAAACTTTTAGGTGGACGTCGGCCAGAACACAAGTATTACACACTGCCTCAAGTGTTTTAGCGATACGGAAACATTGTGTAACGATAATAAATTCAAATGCGACAACTGCAGCAGCTACCAGGAGGCACAGAAACGTATGCGAGTCAAGAAACTACCGCTCATTTTAGCTTTACACCTCAAGAGATTCAAATATATGGAACAGTTCAACAGGCATATAAAAGTGTCCCATCGAGTCGTGTTCCCTTTAGAATTGAGATTGTTTAATACGGTGAGTTACTATTTGGCAGTATATTATTGTCATCATACAAATTCGAGACATTTTATGATGTTACTTTTTTAATATTAAAAAAGTTGGACACACTTAAAATTGAAGGATTGAGTAAAAGTAATCACATAAATTAATTTAAAATGAAGTATGACAGAATAAAAAAATCAAGACAATTTAAAATATTGAAAATTTTACTTTGAATCATTACTTGAACGTGAAGCAGGGGATCGGAACTGGGATCTCGCCCGGAATCTGACTCCCTAAAAGTTTCGGGTACCCAACGCTTTTTTTGCAAAAGAAACGTAAAATGGTAACAAGAGTATGAGTAACGAAAATAACTCATTTTTTTTTTTTTCTATCACAAAATACACAACCGCTAGGAATCGACTTCCACCGACCCCATGCCGCTGCTAAAGATTAACATTACAGTATAATTTCCAGTCCGACGACGCCGTGAACCCGGACCGGCTGTACGACCTGGTCGCCGTGGTGGTGCACTGCGGCTCCGGACCCAACCGCGGCCATTACATCAGCATTGTCAAGAGTCATGGGTTCTGGCTGCTCTTTGATGACGATATGGTTGATGTGAGTATTTGTTATTGCAATTGTCCTTGAAACGAAGTTAGGGAAATTCCAAGATGGAACAGAGTGCCGTAAGATTGCACATAATCCCATACTAGGTTCTTTCTTCACACGGGGCTCGGACGCTGAGTGAATGTTGGAAGTTTTAAAGCGGTTCGACTCCCACAACTACCGATTTCCTTCAACTCATAAAATAAAACTTGAGAGGTGTCATGGGACATGGGAATAGAACGAAGTTCCTTTCGATTAAAAGTTATCTTATATATTTTTTTTCCTAACGTAACGCGCGATAAGGAACTTGTTTTAAAAGATTTTGATCACAGCGCCATCTAGCGATAATTATCTAAAACAAAAAAGTGTCTTTTTTTTATGGTTTAGTGGAAGTCCGGCTATTTCCTCCCGTCACAAAAAAAAAAAAAAGTGTCGTGACAAATTTTCGTAAGAATTTTTTCCGTCTAGCGACGCGCGATATGGAAATTCGTTCCAATAATAATACATTGGAAATCCATAGATAGCAGTAACCCAAGCTGGAAGCAGGGTAATAGACTAACTGCATAGTAACTGTAATTGTTTTGATGTCGCAGAAGTTATGAAATTAAATTCTAGGATTAAAAATATATTATAACTTGTGTGGTCTATCTAACCTTAGTCTTTTTTTGCAGAAAATAGACGCGTCAGCGATAGAAGACTTTTACGGCCTAACGTCAGACATACAGAAGTCGTCCGAAACTGGATATATATTATTTTATCAATCTAGGGACGCTAGTTGTTAAATAAATAAATATTGTTAGTTAAATTATTGAAACCAGTCAATATGGATCGTGTTGGATTGATATGCCATATTTGTTAAAGTTGAAACGGCATATGATTATTGAGATAATATTTTATTCTTTGCATTATTATTATTGTCATTCAAATTGTTCGATTGTATATAAATATTTCATTTCAAAATTAAAAGTTGTGATCTATCATTCATTTCGTGGTTTTATTTTTACCTTATTTTAATTTGGACAGCTATAAGGTTAGTCGGGTCGGTCCAGTGGTTGACCCGCTGATCTCACGTGTGAGAGATCGCAGATAAGAACCAGCAGATTTTTGTACCTCTTAATCTTAATTTGAGCAATATTGCGTCTTACAACACCAGTACCTAAAAGCGTTGAAGGAAAACAACGTGAGGTAACCTGCGCTTTGATACCATCAGAATTGTCATCGATGAAATGATAAACTAAGCTAAATTAATGCAAGCCCAGGTAAATCTCAACTGATGAAATACGGAATGATTGCTTTGCAATGGCAGAATACGAGCGACGGCTATATTATGTGGTTGTATTACTTATGAGCAATTGATTAGTCGTATTTTTTTACAACTGATATTATTTAATGATCTATACAGTATACTGAATTTAACTAGTTAAATTAAATTAACAAATTGAAAAATTACAACACCATAATTAAATGAAACAACCCAATACTTAAAATTATTTTATTACTCCTTACGCTACGAACTCATAGGGGATAGGCGCAAGTAACACGGGCTTCTCAGTTCCGCTGACAATGTGGGCGGCCTTGGGAGGAGCGGGCTGTCTCTTGAGGTTGATCTTCTTGCCGGCAGCCTTGGCTTCCTTGAGGAGCCTCTCGTTCTCCTTCACTCTCTTGAGGAAGTCCTCTCTGCACTTGGAGTGTTTGACGTGCTCGACGCGGATGTTGATGCGTTTGGGTAGGATTCTGCCGCGGACGCGTTTGTTTACGATGACGCCGAGAGCGTGTGCTGTGACGTTGTAAACGCGACCAGTCTTGCCGTGGTACACTTTGTGTGGCATACCCTTTTGTACTGCACCATTGCCCTGAAATCAAAACAATATTTTTGTGAAAACTACATCCATGTAAGTTTTTTCACAGAGTTTTTCTTAATTTAACTAATAACATAATTCCCTATCAGTAAAATAATTCTCGAAATATGTTCAGTGGATGAAAAGATTACTTCACCTTACAACATTACTTCAAAAATGTTTTAGATTGATTTCTGCTTTTATTTTTATGCTATGATTTTGGTATTTAAAAACTCTTTGAGTTACAACAATTACATTGGCAAGCTTGTTGGTCCATTTAATTAAGAAACAAATAGCACATGATTTACTAAACCTAAACTAGATTTTTTTTAAATATTTAATATTAATTTACACACAAATCATAAAGAAGTGTTTACAAATACAAAGTCATTTCATAAACATATCTAACAATACATAATCCAAAAATAGATGATCAAACTGCACTGCATCAAGTATAAAGTGGACCAAGACAGTCATTACATTACACATACATTTTATAAATTTGATTTTTGAAATTAGTACAGTTCTCTCTTAACCCTTTCAGGATCATAAGATGGCTGACAGTACTACACAATATATAAGTTATTCTGTAAAGTAAGAGAAATCACTAGAAAAACATAGTAGGGTGTACAAATTTCCTATAAATATCATATGAAACATTTTAACACAACGTACATAAACGTAATGTTTGACATTCATTAAAAAAATATATTATTCAATAATAATAACGATTTTTGTAGAAGGGAAAAATATTTCCCTTGGATGTGAAAGGGTTAATATATTAAGCACTCATGTACTTCAAAATTATTTAATAAACCAAGATAACAGCTTTAATGTAAAACTGTACTTCTACCTTTATACAGATTTTCTCAAGTACAACTAATATTTTTGACATATAAATTTTAAACAATAGCACAAAAAATACTAATCAGATCAACTGATATATGACTCAATTTCCAAAGCATCTGCATTCCAACAAAGTAACAAAAGTACATTGAAATGTATTAGTTGTTATTAGTATTGAAATTATGATATTGTGTCTTTTAAACTTAACTCTAAACATATATATTTTTGGTCTTGAAAAATATAAAATTAGACCTTATAGTCACCTACATTTGGAACAAGGGTCTATCCATCCAAATCTACTTGTCAAGTTTTTTAAAAGTCAAATTGATAATTTCCTCCTTTAGGAAAGTCGGTCAAAACTCAGAATAACAAGTATGTATATAATATTTATTGCAATGAAAGAATTTCAGAACATTTTAAAATGTGAACAATTAAGAAAAGTGCAATATAATTGTTTCATTTTCTAAAAGAGTTTTAAAATAAAAGAAGGCTACGGCCCTTTGGAATAAAAATAAAAAGTAAAAATATTTTTTAAACATTTTAATATTTCTGATAGGGTTAGAAATAGGTAGGATATTTATTATACACAGAAATCTGCACTACACATATAACAGTAAAAAAAACGGACGCTATGTGATTTGTATTAAAACTTTTAATTTAATTTATGGGAATTAGAGCCTGAAATTAGTGCAAAAAGTAGAAATATGTAAGGAGATAAGTAGACGTAAGAAATGTAAACTGAATGGTCTGATTTTTTTAAATCCTCCCTACCTCGTTCACTATTATTGCGTTTGTTTATGTCCAGAATTAATTAAATAAAATTCACTATTAAATACACCAAAAAAACGCAGTTTAGTATAAAATTTTACTTGAAGCCGTAACTTACCCTGATGTCAACGATGTCTCCAACTTTGTATACTTTCATATACGTGGAAAGAGGGATGGTTCCATGTGTGCCGAACCTGCGGGCGAACAGGTCCCTGGTTCCGCGACGGTAACCCTTGGAGTTTGTCATTTTCTAGCCTGAAAACAAACGGAATGGTAGCAACAAGCTTCACAACACGTGGATAAATGTACACCAAGATTTAATGAATACGGGTTTTCGAAAACCTTATCTTACACTCTGATGTCCACTAAATAAGAGATTTGACAATAAATATAGACGAATTTAGATTATTTTTGTAAGTTATTTATTAATTTCACGCGATATTCACCTTGTTACAAAGCTTGACGGATCAAAAAGAGAGGTTAGTTTTATTCTTTTTTCATTAGTCTTTAGTCTATGGTTCCTTCAGACAAGTTCTTCGAAAGTATCAGGCACAGGCCGCATAGGACATTGTGTCAAGCTACAATGCTATTTTTTTTTGAAAATAATTCAACATTTCTGAATAGTTTAACCTTATGCAACTTTTGAATTTTTCATTTGCCCTTGTCATTCATTAAATTTATGTAATGAAGAGAAAGCCAATTAGTATTAAAAATACTGTTTTGCTGTGAGGATACGTTTGCCGTTTGACGCTGAAACGTAAAATTTTACAATCTATGGTGGTTAATAACTTTTGCAGCTAGGGTTATTCAAATCAATCGTGAGATTTAATATCGATATATTTAAATCGAAATCAATAAATATAAATAATTTTGAAATGAATACAGGATAATAATATTTTATTATAAATTAATTTATTAGAACACGGAAGATTCTATTTGAGAAAGTTTTAAAAATCGTACTTACATAATAAAGAAAATTGTTATTGTCGGATGATGACTTTCTCAAATGAATCACTTAATTTTTTTTTACTTTTTTGATATTTAATAGGTATCAAAGCTTAGTTTATACTTGATTCCTCTCCTAAGGAGACCTGAGCCTAGCAGTAAGCAGTTATGGATGCAGGTACAGAACAGTAACAACTATCAAGCTTAATAGTAAAATGAAAGTTACAGAAATAAGCTTCTTTTTTCCTTCATTCTACTACAACCACCAGTCTTGTATCTTGTAGCCGTCTGTCCACCTTATGTCAAGTCTGGCCTGTTTGTCTACAATTCGCCTATTTGTAGATTCAGATTTTTTTGGCCTTGTCAAATCCAAATTCTCAACTTCGATAAAATCGGTTTTTCAAAAACATCGATACATCGACACGATGAAAAAGTAGTACAGACACATTGAATTAAAAAAAAATCTGTCAAATTTGTCATTATAACGTCAAGGGGGGTGTGATTATTTTCTCTTTACTTTATTTTTCTAAAATTATCGTTTTTGTTTTATTTTTGTTGTTGTAATGCATTTTCAGTAACATCCTAAATTTACACAAACAATAATGAACACGTTATCAGAAGCCACGATAGTGGATTCAAGTCAACTAACGCCAGTTTATCTGATAAATCCAAATGACAATCAGGTATTGTATTTTACACAGCGCGTATGTGAATATTTTTGAATAAAAAGCATTAAATTACATCAAATCGTGTTACAGGCGAACTATATTATTACTTTGGGCGATGTTGAGCAGAAGCCAGTGTCGGATAACCTGAAAAGTTTCTACGAAAAGAGCGGGAGTATTGAGAGCTCTATGCCGAACACAGTAAACAGCGCCGGCCCTCGTACTATCAAGAAAGTCGATCCCACAACTGTCGGAAACAACTTGAAACTGGCCAGTTTTCTTTTACCAAAAACGGAACCAACCAAGTCCTATGTTTTGAATAATGTAGTACTGAAACCGACTGTACCGGTAGTTACAAACACTCGTAGATTGAACATACAGACACACGAACAGTCAGTCAACACTATACCTGTATTTGGTATTGACAGAAAAATCGTCAAACTAAAAGATGGTTTGTTGACGCAACGGAAGCGTGTTGCTCTGCCAAAGATTAAACCCAAAGAGAAGTATGTTTACCATTTGAATCTCTCAAATAAATATCAAACAACAAAGATTTTAACTCAATAAATAATTTTCAGAACAGCAACAGTAATTCCTCCAACATCAAAACTCACATCGGTTCAGTTAATCAAACTCGGAGAAACTTACCACAGGTAATATATCTTACATACTAGTAAAACTGTTTTAGGTTGGCTGAAGGTAAGCCTAACTTACATAAAAAAGTATTACAAAAGTGTAGTAAATAATCTTCCTATCAATTATCACTAAAAAAAACTACATTTTGTTACCTCAGTGCTTGTTTGGCCAATCTGCACTCGAGCAAATTTTACAGGAGACAGCAAACAAGCACTGAATTTTCGTTAAGTGCCGTGTTGAAAAAAAAATTGAATTGAGTTTTTTATTGTTTTAGAATTGAATATTTTTTTTTTTTTTTTTTTTTGTTATCTTTATTTACAATCGGTCGCTAGACCATAATTAAATGTGTGACGAGTAAAATGTCTTGAAGGGATTGTGACCATCGTCACATGACCCTATTAAAAAATATGACGTCGCCGCTTAAGTCTGCTGGTTCCTGCCGTCAGACCAAGTAGCCCAGCCGCGAGTGTGTTGGGATGTTTAATTAATCGAGCCTTGTAGAGTTTCCTGTATCTGTCAGCCTCCGCAGTTACCGTTGGGACTTCCAGATATTCGTGAACCTCACCAGTTTTGGTGAACCAAGGTGCACGAACTATTTCCTTAAGGATAGCATTTTGGGCGCGCTGGAGGCACATTATGTTACTACTGCTTGCAGAGCTCCATAGCTGGATTCCATAGGTCCAGATTGGCTTGATAATCGAGTTGTATATGAGGAGTTTATTATCCACTGATAAGACGGAATTTCTACCAATGAGCCAGTTTAGATTTTTGGACTTTGCGATGACTGCATCCCTTTTCTGCTTAATGTGATGTTTCCATGTTAGGCGGCGATCCAGACAGAAACCTAGATATTTCACACGATCAGTATGGGGTAGGCTGGTATCACCGAGCTTGACCGGAGGACAGTCTCCTCTTCTCAGTGCAAAGGTAATATGGTTTGATTTCTGTGCACTGGCTCGAATGCGCCACCGGGAAAACCACGCATCTGTCTCATCAAGTATCTTCTGCAATCTAGAGCTAGCAATCGATGCTTCACTGTCGCAGGCAACATATGCTATGTCGTCTGCATATGTAGCAGTTGTTATTTCAGTACTAGTGGGCAGATCAGAGGTGTAGATGTTGTACAAAACCGGTCCAAGCACCGAGCCTTGCGGCACCCCTGCACTGACATCGTGGAGAGAAGATCTCGCGTCACCTTGCCTCACAAGAAAGCGACGATTCGAAAGATATGACATTAAGACTGGGAAAACTGAGTGTGGAAGTCTTAGTTTAATCTTACAGAGAAGACCCTCATGCCATACCCGATCAAACGCTTGTTGAACATCCAGGAAAGCGGCGGAGCAGTACTTCTTTTGTTCGAAACTTGTCATTATAGTATCGTGAATGCGATGCACCTGTTCAACGGTGGAATGAGATTCACGAAATCCAAATTGGTGATCGGGTATAACTCCAGAGTCTTCCAGCAGAGGTTTAAGCCGATGCAGGAATATCTTGAATTGAATATTTAAAAAAAATATTTTACCAGTGTGATGGAAATTTTATTATTTATAATACTGCATTAAAAAGTCATTTTCGTAAAAAATGTCAGATTAGCCAAACAAGCACTGAGGCGAGCGACGATTTGTCAATATTAAATACAAAAATGTTCAGTTATGCACTAAAATTAGGAAGAATATAAAATATCTGTGCATCTGCATCGTAAATAACAATAATGTTTATTCATCATAAAACATAAAATGTATCGTCGCACACCTTATCAGCTTGAACTTTACATTGAATTGCATGACATTATCATGTAACTATAATTCAAAACAATACTATAAGAGCTGATATTAACATACAAAATTTGAATGTTCATTATTTTAATTTAGTTATTTTTTCAGTGATTTTCATAGATTAATTTATTTCTAAAAAAAATATGTTAGTATGAAATATGATATAAATTCTTAACTTTGTATAGTGTAGATTTATTTTAGCCCAGTATAATGGGAAATTACTATAAATTTATCATCTTGCATTTAAAAATTTATCACTTTCAAAAAGTTGCCGACTGTAAACAACCAATATCTGATAAAGTGATGGTTAGTGGTCATCATTGACATAAACACAACTAATGGTATCATTTACACAACAATATTATTTGAAAATCCTGCCATTCTGCTTACCATGAGGTAGGCTGTAAGATTAATAAATTTCTTTAAACACTCACGGTTATCTACATCACTTACACTATTACTGAACGGGTTCTTACCACGATTATTTTTAATTGAGAGGAGAACTGCGGGTAGGTCATTTAAGAGCAGACAAATTTACCCTCTTTCTCATTCGTTCTTCAGTCTTCCTGTGATCATGGCGCTTGAAACAGGCTGAAATATTGGGACCTCTCAATTAAAAATAATTGTGGTAAGAACCCGTTCAGTAATAGTGTAAGTGAGGCTGTAAGATTGTTTATCTCTTGCAATAAAAAAACACCTTAACTATGATTTTCAGCTTAAACAAGCTCAATGATGATCAAGTGAAGATGGTGAATCATGCTTTGAAAATATTCAGCGACCCGGAGAAAATAGCTCCGGAACCTACTTACGATCCCGTTACCAACACTAAATTTATTTACAAGTGAGTTTTTCCCTTGTAACATTTAAATTATTTGTTTTCAATATTTTCAAGGAAAAATAATTTATTTATTATTTCTGAAATGAGGTGAATATCTAGTCATCTGTATTTTTTTTTTATATTTGCCCCCTAAATTTTGTTTTGTCAAGTAGATATAAAAGGAGATGATTGTTTTGGGATCCCATTTTTTTTTTATCAATATGATATTGTAGTTCTATTTGCAACTATTTCAAATTGTCTATTGTTCAAAAATGTCGTTTTTTAGTAGTTAGACCAGTATTTTTTGTACTATTATCAAAAATGGGAATCTGTTTTAATTATTTTAAATATGTATATTATTACCTTTTTATGTTAAAGGGTCATATCTCCAAAAGACTTGGTTATTGCTGGTAAAAAGAATATTGTCATAAAAGAGAAAAAAGAAGAGAAAAAGATTGAGGTGCCTAAAAAGGAAGTTATAAAGAAGCAAATCATGATTGAAGATTACGAATATGAACAGGAAGTACCTGCTGTGGTAAGTCTCACATTAACTACGTACTATTATATGAATGCGAAAGTTCTGTCCATCCGTTACGCTCTCCCGCTTAAACCTCTCAACCGATTTTGATGTAATTAGGCACAGACAATCTTTAGATCCTGAAAAAGGACATAGGCTACCTTTTATTGTGAAAAAAAAGTAATGAAGAAAAAGCAGATTATAGAGTTGACGTGGACGACGTTGCGAGCAGTAGCTAGTCTATAATATAAAAATGGACCGCAAAATGTTTGTAAGCGCATAACTCAACAACGCCTGGATTGATTTGGCCAAATCTTTTTTTAAAATGTTCGTTGAAGTTCAAGGATGGTTTTTACGAGAAAAAATCGAATAGTTGCCGAGAAGAATTGAAAAAAACGGGTCATAGGGTTCACGCAGTAGACGTCGCGGGCAGCAGCTAGTATAAAATAAAAATAATTGGAAAAAAATGCTTTTTTACTAAAAATCCGGTTTTTGTATACCTGATTCAAATTAAATGTTTTTCAAAAATGTTTTTATTATATTAAATATTATATAATACTTTTTTTTTTTTTTTAAGACTAAAGTGACAAGAAGCGGTAGAACTGTAAAACACCCGAAATTGATAGTACCACAAGATACACCACAGAAACCTAAGAAGAAGAATCACGTCGCTACCTGCTTTCAATGTTCAACGGTAAGTCTTATTGTATAGTGTTAGACGTATTTTTTATTACTATACAGTCCTAAACTTGCTAAAATTACCAATCGGGTTGCTCCCCGAGGCGGTCGCTAGACCTAAGAAGCTGGCGAACTTCCTAGAGGAGCTGGGCTGGAGTACATAACATCCAAGTCCTTACCACCCACACGCAAAATAGGTGCAATTGTGTCGCCGATTTGCGGCAACTAGCCCGTTCAACACTTATCACTTATACCAATCGGGAATGTTATTAATTAGTACTAAAAGTGAATATTATATTATTACAGAAAAGAAAGTAAATTTCACATTGTTTACCTAATCGTGACGTCATACGTAGTTTCCTCTAATATCATTAAATCTTCGATTATTTGATACTGTCGTCATGCCTAGTGTCATCACTGAAGACTAGTCGAGCTTATTTAATAGTAATAATGAATATAAAGAAAGATGACAAGATATAATGAAACTGACTCTTTAATTTTCGACCACTTAATTTTCTTTCACATGTAACTCAGATGTGTGCTTTAAAAATTGAATTGTTTCCAGGAATTCCCAAGTCTATATCGTCTTCAAAAGCATTACGAACATCACCCAACTCACATACCAGCAAAGATTCATTCAAATCTATTCCACTGTTTGTTGGCCATTGTCAAAGGAGGTTCAGAAGAGGACAGGACCAACATATTTGTCCAACAGTTGGAACAATTGATTGTCAAACTGAAATCACTGTTGCCGTGCTTGTTGAATACGAGAGATGGGAATGAAGGAAAACCTTGCACTATCAATGATGATGTTGGAAGGTAATTATGAGTTTTAATAGTTAAGGTATTATCTAATAGATTTAGATGTTATCTAATTTGATGATCAATGTAATGTGAACAGTGTTGATAATAAAAGTTAGACTAGCTAAGTACGAGTTTCCATGATTGTGTGTTTAAGGATGACAGATTTAAAAAATATATAGTAATTTAAAAAGACTTTTACTATAGTTATGCTTCGACTTAAAAAGGGATCCTTTGAAATTTTTACTTTTGTTAATGTAAATACATTTATTTTGCAGGATACTCGGAATGGACCCAGGAAAGTATAACATAGACGTAAACGCCCTGAATTGTGTAAAAGACAAAGATGGTTATTGTATGCATAATCCATCCACTAACCAGATTCATGTTAATGTACAAATGAACCACACAACCGAATTATTAGTGACTAAAGATGAAATAATTGTCCCTCCCAATGAAGACTGCGCGAGAATCAGCTCAGCAGAAAACTGGCCAACAGTTAACAAAAGAGTTTGGAAACTAAAAAAGCTGAAAGCGCAGAATATTGGCGCTAAAAAGATTAAATTAGAAGATAAGAACACTTTATTAGAATTAAATTTAGACGTAAAAAGAGAAGAAGACTTAAACGGAACTAAAAGACTTAGTTTCGAATCTGCAGATATATTATCTAAGTTAGGTATAGATACCAGTAAGTTTACCGAACCAACGATCCCCCAGACCCAGTGCAATGATGTTAGCAAAAATGTTCCAATAGACCAAAGCAAAAAACACAATCACATACAATTTCACAGCACGCATTTCGACATCAGATCATCGCCTATAAAACCTACGTCCACAGTGTTCCGAAAATTCCAGATAAACCCAGAGAAATTAGCCAACTACGACGGACAAATAATAGGTGCTGCTAACATTGAGAAAGATTTTGACAACACGAGTAATATAGACGATATTTTAAACAGTAATATTGAAATACCGAAAGACACTATGGACCAAAGCTGGATACTTTCCAGCGATAAATCGGAGGATGGTTTCACTAAACCTGATAGTCTGATTGAACCGTCCTTAATACACGTTAAAGATATTGACACAAACAAGGTAACGAGTACAACAAATAGTTTAAGTGATGATGCGCAAGATATTTTAACGAGTGTGTGCTCAGAGTCGAACCAAAGTGATTCAGTACTTAATTTCCTCGATAGTTTAGGAAGCACATGTCTGTCTTACCCCGGTATGGAGATCAGAACAAGTGCCTCGGACTTCAATCTAGATTTATTCTCCTTTTCGAATACATAGCAATAAGTCTAGATGTTAAACTATTGATAGAATTTTTACGGACCTATTGGTGTTTTCAAGTAATACGATTTTTGGATCTATTTTACAATATATATTTCAGAAAGTTTTAAGGAGAATTGTATCGAAATAGTTTTACGAAATTTTTATCGAATGTATTATTCTATTGTGAAAATCATTCGTCCGTATGTCCGTCCATAATCCCAGTAATAATATACCAAATATAAATAATTTTGATAAACTTATTATCACCAAAGATCCTAACGATTTCTAGCAGTTTTTGTATAAGGAAATTAAATTCAGAGAATTAGATATTGGTAAATGTATTTATACAGATTTATAAATAACTTTTGGACATTTTTATAAAAGCTGCAGCTTCATACAATTTGTATGTCATATTTTAAGATTTTGGAAACACCTGTACCTGAATTTGTCTTTATAAATTCTGGGTAAAAATTAAATTAGTCTAAATTTTAGTAATAAACATTGTACCTTAAGAACAAATAATGATATTTATTTAGGTCTAAGAAATCAACGCAATAACGACAACTTAGTTCTTTGCATAGAATTATTACAACTGGAATCTATACTTATATGAATCAAAATAATATCTTCAAGTTTTTAGGGACAAAAAGTGTAATAAAATTTAATAAGCTTGACTATGCATGCTTGGGAACTTAAAACAATATAATCAAATTTATTAGACTGGTAAGCCTAAAAAAATCAGTACAAAAATATTTAAAATGCAGTATATTTGAAATCATAAATACTGTTTAAATTTTAATCATTTTGAGACCTTTATTTCTTAATTTATATAATTTTGTATTGAATTTGATTGCTGTGTTGTTGAAGGTGCAGTATGTGTGTAAGATCTCTCATTTGACAATGAACAAATTTTGATCATGAAGAGATTGAGATTATTCATGATATAATCTAATTATTGTAATAAGCTTATATTTAGTTCAATTAGAGTTTATTATTAATATTTTAATAAAATAAATAATATTTACTACTGACATGATGTTTTATTTATACTGTTTAAAAAGTATGATTTACATCTCATTCAAATCTATTTACAGTATTGAACTTTTCTCAAACTTGTTTATGCTGACCCGCGCAACATCAGCGTTATAAAGGGGTTCAAACAGTACTCGCAATGCCGTCGCGTTATTATTTGGGCGGCCCGAAGTGCATCCACATATTCATTGCATTTTATACTCGTGATAACTTCTACACGAAAAGTCCGATTGGAATAAAACAAAAAGTAATTTACTTCTGCATTAATACTCTTGATAACATAATACTTAATTTGGATAAGGATTAATATAACGATACTCACTGAACGTTAAATTCAATCTTGGGACGTAATACTATTTCTCATAAACACAAAAGCTGTTATTGTGACTAAACTATGACAGTAAGATATATGCTGTCGCGGACTTTTTTATTTCTCTTAATAAGACCTAAAAATCCATAGTACCTACATCATTTTGTTCTACTGTCAATAGTTTTCGCAGCGCACGCGACGTAAGGAATTTTTCTTATGTTACATTATAGGAGTTTTCGTAAGGATCCCTATTTTATTTTAATATAATAGAGCCTATGTTACTCGGGGATAATGTAGCTTTCCAAAGGTGAAAGAATTTTTGAAATCAGTCCAATAGTTTCGGAGCCTATTCATTACAAACAAATATTTCCTCTTTATAATATTAGTATAGAAAAGTCAGTGTTTGGGCAACACTGAAGAGGGGAGTCCATTCCAAAGTAGGGTAGTATTCAAAAAGATTTTATAAACCATATTTTAATTTTGATTACCACAATGTTCCAAATAAAATGAACAGTTTAAGTAATGAACAACAATTATAAAAAAAAATAACAGCATTGTGCTTTACAAAATCTATAGATTTCACTCCTCATCACCTCCTGATACCTACTTCAAAACTAAAAAAAAATATGACGAAAACCTATAATTAAATTTAGTTTTCTGTACATTTTTGACATCATAATTTTGTTAATTCATCGTATCATCTTTATTATGCCTGTAAAACAGGTCTTTCATTTTTCCCTTCAAGGTTCTGGTTGGTGAGGGCATACCCTGTGCCTCCTCTCTGTAGGAATATTATATCTTTTTCTTTTAGTTTGTCACCGGTTAGCGGGTGCAACCAATCTTTCTTTATTATCTTTTCGACACACTCCATTGTCACCACATGCCCTGTTGTTCTGTAAAATAGTGTGATTTATAAAATTAAAAAAATTCTCAAGCAAGGATTTAATTTTTAAAAAGTCATAATTTGTGCTTATGAGCAGTTTTAGTGTCTCTTAGAGGGGAACTCTTCCTGTTTCAACATTCATTCTTGAGTGATGCTATGAACTTTTTTTACATAGTTATGAAACATTTTAAGTTTTTGTGTACAATAAATAATTATTTTTGAAACAATTCAGAAATTGGAGCTAAATCAAAATAATCTTCAAGCATTGAATTTAATATTCACAAACAAAATGAATAATGGAAATATTTTCACCTGATCACGGCACAAGGCACTGCATTACTCAGTATATCATGTGTTACAGGACACATATATCTATTCTCCTTTGCTATTAATGACTTCTTGTCATCCGGGTCATTAACTAAAGTCCACTTAACTTCTATCAAATCTTTCATCTTCAAAGACTTCCCACTGATTGGGCAGTACACAGTCGGATCAGGTTTTTTTACCTTTGTAATCTTAGCATCCGGCAGTTGAGATGGCACCCAGAAACTTGGTAACTGTTTGTCTTTGCCATTTGCGACATTTGACACGGAGTTGACGACTTCTGCGTCATTTTTAGAAGACGATGCGTTTGATGATATGTTTTTTTCTCTGTTCATGAATTTTATAAGTTTGGCTTCTTTTTCTGCGGCGGCTAACTCAGCCAATTCCGCTTCGTCTTTTTTCAGTTGTTTCTCGTATTTCTTTAGCAGACGGTTGTATTCGTTCTTTTTGGTGATAATGTATTCTAAGATAGCTTCTTTATCGAAAAGGTAGCCTTCTTTGGTGACGACTGGGTTCCTGCATGGTTGTAATGTTAAGCTGCAGCAATCGAAGCTTTTAACCGAGTCTTTTCCGACACGTTCACTTTGAGTTCCATAGCCAGAAGCCGCGGCATCCTTCCTTTTCTCATGATAAGTGTAAACAGCACCTGCTGTACAATTTCGAGCGTGTCGTGTCATTTTAAACTACTTTACAGGTGCTTAAGGAAGATGTCTCGATTTTAAGCTATTGAATAGAATTTTAATTTAATTTTGAGCGATTGTAATTAGCTAAAAGAAAGATCTTTTGCTTTAAAACTCTCTCGAAATTTGGTAAAATTTGGTTTGAGTTTTCAAAACAAAGGGTAAGGTTACCAGTTGTTCAATATGTTGCATCAACAAACAGAATACGTAATCAGTTACTCTGTTGCTGGCGTTACTGCCAAACTGTTGAAGAAAAAATTAATACTTAAAACTTTTAATTTCTAGTTTTTTCATATCTACTAATTAAACTGATTAGTTGTTGACAATTTAGTGTAAAATAGGGCCTCGATTAACCTTCGCCTTTTTAATAAATTTTAGAATTTAAGAAATTTATGGACATGTAGTAATAAAGTTTCTGGGCTTAAGACGTGAATAATGTAACATGTACACTCAGAAATAACAAGAATTTCATTAAACCAATTTAACAACCTTCTTACTCAAATGTCATTCATAATTTTATTAAAATTTTCTAAATCAACTCGGCGTAAAATGAAGAGTAATTACGAATGCAAAGAAGTTTCTCTTTCTTTTCAAAATCTGCTATCTATTTTGGTTTTTACTCTACCATATCTGGTAGTGGTGGTTAAGCGAGCATATTATGTTACCATGGCGGCAAGTACGTGTTTTACCCTAGTTTTTAATGTCAGTATTGACAGTTCGTTTTTTTTTTACTTTTTTAATCAAGATTAAGATATTCAATAACAAACAGCGGTTGTTTCATTGGTAAAATAAAAATTAATCAAAAAAGTTTAAATTTTCTTCTATTTCGCTGAGATATCGTTCCTCGTATGGTATTCAAATTATTTGTTTTACTTTCCAGAAGATCTACGTCTACATGATTTAAATTGAACTTGATTAATTAAATCGAATAAATTTCAGTGCTGTTATGTATGGGCTAATACCTTTGCTTCGTTTAACACCACTGCTGTCATCCATCGTTAACTGTCATTTTGCAATGAAAGTGTCACATGTGTCATTTTTGTTGTGACGTGACGACAGACGACAGTTTCTCATTTTCGTTTCTCTTGTTTACCTTGTTCTACAAATTACGTATTTAATTTTAGTTGTTTTAGTTTATCGTGATTCTCGCTAGGAACTGTTGATCTTCGTGATACGCTTTATAAATATAATTCGCTGTCACTGTGATAAAAATTATCTGTGATTAAATTAATCTAATCGTGTAATTGGTTTAAACCGATAATCTAGTGTCGACGTTCGAATTTAAAAATATTTTATTTAAATAAATTGTTGTGTTTTCGATTCGTTCAGTTGATGTGAATAAGAATGAACTTATCGTTCGCTGGTTGTGGCTTCCTAGGAATATACCATGTTGGTGTTGCAGTTTGTTTTAAGAAATATGCGCCACATCTCCTTCTAGGGAAGATATCGGGAGCCTCTTTTGGCGCGCTCTCGGCTTGTTGCCTGCTCTGCGATTTACCTATAGGTTTGTTCTTTTATCCATTCATTTAAATACAGCAAATTAAATGAAATTAAACAAAATGTTTGTCATGTGGTATTTTTTTTTGTTCTGAGAAGGAAGCAACTACTAGAAACACTTTTTGGTCTTCCTACTGTTAAATAAATAAATTCAAAATAGTAAACTTTTTCTAAAATTTATAAATTATTTTTTATTTTATAATTATTTTTTTCTAATTTTATCACAGTTAATGAGAACTACATTATTTTCTGTAGAATCTTATTTTATTAATATATATTTAATGCTAAATGTTCTATTGTATCTACTAACTACTTAAATTTGAAAATTTGCATTTTAAAATAATCAACTTCAGAACTAAAAAACTTTTCTATTCAAATATGTTTACATGTGGTATTTACTGTTTTATTGGAATCAAATCGAAATTATTTTTCCTAACACAACAAATTATTTATTAAAGGAACAAAAAAAAACATATAAACACATGATCACATAAGTTTAACATTGACAATAAACATTGAAATCTATAATATTTTAAAAATAATGATATTTATCATCTCATAAAACATACCTAACACTATTATTAAATTTTAATTATAAGGACTGGAACATAATGGATTCATGTACTTCCAAAAACTTTTATTTATTTCTTTTTGCCATTGTTAAGGTGAAATCACAACAGATGTCCTCCGAGTGGTCAGAGAAGCAAGGGCGGGCTCCCTCGGCCCTTTCAGCCCTTCGTTCAACATCCAGAATGTCCTCCTCGAAGGCATGGAGAAGTATTTACCCCAAGATGCCCACAAGATAGTCAGCGGAAAGCTGCATATATCGCTAACAAGAGTTTACGATGGGAAGAATGTGATTGTTTCCGAGTTTCCTACGAGAGAAGATTTGTTGCAGGTTAGTTTTGTGCTATCGTGATTTATTGTTTAAATTTAGAATATTGTGTACTGTACTGTACCAACCCATTACTGCCCACTGTTGGGCTCAGGTCTCCTCAGAAGAGGGATTAGGCATAGTCCACCACGCTTGCCCAGTGCGGATTGGGGACTTTACATATCTTCAAAGGATTTTTTTTTTAAATCCTTTTCCGACATGCAGGTTTCCTCACGATGTTTTCCTTCACCGTTTTAAGCCAGTGGTGTTGTGAAAAATTGCACATAAATCTTTTTTCACATTTAGATTTAGAGGTTTGAACGGCCGGATTTGAACCCCCGACCTCCCGTTCGGAAGGATGCGCTTCGACCACTCGGCCACCACGACTTCTATTGAATATTGTGTAATAGGATTTAATTGAGATAAAAATCTTGGGTAGGTATCTTATCTTGCAATGCGCGAAAAATGATGATTTTGATAGGACAATCATAGACAATTACTTTTTCACAGCCCTCGCTTAAGTTGCAAACCTGCTAATTTAAGAACGTGGGTAGTTTCAAGTTTGTGATCTACCTACGATAACATCACCGTCATTTTATAATATTGCGCCTCTCACTTATTATATTATTGATTTCGCACCAAACTAAGCAGTTAGAATTTGGACAAAACAAGGAGTCTCTGAATTCCGATAATACTACAACCACAACTATTTATAAAGTACTGTTTTATACCCCTATATCACAGTTTTAAATTTTAGTTTTATATCACAAAACTTGTGCAGAAATTCAAACCTAATGTATTTAGTAATAGAGGCTATAATCCCTTATGTATGTTATTACAAAGGCGCTGTTAGCATCATGCTTCGTCCCCGTGTTCTCTGGTCTCCTGCCCCCTCGCTTCCACGGCATCAGGTATATGGACGGAGGTTTCAGCGACAACCTGCCCGTTCTGGACGAGAACACGATCACAGTCAGCCCTTTCTGCGGAGAGAGTGATATATGCCCTAGGGATTTAAGCTCGCAACTGTTTCATGTGAGTAAACGACAGCGGAAATTTCCCAGTTAAGTTCTAGTTCCAGCAGGGTAAAGGCTTGAAGAAAGTTATTTTGGGTATTTCGTAGGTAACAACAAAGTTTAACGATGCAGAGGTTCACGGAGGTAAATATGCCGATCTGGTGGGCCTGTTAACTCGTCCGTTAGTAAAAAACTAGCCTTACCTTTATCTAATATTGATCTAAAACCCCCGTACTGATAAAACTATAAAGGCCTTTAGACCAATGTCGAAATCTCCTGAAAAATATCGATTAACTGTAACTGTATCTTATGGTAAATGCCTAACTCTTGATCCATATTACTTACAAAGATGTCCAATTTTATGAAAGTCTTGGTATAACAAAATGATTTTGCACTTCTGATTTTCATTGTAGTTACACAAACTAGGTTAAGTTCTCATCTAATGCAGGCTGCATTGTGTTCGTTTTTAAAATATCTAATCAGCATAATATTACGGATATTACAACCTTGCACTAACTATGGTTAACCTTTAGTTTATGCTGTATTTTATTGGCAATTAAAATACATAGTAAATCAATACTTCACGTTAAAGATAAATAAAAAACTGCTTATCTATTTAGATAAGAGTTTAGTGTTTCGACGTAAAGCCCTATGACTTCTACCTGCACTTAGTTACTAAACCATAGGTCATTATAGGTTAATACAGAAAATAAGAGTTTTAAATACCAAACATACTGACCTGCGCAAATTTACCTACGCCACAAAGGGAGGAATGTTTCACAAATATAGTCTATGGCATTCAGAAAAAAGTATCTGTATAGTCTATTCGTCGCCTCAGTAGGCGACGAATAGACAAACAAGCCAGTTGTTTGGCCAATCTGACATTTTTTACGAAAATTACTTTTTAATGCAGTATATAAAGAATAAAATTTCCATCCGACTGGTAAAATATTTTTTTAAAATATTCAATTCTAAAACAATAAAAAACTCATTTCAATTTTTTTCTCAACACGGCACTTAACGAAAATTCCGTGCTTGTTTGCTGTCTCCTGTAAAATTTGCTCGAGTGCAGATTGGCCAAACAAGCACTGAGGCGACGTATTGGCAAAATAATTTTCAAAATGGATTCAATAGATCCAAAGATTACTCCCTAACACTCTTAACCAACACAGGTACCCTATAATATCACATTACCTCTCTATATCTAGTATAGATTGTTGATTGAAGCTATTTTAACCAGGTAAACTTAGCGAACACGAGTATAGAACTATCGAAGCAAAACATGAACAGATTCGCAAGGATCCTGTTTCCGCCTAAACCAGAAGTCTTAAGCAACATGTGCAAGCAAGGTTTTGATGACGCCCTCCGATTCCTACATAGAAACAACCTGATATCTTGTACGAGATGTCTCGCTGTTCAGTCGACGTTTCAGCTTCAAGACGTTTTGGACGATACCACTTATGACTACGACCCGGATTGTGAAGAATGCAAAACTCATAGACAGGTGAGGATTTTTTTTAGTTATCTATGGTTTATACAGGGTGGGCGTTTTGAAATGCTAGAGAAGGTACTTTAAATTACTTACCGAATTTTTGACGTGACAACGTCTTATAAATTGGTTTGCCGGGTGACACTTCAAGAAACTGCGTTGCGCTCCGCTCACGTTATGCGCTCACAATGAGAGCGAGTGAGAGGCACGCGTGCCTTTCACTTTTTATGTCTGTCTCTCTCGCTCTTAGGCGGGCTAACCATGCCCGAGTCGGTGTCACGTAAAACTTTCGCCCGTATACCGACATTACAGGCAACCAATTTTTTTTGTTGAAAGAATTGCACATATAACTGCACAAACAAGTTCCAAAATGTTTAAATTCAGTGGTTGCCAAGTCGAATGCTCAGATAGTGTTAGAAAGTAGATGATGTATAATCATAATATGATGATGAGAAGATTATTCTAGACTAAATAATTAAATCAAAACAGAAAACTTTCATCATCTTAATGATTCATAATGTTTTTGTTGCTTTGTTAATTTCTATCAAGTAATAGGTATTTATAAACAATCACAAACTAATCGTTCCTGCTCTCGAAAGATAGTAATTGCCTTGATTGACACACTTGACATATATTCATTTAGATAACCGAACACTGTTCTACGCAAAACAAGTTTGTTTCAAACAATTTCATACTAAATTGATAGGGAACAGTGTGGAATGTATCTTTTTGTCTATGACTAATTAGTTATTATAACATTAACTGCTTATTGTTTTAAAGACAATAAATAGCTTTAAACTAAGAATGATTTACACAATTACTAAACGGGTTCTTACAACGATTTTTATTAAATGAGCGATCCCGATATTTTGACTGTTGCAAGCGCCATGATCACGAGAAGACTTGAGTATTGCGGGTAGATTACTTAAGAACAGACAAATCTGTCTACCCTCTCATATCTGTGATAAAAAACGTGGTAAGAACTCGTTTAATAATTGTGTAAGTAATGTAGATAACCGCGAGTGTTTAAAGAAATTTAAAAATGATTTATTTCAATCTTCAATGAGGTGTAGAGACTGTAGAGAGTTCTACCCTATTGTGTATTTCTATACACAGATTAGGCATACAAAAACTATGTAGGTACAATTATTAATCTGTAGAGATCCAGTAAGGAAATGAAGCCATATTAATACTACCACCAAATATTTACCCTCCCCGTAGGTATATTATATGAGATTCGACGCGAACTAAAATTTTACGCTCATTTGTCGACCCTACTGAGGCCAGAACATAACCCGAACTGGTGTTTGATGCCATTTACTTGCACTGGATGGAACTAGGTATATAAGTTTGGGTGGAATCTTGCAAACTAAATTTGACAAACTCCCCATTTTCTGGTTGAGCTGACATTTTGCACGCACATGTATATCGCGTGACAATGGACATATGACAAAATGGCACTGGTCAGATGGATTCGGAAAGTGGTCATAGGAACTCCTGTACTAAATAAGATAGACCTGTTGTGTTTGGGCTCATTTTACTTGTCTTCGCTAGCATGATATTCAGGATCTTAAAAGCTTTTAAAGTTTTCACAGTAAACCCGCTTCCTCTCCTACATATTAAACGTAAGTATATTTCCAGGATGCTCTAGTCGATGATCTCCCGGACACAGTGATGACGATATTCCAAAACGCCATAGACTCGGCAAACAGCGGAATCGTGAACTGGGTGATGAAGCAGCGCGCCGTACGATATTTAAATCTGCTCACTCTCCCGTATCGAGTGCCCATCGATATCATGTATGCTACATTCACCAAGTAAGTTCGATTAATCGATTTTTAATTCGAATGTTTTGTGTTTTTTCAGTTGTTTAATAGTTAACTTATTGCTGAGTATTTTCTTTTGTAATGAAAGTCATAGATTACCACAACATTTGTTTTTGACTTTCGAAGTTTCTTTAATTTAGCAATTTTTAGTCATAACTGTTCATAAAGAAACTTAAAATGTTTATTACTTTATTTGTTTGTAATAAAGTAAAAATGAACAATAAAATATAAGTGTTGTAACGGTACAAAACCACAGTTACATATTATGTCATTTTATATCTGGGTATCTAGGTTTGTGTTACCGCATAATTGTCTAGTTAATGTAGCTTGGGGGCCCCCGTTGCTGGCGTCCGTGGGAATAACCGCCTTCAGTGAAGGAATACCCCATACGTGGCCTCTGGGTGGTGCCAAAGCAGCAACGGGAGTGTAGCCGCGGGGTTGGGTGCCAGGGAGTATTCGCACTGATGCGATAGCTCCCCCCAACTTCGTGGCGAGTGATGGACGTGGAGTCCGTCACTGAAGCCCGCACAGGGGTAGGCGTCCAGGCCCCTGTGACGGAGAATGCCTCTGGCGCAGAGCCGGGGTGGGCGTCGGTCGCGAGTACCGTCGCGAGCGACGCCTGCTCCGGGCAGCAAAACGAGAGAATCCGGCGCAAGCGGAAGTCCGCGGCGCGCCGGAGCTCGGAAGTGAGTGAGTCCTCGTCCTCTTCCGACGGCGAGTCGACGACGACGTGGAAGGCGAGGCTCACCCGGCGAACGGCCACTAAAACCACCGGAGTATCGGAGACCGCTGCAGATGCCACAGCGATGCCCGCCCCAACGCGGAAGAAAGATAAAAAGAAGAGGCCCAAGTCGCCTGCTGTGGCCTCGCCGACGCGTTCGGTCACGTCGTTCGCCTCGGCCAGGACGTCCGACGGGGAGCTCTCCGAGAGCCCCGTCGTCATTCTTGAGGCCATAAGACGGCGAGCCAGCAACGCCTCGTCCAGGTGTAGTGTCACCGGGCAAGCAACCTACGCAAAGGTCATGCGACGGATGGCCCAAGACACTGCCAAAATTATGCCAGTCGTCTCTGCGGCCATCAGTCGCGACGCGGAGTTGCGCTCGGGGTTGGAGAGGTCGAAGGCCGAGGTGGCTTTCCTCAAAGAAAGGCTAATTGCCTTTGAACGGGCTGAGATCGAGCGCGAAGTGGTAGCGCGTGCCCCGCGGAAGACGCAGCCTACACCGTCGCCTCCTCCTCCTCCTCCTCCGTCGTCTGCCAAGGCGCCGACGCGGGCTGGGGAGACCGACGGCGAGTGGCTGCCTGGACGGAACAAGAAGGAGAAACGTCTCGCGTCACCGCGTACTAGGGTGCAGCAGACCATCGAATCCCCGGATGAGATGGCTGCTCGCATCAGGCGAGAGTTGACGGCGGAGTTCGGCAAGCAGATTGCCGAGCTCAGGGCCGAGCTTGCGGCCCTGCGCGGTGCAGCAGCACCTGCGCCGCGTCCCGTCGCTCTCGCCTCACCAGACGCGCGTCCGGGTCCAGGACCAGCCGGTCCGACCCGAAACAAGAAAAGGAACGGGGGTGGCGGTGCTAAAACGGCTACGCCTCCCCCACAGCCTCGCCCGCTTCCTCCGGCCCCATCCAATATGGATGAGGGCTGGACTGAGGTGGTAAAGAAGGGCGCCAAACGGGCCAGGGTGACTACCCCAGCCCAACCACCAACACAGACTGACACGAGGGCAGCGGCCACGAGAGTGCCGACTGCCCAAAACAGAAACGCGACTCCGGCGGTTGCGGCTGCTCCCCAAGAGGGTCGAGCGCCCGCCGCCGGCAAACAAAAGAAAAAGGCGAAGAAGGCCAAAAAGAAGCAGCGCGCGCCGAGGCGGGCAGCAGTGGTAGTCACACTGCTGCCGGCCGGCCAGGCGAAGGGGCTGACGTACCCCGACGTCATGGCGAAGGCGCGCGCTGCCGTCGACTTGGCGGAGATAGGGGCGGAGGATGGCCTCCGTATCCGGCACACGGCCAATGGGGCCCGATTGTTGGAGTGTCCCGCCGGTGCCGACAGCGTCGGCATCGCGGACCGTCTGGCGTCGGGCCTCCGGGTGGTGTGGCCGGAAGAGGATGTGAAGGTGCACAGGCCGGTCAAAATGGCCGAGTTGCGGGTGACCGGCCTGGACGACTGCACCACCAGGGAGGAGGTGGTGGCGGCCATCGCGGCCCAGGGCCAATGTGCCCCGGAGAATGTGGCCGTAGGCGAACTTCGCCGAGGCTACACCGGGGCCAGCTCGGTCTGGGTGCGGTGCCCGCTGGAGACCGCCAACTCCCTGGCCACTCCTCCGCCCGGAAGACCGGCCGGAGATCCGGGTAGGCTGCGCGTGGGCTGGGTCGCAGCCCACGTGCGGCTCTTAGAATCGCGCGCCTGGCGATGCCTCAAGTGCTTCGGCACGGGGCACAGCGTCGCCAGGTGCACCAGCACAGTGGACCGCAGCGGCTTATGTTTCCGCTGCGGTCAAACCGGACATAAGGCGGCCACGTGCTTGGCCGCGCCGCACTGCGCGCTGTGCGCGGCGGCCGGACGCAGGTCTGATCACCGGGCGGGAGGCAAAGCTTGCTCCCCGTCCGGTGTCAACACCGAACGGAACAGGCGCCGCAAGACAAAGCGGCGCCAACAGAGGAAGTCGGCCGGGGGAGTACCGGCCGACGTTTCGGACCCCGCCGTGGCGCCTAGTGCGCCCGAAGGCGGGGGCGATGGAGGAGGGGAGGGAGCGATGGATGTGGTCCAACCTTAATGGACTGCACCCGTCGCTTCCTCCAAAGTAATCTGAACCACTCCGTCAGGGCTCAGGATATGTTAGTCCAGAGCATGGCGGAGTGGTCCATTGACGTGGCTGTGGTCGCCGAGCCGTATTTTGTCCCCCCAGCGGACGACTGCTGGTTCGGGGATGAGTGCGGCTTGGCGGCCATACACATTAGGAGGACCGCGGCGATCCCCCCCTGGAAATGGTGGCCAGGGGACCCGGGTTCGTCGCGGTGAAGATAGAAGATACCGTCGTGATCGGGGTGTACTTCTCTCCAAATCGGCCTACTCACGAGTTTGAGCAGTTCCTGGACGGGATCGGAGCGATCACTCAGCGCTCCGCCCCCCGTCCAGTGATACTTGCGGGGGACCTCAACGCGAAATGTGTCGCTTGGGGTTCCCCCCGCTCAGACGCTCGGGGTAGGCTATTGGAAGAGTGGGCGGTCGCGGCCGGACTCTGTATCATGAACAGAGGTTCGGTCGCGACTTGCGTGCGGTGGCAGGGCGAGTCCATCGTGGACGTGACGTTCGCGAGCTCTGCCACCGCACAGCGCATCCGCGGTTGGGAAGTGCTGGTGGAGGCGGAGTCCTTATCGGATCACCGATACATTCGGTTTGATCTGTCCGCCTCCACGCCAACCGCGGTCGCCCAGGGAACTGCACCTCGGTCATTCCCCAGGTGGGCATTGAAGCTCCTGGACAAGGAGCGCTTGATGGAAGCCTTCACTGTGGCGGCGTGGACGCCCATGCGTCCACATCCCGTGGATGTGGAGGTCGAGGCGCAGTGGCTCCGGGACGCGATGCATCGCATTAGCGATGCATCGATGCCTCGGGTCGGCCCTCGGCCTCCGAGTAAGTCGGCGTACTGGTGGTCGCCCGAGATAGCGCAGCTTCGTGCTGTATGCGTCCGGGCGAGGCGCCGGTGCGCCCGACATCGCCGCCGCATCCTCGCGCGTCGCGACGATCCCGTCGCGTTCGCGGAGGAGGAGGATCGGCTGCATGGCGAATACGCGGAAGCGAGGGGCGCCATGCGGCTGGCCATCAAGCTGGCCAAGGAAGGGTACATGGAGACTCTCTTGGGGACGCTCGATGACGACCCGTGGGGGCGCCCGTATAAAACGGTGCGCGATAAGGTGCGCCCGTGGGCGCCTCCCATGACCGAGCGTCTCCAGCCTCAGCAGCTGCGGGACATCGTCTCGACGTTGTTCCCGCAGGAGCAGGCCGGATTTACGCCGCCTGCTATGGATGAGCCGCCGGATAACACCGGCGGTGAAGCCACTGCTGAGGTGCCTCATATCACCAGAGATGAGCTCCATGTGGCCGTGGCACGGATGAGTGCGAAGGACACGGCCCCCGGCCCGGACGGCATCCACGGCCGGGTCCTGGCCTTGGCCATCAATGCCCTAGGGGACCGACTCCTCAGGCTATTTAATTCCTGCCTGGAGTCGGGACGGTTTCCCTCGCTCTGGAGGACGGGCAGACTGGTCCTCTTGCGGAAAGAGGGGCGCCCGGCGGACTCAGCCGCCGGTTACCGTCCCATCGTGCTGCTGGACGAGGTGGGCAAATTGCTGGAACGCGTTCTGGCCGCCCGCATCGTTCAGCACCTGGTCGGGGTTGGACCCGATCTGTCGGCGGAGCAGTACGGCTTCCGGGAGGGTCGTTCGACCGTAGACGCAATTCTACGTGTCCGGGCCCTCTCGGAGGAGGCCGTCTCCCAGGGTGGGGTGGCCTTGGCGGTGTCGCTCGACATCGCCAACGCCTTCAACACCCTGCCCTGGTCCGTGATTGGGGGGGCACTGGAGAGGCATGGAGTGCCCCTCTATCTCCGCCGGCTGATCGGCTCCTACCTGGAGGCCAGGTCGATCATGTGTACCGGGTACGGTGGGACCTTGCACCGGTTCCAGGTCGTGCGCGGTGTTCCGCAGGGGTCCGTTCTTGGACCTCTATTGTGGAATATCGGGTACGACTGGGTGCTGAGGGGCGCCCTCCTCCCGGGCCTTAGCGTTATTTGCTACGCGGACGACACTTTGGTCGTGGCCCGGGGGGATGACTTCCGAGAGTCTGCCCGTCTTGCCACAGCGGGGGTGGCCCTCGTCGTCGGCAGAATAAGGAGGCTGGGCCTCGACGTGGCGCTGCACAAATCCCAGGCCCTGTGGTTCCACGGGGCTGGGGCTGTGCCGCCGGTCGACGCCCAGATAATGGTTGGAGGCGTCCAGATTGAGGTCGGGGTGCAGCTGAAGTACCTCGGCCTCGTGTTGGATAGCCGTTGGACCTTCCAGGCACATTTCGCGAACCTGGTCCCCCGATTGATGAGGACGGCCGGCCAACTCGGTCGGTTGCTCCCGAATGTCGGGGGGCCCAGCCACGCCGTGCGCCGCCTCTATGCGGGGGTGGTGCGATCGATGGCCCTATACGGTGCGCCCGTCTGGGCCGACGCACGGGTGCGATTAACCATCGCCCGATTCCTGCGTCGGCCACAGTGCATCGTTGCTATTAGGGCCATCCGCGGTTACCGCACCGTCGCCTTTGAGGCGGCGTGCGTGCTGGCGGGGACGCCGCCCTGGGAGCTGGAGGCGGAGGCGCTAGCTGGCGATTATCGCTGGCGATGCGACCTCCGCGCCCGGGGCGTGATACGTCCCCTGCGGGAAGCGGTTCGCGACAGGAAGGTCCAATCTCGGCGGTCCGTAGTAGAAGCGTGGAAACGACGTCTCGCTAACCCCACATGGGGTCTACGGACCGTCGAGGCGATCCGCCCGATCCTAGATGATTGGGTGGGTCGTGGCAGAGGACGCCTCACCTTCTGGATGGTGCAGACGCTGACCGGGCACGGGTGCTTCGGTCGGTATCTGCACCGGATCAAGGCCGAGCCGACGGCGAGGTGCCACCATTGCGTGGGATGTGACCAGGACACGGCGGAGCATACGCTCGCGCGCTGCCCCGCATGGGAGAGGCAGCGTTGTGTCCTGGTCCAACAAATAGGTCCGGACTTGTCGCTCCCGAGCGTCGCGGCGTCGATGCTCGAGAGCGACGAGTCTTGGAAGGCGATGCTCGACTTCTGCGAGTCCACCATCTCGCAGAAGCAGGTGGCGGGGGCTGAGAGAGAGAGGCTGTACGCCGCTCTCAATTTGCCAACCCGCCGCCGTCGAGCAGGGGGCCGGAACCGGGATCTCGCCCGGATTCTGGCCCCCTAAGAGTTTCGGGTCCCCAACGCATGCGAGTGCGAGCGGGGACCCAAGAAGGTGCCGTGTCTCGCTCAACACGCCCTTAGCGCTAGAGCATCCGGGGGATGGTAGACCGCGCTCCCCGACCCACGCTGGTTCTGACCCAGCGGGGTATTCCGCGGGAGGGTGACACGCGGTCCCATCTTGGTGGGCTTCGGAGAGCCCGCCGACCGAGAGAGCCGGTGGCCGTATTGGCCGGCGGCTACCGGTTCGGCGTCCGGGGACGGAGCGATGGGAAAGCATGCCGATGGCGTAACGCGTCGCCCCGTCCCTCCAAACCCCGTGCTGGGTTCTGGCCTCAGCCGGGGTTCGGACGCTGAGTGTGAGCGGTTGGAGGTTTTAGTGCGGTTCAACTCCCACATACCCCGCCCGCGGGGCGGGCGGGGATCCGGTGATTTCCTCCAACTAAAAAAAAAAAAAAAAAAAAAAAGTTAATGTAGCTGATTTTGTTCCTTAGAGATGTTAATCTTGTTTGCTTAATGCAGAGTAAAAAGAACGACATTAATATGATTGTTTTTTTTGATTCTAGTCTAAATCCTATCTATTATAATTTTATCAAATCTAAAAAACTTAAAGGTAAAAAACAAAGATCAAATTTCTCACGATTATACCTAATGAAGATTTAAAGAATATTCATTGTAATGTCTTAAGTAATTGAGTTAATCTTAACCATTTTGATGTAATGCCGTAGAAAGCTAGTTTTCAAACTAATACAAATAAAAGAAAAATACAAAATAATTTATTTTCAAGAAAAATACACAGTACAGAAAAATTTAGCAGTGGTCCCTGCTCTAGGCTAGGCCTGTATCGCAGGAGACCGTCACGTTTAAATATTATTACATTAATTGAAAGATATCAGAGGAGACAGCTTAGAACAGATAGAACAACAAACAAAAGAAGGAAAAGAAAATACAATCCTTGTTACTCGTATGACATGCATGCATACTAATACCAAACTTCACGCGACCCAATAAAGAATGAAATAATTTAACATTTTTAGACGTTTTTATTATAACCACTCAACTGGGAACGTCACTTTTCGCTAGATGACGAAACTGGGGACTTCGTTCGGAATCACTACCGTGTTTGAGCCTCTTTTTAAAAACAATTTTTCCAATAAATTTTAATTTCGATTTTTAATTAAACCTTATATTTTAGTAAATCTTTATTATTAAATGACGGTGTATTGCATTTTCAGCCGAAGTATAGTTTCTCCGTAAAATATGAGACGATTAAAAAATGTAAACAAAACAAGTTTTAGAACTGTGCTCAATATTGGTTCCTGTCACAGACTTGGCAAAAGTAAACAAACCAATTTGGTTGCCGATCCCAGTTGAGTGGATAAGTTTTATTTACAACAACATTCTCAGCGGGGCGTAATTACATTTGACAAGCGTTTCGTATTAAGATAATAATAATAATTACTTTATTATTACGTCAAACATTATCGAGTGCGTTCTCGTTTGAACGTAATCATTGGTTCGAATGATTTTATGATGAAAGTGTGTCACATAATATTGTTATTTGAAAGAATCATTTCCGCACTAATATCGACAATAGTATGATGGAATATTAAGTAGCGCTAAAGATAAACTGAATTAATGATATCGGAGAAGCGATTGATTTAAATTCTTGCATATTTGACAACAAATAAATCTTTGGCTTAGTTTTATATAATCGTGTATACGTCTCACTTGACATTGGCGAATGGTCTCGTGTCTTTGAGGATGAGGTCCATGAAGTACAACAAAGAATGCCTATGAATATTGAAATGTATGTAATTATCATTGAAGAAACTAGATAAGGTTTACTCCTGTCTCTCAAACCGTTGTTGATATCGTGCATATCCTTGCTATTTTTGGTCTAATACCATTCTTGTTTTGCACAAGGTACTTGCATAACTGCATGGCGGGAATAAATAAATAA
This sequence comes from Trilocha varians, assembly GCA_030269945.2. Classification (NCBI taxonomy): domain Eukaryota; kingdom Metazoa; phylum Arthropoda; class Insecta; order Lepidoptera; family Bombycidae; genus Trilocha; species Trilocha varians. Next base: position 11,906,052 of record AP028265.1, read on the forward strand.
ATGAATGTGCCTGATGCTGGTTTAGTACTTTACATAGTATATTGCACAAACCGGTCGATATCCGGAAAAGTTGCGATTGCTTTCTATGCTTTCGTATTAGAGAAACTTAAGAAAACCGAGATACTCGTTAATCGCTAAGCGAATGGCATAATGCTGGACTTACATTGATTTCAACTTCATTAACCAAATTGAAACCTATCTCCTAAGTTCACTGAAGTATTTAAAAAGGTTTTATTTTAACTAATCATAGACTAATTTATCATCATTACTTTAACTTAAAATGGTATATTTACGACTGCTCTTGGTCCGTAGCCGGGTACACCTGAATATACAGGGTGATTTCTTAGAGAGGGTACATATTGCAGGAGGGATGAGTACTCTGTTCTAATACGGAATATTACAAAAAATAGGTAAAATTACAAAATATATATTTTTTTTAAATCTAAATTCGTCAAAACTACCTCAAACATAAACAATTTCGGCTTAGAGTGTTGACTAATGACCTCTAGTGATCTCGCGCACCCCACATCTCAGCCACGCCCATCAGCTGTCGAAAAACCATCATTTTGCAAGAATTTTAGATATTTTTAAGTTGCGATCATTAAGGCATTAAGCCATATTCTTTGGTAATAATATTTTTACTGGTCGTATATAACCATCAGCTACCATGACCTTCAATATGTACCCTCACTAGGAAATCACCCTGTATAAGGGTATTGCATGACGGTCTGTACGGCCAATTCATTTTTCAGGGAAAACTAGTAGTAAGCTTTTGGCTAATATTGGGCTTAGTCGGCTGATGCTCTCAGAATATATCACGAGTTGACACTTTACGTTAATTTGGCTGTTATGATTTTAAATTACAGTCAAGAGAATTTTATGATAAACATAAACGACAAAACATAAAACTTATTTGGACGCTTCAAAACTTCCTTGTAGAATATTCTAGAATGTGGGGACATTTTTGCGCATGACGTGACTACATTCCTTGGAGCATCGACCGCGAGTCTGAATCTTTGATTAACACATGATCATGCTTTCTAGTTATGTTGCCGATAGAGTAGAAACGCATGCTGTCCAATATAATGTGGCCGGGAATATACTGGTCCGTAGGAGACGGTGTGTGCGACACAACAACGTCATGACTAGGTTAGTTTCGGGGATCGTGACGTCACTACGTGGGATGGGTTGATTGCGACTGTGTAGTTTAAACGTAATAGTTAGAAGGGTTTTTATTTAAAATATTCATTGAAAGAAAAAACATCAGCTGGTAAAAAAACAATAACAGCTGCACTTAAAGTTAATGCTATTTCAAAGTCTCTAATAATTAAATTTTGTTCAAGTCGCAATCTCGTTGGTTTTTGTCCTTTGTCTGTTTTGCAGGTTTGTTTTGTCCGTTTTTTTTGCATTTTATGTTGTGACGTTTAAGGTGTCCATGAGTTAAGTTAGGTTTCTTTTGATCAATGCATAGTATTTTTTATTTGAAAGGATAAATAAATCAGGTGTTTAGTGGGCGTCTTTCAATGTTTTTCACCATGTTCTATAACTCATAAAACAACATTTAAATTTTGTACGCTTACAAACGAACCATTTGTACTTACAAGAAAAAAATGTTTTTTTATCGCTTTCATATTTGCGTTATAAATTATAATGTAAAATCCATCGGCAATATGTAAAAATGTTTTTCTACACGTTTCTACAAAATTGTTATTTTCTTATTAAAATGTTAGCAGACTGCAATGTTATCAAAACCAAAACATTCCCATTGACGCACATTCTTTTATTTTTTTACGTTTTGTAAACATTTTCGTATTATCTGTTCATTGCCCAACTTCCCTATCGTTGCAAACACAATGTGTCACTCGGTCAAGGCCGTTTTTTTTTTGTTTTTTTTTTCTACGTTTGAATATCGAACACGTGGATGTTACGTAAAGGGATACGTGTGGTCACTGTTATCAGTAATTACGATGTTTATCGCGTTTCTGGTATATTAACTTTGTTTTTTTCGTGCGGCGTAAATTCTTTTCTGATTATTTTGGATTTATCTGTCAAATATTTTTTTTAGGATTTTCTAATCGCTAATTGCGTTGCAACGATATTTTTTTATTATTATATAATTTTAGCCAGTTTTTCCGATGTATTAAATATTTTTTTTCATAGAAAGTAACAGTTGAAATTTGATTGAAATTTATAGTATGAATTCGATGCAGCTGTGTAAATATAACTTAAACTACGTAACTTCAATCTGTGTAACTTTTGGCAAAAAAAAAATAACCACGATTTTTTCTTTCTAATTACACTTCTATCCTTGAACCTTAACCTCTGCACACAGTTTTCTTAAATTGTAAAAATATTTAGGTACAATTCATCCAGTGGCGTGCATGTATATTATTGTCAGGGTATGCAGAAATGTATATAAAATCTAATATTTTACAAATATACATCTTGATTTAATTCTCTAGGAATGATACGTGTATTTCTGTTAAATATACAGCATTTAATAGATTTTTATGTGTTTTTATGAATCAATTTGATAGGTTAGTTAGGGTATGCAATGCGTGTTTGGTTCTATGGTCTGCACCCCACTGAATTCATCACAACGCCACTCCAAACGGTAAAGGAGAACATCGTGAAGAAATGTTCTTATTGAAGGATTTTTTTTAGATATCTTCTTAATATGTGTAGTGCTCAATCCGCATTGGGGTCACGTGGTGACTTTATCCCTCTATTGAAGAGACCTGAGCTCAGCAGTGGGCAGTAATGGGTTTTAAACTTATTTTATGGGTATAATACTTCGATTAATTAAATATTTTTTTAAGAACCCGTTGATAATGCATGAAAATAATAGGTTGTTACAGTATTTTTACATATTTTTTTATATATTTTCCTTTTTAATGCGAAAAAATATTATTCGTTCTTAGCGTTGTTGGTCAAATACCTATTTCTCACTATAACTATTGGAGATTAAATATTTTTTGTATGTTTTAAAAACATGTCATCTCCAGGAATACGTTGATAAGATTTGCGTAAAATATTGTTTGTTTCAAATAAGTTAATGATCAATGACGTCTGTGCAGAGTTTTTATAAATTTTTTTGTTAATTTTAATTTCTAAAAGAAACTGCGTCATAGCAAGTTATCTCTCTTGTCATTGGCAAAAAATCAACTATAATAATTCTTCTTAGGACTGTTTTTGTTCATCTTTTTTATTTATAAAAAGTTTAATAAATGTATGTGACGTAAAAGACAAACAGTGGATTAAAGTAGTATTAATTGAACCTATTCTTATCTCGTAGCTAGTGTTCTCATTTCAATATTATTCTTGCTTTTTCCTGTTATAAGGTTAAAAGCACAATTATTTTAATTGATTGAAACTATTAAAATTCAATTGCACTTGCACTTAAAAATACTTCTAAAATAGTCGTTGCACACATTTCATTTAAGTTTAATTCTCTAACATTGAGATGAGTTTTCTCTCAACAATTAGTATTCGCTATCTTCACAATAGAAAAACACCACTGAAAAATCGTCTTTATCGTACAAATAATATGACATACTTTTCTTAACACAACATCCTTCCAACAGATTCGTATCATGCACACCAAAGATGAGCAAATCCGTCTGGAAACTCAGTCTGAACCTCCTCCAACAACTGCACGGCTTCGTGTATACTTCACACGACAGGTCCGAAGCAGCGGCCAGGATATATTACAAGCTCACCACTGAAGCGAAGAGAGAGACCAACGAGGGACATCTTTTGGAGAGAAGGTCAGTTGTAGAAATGTAATTTGCAGGTGCAGTGATATTTTTGAACGATTTTCCAGAATGAAGTTATCAATTTGGAAGTATCCACTCAACTGGGATCGGCAACCAAATTGGTTTGTTTACTTTTGCCAAGTCTGTGGCAGGAGCCAAAATTGAGCACAGTTCTAAAACTTGTTTTGTTTACATTTTTTAATAGTCTCATATTTTACGGAGATGATATATTTTCACTGAAAATGCATACAGCGTCGTTTAGTAATAAAGATTTACAAAAATATAAGGTCAAATTAAAAATCAAAAAAAAATTATTTATTGGAAAAAAATGTTTTTAAAAAGGGGCTCAAACACGGTATTGATTCCGAACGAAGTCCCCAGTTTCGCCATCTAGCGAATAGTGACGTTCCCAGTTGAGTGGGTATTTATTTTTGGTCCTGCACTTTCGTTTGTGGAAGTAATTAGTTTGGGGAAGGCCTCTTTCCTTCCCTGTAGATCTAGTGAAGGTAAAATATAGAGATGCATCTAACTTGATTACTTTTTATTTCTACGGTGTTGCACAATATCTAAAGAGATAGGTTTAATGCCATTTTTTTTCTCTCGTAGGTAAATTTTAAAACATTATAGCATGTTTCCATGGAAGTAAACATAACTCTTTGTGTAATACTTTCATGCATTTTCAACGGGTCCTTACCACGATATTTCATTAATTCAGTTGTCTCGATATTTCAACGTTGTTGCAAACGTCATGATCACGAGAAGACTGGATACTGCGGGTCGATTTAAGAGCAAACAAATCTGTCTACCCTCGCACTCGTTCGCTTTTGGGAGTACCACTGGAACTCGAACTCACTTCTCGACACACCACACGCACTGTATCTACAAGACTCTCTGAGCATGAACCCGCAAGTGACTGTTGTGTTTAGCACTGGATTCCACACCCGTCACCCCTGTTAAAAGTGCTATGTCTTGAAATCTCGATAGCTTCTTTAACCGTCCTTATCCATTAGTCTTCTCGTGATCATGACGTTTGCAACAACGTTGAAATATCGAGACAACTCAATTAATTAAATATCGTGGTAAGAACCCGTTGAAAATGCATGAAAGTATTATAGAAAAGCGCGAGTGTCTGAATAACTCTTTGTGTACCTTGCATATTTATCCACAAAGGCAATAATTAACTCATAAAAAGATTACGTGTTCGATTAATACCAAATATGGACTGTTCATCAACTATACTGTTGCTCTTCACGAATATTAGTTTTCTTTGTTGTTGATAAAATTGATTTATTAAACATTGATATACTTTTCATATCTCGTTACAAAGTCCGTAATGTCGAACTAATTAGACAAAGGAAGTGTACGATACATCTTCTGGTTCAATTAACGTAATTAGACTTCAGCTATTAACATAAAATGGTAGGTAATTGGTAAATGCATTAGGTGTGTTCTATGTTAAGGTCAAGGTACTTGTCAAACAATTATTAACATTCTTTTTTAAAAATATAATGCGGTTTTGATGTAGAATACGAGTAAAATTACTGAATGACACCGTTTATTGGTGGCATACATATTATAAGTACTGTGGTTTTCCTAAAATTAAAAGTGATAGTAAATTTGGAAAGAGCTGATAAAACTTTCGTACTATTGATTTGCATTGCAGATCATAAAATTCTAAATATTTGTTCACCCGTTAATTATAATCAAATCTAATTCAATTTTTTATTGCCTTTTACGCAGACGAGCTAACGGGCCACCTGATCGTAAGCGGTTATCGTTGCTCATGGACCTCTGCAATGTCAGCAGTAATTCTATTAATCATGATATTTGAGCTAAACTACAGAACTTAGCCTTCAAGTTTCCTAAACAAAAATAATTTTATGACAATTCGGAAACTACATTTGTCCATAAGTAACAAGATGATTTACTCAAGTATATATAAACAGGATAGTAAACATGTAACAATAGAATGATGTATGACACGATGACGTCACAGCGTGGCGTGGTTTCGAAGTATTAACCGTTTATCTTCGTATTTTATGCATTTTGAATATTAAACTCTATTAAAATATTAACGTAATCTTATCTGTTAAAGATGACCTTCATTTGTGTTGCTTTCGTTTTGATTTTATCGATTTTAATCAGATCGATTAGTGCGTTGTCTTCGATGTAAAATTTCAAAATTTAAAATTCACTTTGGACTATATTACTGCGATTGTCGTTGGATAATTTAATCTTATCTTATTTAATGAAGGCAATTAAACAAGCTGTAGCAGCTTAAGATATAATCGTTTATACGTAAATGACATCAGTAACTTAAGCGCAGTTTTCATTGTCAATTTACCCTTGACTCATGGTCGTTCGTATTCTGCGACTTTTGAAGAAGCTTCATCAAGCTCATTCTACCTAAATAGCAAGCAGAGAATACCTTAGTTACAAAGCACTTTTTGCTCATCTCATTCATTCTTTGTAACATTTTGTAGGTAAACCTTTCCTATTGTTAAAATACAAGGAACAATACAGGTTTTTGTGGCCAATTTATAACAATGCATCTTGTTGAGGCCAAACCTGCTATTTTTTTGCGGTCATCTGCACTGAAGAATATCGTATTCCATGTATCATAAACATCATTTGTTGAGGATCCAAATAAAATAAATAAATCATAAATCACTCATTTTGTTATTTGAAAAGTATTTTTTTGTCTAAACGTGCTAATATCAGAAGCTAGTCCGATTTGAAAAATGATTTCAGTGTTGGATAATCCATTTATCGAAAAAGGATATAGGTATAGGCTATATTACATTTTCAATAATGTAGAGTACTGTGGGTATTAATTAGGCCAAAGGGAGATCTCCTTGCGGACGAGGTAGTGTATGACCGGTCAGTCCGAAGCCCACTGTAGCAGATTTCAGATGTATATATGCGAAGATTTCTGTAAATGTCGTAAGTAGTCGTAACCGCGATTCAGGATCTCGCGCGTTATTATTGGTCGCCACAGTACTGTACTTAAAGTCCAAAAATGTGGTACAAGATGGCTTATAAATATTTTATTATGTACAAAGGGAGGTTCCCTTTGTGGCGCAAGAAAAGTTCAAATCAAACTTATGTTTTGCATGCACGTGGTATAATTTAAATGTTATGTCTGCTATCATTATAATGAGAATAGCAATTAATATTGGCAATAATATTGTTAAGATGTGTGCAAAACTTGTCTATTTTCAAAATAGATCAGTACATTTTATCAGTGCGATTAAGGATTGTGAAATACCCGGAACAAAGTCCGATTTCGTAATCGTTCTACAATCGTTTGACATTCAAAATTCAATGTTATCTCTTTTGTTTTAAAGTACATTATATCCTGTTTTAATGCGGTCGTTTTAGAACAATAGAATTAATCGTTTCAGTTCTGAAATCCAATCGAATTTAAGTGTTTCTCAAGTGATATGGTCACTATTAAGAAAACTTTGTTGGTTAATTAGGTACTTTTACTACCTACTGTAACAACCCATTACTGCCCACTGCTGAGCTCAGGTCTCCTCCGAAGAGGGGTTAGGCATAGTCCACCACGCTTGCCTAATGCGGATTAGGGACTTCACATATCTTCAAAGGATTTTTAGAACCCTTTTCCGATATGCAGGTTTCCTCACGATGTTTTCCTTCACCGTTTTTAGCCAGTGGTGTTGTGAAAAATTGCACATAAATCTTTTTCATATTAAGATTTAGAGGTACAAGCCGGCCGGTTTTTGAACCCGCGACCTCCCGTACGGAAGGCAAGCGCTTCAACCACTCGACTATTATTATTTACTACCTATTGTTCTTAAATACCAATATTTTGAAAGCTATCCAGTTTTTTACAGAAATTACCATATTTGATGGTTTGGCAATTCATTGGCTCTTTGGTCCGTGATCTATGATGGTATCATATTACTATTGTTGGTTTTGTCTAGCAGTGTTAAACCTTACAGAACCACGGGCCACCTACACATGGTGCTTGAGTTTATGTTATAAATATTTCCTACGATTATGTTCATAACACAATTTAGACTAAATGTGGGTGAATCGTTTCTTCTAAACGTAAAATAGACAAAAGGGATCCCAGTAACTCATACAAGTACGTAACTACAATAACATCGAACAACGATGTAGTATCTAACACATGTTTATCATACTAGTAGCAATTAATCAAATAGCCGGGGGATCGTTCAGTAAACATCAGTTATTTATTGATAATGTGTAACAACAAAGAATCATTATCCGAACGTTCCATTTCACATGTTTTCGTTTGACTTCAATTTCGCTTTGTTTGTGGACTAGTTTCGAATAGTTTGTACTTTGAATTGTGTTTTATTCATCTGATCTGAATATATTATTTTTATGAACCAGAGGTGGTTTTACTTTTTTAAAAAGAATTCATTAATGGTATGCAAGGACTTGATAATTGAAAATAACAATTATATGAATCTGAATCCAAAGCAAATACAAGGTATCTTTTTTTCACGACCTCTCCAAATTGACGCCAATCCCAGAACCCATAGATAAGCTGCGCAGTCTATCAGTTCCATAGACAATATATGAGTCGGCTCCGGATTACTGAATCTTTTCGCTTGACACTCTTAAGATGATATTAATTATTAAGTAAGATTGGATAATAAAAAATTACGAATTTAGAGCCTCTTTGTGAATTATTCTTCAATCAGAAAAAGATAGAAGAAACCAATGTTATCTTCTATGTTTTCTGCATAGTCAAGTCAGTCTGTAAGATACGCTATTTTTCCACCTCTAACTAAAGATCTAGACTTTTTTTAATTCATTCGTTCTGATGAAGGTCAGAATCTAAGAGATATCAAATTTCTATTCTAACCATCATTCCTATGTTCTCAAACTTACTAAACGTAACAATGTTTATGTATCAATGAATAAAGCCTTTGTTTTTGAGTAATAAAGAAGATTGTTTTAAAATTAAGCAATGTGGTTGTACTTCTATCTTCATACTGTGTTGAAACGACTAATTGTTGAAATCGACACTGGTATTAAGTTCTATTTGTGAAATGACTGTTACGAAAAGAATTAGGCTCGGGATTGACTTGTTTAGAAAAAACAGTTGAAAGTTAATATTCGCTCCGTTGAATCTACGAGGTGAGACTCAATTTGCGGAAATTACGCAACGTAAACTATGCGAAAGATCGCTAAAATTATAATGCCTATAATGTAGACCAAAACTTTTAGGAAACCAGACAGTATTTAGAAATTACTACGTACGTTGGCAAGGTGCTACCTTGCCTACTTAATAATAATTTCGTTGGGTATAGGTATATCAAAATATTAAGTAGGTATAATTAGTTGTTTCGTAAATACAAAACTCTCTTTTTGGAACGAAGTTCCTTATCGCGCGTTATCGAAAGGGGGCTAGACGGAAAAAAATCTTACGAAAAGTTGTCACGACACTTTTTTGTTTTAGATGATTATCGCTAGATGGCGCTGTGATCAAAATCTTTTAAAACACGTTCCTTATCGCGCGTTACGTTAGGAAAAAAAAATATAATATATCTTTTAATCGAATCAACTTCATTCTATTCGGGTGTCCCATGTCACCTTTCAAGTTTTTTTTTGTTTCCTCCGCACTCTATGAATACCATATGTTTTTTAAGGAATAAGTATAGTACTTTCCTTAAAACTTACTGTACTTTTTGTATCATATCTATTTTTTTTTTATTTGTAGGCGAGCGAGCGAGTTTCGTGTGACGTATGGCGACATGCGCATTACGTACGACGATGCGGACACGTTCGAGCAAATACTGAACGTGACGTCACACCACGACGCACTACTCGCCTACTACTACCTCGACGGAGAGAACAAGGTACGGTGTAGTGTAAACTGTTTTATAGAAAATTTATATTTTGCATCAATGTTCTCAGTAAAAAGTCGTGGTGGCCGAGTGGTCGAAGCGCTTCCTTCCGAACGGGAGGTCGCGAGTTCAAATCCGGCCGGCTTGTACCTCTAAATCTAAATGTGAAAAAAGATTTATGTGCAATTTTTCACAACACCACTGGCCAAAAACGGTGAAGGAAAACATCGTGAGGAAACCTGCATGTCGGAAAAGGATTCTAAAAATCCTTTGAAGATATGTGAAGTCCCCAATCCGCACTGGGCAAGCGTGGTGGACTATGCCTAATCTCTCTTCTGAGGAGACCTGAGCCCAACAGTGGGCAGTAATGGGTTGGTACAGGTACAGGTTCTCAGTGTTTTATGCAAGTCTATCCATATTTGGGCGAATATTCGTATCGTAAATTCGCAGAAAAAAAATATACAGTACAAATAAAAGTTTCAAAAAATCATGGGACGCCCTTAAAAAACTTTACGGTGGTAACTCTTTCCGATCACACTTATCGCGTTAACACGAATATTCGCCGTATCCCGCTAGGGTATTCGAGCCATATCCAATTATCGTCTTTGATATAATTTTTCATCAAGGTAAGTATTTCATAAAGTTTAAAATGCACTGGTTAGATATTACATAAAATAATCTCAATGTGCTTAGTTGAGCACTTTGTTGTAGGCATAGAATTATTACATCTAGAATCAACAGCATGAACAACAGAATGAAGCCAATTTAAAGTGCACCGATCGCGCGTAACTACACGATATTCTGGCGTTAGTGTACCGCGCGATCGGTGCACTTTAAATTGGCTTCATTCTGTGGTTCATAATGTTGATTCCAGATGTAATAATTCTATGGTTGTAGGGTAAAGTAACCATTTTCCTTTTACTTCAAGATGGTACATGTGATTGAACATGACATCATCATAATAATAAATGAAGTGTCGGATGAGAAATAGCGTGAAGTAGTGTGCAGTATTGTAATTATGAGTCATGAAAGATTGTTATTACCATCATAGATGTACCTAATGATGTTATGATGTTTTTGCGTGTTTATAATAACAAAAAGTAAAATGGCATGTGTTTGAATAAACTATAATAATGATCAGTAGGATGAAAACAAAATAATCTTGTACAAAAAATCTTACTATTCTGATTTTTTTTTATTGCCTTGTAGGCAGACGAGCCAACGGGCCACCTGATCGTAAGTGGTTACCGTCGCTCATGAACCTCTGCAATGTCAGGGGACATTGAGGAGTGGCTACCTACGACCTAACTTTAAGGACCCTCCTCAATTTACTACATAGATGACTATACTTGTTGACGTAATAAAGCTTCTACCAGTGGCGTGCGGTCCACAAAAGCAAATAGGCATTGCATACCTTATGTTGTAAAATTCGATTAAAATACCGACAAAAATCATTAAACGAGGCATATTAAATTAATATAGAGTCCCCATTTATTACTATCTGCATGTTTTTAGCTTAAAGTGATTGTAGGATGTAAATAATGTAAAGAAGTAAAATTTTCTGTATACCTTAATAAATTCTACATTAAATAAATAAAATTTTAATTTATTATCTCAATTAATAAGAAAATCGAGTTAAAAAAAATCGATAACCCCTAATTGTAAACAAGGCACGATCGTACGATACGAGGTACTCGCGTCATTCGACATCGACGGCCGATACATCGGGTCAAGTTTGATCATTTCTCTTGTTAGTACAATTATTGAATTGTTTACGTGCGATTGTTGGTGAAGACCGGAAATTTTCGATTAATTCTTTGTTTAGATTATAGAGCTAAAGTTTTAATCGATTGCATTGTGCATTTAAATCGAATTTATATCGCTCTAGCTTAACCTCTTAACTGGCAACTAACCAAGCATCACGTTTCAGTAACTAACTAAGGACATCACATATATAACAATATCAAATAATTTTATTACGGTACGATGTTTGTACGACGATAACTGTTACTTGTTAATTACATTGTTAAAACACTCAAGTAATACATGAATCCAAAATTAGTTCCAACTTTAATAGTTATGGTGGTGTGCCCGTTAAGAGAGAGCCTTTAGAAGTTATGTGAAGTCCCCAATTAGGAAAGAGCGGTGAACCACCTCTTCTGAGTTAGATTCCTGTACTGAGTTAGAGACTGTAATTTGTTGAAAAACTGCATTTATGCGTATGGTATTAAGTCCGCCTATGTACACACTTATGTAAGAAGCTATAAATTAATTAATTAATTAGAATAGAGCGATGGACGATGCCTGAGATCCATTAACTGAGGAACAGTGCATTGTGGTCCTAATGTTGTAGTTTTGCAATTATATTAATTTAGCTATGTAAATTAGTTTCCTTTTTGACAAATAAAACCAGGAATAACAACGTAAACACAATATTATTTGGTCGAGAAAGATCATTGACACCTTGATTAAATATGGCAAGGTTCAACTGTATAGTAAACAGAAGTGTAGCTATTCTCTACTCAATGTAGTTTATCTCAGTTGTTAATTAAAAATTTAATTTTCGAACGACGATATGACTTATCAACGAAAATTCTGTTAAGTTTTTGCCACGCACCATCCGGCTATGGAATGGGCTCCCCTCTTCGGTATTCCCTGAGCGCTATGACTTGTCCTTCTTCAATCGAGGCTTGAGGAGGGTCCTTAAAGTTAGGTCGTAGGTAGCCACCCCTCAATGTCCCCTGACATTGCAGAGGTTCATGAGCGACGGTAACCACTTACGATCAGGTGGCCCGTTGGATCGTCTGCCTACATGGCAATAAAAAAAAAAGTACAAAGCAAACACTTTATCCTCAAATCCTAGTTTTTCTAAACTAAAATTGTGTGAATTTTTAATAGTAGTAATCTAATTTACCCTTAGTCCAGAGTTTTATGATGGCTATAGAAAAATATTGTAACTATTTTGATAAACATACATTTCGACGATAATCCTCTTCACCACTTTTTTACCAGTTACATTTGTATGTGTGTGATGAAGCAAGTTGATATCATTAGTTAACTGATAAACATATATTCAACTCACAAAATACCCAATGAACCTTATGAAAAAACATTGTAAAACCAAAAACCTTTGCCACATCGTTGTCATTAAGTTTGTCTATGTCTTAAGCGAATGTATTGTCTATGCCAGATGAAAATGACAGAGATATACGACGTGACGGACGCGGACACAGACGCCGTGCAGTCGCCCATGGAGCGAGACCTCAACAAGCAGCTCGAGTTCGACAACGACTGGTCCGACGACCTCATCGCTAACAACGGTTAGTCGAAGTTTAGATGTATTGTACACTGTGCAACTATAGACACACACGTAAAAGTTACACATACAGGGTGTATGAAGACCACTCCCGAAAACGAAGGCTGGGTTAGTACTAGTGATACTTGGGATGTTAAGCGTTTTGCAAAAAAATCTCCTGAATGAACCTGTTTCCTAGCTTATCATCACAGGTATCACCAGTACTACTGCCAGTCTTCGTTTGCGGGAGTGCTCTGTTTACACCCTGTATACTCACTGACACGCACACACACACTAACTGTACGACAGTTTGATATACAGACACACGAACAAACATTTATAATAAACAAATTGTTGCTTTGTTCGTTCGATTCTCGATTATCCTCTTGGGTTTCTTGCTAGATCTTCTTGGTTGGGTCGCGTGCCGAACCAGAGGTAGATTCATGAAGTGCTAATCAGTTGGCTTAGGGCAACTGTTAGCATTCCCTTCCTTCCCTATATGTACTCAGTGGTTTTTGCCATAACTACTATTGGCATCCAAAATAGTACAACAGCTCACCGCATAGGTCCAATCAATTTAATAAAATCAATGTCCGTGGTGCTTTTCTCAATTCTGGCGTAATGCTTTTTCAATCTTATTTTATTGTCTCCCGCTTTGCGAGAAGGGAAGTCGAATCTCATGTTTTCCTACTCCTTCTATTATCTTCTGATTAAATTCTTTGCGGGGCCCAAGACAAGTTAGAGTCATTACGATGGTCGCCGCTGTGGATCCTGGCTACACCGGAGTTACAGTGGTGGGAGTGAGAGGTGGGCAAATACCCGAATATGTACTCAGCCGAGCTCCTTATGAGCTTGCAACCCATCCTGGTGAAGCTATAAAGGTCTAAGGGCCAAAAGCGATTCCACCTATCCCACACACACTCACTGACACACATTCTACGACAGTATACAGGCATATAAAAAAAAACATATTGTTAAACAAGTGCAAGAAGCTTTGTTTGTAAAATTATTAGACTACACTCGACATCTAAAATGGATTGCTACTACGTCGTCTATCACTTCATTAACCATGTCCTACAGTTTTCACTCGCTTTTCTGCCCTATCCTACTTTAATAATATTTTAAAAACCAGTTAACTTACATCATATAATTGGTTAAAAAAAATAACTTAAAACAATTCACAATTTTTCATAATCATATCTGGTCATACCACCCTAAATAAAATCCTCTATGGTTACAGAGGAATTAGACATGGAAGCGATGGACGACGACGCTTTAGCAGACAGAAACATATTTTCCGATCCCGAGAGCGAGTGGAACGGAAGGCAATCGAATTCGGAAAGCGATGCCGAACAACCCGAATCCGATCGGAAGGCGCACGGGAACTCTTACCTTACGTACGTCGAATGATTTGTACTGTTATAAACCACGTGTCGTAAATATTATGAGTACTAGAGTATGTGGTTATCAATGGCGTGCACTCTATAGATGAAAATAAGCAATGCATACCTTATCAAATTGGATTCAAAAATAACAACAAAAATTTAATAAATTGCGGTGTTTTTTATCGTTTTACACTCCCATTTCCTATTTACTTACATGTAATCACCGAGAAACTGTCATAAAAAATATTGTAGGATGTAATTTGTGAAAATATATGTCAAATCTACATTTCTGTATGCTCTGACTAAAACATACAGGGTGGATCTGTAACTTTGGACAATCTGACGTGGGGTGAATGACCTGTCGAAACACAACTTAGCACCATTTTTATTTTTTGGATCGGTTAAACTTTTTTTCTGACATTGTATGGAAAACATACGACTATCGTTGCGGACTTCCATACTATGATGAAAAATGTTTTTTATCCAATTCCTAAAATAAAAGTGGTTCTAAGTTTTATTTCAACAGGTCATTCATCCCACGTAAGATTGTCCAAAGTTACAGATCCACCCTGTATATGCACGCCAATGGTGGTTATAGTTGCAGAGGTCTATGAGTCAACTTACGATCAGGTGGCCTGTTAGCTCGACTGCCTTGATGGTAAAGATAAGAACGTATTGGATTGTTAATTTAACTTCTTTGTAAATACGATTGTAATACTCGATGTGAAAATCAAATTTTCAGTAATTTTTCTTCTTTCATTTCGTTTACGATAATCGTTAAGAAAAATACATGTTTTCAAAATTACTGGTTTATGAATCGAAAAACTTAGGTAGAACTTTATAAAAAAACTTGAGAGGTGTCATGGGACACCCGGATAGAACGAAGTTCCTTTCTATTAAAAGATATCTTATTTTTTTTTCCGACCGTAACGCGCGATAAGGAACGTGTTTTAAAAGATTTTGATCACAGCGCCATCTAGCGATAATTATCTAAAACAAATAACAACTCGTGACAACTTTTCGTAAGAATTTTCTCCTTTCGATAACGCGCGATAAGGAACTTCGTTCCAAAAGAAAAAAAACAAAAAAACGACTTTATTAAAAGTAACTCTTTACTATGTCGTACATAAGATTTTAGTTATTTAAAAATAGAGTTGAGTTTTAAATTTAAATATGTTAAATTACGTATTTTAATAATAGAATTTGAAGGATCAAGGTATATAAGTAAATTCTTGTTATGTTTTGCGAAACGAATTTTTCATTAGAATTTTGAGCTTTTGTCATAAACAAAATACTCTTTAGAGTCTAGATTAGTCTATGTTCTAGTGATGGGAAAACTGTTATTATTTTGTACGAGTACCTGATGAGTGTTTTCAGTTAATAATAATAATTCCAAATATATTTCGCGATAACCGAATTGATCTCTCTTCCAATGCAAATTTAATCGAAAACATTAAAATCGATATAGGAAATAATCGATAAAAAATTATCGATATGCATTCTGTTTATTAATCTTATTTTGTTGGACTTGGACTAAATTAAGTAAAATAGAGAATCTTAACATATTTCACATTAAAATTGTTTTTTTACAGTAATGGTTTGTTTGTTACTTTGGTAAAGGGTTGGTGTCGGCCTAAATATTATTGTTATTTAATAGTAAACTTATTAAGTATTTTTTCCTCGGTAACCAAAGTTTAGTTAATCGTATTTATTACAAATACTAATTTGAAAATTTTGACAAAATGTTGATTTTTTTTTTAAATATACTAATCCCAAAGTGCCTATTTCAATTAAACAAACATTCCTTTTGCTAAATATTTAAAGTTAGTAGTACTTAGAAAAGATATTTGTATTGAAAATGTATGTTTTTAATTAAGCTCTCTCGTTCGTTTTTTACCAAAATGTGCCTTAACAACGTTACCATAAGATTCAAAGTTACCTATCATCTTTGTTTACAAAACTTTTGTTCACAGTTTTTCGATAAAAAATACTCTTAAGAATCTAACTTTTAAACATAAAAAATAAAAATTGAACTCAAGAAATAGCATCTTTCGTATTCAACCGAAAAATAGATCGAGACTTGTCATAATCGATTTTAATCGATTTATTGGTGTTGCCAATTTTTTGTAATCAGATGTATTTCAGCGATTAACTGTGAAAGAGTGTTCCAGTGTTTATAAAATATAATGAAAATCATAAAGTATTGTTTTTTATATAATTTTAGATTTTAAATGAAATTAATGTTTGGGAGAAACGTGGATTACGAAAACACGATTTATTAAATAAAGTTGGAACTGAAGAAACCAAATACGTTGAAAATAGCACAGATATTTATAAAACTAACAGACAGATAATTTTAGTATTTTTTTGCAATGATTCAAAAGAGTTTAAAAATGTAATAGTTTCACTGTATTTGTTTCGACTTTTAGTTCCAAAAAGAGGCTTCCACGTTTCTCAAATAACAATATGACTATATTTTTAGTATTGGCTAGGTGTTTGTAAATATGTTTTAGTTTTTAGACGTAGTAAAGGAGCGTGCATAGTTGCAGGCCGCAATGCAATGCAACCTGTCAAGTTACTCAAGCACTTGTCTATGGAAATCTGACAGATTGCGTTGCCAAGTAAGATTTATATTATATTATAAAACCTGCATTATTTGTGTTCTTATTAAAATGAAAATAAATAATAAAAGGTGTGTATCCCGATCGACCGGGTTAAGTGCGCGCTCCATAAAGCGGCAGATATCAACTGCCTATCGAAAGTTCTAGAATCGTAGAATATTGTAGAAGTTGGTTTCACTTTGGTTTCTTTGTTTTTATCTGCTGCGTTATTTCGACTTAATTTTAAGGAAGTCACAAATACTTTAATAAAAGTTTACACAATAAATCTTGTTTTATTGATTTACCTTATAACTTGGACATCCCTGATGGACGTTAAGTAATCCAAAGTAATAATGAATGGGTACTGTATACAGACCGTTAATTGCTGGGCTCTGGTCTTGACAGTAGAGGAATTACGCATATTATTATTATGGATGAGAACTGAGTATATTTTCGAATATTTAAACTGCTCTAATTCGCCGATTTTCTTGATCTTGTTAAGATCGCAGGAACACGCTGGATGCAGGCCACTACTAACCGTCAAGATGTCCAGCAGTGGACGTCTACAGGCTGATAATGATGATGATTCTTTCTTTACGATCTATCCAATGGTTATAGATTTATGGGTAGCAATAATGGATATAAAAATTAATTACTGAAATCACAGCCCAATATAATCTCTTTGGCTAATTCAATAAACATGAATCGTCAAAGTCAAACAATTCCAATTACAAAAATCCGTCACTTTGACATAAACAATACAATTTTTGAAGAATATTCAACTAAAAAATCAATTTTATTTAATAATATTTTTACAACGCTCTCCGTAGCGAAAAATCGTGATAAACTTGAACGAATGTATTTTTGATGATTTTTTGAAAATGGTCGGCAAAGGTGTCGAGCCGAAGAGCAGTCGTATATTCCATCAGTGTTATGTCAAATGTTGTAAGCTACAGAATCTAACGCCTTTGAACAACGTCCTCCCTACTGGAAATGGGAAGGTGACAGATTTTTGCGTCGATAGAATCAAGTATGCTGACTGGCCGCCTATACTGAACGCTTTGAGTTGCGATTTGAGTTTGCATTCTGCTTCTATACGATGTAGACAGCAGGTGAAGACTGGTAAGCTGGAAACATCTTAAATTTCTTCATAAAGTACTTAGTGTAGAAGTTTGTGTCTACACAACTTAGTCAAAATAGCATGACTTACACCTTTACACAGATATACAGAGTGGATCTGTAACTTTGGACAATCTGACGTGGGGTGAATGACCTGTCGAAATAAAACTTAGAACCACTTTAGTCCGGTCAATTTGGACATCCAAGGTTACAATAATTATAATTCGCACTTGGCTGAATATTGGTAGGATTGTTCAATACACTATTATAAAGGAAATGTGAAAAGTCCTCATCGATCCGGCACGTGCAAAAAAATTTGCTCGGAGTCAAAGGTCCCAAAAATGGGTTTTTCGCGATTTTCAGCAAAATGGTAAGTTTTATTATAAAATTAGCTCAGACAAAAATTGTAGATCAGATAATTATCAATAAAAAATGTCTAAATACTAGGGGTGTGCGAATAATTCGAACTTACGAATTATTCTGGAGTGAAAACACGTGTTTAAAAAACTGTTCTTTCTCGAGTAGAATACGAATACGATTTAGTTGCTGCTGAGGCTAACGACGACTTTTCACATTTCCTTTATAATAGTGTATTGAACAATCCTGCCAATATTCAGCCAAGTGCGAATTATTGTAACCTTACCCCTATTTTTTAGTCTAATTTGACCGGACTACTTTTATTTTAGGAAATTAATAAAAAAAATCTTCATCATAGTATGGAAGTCCGCAACGATAGCCGTACGTATTCCATACAATGTCAGAAAAAAAGTTTAACCGATCCAAAAAAATAAAATGGTGCTAAGTTGTATTTCGACAGGTCATTCACCCCACGTCATATTGTCCAAAGTTACAGATCCACCTTGTATATAACGTGGATGTTACCAAGATTTTTATTGAATACAAGTACCTAATGTAAATACCCGCACGTGTTTAAACTAATTTATTAAAAAAAAATATAGTCACAAGTAATTTTCTTCCTCAGTTCTTGAACAAATAGACTGCGACAGATTAGCGAAAACTGTAAATAAACGGGCCGTAATTTTGACTAACTTTATGCTGAACAATCTTGTCGAGGCGATATCTCAATTATTGTCCAACACGACCTTGTTAGTCACGTTGTTACTCGAAGGACTGCCGTTAAGGATCCCTTACTTAAACCCTTTGTGCGAGGTAAAGTTATTTGTTTATAACTTTATACACATTAGTTGAGACGAGATTTATTTCTAGTCTAAAATTCTAGTTGTAATACTAAAAGATAGTGATCTTTAGTACCTCTGTAAAGCTCTTCAGCAACAAGCGGTTGAAGTTTGCATTTTTATACCAACGATATTCGATTTAGTTGTTAAGTCTTTGGAAATTCTTTAACAAAAGAAAACTTTAGTACAAGGTTGCTGGAAGTTCAGAAGTTGATCATCTCACGAGATTCCATTTACAGGCGATACTTTTGAACAGTTCCCTTCAACATTTGCACTTGCCTCGCTGTTTGATCGGAGACGCAGGATGCCTAGCCATCTGTAAAGCTGTGCGATGTTTGCCGAACATTCTGACGTTAGATCTATCTGGCTGCGAGTTAACTATGCTCGGAGCTAGCTATATAGCTGAACTGGTTAAGGTGAATTGCTTTAATGTGTATGATAGTTTTCTGATTCTAACTCCTGAAACCATATGCTTTAATTCTATGTGACAGTCCCAAATACTATAAAAGTTTGTAATGGTCGCTGTTCTTTTTAAAACCAACTGCTAAACACTGTGAAACCAGAAAGGTAAGTAGCAGAAATGATTTCGTCTTAAAATCTTTAAAAGTCAATAGATAATTGAATTTCGACAGTGGGTCCGTAAGTATTATGATATCAGTATAGTAATTTGATCCTATTCTTTGTTCAACCCAGTACCAAAAAATCCATCGGTACAGCGAAAATTGGATTCACACATTGCGCTATCGTCTCCCAGACCTCGACACGATGGCTGGTTTGAGACGCATCACTCTTTGTGGAAACACCCAGTTGGGTGACGCGGGTCTTACCAAGCTATTGGAGGTTTTAGCTGACGATTTGTGGATCAAAGGTATTTTATTGTAAACGTTTTGTTTTTCATCTCTTTTGTGCCATGTCCAACCATTAGGATTATCATGACCTTTTCCAAACATAGGAAAAAAAATGTAATCAATCTTTAAACTCTTAGCGGTGAAGAATGGCAAATTTCACTTTATACTCGTACTAAGAATACATCTAAAAACTCTCACGCTTTCTCGTAGTATGTATATAGCGATTCTCTAACTAGGAAATTCTGGTAAATTATATTTTTTCGCATATCATAGTCTAGATTCACTTAGTTGATGTATACAACTTTAAACCCTTACCTAACAAATCCTTCAGCCCTAGATGTCCAAACTTGCGGTTTAACTGAATCAACCGCGACTGCTACCTTGAACATGATGCGATCAAACACTACCCTAGTTATATTGGACTTGCGACATAATCCTGAGATCTCCATAGAATCCCTCTCGAAAGTCAGATCTGCTGTAAGAGCCAATGAACGAGGAATGGCTGGACAGGTGAGTGGAAGTGGAAAATGATATATTTTGGTTCTCTCCTGATTTTGTCAAGATTGGATCGATTTGATTTCAATGATATCGAAATTTTTACACGTTGAATAAAAAGGCAGACACTGGGTTATTTAATATTTTTATGGTAAACTGCATCCTTAGTTCTCAAAATGAATGTCCGTGTGACCGTATACCTTGAGTCTTTTTAACCGTACGTAGGTACAGGCTTTTCTGGAAAATTCATGATAGATCCATTTTCAAATAGTGCTATTGAAGATGTGTGGACTATTTTCGAATATTATAAATATTTATTGTAGTTTTTTTTAAACTTTAGTTGTTTCTTATTTCAGTATTCATGGCTTGGAAACTTAAGCGGATGTTCAAGCGATGGAAGGATCAACAAATGTGTCGTCAAGTTAGTGGTTATAGACATTTGATAATATCAGAACTGTTTTTATGGTTACGATTGATTAATTTAATATGAGATTTTAGGAATGGTGTAGTGAAAGATAGAGGAACAGTAACGAAGGCCGTACCAGCGAAATACGTTACCAAGAGTAGCGTTGTCAAGAAAGAAAAGTGAGTTTAGCTTTGACTTCCTATATGGATGTAGATTTAACTTAACAAAATACGGACATTGATCCAAATTAGGAATAACGCTGTGATGTAAAAAAGTGTCCATTTTAATACTAAAATAGTAATTAGTAGGTGCTAAAAAGAATTTGAAAACTACTGCTTAGAACAGAAGTGATTAGAAATTGTTAAAAGCGCCAAAACTAAAGTGTAAGTATAAAATTTCCAGAGACTACACAGAAGTATTGGAAGAGCAGCTTCAAGAGGAAATATCTCATCGTCAACAACTCGAGGAGTTGAATCTACAGTTGGTAGATCAGATGAAACAGTTGAAACAACAGCAGATCAAGCTGTGGGCGAATGGAGCTATGTCTTCTGGTATGTTATTTTACTCTTTCAAGAAGAGAGAATCTCTTAGATGGTTTAGATTTTTCTCTAGGGGTTGTCCATTAATCACGTGATCTTTTTTTAGCATTTTTTATCTCCCCCTCCCCCATCGGTGATACGTAGTGAGGTTTAAGACCACCCCCCCTCCCCCTTCTCAACATCACGTGTATTTTTAGTACCTACAACGAATCTTAAAATTTTCGCGCCGTGCCGCTTAATATTTATTTAAAAATCGCGCGTTTGACGAAAAAATAAATACACGAGATATCTTACTACACCCCCCCTCCCCCTTGTGTTATTTTCGTGATTTTTATCAAACCCCTCCCCCCCCCTTTCAAGCCTCATGTGATTAATGGACAACCCCCTACCTGCTTATAATTAGATGTTGTCTTACTAACATGATTTTGCTAGTTCATTCCTGATAATACGAGAACGACAGATACAAATATAGTATACAGACTTCAGTTAATATCTTGACATTCAAAAGACGCGGGTGTTTAATTTTTGTTTAGGTTCAGAACAGTCTTTCCAAGCGAGTTCTCGTTCTGGGGATTACTCGACCAGCTCTGGGTCTTCGAGTTCGATCCCTATAGATCAGAACACGTTGTCGTACATACAGCAGGCGTTTAGGGATATTTACGAGTTCATCAAGAATAATCAATGTCACGGGTAAATATTTTTCTTTGTATTTTGTAATAGACTAGTTTAGATTTAGTTTTAAGAGATCTTGAATTAAATATATAAAAGCATTAGTTCCAGTGATCACTCATTCTTTTAATATGGTGCATTACGGATTGCCTCTTTAAGATAGTAATTTTCTGCCTATGTCGGTTGCTTTTCCTCATTGGAGGTTCTATCTTACATGCGAGATTACCTACTCTAAATTTTACCGATTTGTTGCCAATAAGTTTAATAACTTGAAGCATTTACACTTTACCCCAATTTTTAGGATCTTACTGTCTTAAGATACCTATTTGTAATCGTAATGTAGCAACTTCAAGCATTTTATTGATAAACTTATTTCTCAGGCAATGTCTCGTCGAAGCACCAAATGAAAAACCGATAGAAGAAACAATACCAGATGAGAATGAGGTTGAAATGTTTGAAAGCAACGAACTACGAGCCAATATAATTGCTAAGAAAGCGCAAAGCTCACACGTCAAGATTCTAACCAACGCTAAAATGACCAAGAAGATGACGAAATCTGCGCATCTGCTCGGCGAAGTACCAGGGTCGCAGAGATCTAGAGATGTTGAAATGGTTTGTATGGCTTAAGCTGTGTCTATGAGAACGGAGTTTCGTTTGGAAGGATGATGACATGTCGTTTTTCAAAAAATGTTCAAGATTTTTTAAATACAATATTGGTAGATAATGACTTCTGTGTCTTGGCGTTGCGTATTAATTGGTAATGGTTGCTGTAAACAGGTAGCGTTTGCCAGTTTACTTGCCAATGCAATAAAAAATGGGCCTTTTAATCCAACTTCAAAACGTGGTTCGTGGTCGGACATAGTCACCCTAATACGGATTGGAAAGATTACAAATTCATCCCGTATAGATCTGTACAACCAAGAATCACAAAAAAATTGAAACAACTCTTGAATATTTTTTTTACAGAAACCGGATATGATAGAAAAACAAATGGGCGACACGAGAACTTCGTACGAAGAACGTTGCTTTGAGGATATGAGAACAAAGACCAAAAAGGTAAAATGGAAATTAAATGTATAGGGTAAATACATAATCATTATAAGGCCACAGACTTCGAAATTTGGACATATTCTGAACACGTCATTTCCCGCGCTGTTTGACTCTAATTTCCTGGGGTCCACCTTGTGACTGTAATATTGGACCAACTAGTAGGCGTGGCTACCGACCGTGGCCGTTATTTTAGGACTTTTAAAGAGCTCTCACACAACGCAAGTCATTAATATTTTGTGTAATGCAGATTTTAAGTATGAGTTTTAAAATAACAGCGGATAATGATTTCAGTCTTATATTTCCAGGCAAGTTCCCAAGACCGGTCAAGTCCAAGCAGCAGCATGGTGAGCGACTCGTCAGACACACTGGTCTGTTCCCCGCGACTCACGACACGAGCCGTCGCGATCAACCCGAGGGACGCTTTCTACTCGAGCGACGATTCGTCGTGATTTTGTAGCGTTTTCTTTATTTGTATGAATAAAGTTTGGTATTTTTTTCTTGAAATTGTTTTTACTTAGTCAAATATAATTTGAAAGGATTATTTTGGATCACCTATGAATGCGAATGTGGTGTAATTTTTTTTGTAACACTTCCTTCAAAATCTTGGATTTTTCAAATGAATTCCAGAGGCCAAAGAAAAGATCTGATTATGTGAATATTCTCCGATTTTGTGTTTTGTGTGTCAGGGTACAGAGGTATGGAGAGAGAGAAATTTCAATGCCAACCTCATTTAGATGGGAAAAGCGAAAAAAAGGATTAATAATTTTAGGCTGAAATAAAACAAAATCAACAATTCATAATTTACTACATTACAACTAACTTGATATCTATTTCTTATCGCTTATTTCTGCATTCTTCTGCTGTAGTTTAGCGATCATGACCTTCTCTTTTGCCTCTCTTCTTGCCAGTTTCTCCTGTTTCTTCTGTTCCTTCTCTCGTTTGGCTAACATTTCCTGGAACCTCTCATCTCTAGGATCCAGCTTGAAACCAAAGTGTCTTCTGACCTCCTCAACGAGACGCTCTTTCTTTTCCTGTTGAAATTAAATACCAATACTTCAATGTAACGTAACTTTGAAATTACTATAAACTCTTAGATACGCAACTTTGGGATATTCCGATACTAGTAAATACGAGTATATACAGCGATACATATATAATGATATCGGTGAGTATCTATACTTTCAGAGTATTTATTTTAGTAGTATCGAAATAAGTAAGAGTATCGGTACTTTGGTGGTATTGGAACATCCCTTACGCAGTTTGGCCCTCTAAAACATTATTTTGTAACAACATAATTGTAATACTTTTTTGTTGTCAACACCATTTTAATTTTTTATAGCTTTTTTTTTTTTTTTTTTTCAGTTGGAGGAAATCACCGGATCCCCGCCCGCCCCGCGGGCGGGGTATGTGGGAGTTGAACCGCACTAAAACCTCCAACCGCTCACACTCAGCGTCCGAACCCCGGCTGAGGCCAGAACCCAGCACGGGGTTTGGAGGGACGGCGCGACGCGTTACGCCATCGGCATTCTTTCCCGTCGCTCCGTCCCCGGACGCCGAACCGGTAGCCGCCGGCGAATACGGCCACCGGCTCTCTCGGTCGGCGGGCTTTCCGAAGCCCGCCATGATGGGACCGCGTGTCAGCCTCCCGCGGAATACCCCGCTGGGTCAGAACCAGCGTGGGTCGGGGAGCGCGGTCTACCATCCCCCGGATGCTCTTACGCTAAGGGCGTGCTGAGCGAGACACGGCACCTTCTTGGGTCCCCGCTCGCACTCACATGCGTTGGGGACCCGAAACTCTTAGGGGGCCAGAATCCGGGCGAGATCCCGGTTCCGGCCCCCTGCAATTTTTTATAGCTAGTAAATTGCTGATAAATTTAGTCTTAGTCAAAGCCTAATAAAACAGTTGACTGCTACTGACTCATGATGATGCTAAATTACTACACTTTAACTGTCTACCTTCGCAGCCTGTGCCTCGGCAGTTTTCTTGGCAACTTTATTGATGAGTTCTTTCTTCCATCCCTCTAACTTGGCCATCTTCTCTGCAATCTCTTGATCTCTCTTCAATACCTTGGCATGTTCCAGTTCACGTTTCTGTTGGGCAGTTTTCATCATTTCCGGGATAGTGAATGGATGGGCTATTGCTTCGTATTCCAGTTTTTCTTTGATCTCTTCCCTTGTAGGCCAGCATAGACCTTGAAAAATATTTGAATTTGGAATTATTAATTTGAATTCAGAATTTATGAAGTAGATTGTACCAAATAGTTTGTAATAGCTGTTCATTTTTATTAACTTCAGGTTAATAGATTTATACGGATAATACTAAACTGTTCCTTGATGTCTATCTTTTATTTATAAGAGGGAGTGTCTTAGTAACCTAAACAAAATTATGCCTTGGGGTAGCAAAAACATTGCATAAAAGATTTTCTTTGTATTCCAATAAATTACATCTCTAAACTACTAATTTTATTTACTAATGATTTATTACTTACTAGGATTCACCCCACTGGCACTGCCATATTTTCCATACATTTTTCTGTTATATTTCACAGTTAAATGAGCCAAACTCTTCGGTTCTACGTAAGGCCGTCTATCATTAACAAGATTGAAATGTGCGGCACTGAGGCGAGAGATATTTCTTTTCTTGTTAATTTCATCTTCTTTCGACCGTAATACATCGCTATCATCAATGATCACTTGTTCATTTTGTTCGATAACTTCCGGGGTAGTAGAGTATTTGTACAAGTGACCAAGGATGTTGTAGCGGAAACATTTTGGTCTCACACATAAATTCATTTTGTAAACTGATTAATTTTAGTTTTTAATCAGTGTTTTTATGGAATAAATTTTCAATTTTTAGGTTATGTTGTGAGTTTAGTGATGTCGTAGCGTATAACGAATCGATTCCTAAACTGGTCTTTCACTCGTTTAAAATCGAAAAGATTGTTGGAAATTAAATCAAATTGAGCTTTTTTAACTTCTGTTGCATTATTCTATTATACAAAAGTTGCTTTAGGTTTGTATGGTGGTCTGATTTCAATATGAATTTGTAGTGATAATTGATTAGTAAAATAAATTCATGGACCAAATAGAATTCCACTAAAGTATCAAATCACGATAATTTATGCTGAATTATAGGTATGAAAACATTTTATTTTCAATGCGAAGTGTTTAGTCGTCCGATAACAGATTCTTTTCGATTTCACCTGTACTTCGAAAAATGCGTGTAAATTTGCTTTTTCTTAGTGAAAAGGTTGGTTATTCATCCACTAATCGGACGACTAGTAAATTTTATTCATCCGCTTAGCGGACGATTAGCAACAGCCATTTCATTTTCAATGTAGAAATAAAAATGCTATCATTTCACAACCTCGCACTGTTCAAAGCAGAAAAATCGAAACTCAGGACATAGAAATCGATTTTTTGTTTGTTTGACAACATGTTGAATTTTCTCTTCACTACATTTTGACGTCTTCTGCTATGTTTAATGTCAAAATTATGTCATTGTCACACAAAATTGATCAGTCAGCTGTCAAATGAGTCAATAATCAAGTTTTCATTTTGATCAATTCATCGAAAAGCTTTCTTTTCTCAAAATCTTTTTTCCTGCAACGTTTCCCACAAATTATTAGAAAATGGATGACTTTGGAGACAGCTTCGTTGAGCCTGAGGTCGACCCAGCAGCCGATTTCCTTGCCCGCGAACAGAACCAACTTGCAGGTTTGGAAGATGAGTTAGAAACCAGTGCACCGCCCCCTGCCATCACTACGTCTACAAACGGATTCGATGACTTTGTTGGTAAGAATATGCTGAATAATTAAAAATAGGAGGTACAAATAATAACTTCTTTGTAGCTTTGCAGTTTGAAAAATGCGGTTCGTGTTTGAAAAATCAATGAAGTTGTGCAATGACTGACATGGTTCGGCAACCCTTGCAAATGCCAACAACAATAAATATTATTCGACAAATTTCCAACAAAATTAGTTTAACGATTTAATCCACTAGTACAGACATATTATTTTCTTTAAAAATTATACAAAAATCTAAATTTTCTCTACCAGGCATACATATTTTAGTACTAAGAAATTTACCAATTTTTATCATCAATCCAGACTAAGTTCATGCAGTTTAATTTCCTAAACCTTTAAATTTTCAGAAGTACCAAGTGCTGCAGATTTCGGTGCCAACGGTCTTCTGGATGATGCTCCTCTTGGCTCCACTCCAACCTCAGTATTTAAACAGGAACGGGAAGAACCGGAGAAGATCAAAATATGGAGAGAAGAACAAAAGAAGAGATTAGAAGAAAAAGGTGAATATTGTGAAAACTATGTATCAACTATAGTTATGTGTGTAAAGATAAATGTACTGACATTTATGTCCTTCAAAGTATCTCTGTAACAAATAAAAATGCATTTAGGTTGAAAATTCCTTAATTATCAGTTTAGCAGCAAAAAATACCTGTTTAAACCTTCTTATATTGCATCTGCATTTTATTGAAGTTGAATGAAATTACCAAGCAAAATATGTAGCTGAGATAATTCTTGTAAAGATTTTAATATTGAAAATGGAATGTCTATCAGATGCTGAAGAAGAACAGAAGAAACAAGAGATGCTGGAGATTGCTAAGAAGGAGTTGGAAGACTGGTACAAATCTCATGAGGAGCAGATTGCCAAAACGAAAGCTGCTAACAGGTAACTTAATCATTACATAATATAGCTATTACAATTACTTTGGAAACATTTATCTTCAGCAGGTGTGTCAAGGAATGGAAATATGTGTGGCAAACAGAATTTATCATGTTTTTTTTCGTAAGTTGATACAAAAGCTTAGGGCATGTAAGTAAGTAACTGATGGTTAGCAGTGGTTTCAGTGTGAAAAGTGACCTTTTGAACATGTTTCTTTTACTAATTGATATCAATTCTTTTTCCAATGCTGCAGGGAATCTGCGAAGTAAGTATAAAGAATAGATTTTTAACTAATATCCTCACCTGGACTTGATGACCAAACATTACCACTATTACAAGATTGATTTATCTGTATTATAAATAATGATTACAAGAAACAACTTGTTTTGTAACAATTAAACAAAATGCAATACACACTTAGATTAATAACAGGTGATTGTTAAAAGATAACTAAAATGATGAATCATCAACAAATTCTTTTCATTGTTCATGAGTTTCAAAGAAGCATTTTTTTAAAACCATTTTATAACCCAATACCACTAACACTAATGGAACAATTTTTTATCAAATATGGTATAAGTACCAAAACCCAACAAAATACATATAAATGCATGCACCTCACAATTCGCAACCATTTCTATTTTTACAAACAGGAACGCGGAAAGAGCTCAAGCACGCGGTTCGGAAAGCGGCGTTGAGGAAGGTAACGAGTGGGCTCGCGTCTCCGAACTGTGTGACTTTGGTCCTCGTCGCGGTCGTGACGTCGCACGTCTGCGCTCCATCGTTCTGCAGCTGAAGCAGGCTGGCTCTCGTCCTAAGTACCCTCCGCGTACTACTAAAGTGTAAGTAAGGGGTACACTGACCTATATCATGATTGTTAGTGGCCCTGCAGTGTTCTCTTTGCAGATGTCCATAAGCAGTGGTAAGACTTACGATCAGATGGCCTGTTAGCTTGTTTGCCTACATAGCAATAAATAAAAATATTATAAAGCATGCATGTATTGAAAGTATAGACAAAATATATCAAAAACATAAAATAATACTTGAAATATTTGAATCATTACTTACATTTACTTATACAATAATGATAAGTAATGGTGAAACAATACACATTTATGAATGAGTTAATAAATAAATAATAATATACTTAAAACTAAAATTAGTTTAACTAAAATGTATTTTCTCTCTATATTTTATAATCTTTTGAGAAATAAATGTCTTAAACCTAAATGTATTACACAGCGCCAATTTTAACTACTTAGGTTGAAAATGTTAGGTTAGTTCAAAAAGCTCCAGATCTAATTTGAAATAAATGATTTGAACTTTAGACCTTTGTCAGTTTTTGATAAAATTTCTTGGAAATAAAAATAGATAATACTAATGGATAACAATAATCACACAATTGTTGGTTTTAAAGTACAGATTTTTTAAATGTAGAAAGCTGATCCCTTCTTTATCAGCTTTGATCAGCAGCAGGGAAGATAGAAACTCCAAAAAAGTTACAATGAAAATATAATCATTTATTTAAACATTAACAATTCTTTGTATTTTTGTTCACAGAGCTTGAAACTACATCACAGATTACATAAATGGTACCTTATATTATTATCAGTCTGCTTTCGAAGATCACACTTATTATTATGTAAGATAGGTACTAAAATATAAATATTGTTCAAACAAAACAATGTATAACAATAGTGGAATGTATAATTCTGTTATTTATTAAAATTATTTTGTATTTACAATGTTATGGCTAGCTAATTGAAGGATTAGTTGTTAAGCCTTATGTTATTTCAATAGTATTATAATAAATCATTCCAAAACTATATTGTTTTTTGTTTTAAACGTAATATGGATTATTTATAACACAGATGTTTAATTTATTGAATGGCAGGAATAGGTAAAAATTTGTTAAAACTAATTTGAAATCAATGTACTGTACTGTACTGTACCAACCCATTACTGCCCACTGTTGGGCTCAGGTCTCCACAGAAGAGGGATTAGGCATAGTCCACCACGCTTGCCCAGTGCGGGTTGGGGAAATCAATGTTATCTTGAGTTTTTTGAGAAACCATATTATATATTAATACAAAAATATAGAAAAAAATTTTAAGAATATGGATTCCTCCCTTTTGTATGGCCAGGGTTAGATTCAAATATAACCCATACATTTTATGAGATAATACTTTATTATTTTAGTTTATAAGCAACAACCATAAAATTAAAATTATTGAGCTATAAAATTATTATATTCTTTGGATATATAATTTTAAATATGGTCTTAATAAGTTCTCAAAGCCTCTGCAGCTTAAAATTTGTGTCTATATAAATTTAACCTGAAATTTACATACAGACCTCTTGTAGTGTTAAGATAGTGCTTAACATAACATTTTCATTAAAATTTAAAACTATAACTTTAAATCCCTCGCTTTATCAATATATTTTCTTTTATAAACTTTCTCAGCTAATTGCAACAATAAATACATGAGACTTATAACTAATAGGAAAGGCCACACACCAGATTTAAGGTAGCTACGTAACTGTAGTCCGAGTGGTTTGTTCTTATTCAATAATATTCTATCGTAAACTATTTCTGTCCTTCTCGTTATGTCCATCCAACTGTACATTTCCCTGACCATTCTGTTGCATTTGTACGGACAAATAATGTTTTTATCTTTTATATCTTTAATGGCTTTTTCTATACCGGTAACTAAACTAGCAACATTTGGCTCAGTAAGGTATATCATACTATTTGGTAATACTTCTGGTATTCCTCCTACTTTTGTAGAGACTACCTTTAGGCCACAAGCTGCAGCTTCCACTATGGCCATACAATATGCTTCTGTTAATGACGTATTTAAGAAAATATCACCTTTAACTAATACGTTTCTAACCTCAGAATGCTTTAAGCTACCCAATATTGTTATATTTTCTTGACAACCTAGTTTCTCTCTGACTTCTTGTAATAACCACATCTTTGGCCCGTCTCCACCGATGATAAACCTTAGTTTTGGGTATCGGGGGCACATATCTGCTATTACAGAGGCCATGAGATTTACGCCTTTTCGATACACTAACCTAGATACTATAACAATTGTTATTACATTTGGATCTCGTTGACAAGGATCAGGCGTGAATGAGAATGCATCCACTGCATTAGGGATAACAGAAACTTTATACGCTTGCACTTTGGCTCTTAATACTGTGTTTTCTTTACCAGTGTGTGACACACAGATGCAGTGGTCAATCTCACTGAGGCATATCTGTAAATACTTGTTGGTTAGCACGGCTGATGTGTCTGCAAATCCGAACAGACTGTGATCTGTAAATACTGTTTTAAGGCCCATTAGTTTGCCTATTATACATACTTCATGGCATAGTTCACTGAAAGCAGAATGACCGTGAACTATTTCTATGCTCTCTCGTATCAATATGTTTCTAATGAGGGGTATATTACAAATCATAGTTGGTAACACACATTGGGCGTAAAATACTCTGATAGGTAGATAATATACTTTTAGTCCTGCTGTAAGGTATCTGATCCCGACTCTGTCGCCATACGAGTGTGTGATCACTATGACTTTATGGCCTTTCTTTATAAGACACTGGGATAAGTTAAATATGTGTTCTTCGACTCCTCCAGTGTTTGGGTAAAAGAAATCGGAAGCCATGCAAATGATGTGCCTATTTTTTGTGGTAGCCTGAAATAAAGCGTACGTTAGTGTCAGTTTGTACGAGTTAGATTTAATTTTTTATTCAAAATAGTTTAAATAACATACCATTTAAAATTTTAAAGTGATTCAGCTCTGTTTACTTCTTTGGTATTCGTTGTCAATTTTTTTGGTATCAGCCGGCTATTGTTATTATCACAATTACACAACATATTACTTATCCGTGAAACTAAATTTTATAAAATATATTGAGAAAATTATTTTATTTAAATTTACTTCTTCATTAACTTTACTACAAACTTGTAAAGTTAGGTTATGTTAGGTAGGGATTAATGGTTATCAAAAATCATCGAGATTTCTAAATCGATTTCTACCCCGTTTTCGTTTATCGATTTGAAAAGAAAATTTTGCAGTAAATGGACTTAGGGTTCATTTAGTCCCGTTTTGGCTTGTTTGCTCTTGTCTCTTGTAAGTTACGTGTGAATTGTGATTGACATACATGCGATGCTTTTGTAAGTTAAATGCGCTGTTTGTTTTCTTCTTTTATTTAAGGCTCCCGTCTAATGATGATTTGTCAGAAAACTTGAATCTTGCGTAGATAATATGTCAACCGATCTGCTTGCCAAAGCAACGTCGTGAAAATAGGATCTAAAAGGCGATGGACATGATCAATTAATTAGTGGCAGCTCCTAAAAATAGCCGTTCTGATTAAAAAGCAAATCGGCTTTTGTTTTAAACTATCGTAAGCATTTATTAAACGGTTTTTTTTAAATATATTAATACAGACAGTATTCCAATCTTCAACCCATTTTCTTCGATTCAAGGACATTGTTTTATTTAGAGTTGGTGTTAATCATGAACATTCATTGTTTTAATTAAAAAAATATCGATGCTTATTGATTTTAATGTTTTTCTTGATTGTACATATGACTAATCATCACTAGTAAAATGTGACAGTGACAGGTATGACAGATAAAAAAAAGTAGTGCACTGTCCTCGGATAACAAGTTTATGGATAAGATTTATCTGTAAATCACTGTGCCTCTTCCGCCATTTTATGTGTAAATTTTTTGGTTATAATATTTATGTTGATTTTTAATAATATGAATAGTCATAATAAAAAACTTAAGTATATAAATTTCTATTATTAATCTCTTGATCACAAATAGTAAATAAAACTGTCTATTTATAAAAATATGAATGAACATAGTATTCAGAATCTATGTTAAATCATTTTTAATGGGGTATTTGGAATCTATACGATTGAATTGAATTTTGGATTTTAGTATAATTATTCCAGGACCAAAGTTTGATTTTAAGTCATAAGTAGTTTACATTAAACAGAAACTGGTGTGGGTTCATGATTTTTATAATTATTTCTACCTCAGAAGAAGAAGACGTATGCCCGTAAACTTCGCAAATTTTAATATATTTTCACTTATTTATAACATATATATATCATATTCTCTTATTTATTATTCCAAAATTTTATTTTTTTAATCTTATTACAATCAAATTTCAATCATTATTTCAACTCTTCTTCAGAGTAGTCAGTTTCCTTCGCACTTACATCTGCTCATTTCTTTCGAACCACTTTCAAACTATTTCATTGCGATTGACGATTTGACACTGATTACGGCATCTCGGATTTGATTATAAAATTAATTACAAAATGTTCAGATTTCCTGCAAATCCAACTCTTCAAGAAAACTGGGTAAAACAAATTAAAGAAAGAAAAAATACGTATTTCTCTATTTTTAGCCGTGTCTGCTCATGTTTACTTTTATGATTTGTTGAAGACATATTAAAATGATATTCAATCAAATTTATGAAAAAAGAACATAATTTAATAAACTATTTCTCATTTTTTATTGCGATTTCAAGCGAATCTCACTGTGTTTCCCACTACTGTGACATCTAACAAAATGGCGGATACTGCGCAACGCCGGCTGTGATTGGTCAATTGAGTTGTGATACAGCAAACAAGCACTGAAATTTTAAAAAATACCGATACAGCAAACAAGCACGGAATTTTCGTTAAGTGCCGTGTTAAGTAAAAAACTAATGAGATTTTTATTATTTTAGAATTGAATATTTTAAAAAAATATTTTACCAATAAGATGGAAATTTAATTCTTTATAATACTGCATTTAAATTACTTGGTACACATTCCAAATTATCATATGTTTCGTAAACATATGTTTCGTAAACATATGATAATTTGGAATGTGTACCAAGTAATTTAAATTAATTAACGAGACAAAGGAGTTACACTCTTGCATTTATAAACCGATTAACAATAAAAAATCTAGACTGTACCCATCAAAGGATGTTAATGTTTCAATTAATAACATACTAAACCTGGTGCATCAAAATTTACAAGGAATGATGGGTAAAGAGCTAGAGGTTGAAATGTTTTTAAATCTGAACAATGTTAATGTTTTCTGAGTAACTGAGCACTGGTTTAAGAACTATGAAGTATAAATTATTATTTAATTTTAATGATCACCAGGTCTCAAGTTCTTTCTGCAGAGAGCACGCGATTCGCGGTGGCTCTTTAATTCTAGTTAGAAAATGTTTGAAATGTAAGGAACGAAAGGATATAGTGGCCCTCTCTGTAGAGAGAACTATTGAAATGTCCTGTGTTGAGCTTGAGCACCTCATTGTTGTATGTGTGTACAGACCACCTGATGCGTTATATGATTCCTTTGAAAATATTTTGGAAAATGTTTTGTTGAAAATTACTGTTTGTAACAAACATATTTTAATTTGTGGTGATTTCAATATTAATCTACTAGAAAATACAAATACCACTATTAGATTTAAAACATTGTTGAAATCATATAAACTTATTTTTAGAGCCCACTAGGATAACTAGTTCATCGGCAACTTGTTTAGATAACATTTTTACAAATTTTATAAAAGGTTATATTTTATAAATCAGTTAACATCTGACCACTTGGGACAATTAGTGTCTTTTGGATATTATGTGGCTCCTGAAGTCAAACCTACTGTTAAGTTTGTTCCTGTAAATGATAAAAGAATAGAAAAAAATAAAAATAAAATTATACAAACTATTTCAGAAGTTAGTTATAACCGAGAACCAAATATGTTATACCAGAATATGTTTGAAAAAAAATATTAAAAACCAATCCAGTACCAACCTAGTCCTGCGCCAACCTAGTCCTGCGCAAACCTAGTCCTGCGCCAACCTAGTCATGCGCAAACCTAGTCCTCGGCCAACCTAGTCCTGCGCCAACCTAGTCCTTGGCCAACCTAGTCCTGTGCCAACCTAGTCCTTGGCCAACTCAGTCCTGCGCCAACCTAGTCCTTGGCCAACCTAGTCCTTGGCCAACCTAGTCCTGCGCCAACCTAGTCCTCCGCAAACCTAGTCCTGCGCCGACCTAGTCCTTGGCCAACCTAGTCCTGCGCCAACCTAGTCCTTGGCCAACCTAGTCCTGCGCCAACCTAGTCCTGCGCCAAGTGCCAACCTAGTCCTGCGCCAACCTAGTCCTGCGCCAACCTAGTCCTTGGCCAACCTAGTCCTGCGCCAACCTAGTCCTGCGCCAACCTAGTCCTGCGCCAACCTAGTCCTGCGCCAACCTAGTCCTTGGCCAACCTAGTCCTTGGCCAACCTAGTCCTTGGCCAACCTAGTCCTTGGCCAACCTAGTCCTTGGCCAACCTAGTCCTTGGCCAACCTAGTCCTTGGCCAACCTAGTCCTTGGCCAATCTAGTCCTGCGCCAATCTAGTCCTGCGCCAACCTAGTCCTTTGCCAACCTAGTCCTGCGCCAACCTAGTCCTTGGCTAACCTAGTCCTTGGCTAACCTAGTCCTTGGCCAATCTAGTCCTGCGCCAACCTAGTCCTTGGCCAACCTAGTCCTGCGCCAACCTAGTCCTTGGCTAACCTAGTCCTTGGCCAACCTAGTCCTGCGCCAACCTAGTCCTGCGCCAACCTAGTCCTGCGCCAACCGAGTCCTGCGCCAACCTAGTCCTCGGCCAACCTAGTCCTCGGCCAACCTAGTCCTTGGCCAACCTAGTCCTTGGCCAATCTAGTCCTGCGCCAACCTAGTCTTTGGCCAACCTAGTCCTGCGCCAACCTAGTCCTTGGCCAACCTAGTCCTTGGCCAACCTAGTCCTGCGCCAACCTAGTCCTTGGCCATCCTAGTCCTGCGCCAACCTAGTCCTGCGCGAACCTAGTCCTTGGCCAACCTAGTCCTTGGCCAACCTAGTCCTTGGCCAACCTAGTCCTTGGCCAACCTAGTCCTTGGCCAACCTAGTCCCGCGCCAACCTAGTCCTGCGTCAACCTAGTCCTTGGCCAACCTAGTCCTTGGCCAACCTAGTCCTGCGCCAACCTAGTCCTTGGCCAACCTAGTCCTTGGCCAACCTAGTCCTGCGCCAACCTGGTCCTTGGCCATCCTAGTCCTGCGCCAACCTAGTCCTTGGCCAACCTAGTCCTGCGCCAACCTAGTCCTGCGCTAACCTAGTCCTGCGCCAACCTAGTCCTGCGCCAACCTAGTCCTGCGCCAACCTTGTCCTGCGCCAACCTTGTCCTTGGCCAACCTAGTCCTGCGCCAACCTAGTCCTCCGCAAACCTAGTCCTGCGCCGACCTAGTCCTTGGCCAACCTAGTCCTGCGCCAACCTAGTCCTTGGCCAACCTAGTCCTGCGCCAACCTAGTCCTGCGCCAAGTGCCAACCTAGTCCTGCGCCAACCTAGTCCTGCGCCAACCTAGTCCTTGGCCAACCTAGTCCTGCGCCAACCTAGTCCTGCGCCAACCTAGTCCTGCGCCAACCTAGTCCTGCGCCAACCTAGTCCTTGGCCAACCTAGTCCTTGGCCAACCTAGTCCTTGGCCAACCTAGTCCTTGGCCAACCTAGTCCTTGGCCAACCTAGTCCTTGGCCAACCTAGTCCTTGGCCAACCTAGTCCTTGGCCAACCTAGTCCTTGGCCAACCTAGTCCTTGGCCAACCTAGTCCTTGGCCAACCTAGTCCTTGGCCAACCTAGTCCTTGGCCAATCTAGTCCTGCGCCAATCTAGTCCTGCGCCAACCTAGTCCTTTGCCAACCTAGTCCTGCGCCAACCTAGTCCTGCGCCAAGTGCCAACCTAGTCCTGCGCCAACCTAGTCCTGCGCCAACCTAGTCCTTGGCCAACCTAGTCCTGCGCCAACCTAGTCCTGCGCCAACCTAGTCCTGCGCCAACCTAGTCCTGCGCCAACCTAGTCCTTGGCCAACCTAGTCCTTGGCCAACCTAGTCCTTGGCCAACCTAGTCCTTGGCCAACCTAGTCCTTGGCCAACCTAGTCCTTGGCCAACCTAGTCCTTGGCCAACCTAGTCCTTGGCCAATCTAGTCCTGCGCCAATCTAGTCCTGCGCCAACCTAGTCCTTTGCCAACCTAGTCCTGCGCCAACCTAGTCCTTGGCTAACCTAGTCCTTGGCTAACCTAGTCCTTGGCCAATCTAGTCCTGCGCCAACCTAGTCCTTGGCCAACCTAGTCCTGCGCCAACCTAGTCCTTGGCTAACCTAGTCCTTGGCCAACCTAGTCCTGCGCCAACCTAGTCCTGCGCCAACCTAGTCCTGCGCCAACCTAGTCCTCGGCCAACCTAGTCCTCGGCCAACCTAGTCCTTGGCCAACCTAGTCCTTGGCCAACCTAGTCCTTGGCCAATCTAGTCCTGCGCCAACCTAGTCTTTGGCCAACCTAGTCCTGCGCCAACCTAGTCCTTGGCCAACCTAGTCCTTGGCCAACCTAGTCCTGCGCCAACCTAGTCCTTGGCCATCCTAGTCCTGCGCCAACCTAGTCCTTTGCCAACCTAGTCCTGCGCCAACCTAGTCCTTGGCTAACCTAGTCCTTGGCTAACCTAGTCCTTGGCCAATCTAGTCCTGCGCCAACCTAGTCCTTGGCCAACCTAGTCCTGCGCCAACCTAGTCCTTGGCTAACCTAGTCCTTGGCCAACCTAGTCCTGCGCCAACCTAGTCCTGCGCCAACCTAGTCCTGCGCCAACCTAGTCCTGCGCCAACCTAGTCCTCGGCCAACCTAGTCCTCGGCCAACCTAGTCCTTGGCCAACCTAGTCCTTGGCCAACCTAGTCCTTGGCCAATCTAGTCCTGCGCCAACCTAGTCTTTGGCCAACCTAGTCCTGCGCCAACCTAGTCCTTGGCCAACCTAGTCCTTGGCCAACCTAGTCCTGCGCCAACCTAGTCCTTGGCCATCCTAGTCCTGCGCCAACCTAGTCCTGCGCGAACCTAGTCCTTGGCCAACCTAGTCCTTGGCCAACCTAGTCCTTGGCCAACCTAGTCCTTGGCCAACCTAGTCCTTGGCCAACCTAGTCCCGCGCCAACCTAGTCCTGCGTCAACCTAGTCCTTGGCCAACCTAGTCCTTGGCCAACCTAGTCCTGCGCCAACCTAGTCCTTGGCCAACCTAGTCCTTGGCCAACCTAGTCCTGCGCCAACCTGGTCCTTGGCCATCCTAGTCCTGCGCCAACCTAGTCCTTGGCCAACCTAGTCCTGCGCCAACCTAGTCCTGCGCTAACCTAGTCCTGCGCCAACCTAGTCCTGCGCCAACCTAGTCCTGCGCCAACCTTGTCCTGCGCCAACCTTGTCCTTGGCCAACCTAGTCCTGCGCCAACCTAGTCCTCCGCAAACCTAGTCCTGCGCCGACCTAGTCCTTGGCCAACCTAGTCCTGCGCCAACCTAGTCCTTGGCCAACCTAGTCCTGCGCCAACCTAGTCCTGCGCCAACCTAGTCCTGCGCCAAGTGCCAACCTAGTCCTGCGCCAACCTAGTCCTGCGCCAACCTAGTCCTTGGCCAACCTAGTCCTGCGCCAACCTAGTCCTGCGCCAACCTAGTCCTGCGCCAACCTAGTCCTGCGCCAACCTAGTCCTTGGCCAACCTAGTCCTTGGCCAACCTAGTCCTTGGCCAACCTAGTCCTTGGCCAACCTAGTCCTTGGCCAACCTAGTCCTTGGCCAACCTAGTCCTTGGCCAACCTAGTCCTTGGCCAACCTAGTCCTTGGCCAACCTAGTCCTTGGCCAATCTAGTCCTGCGCCAATCTAGTCCTGCGCCAACCTAGTCCTTTGCCAACCTAGTCCTGCGCCAACCTAGTCCTTGGCTAACCTAGTCCTTGGCTAACCTAGTCCTTGGCCAATCTAGTCCTGCGCCAACCTAGTCCTTGGCCAACCTAGTCCTGCGTCAACCTAGTCCTTGGCTAACCTAGTCCTTGGCCAACCTAGTCCTGCGCCAACCTAGTCCTGCGCCAACCTAGTCCTGCGCCAACCTAGTCCTGCGCCAACCTAGTCCTCGGCCAACCTAGTCCTCGGCCAACCTAGTCCTTGGCCAACCTAGTCCTTGGCCAACCTAGTCCTTGGCCAACCTAGTCCTTGGCCAATCTAGTCCTGCGCCAACCTAGTCTTTGGCCAACCTAGTCCTGCGCCAACCTAGTCCTTGGCCAACCTAGTCCTTGGCCAACCTAGTCCTGCGCCAACCTAGTCCTTGGCCATCCTAGTCCTGCGCCAACCTAGTCCTGCGCGAACCTAGTCCTTGGCCAACCTAGTCCTTGGCCAACCTAGTCCTTGGCCAACCTAGTCCTTGGCCAACCTAGTCCTTGGCCAACCTAGTCCCGCGCCAACCTAGTCCTGCGTCAACCTAGTCCTTGGCCAACCTAGTCCTTGGCCAACCTAGTCCTGCGCCAACCTAGTCCTTGGCCAACCTAGTCCTTGGCCAACCTAGTCCTGCGCCAACCTGGTCCTTGGCCATCCTAGTCCTGCGCCAACCTAGTCCTTGGCCAACCTAGTCCTGCGCCAACCTAGTCCTGCGCTAACCTAGTCCTGCGCCAACCTAGTCCTGCGCCAACCTAGTCCTGCGCCAACCTTGTCCTGCGCCAACCTTGTCCTGTGCCAACCTAGTCCTGCGTTATTACATTTTCATTCTTATTCATATCATATTCATTACATTTAGTTTTGAAAAATTAATGTTAAAAATATATGCTCTGTAAAAAACTGAGAGATAAGTTACAGAGTTCAGACCTCTAGAGTGAAGAATCAGGCCTTACATAAGATTTTTTTTTTTAAATTTGGCTTCCATTTGTTTCAAAACGCATTAAATTCAAGTTTTAAAATATTTAAAAAAATTTGGCTCAATCAATTTAATTTGTTTAATCACCCCATCGTTTAAATAATGAAATCTAATTCATGATGAGTACGACGACCCTCGTTTATTAGTTTATTGATTGTTATTTTATTCTCAACAATTTAAAAAATTAATATTCATTAAACTCAAGCCACTCAATTTAGACACTGGCTACCTTTCGCAGTAAGCTATTCTTTCTGCTTCGTTCATTCTGTGGTTCATTCTTTTTAGTCATTCATTTCATTCGATCATTGACAGTGATTTCCACCCTGTGGAACTGTCATTTTCTCATTGATTATTTCCATTCATTTCCATTGCTGATTTGAACATTGCTGTTTTGATGAAGTGGTTAAATTTGGTTATGTTTTGACCAAATTTTATTAATCAAGTGTACCTTCAAAAGCAGAATGAGTGAACAAAGAAAGAATGAGAAGAAACGTAAAAGATTTGCAGCTCGACTGTTCAGCACGAAGGGAATAGTCTGTTCGGATAAACCAAAACCAGTAAATAATATATTTTTAACATATGCGCTTATTTATTTTATGCAAAACTACTAAAATAAACTTAAATTAATCGTTTTCACATAAATCTTCAAAACTCAGCAATGAAAAGATGAGTTTAACAATACGCAATTACATTAAATGGATTAATAATACAATTAAATTAATTTTACTTTTAAAATAAATCACATCTCCAAAAAAGTGCAGACTTTTAAATTCCATTTATTTATTTACAAATATTTGATTTTGCTTTGATCTTGGCAGTGGCCTGTCAAATGGCAAGTTGAGAGTACAAACAAAAAAAAAACTTACACATGTTTTTTTATATTTTAACAGAATGTGATACTATGCAATGTAGGACAAGCAACAGGATTTAACAAGAATAAACTTGAATATATATTGATCGTCAGCCGTCTTGATTTGGAACCAAAGTACATTGCCGAGAGCGGAGAGTCATACTCTTATCTTGCATTCGAAACAACAGAGGATGCCAAGTTATTTTACGATACTTGCAATGGGAAAGCTGAGGTTGATGATTTCGGAATATTGCTTTATGCAGCTTATGTTGATAGTGGTATGTAATAGTGTAGTAATTTTTGTTTCAAAATTCTGTTTACCCAGTTTTAAAAGTTACTTCACTTAATGCTACATGTAATCATTCCTTTATTTTACAGTTCCAAACACAGACAAAATCTGTAAACATCCAAATCCAAACGGACTAATTCTAATACCAAATTTTATCACCGAAGATGAAGAGAGATCTTTTCTAAAAGTATTCGACATTGAACCTTCAGAAACTGCGTTAAAGAATCGTCAAGTGAAACATTACGGTTACGTATTTCGATATGGAACTAACGATGTTGACTTGGACAATCCTTTGGATGAGAAAATACCGGATATTTGTAACATGTTATGGAAAAGACTACAAGATCATGGTTACGATGTAGGCGTACCGACTCAGTTGACCGTAAATAAATATATGCCTGGACAAGGTGGGTCATTGTTTTTCTATAGTCAATTTTTATATTACCAAAGTAAATTTTATTAAACTTTGAGAGTTTATGAAATATAATAACAATGTTAGTAATTTCGTCTCTCATTTTGACAGAACAAATTCTTCACTTAATCAATGTATTAAAGAGTTGGAAACATCTTCTATTTCAAAAAGAGACCTGAGCACAGATTTGTAACCAAAAAATCTCAAGAATGATCTAAAGTAGAAATTAAAAGTATTTTTATATTCTACAGGTATACCATCCCACGTTGACAAACACAGCCCATTCGGTGAAAATATTCTGGTTCTGTCACTCGGATCAAATGTGGTTATGGACTGGTCACATCACAGCGGTCCCCATGTGCCTGTCGTAGTCGAAGCTAGGTCCATGATGATCATGTCCGATGAGGCTAGGTGAGGATTCATTTTTTGTTATTACAT
This sequence comes from Trilocha varians, assembly GCA_030269945.2. Classification (NCBI taxonomy): domain Eukaryota; kingdom Metazoa; phylum Arthropoda; class Insecta; order Lepidoptera; family Bombycidae; genus Trilocha; species Trilocha varians. Next base: position 11,947,667 of record AP028265.1, read on the forward strand.
CCTACTATTATTATAAAGGCGAAAGTTTGTAAGTATGAATGTATGGATGTTTGTTACTCTTTCACGTAAAAACTACTGAATGGATTTGAATGAAACTTTACCACAATATAGCTTATACATCAGAATAACACATAGGCTATACGACTAGACTAGACGGGACGAACCTGAAGTCCACGCGAAGGAAGTCGCAGGCAAAAGCTAGTGACAGATAAATGTATGCCTTTGCCATGACTCCTGGATGCTTAGTGTGTGAGTGATAGGACGTTTTAAATAGTATTCCTGAATAAAGCCATATTATTTCGTCATATTCTCTTTAACTTCCATACCACAACTAGTATCGCAGAAATAGTTTTATTGCATACATTTTGATTCAGATATGATTGGCAGCACGGCATACAGCCGAGGACCTGGGATCCCGTCGTAGAACACCGCAAAATAGACGACCAGCTAGTCAAGGTGATCACATCAGAGACAAAAAAAAGGGGAATGAGGATATCATTGACGTTCCGTTGGCCCCGCACCGGTCCTTGCACGTGTCGATATAAAACTCTGTGTGACGGGACTAAGTGGTGCCTTCCAGAGACCATCAGTAGTGATGTGGCTGATAGATTAGAAGATTTGCACGTGCATCAGGTACTTTTTCCTTTTACAAAAATTTACACAGTTAATAAGTTTGAGGTATTAATGACATGCGATTTTCAACTATTTTTTCGACGATCTGTACCGATAAAAAATGTAACCAAGTAATTTGTATTAACAATAATAAATATTTAACATACAAATAAGTTTACTCAAAGATCGATATTACCTACATGCCCAATGTGTAGGTATACGAAGAGATAGCGGGACACTTCAGCACGACGCGACACAAGCCGTGGCCGCGCGTAGTGGAGTTCATGCAACACGTGCCGTCCGGGGCGGTCCTGCTGGACCTGGGCTGCGGGAACGGGAAGAACGTGTTGCACAGGAAGGACATACTGCAGGTAACACTAGCACGACGCGACACGTGCCGTCCGGGGCGGTCCTGCTGGACCTGGGCTGCGGGAACGGGAAGAACGTGTTGCACAGGAAGGACATACTGCAGGTAACACTAGCACGACGCGACACGTGCCGTCCGGGGCGGTCCTGCTGGACCTGGGCTGCGGGAACGGGAAGAACGTGTTGCACAGGAAGGACATACTGCAGGTAACACTAGCACGACGCGACACGTGCCGTCCGGGGCGGTCCTGCTGGACCTGGGCTGCGGGAACGGGAAGAACGTGTTGCACAGGAAGGACATACTGCAGGTAACACTGCAGCACGATGCACGACATTTCATCTGTCTCTCATCTAGATAAAAGTGAGGTAAAATTTATGGAAAATCACTCCATGCAGACGTTGCTTTACTTTATTCCAAGACATTTATTGCTATGTAGGCAGATCACTACCATCTGACTAGACGTTGTAACCATCACCCATGTACTATCAACCTCATTAGTGCATGCTCACTTTTAAAACATCGCTTGGGTACAAGTTGACCTTATTACCTTTTACAAAAAACAAATTTTCACAAATTGCCTACATCGCTACATAGTCGTGCACGTGAATTTCGCTTTTACTGTGTGCATGCACTTATAAGGCTTATTGTGGTATTCGTAAAGACTCCTTACGTTCTTCGTTATCTGTGACAGCTGGCGTGCGAGAGGAGCGACGCCCTGCTGCGGGAGTGCAAGGTCGCCGTGAGGAACACGTCCGTCGCGGACTGCGTGCGGATGGACCTGCTGCACTCGCCCATCAAACCCGAGTGCGCGGACTACGCCATATGCATCGCTGTTATACACCATTTTAGTAGTCATGTGAGTGTGACTTATGTTTTGTGAACGGTCTTTTATGGTAGGGATGGAAAGGTATGGAGACTTCAGAACCTACCTACTTTACCTAAGGTGCCTACTATAAAACAGGTACCTATATCTTATTATACTGGACCAACTAAGAAGGGAGGAGGCACTTGCGAGAGGCAATATTTTAGCCCACTCCTCACAATTATTTTGAGAACGGACCAAACCCATCTTGTGATCAGTGGCCTTTAATTTTTCCTCGATAAATACTCTCTACATTCGCATGTTTTTTTGTGAATGCTAATATTGAAAACCATGTCATGTTTAAATTACTTAATATACCTAACTAATCAATAATATCAACATTTCAGTCTCGCCGTCGCGAAGCTATAACAACAATACGCAATCTACTCCGGCCAAACGGACAGGCTCTCATCACGGTCTGGGCTCAAGATCAAAGCGGATCCAACTATCTATCCAAAACCACATCACCATCCAACGAACAGACCACACAAGCTTTCGAAGACTTGGAACTGCCCGTCCATAAAAACAGAACCCAGTTCCAACATAAAGATTTACTCGTACCTTGGAAATTGAGGAAGAAGACAATACCTAATGCTCCAGAATGCACCTTTTTGAGATATTACCACGTGTTTGAGCAGGGAGAGTTGGATAGTTTATGTCAAGAAGCTGGATTGCTCGTCATCAGGAGTTTCTACGAAGAAGGAAATTGGTGTGTTGTGTGTATGAAAGTGTAATATGTGATATCATTGAACTATTTATTTATTAATTAACAGGAAATTGTGTCAGACGGCACGTCCAAACTTTGTAGTTTTGTCAGTGTGTAATTCCTTCTTATTGATATTCCTTGATGTAACGTTATGCTTATACAGTAGACAGACCTTTTAAACTTTTGAACTCTTAAATTGTATGCTTAACAACTACCATAAAGTTTCGATTATATATACCATAGATAAACGATTAATTAGCGCCATTATCTTTTTGGGCGTGGCAAAAATATTTTGGTAGAAGTTGTGATATGTTTAGAGACGTATTTTTTAGGAGTTTTCTTCGGGATCAGTCCATCTAGTAATAGTAGATCGATGCATATAAGACTCAAAATGCGAGTTGATCACACTTGTTTATATGCATTATGAGCCCTATGTTATGGCGTGCGTTTAACATATAACTGAATAGTGGAAAATTTTCAGAATTCAACTTTAATTAAAGAAATGACGACGAATGTAGACGACTTTAGTACTTTTTTTAATAATATGTAACTTACTTGTGATGTAGAAAATAAAACTAAGAATAACAGCTTTGTACTCTTTTTATTACAAATTTCTACAAAATAAAAAAAAATTGTCTATAAAACGCTATACAAAAACAATGCTCATAAACATTTATACAATTAACAACGAATTTATTGCGAGTTTTACAGTTATTATGAAGTGTATTAAATTCTTCAAGTGTTCAATTGAATGGTCAACAGTAACCGTCTATCAGTAAACTACCAACAATCGAACATAAATTACCTATTATGTATAAGTAATGGCAGTACATATAATTTTCCAAGTACCCTTAAACATTCGGATTTAAGAAATGACGAACGACGAACGAACTACATTAAATTGAAAAAAGTGGCTCCTCTGTATTCTAAATTGACCTTACGCTGTGTTTATAAATTAGTAAATCAGATACTTAAATAGAAAGAAAGAATTTTCAAACTGACAATTCAGCTACATGCCGTTCGAGTTTATCGCCAATCAAAATGTAAGAAACTCAAGCTTTCATCAAAGCTAACTGCAACAACGGTATTACAGAAATCGTGGATAAATCCGCCAAAACGGCATCAACGTTTTGCAAAGTATTAACTTGGAATATATTTTCTTTTCTAAAACTTAGTATTGCGAGTGCTAATAATGGTAGAATTTCGAGACAATCGTAACCCAAAATGGCGTCCCACAGCAATAACAGCTGATCTGGAGGTAAATGACCGCTGAAAGCGCGCATCAGCCATTTAAATACTACCCTGATTCTGAAAAAAAAAAGGTTTTATTTTACGATAAACACAACAATAACTAGGAATTTATGCAAATTAAAGTGTATACGTCAGCCAAATAACACCAAAAATCCCGTATTTTGAGCTCAGTAGCGTAGCGGTAATCAACATTCTATATTCGGTGTCGCAATTTGCTTTGTAATACTTTCATGCATTTTCAACGGGCTCTTACCACGATATTACGATAGTACTCAGGTACTATCTTCTGAACGTCGTTACCCAAGGATGGTTAAAGAAGCTATCGAGATTTCAAGACATAGCACTTTTAACAGGGGTGACGGCTTCAGATTATCGAGTATGTGGAATTCAGTGCTAAACACAACAGTCCCTCGCGGGTTCATGCTCAGAGAGTCTTGTAGATACAGTGAGTGTGGTGTGTCGTGATGTGAGTTCGAGTTCCAGTGGTACTACTCAAAAGCGTACGAGAAAGAGGGTAGACAGATTTGTTTGCTCTTAAATCGACCCGCAGTATCCAGTATTCTCGTGATCATGACGTTTGCAACAACAACGAAATATCGATACAACTCAATTACTAATTAAATATCGTGGTAAGAACCCGTTGAAAATGCATGAAAGTATTATAGAAAACCGCGAGTGTCTGAATAAGTTTGCTTTGTAATTAATGTATTCTCCATTGTTATGCGATAGACTTAATTTTCAAATAGCGTACGTGACGCTTCGGATTTGTATCGTGCTATATTTGATCATAAGATGAATGTATGATTGAAGAAACCTAATTCAATAAACGGATATAATTCAATAAATAATACTTACGGGTTAATATTAATATTCCTAAAATGTATCCATAGTAAAGGTTCGTTCGCTTCTAAAAGTCTCTCGTACAAAAGGCATAATGATACTATACCCTAGAAAATAATTAAACAAATTGATTAGAATATTAACTATTAATCATCATCACATTGTTAATGTTTCCAGATAAACAGTTCAGATCTAGAAATATTTTTCTGAATGGAAAACACAAATTTACTGGTAGGAGATGCCTCCCCTCTTAGTAAGCCATAACGCAACGCATCTATCGCCTGAATACGCTTCTTATTAATTTGTAAAAACGATTTACAAGTTTTAATTACCTGTGGATGTGTCGATATGTAATGTAGTCGATGCCAATATCGAATGTAAAACGCTCGAAACGTGTAATAAAGTTGTACGGGATCGTCGTACAGATAACAAAATGGCGTCGCTGCGGAAAGAGTTACAAATTAATAAGTAAAAGTTACAATCATTTTAATAATTGTTAAAACGAGAACATTTTTAAAGATTCCGTTCTATCTATCTATTCCGTTGCATGCACTACAGTTCACTAAACAACAACATAATATTCTTTAGTACAATGGCGAAAGTTCCATACAACTCGATCATTCTCGGCTACCTTTTTGAGGTGCTCAAAAATGTTTATTTCTTTCTTAAATTAAGTTCTTACAACATATTATGTGTTATGTAATGTGTAATATAAAAGTTATGGCTAAGTACGCTACTACCTACATTTTTTTTCTACTCGCCAAGTCCAAGCTGTAAAATCTTCTCTTCATTTATTATATGCTATTTTTAACAACTTACCGTACATAGTGAAGCCATGGAACGGTATAACACCACTGGGCGGGAACACGGTCACACTGTCCGTGGACGTCTGTTTGCCCTTGATGGTGACTGTCAGAGGAGTACCGATACCGCCTTTAAGCTGTTGCATCACTTCGCAATCGCGGGAGAAACATAGCATTACCTAGAATTACGGTTTTGGATAGAAAAATATAAATTTTGTACGGGCTGCGGATAGAGTGATATTGGTTTGGCATTGGTCGGAGAACGAATGGCCAATGGCAAATGCTATAAAGTGGCGGTCAGGCACCGGTGAGTGCCGCGGCAGTTTAATCTGATTTAAATAGTGGTAATAGTGGAAACAGCTCAATACTGGAACTTACAAACAAACTTACATTGTGAATACCTTTTCATACCAAAAGACACAAATATTAATTTTACTACACAGAAGGGCCAGAGTCCAGGAGATATAGGAAATCACATAATATATGGAATAAAAAATCTACACATTTCGTTTCTTTCAAATTCAAATTCAAAATTTCTTTATTCGGACATCAGTGGTCTAAGTTGTTAGTATTAACAAAAATAACTTAAAACTAGGTGTTAGTAAGACATAAAAATGGAATAAAATAAATGAACATAAACAAAACTACAATAAAAAACAAGCCCTACACTTGCGATGCATTTCATGCTAACGACCACCAGAAGAGGACGGACGTATCATCGTCCGAACGAAATGCCTCATCAGTGATGAGCACGGATCACTTGCCACTACTTTTAATAGGATATTGTCACTTCCCCTCACTCTCTGCATTATGGATGCAACCTTTTTTCGCATAACGGCATAAAAATCGTCTGTTCGAGCCAGAGCGAACATACCCGAAGCACTGCAGAAGCGAGGGAGCCCCAACATCATCCGCTTTCGCTTCACCTTATCCCATTCAGATGGGGTCGAGGGGTAGGGGTTTATGAGTTATAATTAAAATACAGAGTTGTGAAGTGGTACATAAGTGTTATTTTGAGTGGAACTCGTTACGGCTGTAGTGTGCAACAATCTTAATAAGACTTTGTTAAGATCCATACAAAATACAATCACAAGTTGAGACAGACTCGGTTTTGTAGAACCTCACCTGATAAAGTACATCTTCGAACACAAAGTATTGATCATCATTAGAAGCGGTTAGCTGTACGTCTTTGAATATTAACTTGTCTATCATCAGATCGACCTCTAATACACTTTTCTTCAGTTGATTGAAATACGCTGCTTGCTGAAAATTGTAGGGTCAACACAGTTATACGCTATGACACTTGAGGTACTTTTTATTACTTTATGTAAATTGTCCCATCCTACGGCCCATCTGATGCTAAGTAAGTGGTTACTGACGCTTATGGGATCTGAATTGCAGTTTATGCCAGAATATTGAAGGGCTTATAGCAAATTTATAAGCTATATTCATTTATGGATAGAGCAAAAGAGAACCTTGATGTTTACCTTTTTTTTTATTGCAAGATTGTTAAACGAGCTTACGGCCCACCTGATGGTAAGCGATCACCGTCGCTCATGAACCTCTGCAATGCCAGGGCAAAGAGGGGCCGTTATCTACCGCCTAGCCATACAAGACCTTCTCTTGTAAATAAAATTTATCTTTAAAAACACAAAAACCCCGATATTTAATTTACAAACCTGTCCCTTGATCTCCGAGCCTAGCACCTGTGCCCATAACTTTGCCCTCAGACACTGCGGGCTGCCTCTTTTCAAGTATTCTTGTACGACCGGTGCGTAACCTAAAGCTGCAACTCTCTCTCCTAAACTCACACGTTCTGCTTCTAAATTCGCGAACCCTGGCACGGTACTTGCCATATTTGGATTCACACCTAATAATGGTTCACCGTTCGACCATTCCGAGTATAATTTTCTCTGAAAATGTTAAATTAAAACAATTTTTGGTTTTTCTAACTCAAGTTTTTAGAGATTAACATTTAAGTGAGGTTTTATTGTTTTCTATTATTAGGTACATTCTATCTTGGACGCTGCAATCCATAGAAAATAATTTTATTAAATTCTATCAAAAATTTACGCGATGAATAGTAGATATAATAGGTTAATGAAAACTTACAATTTGATCTAAAGTTTTGACTTGTAGTGGTAGATGTCCGAATTCCCATTTTGGTTCGTCTCTAAAAAAGCGAAATCATTGTAAAGGAGGAAGAATGTTTAAAACATGCTTACAGTAATAATCAAAATACGTAATCTTAAATGAACTTACTCTCTCGTAAAAGGAACATAGCCCGATAACGTTAATAATACTTCTAAAAAATCCTTTGGCGCATAAACTGGACGATACTTCGATAAGTCTGTGAAAATATAAGACGAGTACATTGCCTTTGTCGTTAACATTAAACAACATTCCCCCCGCTTTGAAGGAACTCTAGTTTTATACATATTCGAAACCTGTGTGTTTCTTTTAATCTTTTTGTTTAGCTACTAGTGTAAACAGATATCAATGAACAGTTTTTATTTTTTGTCCTGAAAGTGTGAAGTGTATTTAATTATAATATTACCTAAACTGTATGTGCTCAATTCGTTCCATTTATCAGATAATTCGTCTTGTTCGCTTTGTGGTCGTATTTTGGCAAGTGACGTCTCCAAGTCAGAACACATCGAATTCAACGATTTGTGTATTCGTTTTTCCCATTGTGCGCTTGCTTTCGATAGTGATGTTAACGGATCTAATTTCTGAAAAAGAAGTAAACTTTTTTTGTAAAGGTCGATTAAGTAAAATCAGTTGAATTTAAACGTTGGAGGTTCATATACGTGTGTGGATTGATTGAAAGCGAATACTAATTAATACGATGTGATTTTTGAGTAAGTACACAGAATAATGTCGCTTCAGTATCGCGTTCTATCAATATTAGGTATAGTTGACAAATTTTTCCAAATTAGTTTTAACTGAATAGTTACTAATTGGTCTTTCTCCTTCACTCCAAATCCATTATGAATAATAGTTTAAGAGATAAGAGACTAACAAAACTTACATTCTGTTTGCTTTGTGTTCGAACCCAGTGGAAAACAGTGTTCCTCAATTTAGTATCTAAACCCTTCTCCTTCATAGCTTGCTGCAGTGTTTGTTTAAAGTCTTCTTTCTTCACATTTGGCGATGCTACTAATTTCTGAAATTAAATCTTGAGTTTCACATACGAAGCAAGATGAAGTTTGAGAAATCATTTCGAAATAATCTTATGAAATAAATTATAATGCGAAATCCTTTGTTAAATAATATTTTATTGAGCTTTTTTCCAGCAGTCAGGTCGTGTTTTGCATTGAATGTACTTCTTCACAAAGGATTATACACTTGTATCTAATAGTATAACAATAAATTGAGGAGTATTTTATGTAAGCACTTGCCTGTACATCATTATAAAAAGATTTGTATATTGATAAATTTTTAATTTCTTCTGCTAGTTTTAACGCTGTTTGATGAATTACTTCTTCTTTAACTCCTTCCATTACAACTAGTTAACAACTTTACTATCTAAGTCGATTTTGTAAAAATAAAAATAATAGACGTGATTGTGTTTACTTTTGTAAAAAAATCATGGTTCTTGTGTAAGTGCAATGATACTGTTGCCCTGGTAACGGAAAACAAGGCCCGTTTCGTTGAGATTTTTTAGTATAATTAATGAATTGCAACAAATATGAGATTACATTGATTATTACATTTTGATTTTACCACTATATTTCACAAGCATTAATTACTAGAATTCAACATTAACGCGAAAGAATTTTATAAAGATTCGTGTGCCCTATGCAAATTTTCGATAAGACAAAATTGTCAAAACTCACATGTCACGGAATTATTAACTGTCAAAAGCAGATGATTTGTGTTTTTATTATGAAAACAAAGAAATATTTCTAATTTTTCACGTTAATTCGACAGATTTTCAAGAAAATGGGTAAAATATTTCTAGATCACATTGGGGGAACTCGTTTATTTTCATGTGCATCATGCGACGTGAATCTAACAAATCGTTCAGAGTTGATTAGCACACGATTTACTGGTGCTACAGGTATTGTAAAAAAACTTGAGCTTAATTTTACTAAATTACATAGAATGATTACATCTGGAATCAACATCATGAACAACAGAATGAAGCCAATTTAAATGCGCCGATCGCGCGTAACTACACGATATTCTGGCGTTAGTGTACTGATTGATGGCACACAATTCTTTAACATACTAATAAAATATTATATAAACATAAGTTCTTTAAAATTTCACTTTGTTATATCTGATGTCAAAATATCGTGTTGTTAGGCGCGATCGGTGCGCTTTAAATTGGCTTCATTCTGTTGGTCATGATGTTGATTCCAGATGTAATAATTCTATGCTAAATTACCACTGCAAGATTCAGAATTTTTCACTACACTAATATCTCTGTATTACGATTGTTTTTTTACTTAAATCTACAAAACCAAATCTGCCTGTTGTCAGGTCGTGCTTTTCTTTTTCACAAGGTTGTGAACCTAGTGTACTCGGAAGTTCAGGATCGCGTGATGCTGACAGGCCGCCATATGGTTCGAGATGTCTCCTGCAAAAACTGCGGAACTAAACTTGGTTGGGTCTATGAATTTGCCACTGAAGAGAACCAAAGGTAATCATTGGTGCTGTTATTTTTATAGATATATTTAACTGCAATTTTATAGACACCAGCTGTGTAATGGATATTTTATCAATTATTACTAATATATTTCCTTAATAGCATAGAGTTATTACATCTGCAATCAACATCATGAACAACAGAATGAAGCCAATTTAGAGTATGCTGATCGCGCGTAACTTCATTCTTTTGTTGATGATGTTGATTCCAGGTGTAAAAATGCTATGCTTAATAGGTACGGTTCAAACCTAATTATCCACATGGTAAAAAGCAGAGCTATCTATGGTAATGGATCTCTGCAATGTCAAGGCTTAGCATGGACACTACATACTGCCTACTGTAATAAAATAGTTCTTGTTCTTTTTACTTAATTAAAAATGCCCTTGATTAAGTTCATTATATGAGAAACTAAATAGTACCATGTTTCTCTGTAGTGTAAAATAAAAAAAGTTAAAATATTTAAATTATAAACCCTTTCTCACCTCCAGTATCGGATTGTTTTGACCAACTTCTCAAAAGGAGGAGGTTATTAAGTTGACTGCATTTTTTCTGTTTAATTTCCAGGTATAAGGAGGGTAGGGTGATTTTGGAGAGAGCTCTAGTGACCGAAAGTGATGGTATTGAAGAAATCCAAGTCAACGATGATTGAATTTTAATTTCTAGAAATGTATTATTTTTAAGTTGTTAAAACTTTTGTAATGATCAAATATGGATTTTAACACAAAAAATATGCATCTATACCAGTAGTTTGAAAAATTGGTTCCTGAGAGATGGCAACATTATTATAGTATGGTTTTGAGAATTGTTGAAACATATTTGATTTTCATAAAGCTTAATGATGTATAATTTTAATTTTGTAAATTTAATTTCAACTTATTTTTAAATTGTAATATTTTCTAGGTGTAATAATGTTTTAATTAAACTTTCGAAAATCTTTAATAAAATTTGTTTAATTAAATGATTACAATTTTAATTCTGATACTGGATGTTGCTAAAACGAAGCTATCCTTTATCTTTGAAAAGAAATACTACTGGATACAAATATTTATAAAAACTCATTAACCCACCTGAAAATAGAACTTGCTAAAAATCGAAAAAATCACACCCTGTACTTTTTTAGCAACAAGTGTGTTTTTTTTATATTTATTTTTTGTTATGTTGGTGTTTATTTTTGTGGTCATTAAATTATTTCTTTCAAGTAATGCATAAGGGATATTTTAGTCCAACAGAAATCTTGTAGCTGGAAAGAAGAAAAAAGTAAACAAATTTAATATACAATATCACATTTTATTCATTTATTATATTAATATAACACAACATATATCTCTATTACATAACATTTCTTTCTTTTCGTTAATTTAAACTCAGTACGATGTTTTAGATCTCCTCTTTTAAAAAATTGGAATAATAGTTATCTTTTATTTATTTTAAATAAAAAAATGCCAACAACATAAAAAATATTTGTATTATGGCCAAGCAACTGCATATTTTTATAATCATGTTTTGGTTCAGTCAATTTGTTCATACTCAAAATTGGTATAAAACAGCTCTAATTAGGTAAGTACCTTATTCAGACACTCGCGGTTTTCTATAATACTTTCATGCATTTTCAACGAGTTCTTACCACGATATTTAATTAATTGAGTTGTCTCGATATTTCAACGTTGTTGCAAACATCATGATCACGAGAAGACTGGATACTGCGGGTCGATTTAAGAGCAAACAAATCTGTCTACCCTCTTTCTCGTTCGCTTTTGGGTCGTACCACTGGAACTCGAACTCACTTCTCGACACACCACAGTTCGAGTTCCATGACGTTTGCAACAACGTTGAAATATCGAGACAACTCAATTAATTAAATATCGTGGTAAGAAACCGTTGAAAATGCATGAAAGTAGGTAAGTACCACTTGGTTTTAGACTTTATTCTTTTTTATTGTCATGTAGACAGATGAGCTAACGTACCACCTGATCGTAAGTGATTACCGCCTGTGGACACCATTTCGGAAATACTTATTCAGAATTTTATTTTGCATCTGGATCTGGAAAGAAACAATCCATTCCAAGTCTTTAAGACTGATTTTAATGACACAATTTTCGTATTTTGAGTTTATATGGATCTAAATTTAAACAATGAGGAAATTTGCAGGTATTTCGTTTGCCCGTAATACTAAAATTTATATTGACGATATTCCTGTTCATTTTCTGGTAATTATGCGTAGTACATTTAATGTGGCGTAGTATTACGGATAACAATAAAACATGCATTTGCTTGGTCACAAATCATCAAAATAATATACATTATTATCTGCATAAACTACGCGTATAAACAAATAAAAATCATTAATAAAAAAGTATATCGCACCATAACCCGTGATAATTTTTTTTATTCGACCACGGGCATACTCATAAAAAGCACCTCCAATTCACTATTTGACAAGAATAATAAGAAACAACATATCAATAAATTTATCCTTACATTTTCCATTCAAAATTAGAAGGCATTTCAAACCAAATTAACAAATTATTTCGCACAATCAGAACGAAATAAGAAAAAAAGAATCAAAATTTTCAATACTCGTCTATGAATTTCATCGCCATCGCATTTGTTTTGAATTCCAAAATTCCCAAATCGTTCTGAAACTGCGTTTTAAAATTTTGATATAAAAAAATACCTAGTTCATAATTTCATTTTGTACAATAAGATAATTAATGTACTTCTACATTAGTGTCGAAAAGTGAGAAAAAGACTCGGCAGATCAAGAACTGTGGTTCCAGGATAGATTTCGCAGGTAATGAAGAAATAGGCCGTTGTGGGACAAATAGTTTTAAGAAAAACGCCGTTTAAAACAACGGTATAAAGGATATAGCAAAAATTACGGGCTATTCCTGAAGAAATTCATTTATGAGCCCTTTTAAACGAACTTCTACTGAATAGCATAAGAAGCGTGTACCTATAATTATGAGTTAAGAGTACCTAAATGTTATGGAGAGATAAAAGGGACACTAAAACTATTATTGATGGGAAAAATTAAAGAACACATAATATACATAGGTTCATACAAGTAGAATGCAGAATATGTCTTATTTCATTTAATATGCAGTCAAGAGAAATTGTGTAGCGAGTAGTTGAGTAGATAGTGGTACTGTGAACTCGCAATCAGCAATTATGTATGTATAGTAATTGATAAGGAAAGGACAAGTATTTCACATTTCCTAGAAACTATATGCCGTATATGCATAAAACATTGTAAAGGCTGGAAATCTTTACATTATATAATGCCATGAATTATATGATTTGGATAAAATAAGAGATTAGATCAAAGACATGGATATCAAAGCGTTTAGGCAAGATTATGAGATCGATTTGTGTCTTCTGCAAGTCACTGCGCACCCCAATCTTAATGATCGTCTAACATTTTACTTCTAGAATTTACAGTTATTAAGAATCACGGAACTATCCTGGATCCACTTTAAACTCAATTTAACATTCCATACCCATAGAACCAATAAACCCTTTCTCTTACGCCGTCGATATAATCAAACGTTTGTTGCAATCATGTCACACACTGTCCAAAATATTTTTCGCTGCAAGCATATCTCAGATTTGTCGAAAAATAATTAAAACTAATATAAACATTCTGTCTAGTGAAAATCAAATTCGAGATCACATAAAAGTCAATCTCCTGACTTTCGTGTAGTTTTAAATTAAAGCAACAATTTGATACATTTACATGTCGGCCAAGTTGATATAATTTGAGAATTTTTCACATTGTGTATGACTCCTCGTGCGATTATAAAGATCGATATAGTTTAAACAGTTGATGATCGATTTATATTCGATTTTTCAAAATAACGATTTAAGTTTACGTTCGAGGAGATTTTGCTTTCTTAAAATATAAATAAAAATTATACGTTCTCTCGGTATATCATTTTGACAAGTTTTACATTGTTCAACACAATCCAATGATGTTGTAATGTAAAAGGAAAAGAGAGTCACAGAATTTATCACAAAATATAGCCAGTAAATAAAAATTAAGGAAAAAATACCGTTAGTTTTAGGAAACAATGTGCAGAATACATATGAAAATGTATGATTTTAAGTAAAGTTATACATGTATGATCATACAATTCTGCTAAAATCAATGAAATATCAACTGTTTACGCTATTTACATTTCAGATATCATTGGATTATTACAAAACTTCATTAATAAATTTACTTTTAAAAATCAATATCAATCGATATTGATGAACATTAACTTTGAAAACATTTTTTATGTACTTTATCTTAGGTAAATGATTCCATACTCTGCAATATTCATATAAAATAAAAACAAAATTATACTGTAATAGTTACTATCCCAATACAATTCGATGAGGCAATGTTTAAACATTTTCATTACTAGTATGTATGGTTTAGCTTGAAATAATTTATACAGATACATATCACACAGTTTGGGGTGAGAGTTGATACCATGTTACACGACGCATTTAAAACATTATCATCTACGTTCATCTACGATATCTGACGTTAATAAAGCTTTTGATATATTTAATTTGAACTTTCAAGGCGACTCATAAAAAGGGCACGGCGGGCATAGACCGGGCGCGAGGCGAGTCCTGAGCGGGCTCTGTACCCAAGCCGACCCTCAACTTCTCAGTTTCGATAAATTCCAACACCGCCATGTAGATAAACTTGTATTGAGCTTCGTTCTGCACCATTCCGGACCTCTGGTCGCGCACCATCTGCACCGTGCGATGTATATCAATCTCGCAGTCGAAACCTTCCTTTCTTATTTGGTCCAAGATCATATCGATGACTATGAAGGTCCCCGTCCGACCTATACCCGCCGAGCAATGAACACATACGACAGCCTGCGCCGGAGGGTCGGGCCCCGTCATGATCTGCTGCAGGCGATAGTTCACGTCCAGCAGGATGTTGAGCACTCGCCCGGGTTCTGACGGGACGCGATGGTCCGGCCACGCCGTGAAATGAAAATGATATATGGTCCGCTTCACTGTAGTCTCGTCTTTTTTCGTGACAAGGAAACGTCGGAGCGTGTAATCCGGCGTGGAAGATTCGAATTCGTTAAGAATCGTGTACTTTTTGACGACCTCTGTTTTGTTCAGGTCCGGCCAGTACTTTTCGCATTTGACCTTCCCGCGTTCGATCTCCTTAGTCGTCATTATAATGATGCGGACATCCTCTTGCCATATCATCGACCAGAACGGGTATATTGTTGTCGAGAGACAACCTTGAGTAGCTATGTATGTTTTATTGTAAACGTGCACAGTGGGCAAACCGTTTTCGGTTTCGGTCGCTGATTTCGGTATTGTCGTGTTGAAATAATTCGGATTAGGACGAAGTACGCTCGGCTCGAACGCCGGTAACTTGTGGGTGCCGTTGCCGTGCACCTTCTTACTTGATTTAACCGGTTCCTCGGTTACAATAACACTAGTATGTACAGGTGAAGATTTATCTTTACTTTTCGACGGAGTGCCATCTTTACCGTTTTCAGTGGTGCCATTTCCGGTAAATTCTTGAGAATCCGAAATGGAATCCATGCTATCACATCGGATGTAATTAGCATTGATATAGTCTGAGCCCGCAGGAGCGTCGTGAGGGATATCTTTTAGTACCACGCGAGTGTGATCGAACGGAATAATGTTTTTGTACCTGTTTTTCCTAATATTTTCTGGTTTCGATCCCTCCATTCTGTCGAACAACTGCAGATTTTCCATCATTTGTAACGTTTCGAATTCTTCCCAGAAGCCTTGTTTGTAAGCCATACTCTCGATGGGTCCCTCGTTTTCTTTTTGGAGCTGTTTCACGCGCATGTGGAAATGTCTGACTTGTATACGTGTAGCGTTGAATGGTTGGATAAGTCTTAAGACTTCGCCTGTCGTTTCGACCATGGGGAAATGTCTGTAGTATTCTATTAGACTTACGAGATCGTCAAACTGTTGTCCGCCACCTACGTCATATTTGTTGTCCTTTCTCCTAATTATCACATGTGTAACTCGATCTCTCGTCCGGACGGATAGTACGAAGTCGCCAGGTTGCCTTTGGGATTCTCGAACGAGAAACGAACCGTTTTTACCGTTTTCCATCATCATTCGTTCTGCTTCTTTCGCGGTTAACTGTCCGTGATACCACCGTTCAGTAGTTGGATCTGCACAGTTTAAGGGGGTTTTTAACCTTATGATGTTTCCGTTTTTTTCTTTTAGTTGACACTGATTGTCCATGTAGTACTGGACAAGTTCTGAGAGGGTGGCGAACTTTTCGCCTCCGTAAAGGTCGAGGAATTCGCCATTGTTTTGTATTTTGATGTGGGTGACCTCATTACCTCTGCGCACGGACAGAGTGAAGTCACCTTTATTGCTAGAGCTGGGCCGGGCGAGGAAGTAGCCGTCGTGACCGCACTCCATCAGTAGTTTCTCTGCGTCCACGCCATTTAATGAAGGGTGGAACCATCTTCGAGTTATCATCTTACGCTACTAGAAAGCACCACTTTTGAACTTACAATACCTTAAATATTAAATCAGTGTTTTTTCTTGTTCACTCCTGATCGTCCATACATCTTCCTCAACCATCTGGAAACAATCAAAACTGTGTATTAATGTTTACGTAAACATTGACGGAACATGTGATGATTGTGAAAAAATATATTGAAATGTTTGACAAGTTACAAAACGTTAAGTAACTGGCGATAAGGAACTAAACCTGTGTTAATTATAAATAAACTGAGTTATTTTGTGAATTACTATGTTTCATAAGAATTGTTTATTCAATACAATAATTAATAATTTGAATACAAAATATTCATTTAAATAAAATAAATATTGTATTATTTAATGATTCAATTTACAAACTGCATGTCAAGAGCTTCTAAGGATGTTTCTGAGCAAAACAGCTGACTCTTTGAAAATTCAATTATACTTTTTTATGGTATTGAAATATTATGTTTTTCTTTATTTCTTTTGTAAGCTTGTAATTCGTTTTCCTTATTAACAATAATTAAAAATGAATTAATAATATTAAATATTAAAATATGTGAGAAAAAAATATTTATTTATTTGGGAAACAAACAGTAACAAATATTAATACAAATACATGTACTGATTTATTTTTCTTATTGGTACTTTGTTGGTATCTGTGGATCAGATACATATTTGTATTTAGATATAGAAATAAACAAAAATAAGGGTTTCTAATAAGGGGTTGTTTTAATTTTGCCCATCAAATCATCATTATTATCATGCAAATGTTGAACTTGGCCGCCTTGGTTAGTATCTTATAATAATTTGTTTTTAGTTAATACTTTAAATGTATTTTTTTTGTTTTATTGTAATCAAGATTTTACTATCCATAATATTTATTAAAATTTTGACTGATTAATGGTAATGAGGTATTTTAGTATACTCTACGGCATTTTAATAAGAATGTGTGAGACTACAATCCAATATTGTGAGTTAATGTGTAATTGGAATATAATGTCTT
This sequence comes from Trilocha varians, assembly GCA_030269945.2. NCBI lineage: Eukaryota > Metazoa > Arthropoda > Insecta > Lepidoptera > Bombycidae > Trilocha > Trilocha varians. Next base: position 11,965,263 of record AP028265.1, read on the forward strand.
GTGACATTATGATATTAATTATTTCTTTAACATAATAAAAGTGATAGACATTTTATTATTTTAATGATTTTTATTACATTATTCTGAAAACAGTTAATCATACAATTATTTTTTCTACTTGAAAGTAAGGTGTGATTTTTTTTATTTTTAGTGATAATTACCACATGGCAAAGTTTACATTTTATGTACTGATAATGTATACATAAAAACTAAAGAAAAATATTTACATGATTCTTTACATTTTTATATTTACAATTTCCGACTGGATTGCAGTTTGTAATATTTGTGTGTACTCGCATGACATATAGATAGCCTTGTTCTTATGTGTATATATGGTAGTGTAACACAAAGGTACATTTCTTCATGTATTTTAAACTATATCATAATATTAGACTTGGTTAAATCAATCACAGTATACACCACTCACCTCATAAAGGCACCCGTGATGTACAAACCCGGCAGTATCCCATAAAATAAGAATTATACGGATCCAAGTACTGTTGCTAGGCTGACTTTAGATTTTTTACACACAATTTTCAAGGGCGTATACACAATTCACTGACACGGCTCGAATGTAAACCAAATATTGTGATCGAAAGCATAAATGAACATGAAAATGTGTTATTTAAACAAAATAAATTGGAAAATTAAATTATTTAGCACAAAAAGCTGAAAACGAATTCCGTTCTAGAGTGGCCTGGAGAAATGTCACAAAAATGTCAGTGTTTCAAAGAGTTCCGTGGTTTTTTTTACTGTCATAAATGTCAAACGGTTTCTGAACGAAGCAAATTTTTTTGTAACTCTGTATTGTATTTTTATGAACTCCTTTACTTATTCTTAATAATGCTTGAAAATTTAATATTGAATCCATATTTTTTATGTAAATATTGGGTGAATAAATTGAATTGCTGTGCCCTGTCTGTGTAATCAGCCCGCGTGATACTATCACAAGCATAGATTAAACACAACTGATTATAAAGACACACATTACAAAATCGGAATCAGGATACATTTTTTATTCTGTTATTTATAAATAAGCAAGGATACTAGTGTCTTATTTGTTTATAATGAAATGATAACCTGAATATTGAAAAAAAAACAAATTTATTTATAACTATATTTATTTTTCACTCTCAGCAGATTCCTTTTGATTCTTGCCAAAATAGGAAGACAATACTTTTTTTACAGCAAGTCTTTTACTGTGAGACGAGCCTTCTCCAGGTGATTTAGGAGATTTATTCCACGTTTCAACAAAACTTTGGCGGCGAAAAACTTTTCCCAAAGATTGCCATTTTTGTTCAGGGCTAACGTCTTTTTCCTCAAAGCTATCTTTGCTGCCGGTCGGCCGATCACCCTTAAACAAATTAAATAGATAAGTATGATTTCACTATAGTAATATTACTTCTTTGGGATATCACTTATATTGGAAAGAGATATCCCTTAATAAATTACTTGAGTATCTATTTGGTAGATACCATTTAATTAAAATGAACAACTGACTCTAGTTATCATTATTTATTGACACTGTTTACAATATACAATAATGAATATGATTACAATAATGTGTGAACGCGAGTGTACGCTTTGCTGATTACGGAACGACTGGGGAGTCTCGCTACGCACTGAACTTATATATTGCTGCTTGCATAAAAAAGTGCATGCCTGCAATCGCGTCCCCTACAGTACACCCTTCCTAAAATTTTGGTTATACAATGCAAAATTTTTCACAAAACAAAATAAAATAAAACTAAGTAATGTTAAAACTTTTGTAAGCGGCTGTACCGTATTAGGGTAGGTACTTGAGATTTACTTCGAATGCGCTTTATCGTTAAGCAACAGTCGAAGTGCTAACGTTTTTTACTCGCTACTCTTAAATCAATCATTTTTTACTTGAAATCATTTCATCTTAAATCGTTTAAAACTTGAGATACAACGAACACTCGAATTGTTGACTCGGTGTTTTCTCACACTTATAACAAAGTACTTATAACAAATCATTGCTTTTTGTGATGAAATATTACGAGAACTATAACTTATTCCACTTCATTTTAAAATATTTACTTTTGTTAAGTAGTTCCCATTGCCATAAATCAATGATACGAATCAAAGTATATTGAATCTTTTACACATAACATTAATGATTCAAATATTGTTAAAACATATTATTATTACAATTTTCACTTTACAAACATGTCACTATTCAATACAAAGTTGTAGTCATTTCTACGTGAATTAAGTTGGTTTTATCCCTTTACTTAATTACTTTATGAATCGTATTACGATGCTATACATAGTTTGATTATTTCCAATAAAAGTGCGACAAATTAATAAAAATACAAAAATAAAATAATATAATGAATGACAAAACATTAAAATAAACAAACTACAAATAATACAAAAGGCAATACAGGAATGCAAATATCGCTGTCACGTCGCCTCTTAATCGCAAAACGTGAAGCTTGGCATCAAGTTATATATTCACACGTTAAGTTACGGAGAATGAAGTAGAATATTGGACCACGACTTGACTTGTCCATCGTTTCTACAGCTCTCCTCGACTTCTTCTCGACATAATATCTCTCGACCAAGTATGTCTCCCACCATAAAATGTGGCGATCTCGACGGCATTTCCTCTGGGTATGCTTTTCTCCCGAAAATCCTTGGGTGCTCTCCCACGAGTCATCTCTTCCGGATCAATGGTAGTGGCTGGTTTTGCTCGTTATACCATCCGGTGTTCTGATGATTACAATGCTGGAGTTACGACGTTTCCCTTGGTCTTCGCTTGTCGATTACTATGACTGAATCTCGTTACTTGTCCTCCAATACAGCTTTGCTCTTGCTCCTGTGCCATATTTGTTCTTAACTGTCATTTATATTTTATATACTTCTTCCTAATATCCGATTTGTTTTAAATCTTGTTGCTTTTACCTGCAGTCGATGTGAGTAACTTGCAGGGAGTCGTCCGTTCAGTAGCTTGCGTATTTAACCTACACTATTCTTCATAATTTCACAGCTCCACGTATATTTCATAACTAATTACTTGTGTGTTCTCCACTTTCCCGTCTTGTGTGCTTGAATCGCCTTGATCGCCAATGCCAGTGAAAGAAGTCCCAGTGAGTCGGAACTGTTCTGCTGACGCACGGGCTCCAGTGAGTCGGACATGCTGCCGTGCGAGGCCGATGCTACGTGTTGACCAGGAGAGATGCGCTCTGCTTTGCTGACCGGTCGTTGTAGTCAGTGTGCCCAATGTCAAGCCGATGAGGGTTCGACCAGGCCACGCTGCGTTGCGGCTAGTGGACGAAGTACTCAAACAGGCTGAAGCTGGCTGATGCGATGCGGGCTGTGATGATCTTGAAGGAGTCGTGTTCTTGTCGGAGGTCACCACTTTGAGATATCACTTATATTGGAAAGAGATATCCCTTAATAAATTACTTGAGTATCTATTTGGTAGATACCATTTAATTAAAATGAACAACTGACTCTAGTTATCATTATTTATTGACACTGTTTACAATATACAATAATGAATATGATTACAATAATGTGTGAACGCGAGTGTACGCTTTGCTGATTACGGAACGACTGGGGAGTCTCGCTACGCACTGAACTTATATATTGCTGCTTGCATAAAAAAGTGCATGCCTGCAATCGCGTCCCCTACACTTCTAATCTATTGGTTCTATATTAAATACGTAGGTAATAGTCATGTAGCTATAACATTACATACAACAAAAACAATATACTGATCTAAGAACATTCAACTCACATCATTGGATTTTGTCGATCGCAATTGGTTTCTGAAAAAGTTTGATATAGATTTCTTCCATGTCTTAGGATTCTTGTAAGAATGTAACTCCAAGCTGTCTGTTCCTTCTGCAGGCACCTTATTTGACTTCTTTTTGCAAATTTCAGTAGTTTTAGAGATCGTTTCATTCTCAGATTTCTCAGGTTGAGAACCTTCCGGGCATAACATATCCATCACCTTTGTTTTTAATTTTATTCACAACAATTCAAAAAATCCAAACTTTTATTTACTTTCTGACTTCTGTTGACATGACACATATCATTCGTTTCGTGTTTTGTTTTAATAATTCAAAAACGGAATATGTAAAAAAGGTTTTAAAGCATTAATAAACCTTTTTAATTTGTTTTAATGTAAACTGTCAGTTGGCTGTTTGTACTTTATTTCTTTGACCTTCTGCGTGTTGTTTTTCGAAATTGAATTTCGATTTAAACAAATGGCGGGAAAATTGTTGAGCAAATAAAACTTTATGCAGAAATGATTTTTCTGTGATGTGATTGTATTTGTATAAACAACTAATTTAACACTATTTTCATTTAAAAATGTCAGCAACTGCTACAATACAATCGCAGGTAAGCAATAAGTTAAAATACAAACGTATTTTTTTTAAGTGGTAGTGGTAATTCATGTCTGAGTACCAACATTTTTATTTACCTACTTTATTCTACCCTACAGAGAAAACTTAGATGAAAAATTAAAAGGCAAGCTTAACTCAATACTATCTATGTATATCGTTTATCTTTTTTAAATTCCCAAACTCTAAAGTTACCATCGCTTATTGACATTGCCTTTTTTGTCCAAGTAATCGAACGATTTATATCAAAACCATATTTATCTCCCTCTACGTTCTAAGACTCGTCAAAATAATGTACCTTAACCAATATAAATATTAAATCAGGCCGTCGCAGAATGGGTAAAACTTTTCCCGCGTATTGTAACGGAAAACTACACGAGTTCAGTGACGTTCATGAAACAACTGACGGTTATAGCTATTAGTACCGTCATGTACTTGAAAAGCGTTGTGCCTGAAGACAACTATACCTTAGAGTCATTCTGTGGGCTTAAGCTGCGGGTTCTGAAGAAGACTTGTAGCGATGACCTGGCTCAGTTTATAAGTACCGCTTTGACGCAGGCTTTCGAGGCTTTTGATAAGAGATACGTGAGTTTTATTTTGCTCTTTTATTTTAAGTAAAATAATAGGTAATTTATTTTATAGGGGAAATATTCAAATTATTCCTATTCGCTTTGGTTATAAAATTTTTGCAGAGAAAAAACTACATCAAACAAAAGTGTCACAAAAATTAAAATGTCCACCGGTTCTCAAACTGTCATTACTTTTTTATTATTTTGAAATTTCGACCACGGACTTTTAATTCCTAATGTATTTTTTAACAAATCTCTAAATTTTACGCCCTTATATCATCCACAGCTCCACCAACTAGCACTATGTTTTTACGAAGGCGAATGCAAAGCCGAGAATCTCATGGAATATCACATTTTCGAGTATTCCTACAACCCTGACGGGGTGACCATGGACGCCCATTCCAAATCCCGGGACAGTACGAAACGCTCAACAAGATTTACCTTTGACAATATAAAGGGACAAACTATTAATTTAATTAGGACTTGCGTGGTTTTAATGCAGGCTTATCAGAATGAGCTGCCTTCTACTTATGATGTTAGTTTGAGGTTGTATTATAATGATGGTGAGTTGATATTTAAAGATTTGGTGAAATTTCGTCTTTGTCACATGTAAAAGTTTTACGATTTTTTTGCGTAGGTTCCTTCAATAGATATGAATTTTTAGAAACTGAGCTACGGCGAGTATAGTTTTAGAGATCCCCTAAAATATATTTTAATTTTTTACATACTAATCAGAGCAAAACCAACAAATAATGTTGTAAAAACGGGGATAACTTGCTTAACTTAACTTCTGACTAGCTAATCCGCGCAACTTTGCTTGAGCTAGAAAGGGAGGTAGTTTTCGTATTTATTTCGGGTCATTTTACCTTGTGTTATTTTTTTTATATATAGCCTATATCAGAATAGCCCTTCAGATTAGCACATTGTAACAAACAAACTCATCACCTTTATAATATTAAATTCCTTTCAACACTCTCAGACGCCCCGGAAGGCTACCAAGCCCCCGGGTTCCTATCAATGTTAGAAGCTGATCATTTATCCCCTACATTCGGCGAGGCCGTCAAGTTTGGGTCTGTAGCGACGCCTTACCATCGGATGGTCGCTCTCAGCTGTATCAAAGAACCGATACATTCCAGTCGAGAGGCTATTGTGAGTGGAACTGATTTTTTAAAATTATTACATTATTACTATCTCCACTATATTAATATTATAAATCTATCTGTTTGTTACGCTTTCCCGCTTAAACCTCCCAACCGATTTTGATGAAATTTAGCACAAACAATCTTTAGACCCCGAGAAGGAACACAGGGTACCTTTTAATTGAAAGTGACGCAAATGAAGTTGTGCGGGCCGGCTAGTCTAATATAAAATACTACAATTAAACATATTATAAAAAACGTGTCAAGGGACACCCGGATGGAACGAAGTTCCTTTCGATTAATTAGTGAGGGTAATAAAATTCTGTTTTTTTAAGTAATAATAATTATAACTTAAATAAAATATTTTGATCACAGCACCATCTAGCGATAATCACCTAGAACAAAAAAAGTGTCGTGCCTACTTTTTCATAAGAATTTCCATCTAGCCCCCTTTCGATAACGCGCGATAAGGAACTTCGTTCCAAAACTAATAGTAGCTAACCAGCACAACTTCATTTGCGTCACAAAGTAACTGTTCAGACACCATTTACGATATAAGCGCTGAAAATTATGCTTACATCACGTCACAAACCTCTACTATAATATGATGCGTGTACACATAGACATATACACATAGACCGTCCTCTTCTTGTACCACTCTATCTATTAAAAAAAGTCAAATAAAAATTCACCTATTTCGCAGTTTTAACATTTTAACCATACTGTACTGTACTGTACCAACCCATTACTGCCCACTGTTGGGCTCAGGTCTCATCCGAAGAGAGATTAGGCATAGTCCACCACGCTTGCCTAGTGCGGATTGGGGACTTCACATATCTTCAAAGGATTTTTAGAATCCTTTTCCGACATGCAGGTTTCCTCACGATTTAACCATACATAGGAACTTAAAAATCGACATTGTTTTGTATCAATTATTAAGTAAGTAATTTAAATGAGGATGTGAAAGATAATATGTGGTTAAGATTTACTTAAAAATAAATAAATAAAATACAGTAAATTATTGTTACTTTCCAGCCTTCTCAGAATGCACCTATGATGACACAAAACGAACGTGAAGACTTCGGTAAGACATTAAAACACTTTTATTTGCATACATTATAATAACGCTAAGTATAAGTAAAAAATAAAACTAAATAAAATAATAAATAATTATGGAAAAAAAATACACAATAACCACTCAACTGGGATCGGCAACCAAATTGGTTTGTTTACTTTTGCCAAGGCTGTGGCAGGAACCAAAATTGAGCACAGTTCTGAAACATGTTTTGTTAACATTTTTTAATCGTCTCATATTTTACGGAGATGATATATTTTCGCTGAAAATGCAATACACCGTCATTATTAATAAAGATTTACTAAAATATAAGGTTTAATAAAAAATCGAAATTAAAATTTATTGGTAAAATTGTTTTTTAAAAGAGACTCCGAACGAAGTCCCCAGTTTCGACATCTAGCGAAAAGTGACGTTCCCAGTTGAGTGGTTAAGTTAAGGTACCTAAGAATATGACCTAGACTATATAGATATAGACTTTACTTTAGGATCAGAAACACGTAGCTCAATAACAAGCCTGGAGTCCCAGGTTCGATGTCCGTGCAACATCAGCGCGATCGACGATTACGATAACAACACCTTACTTACATGCGAGTAAGTTATTACGATATTTATGGCTTTTTATTATAATTATGTTTTGTTTCATAAAAATTAATTCTATGACTACTGTATTGTACCTCATACTGTAACTCATTACTGTCCACTGTTGGGCTCAGGTCTCCTCAGAAGAGGGATTAGGCATAGTCCACCACGCTTGCCTAGTGCGGATTGGGGACTTCACATATCTTCAAAGGATTTTTAGAACCCTTTTCCGTCATGCAGGTTTCCTCACGATGTTTTCCTTCACCGTTTTTAGCCAGTGGTGTTGTAAAAATTGCACATAAATCTTTTTCATATTAAAATTGAGGTACAAGCCGGCCGGATTTGAACCCGCGACCTCCCGTACGGAAGGCAAGCGCTTCAACCACTACCCCACCACGACTTTTTTATTCTATGACTAAGGTTCTCAAATTTATTGCAGGGTATGTAGGTTTTCAAAGTTACGTCTTTTTTGTAAGCTAAAATAGCGGTTCGACTTCTTAATAATATATTTTTTAGAACAATATCTATAATCCAAAAACATTTGTGCAATTTCGGAAAGGACAACGGTTCTCAAAGTTCTCGACCCCTATTTGTTTTAATTTTATTTCCACGAAAATACAAAAGCCTATAGTTTTATTATTTTAAACTAGCTGGCCTACACAACTTCGTTTGCGTCACATAAGGAATTTCTATCACCATTTAAACCTTCCCTGAATTTCTGCGAATTTTTTAAAATTAAAATAAATCAAATCGGTTCAGTCGTTCTCGAGTTTCAGCGAGACTAACGAACAGCAATTCATTTTTATATATAAGAAAGATACATAATAATAAATAATAAACAGTTACTGTAAGAAATCTCAACACGCCGCTTGTTACGGTGTGTGCCGCGCATCTGCCGCGCGTCTGCCGCGTCACTGCTGCGCCGAGTGCTACGACGCAGACCACACGAGGACCCCTACTGATGATAAGCTGGCTGAACTCACCGCTAAGAAGAGAGAGGTTTAATACTAATATTATTACATAACTTATTCAGGATTATGTAATTTTCTGGAATTCGAAGTGGGGAATATCCATTATCGAAATACTACTTAAACATTTTTCATGTGGTAAAGAATTGTTGTAAGTAGTCCACCCAAAACTAAAGCTGTGTGTAAAAAGTATACAGAGTGGAATTTAAATATTTTCTAAATTAATAAATGGATCTGTAACTTTATCCCAGACGAAAAAGATGAATGACTTGTCGAAACTTAACACCATTTTTATTTGTAGAATACCGTATAGTTGTATTTGTAGAGCTTTTTTCAATATTGTATCAATTTTCAATATATTTAATTATGTTGCGTTGACTATGACCTACCATATTCTTTGATTATAATATTGTTACTTAGTTATATTTAACCATCAACTATCATAACCTTCAATAAAGTAAGTATTAAAAGACCACCTTAACACGTTCGTTTCAACAAGAGGTGTTATCGGCCCGCACCATGGCCAGACGTCAGGGCGACACGAGGTCTATCAAACCCCACCTCCTTTAATAAAGTTATGCCGCAGGAAAGCTAAAGGAGGGTCATTTAGGCCCCGTTTAGCAGCGAATGTGTAAAATATAATATTTCAGTGTCTCTGTATATTCCGTCGCGTCCTGGATCGGTGCTCCGACCTCGCCGCGCTCTCAGCCGACGATCTCATAGAAACATTCGGACTGTCGCAAATAAACGCTATAAAACTACTCAAATTGCTGCAATCGCACGGCGTCATCGAAGATACGGGATCTGAGTAAGATTTTAGACTCATTTTAGACGTTTTAGTACCAAGTTCAGATCATTTTATCTGGAATGAAATTAGGTCTAAATTACTCTGAATGCATGTACAAATTAAAACGCTAACTAAGTTGCTGCATTTAAACTCCTAACCAAGCGGTGAAAGTAAAGGGAATTTAGTGAATTATGTTATAAAGTTCAATCGAACTCAATTAAATCGTATTTAAAGAAGTTTCTTAGAATAAAAATAAAACACAAATTATGAAAATCAAGAACGATGAAAAATAATATTATCATTAAAACTTTTTTTTCAGCCTGGTAACACCAAAACAGATAATAAAAGAAGAACTAAAAATCGTTCAAACGAAATTCTTTAAAACAGAACACAACATTGTAGAACGATTATTAGCCGAGACATTATCTCAACACAGTCAACCCGACCCCCTTGGAGATGTTCTCAGTCCCATAGAGAAACTAAACCTACAAACTTCAACAATATGTAGGGTAATACAACCAGATATAACAATGAATAACGATTCCACATTAAATCAATATCGAGAAGCCATTATATCGAATGATAATATCGATGAGTTGCCGCTCAGTGGAAGCCATAATCCGATTAAAGATATGGAGAATATCGGAAAACGGGCTAGTAAGAGGAAAAATACAGAAAAAACTGTGAAAACTGGAGTTAAAACTAAGAGAGCTAGAGCTGGGAAAGAGAATAAATAAAATCGATTATGTTAATATCGATTTTGCTTTTTGATTTTGTTTCTTAATTACTTAAGGATTTCTAAAATATTTTCTTTTTTATTTCGATATTACCTACAATAAGTAACAATTCTCTTGGAAAGGTAATGATTTATAACCATTTAACTTGTTCTATAATTACTTTAGAAGTTTTTTAGTTTCATAATCATTGGTTTATAAGTTTTGTTAAGTTTGAGTGATTAAAATTGATCTTCTATATTACTTTTTTGTTTTATTATAATTATAACGCGACTTTACATCCTTAAAAAAAAAGTAAATTATAGTAACTTTAATCAATCATTCACCAATCGTTACTTTTTGGAACTGTTTAGAAACGATATTAAGAGTGATTTTTTATTTAACCACTCAACTGGGCACGTCACTATTCGCTAGATGGCGAAACTGGGGACTTCGTTCGGAATCGGATGTTGCAAATGTTGATTTTTGGACGAAAATTCGTTACAATCCTAATTCATACACGAGCTCTAGTTGTAAAATAAACTTCTTAACTTTAGTTAAGGCCCTGGTAATATCAGGTAAACAACACGTAAAAAAAACTCACATTAATTAAAATATCCGCTCTACCGTGGAGACCTGAGTTTAGCAGTGGGCAGTAACGTGTTGTTACAGTACAGTAAAAACTTCATAAAAACATTCAATAAACATTTTATTACAACAAAATTAATAACGAATTATAATAAAGCCTCTAAACTTATAAAATATACAAAATTATCAGAGACACACACTAGAGCCGTGCATAGTTTCATAGTCCCCAAAGTTTGTGTAGACCCTCCCCCAGAACTTGGGGTCGCCTTGTTTGTCGACCGGCTTGTGATTAGGAGGGACCGCTGTCCTGTTATACCTCTCCAGTTCATTTAGAAGGTTCTGTAGGACTTCGGGATGTCTGGAAAAGTAATTATGATACAATTAAGTTCACTTTTTAAACCTATATTGTAGTCTGTAATTTAGGATAAGGTTGAGCTACAGAAAGAAAGATTGTAGACTAAAATTTAAACGATTAGTTGAATAAATATCTAAACTAATATTATGAAAAGTTTGTTTGTTTGTTTAATTGAATGCGCTATTCTCAGGAACCACTGAAATAGTCCGGTTCCGATTTGAATAGAATAGTTCCGGTTGAAAATCTTTCAGTGTTGAATAGTCCATCAGTAGGCTATAATATTATATCCCTCTGTGACGCAGACGAAGTTGAGCGGGTCAAATAGTCAACTCTAGATAAACTTCGAACAAAAGTGTTCTTGGATACCTTATTTAGATTTTTCAGTTGAAGCTTAAATAGATCTAACCATGTGTAGAAATTGCATAGACCAAACCTAACAGAACTAGCTTTTAAAAGTCGAACATTTTTCAAGAGCGAAATTCACTGCAAATAAGAATAAAATTGTAGGTAAGACGAAATTGAGTAAAGGAGGACCTAATAAATGTACGATACTTACAGTTCTGCTAAATTCCGCCTTTCACAAGGATCTTCTTCGATGTTAAAGAGACAAGGCGCTACCAGAGGCCGACATACTATGGGCTCGATGTTCTCGTCACATTTCAGTGTTGCTTGATCTCTATAATACATATCTTCAATAAAGTTTAGGAAACACAAGCGTTTCTACATCATCATCATCAGTATTTAACGTCTACTGCACTCTTGCACTGTTTGCATCCAGTGACTACCCGCGACCCTGACCAGATCGTCGGTCCATCTGGTGGTCTGCCCACTTTGCTTTCGGCCTCATCGAACCGAACGTCATCGGCAGACCTCTAACCCCAGAACGACGTGTAATTACGCGCGATCGGCATACTTTCAATTGGTTTCATTTTGTTGTTTAAAATGTTGATTCTAAGTGTAATAATTCAATGAAGAGCATTAACCATAGTTTTCCCTCACCTCAATTTAACAATAGTATCTTCCGTGGGCATTCGGTTGAGTTCCTGTAGCACCTTGCCCACATAGCTGTCGAACAACAGGCTTGTGTTGTAGGAGCCCTCTCTACCACTCGGGCCGTACCAGTCGTCCCAGGCGCCCTTGTAACTGGTACCTTAATGATAAGCAAATTTATACGACAGGGTAACACTGAGGTAAATTTTATGTGGTGCTTTTGCATTATCCAAAATCATGCTTTGCTAAATAAAAATATATTTTTATCTCGAGCATTAAGACTCGATTTTCTTCTGGTGCTTAAGAGTAGGTATGTCATGGCGTGGCCTTTGAATGCAGAGGAGGAATGCGTTGAATTGCAGAGGTCCATGAGCGATGATAACTATTTACGATAAAGTAACCCATTAGCTTAGTATTGAAAAATCTAAAGTCAAGGCATCTACTCAATACGAATTAGAGTTTTAATGGCCGAGTTTCACCTTCCGATTCTATCTTGAGACTTAGGCAAATGGCAAATTTCACCCGAAATTTAAAGTGAAGAATTTTAAAGTTAATTTTGTAGGAAATGAGATTTACCTTTGATCAATTTATATTTCTGAACTGTGAGAGCGGAGAGCCTCCAGATGTCGTCGATGTTATGCAGTACCGAGGCACGCGGTGACTCCGTGTTCTTAGACAATGCTTCCCACTGGTTTATACCGTCCAAGTTTTCGATCGTACTGAAAAATAAATAAAAGCAAATTGCGTTTTCATTCGGTTAGTACCTAATAAATGGGTCTAGCAGTTAAAAGTTGATTAATACGAAGCACGATTTACTACAGAAATAAATGTACGAGTAGATATGTAGGTAGTGTGTTATTATTCTATGCAAATCTAAACTTGATAGGTATTTTACCAAGGGTCTCCTCCAGCTGCTGCTAAGAGTGTGGGAAGCCAGTCGGAGATGTGTAGAGTGTGTCGCGACACAAGAGACCGCGCGCCCAACAGTGGGCTCCACAACAACCCGACGCCGCGCACTCCGCCCTCCCATAGAGTGTTCTTAACCTGGGAATATGGAATTTATAATCAAACATATTATGAGTAGAGCATCAGCTGTAAGCTTCGTGAATCCCAATAGTGAAAATGCCTGAAAAGGAAAAATGTTTAGCACTTTAGAAGTGTACCTAATTGGGGTATAAGTACTTGATCGGCGTGTTACTTCAAAAATTGTAGGTACATCGCCAACTTTACACGACCTGTGCGGTGCCGAGTCAATTACAACAAAACTGGAAAAGTCTTAGGTATTTTTGTTTTTATTGAATTTTTTGATTTTGGTTGTGTTTGGTGGTGTCAATTTTACAATCTTACAGTGTATTTACTACATCCCTTTCTGTGTATGGCCATGTTTAGACAATAAATAAATTGAAAGTAGGTAAACTTAGTTGTTACGTACTTACACCTCTGAGTGGGTAATTAGAAGCTACGTTATCATTAAAACCGGCAGCCGGTCCGCCATTGTCAGTGCTGAACACTACCACACTGTTCTCCAGTAATCCTTGTTGGTGTAGAGCTTGGAATACTTTGCCGACAGACTCGTCCAGCTTCGATAGAACCGCTGTTTATAATAAATTATTAGTTGAGGTGATCTATGTAGAAGTAGAGTAGGCTCGAAGTGTGTTAAGATGACTGTTTCTGAAACTGCCATGTTTAGAGTGCATGTGTACAGACTTAGGTTGGTAGAAACTGAGCTAAAACCGTCCTACCTATTACAAACGTGTTTTAGTTTATAAACTTAACACGACATTACATTGTCAAATTATTCTAAAATTTTAGGGTTTAAGAATTTTACCTACCTACAAGCTAAAAATCCTTATCGATTTACTTTATTTTAAAGTTAAAATATTACGAAATTACACATTCGATATCAGAATCCTCTCCCCCAATCTGTATTTTCACCTTCTCAATGTGTAAACAGTAATTACCAGCAAACTTTTGTCTAGCCGGATCGTCAATGTACTTGAAGCTGTTGATGAGTTGTTCGGGAGCGCGGATCGGCTCGTACGGGTTCCCGCTGTGCACGGCCGAGTGGGACACCATTAGGAACAGGGGCTCGGATTTATTGTGGGAATTTATAACCTGGAATTACATTATTATTAGCATAAACTTATTCAGACACTCGCGGTTTTTATAATACTTTCATGCATTTTCAACGGGTTCTGACCACAATATTTTAGCGGGTCGATTTGATTGCGGGTCGGGTTGATTTGGTGGTAAGAATCCGTCGAAAATTCATGAAAGTATTATTATTAGCAGTTAGAAAACAATGATTAAGGGTGAAATAAGATCTTTTCTTAGAGGGAAATTGGCGCTAGATATTTTTTTGTTGGTTGTTAATTCAGATATACAAGACAACGGATCACCTGATCGGGAGTGGTTACCGTTTGTCATGGTCATCTGTAATGTCAGCACTTCAACTTAACAACTACTTTTACTAAACTACTTGTTTGTCATGAATCGGAATGTACCAGAAAATAGTCGAGAAGATGATTGATTAAGAACTATGTAATTAAAACCGCATGGCTGAGTGCGGTTACAGTGGCCAAAAGGAGATCTCCGACCGGGCGAGGTAGTGTATGCCCGATCAGGCCGAAGCCCGCTGTAGTAGATTTCAGATGTCGTATATATGCGAAGATTTTTGCAAATGTTGTAACCGCGATTCAGGATCCCGCGCGCTATTATTGGTCGCCACCGCCTGAGAAGTATGAACTCCAGCATACCGACTATCATGAGTTTTTCTTATAAGTCCTTAAAGTCTTACATAAGATAATTTGGCCCTTACTTTTATAGCTTCATTCGTATAAATGTCCGTAGCGTACACGCCGAACAAATCGTGTGCCACATCAAAACCTGAAAAATTAAAAAAAAACTCTCACTACAGGTTTTAACCATTCATTTTTTGCGTCTTCTTAACCATGACATTTAAAACAACAAGCACTCTTGACAACCAATAAGATTACGACAATCCCACCTATTAACATTGTCCCTATTTAAAATACTGCCGCTGCGATCTTCCACAGTTCGCTTCAGAAGATCATTTTTGCCCCGTACCATTCCGATTGGGAATGAACTCCCGTTCGCGGTGTTCCCGGAGCGCTATGACATGTCCCTCTTTAAACGAGGTTTAAGAAAAGTCCTGTATGGGTAGGTTACGGATAGATAACGGCCCCTCTTTGCCCTGGCATTGCAGAGGTTCATGAGCGACGGTAACCGCTTACCATCGGCTGGGCCGTAAGCTCGTTTATCTATCTTACAATTAAAAAAAAACAGGAACTTTTTTCCTCTACTTCAATTAGCACAACGTTTATAAATTTTAGAAGTAACAGTTGACTGTTGCAGAAATCGTCTAAGAACGAAGAAGTCTGCTTCCACGATGTCATTTTACTAAAACTTAACAATTTCACGTATTTAACAATATGTCTGTACTAGTGTAGGTAACGGAGATGCTCTTACCTCTTCTAAAATCGGTTCCCCACGAGCCGAATTCTTGTGATGTGTGATCGTACATGTCGATTCGACCAGTCCAGAATCCGATATGACTATCGAACCTGGAATAAAAGATATCAAAGATTAACCTCTGGTTACAATTTCTTTAGCTGTTCTTCTTTTATTTCTAAGTCGGTACAAGTTTATTGTGACGCCGAAAATTGTCATATTTTCATACAATCCAACCATCTTTTCATTGTTAGTTTTTCGTCTCGTCTTACGTTCACCTATTTTCAAATTGCACATTCGCGTGTTTAGATTTGTATTTATTAGAAAATGAACCTAAAGGTCTTGTAATTTAGGTTGATGGTTGATTCTTACCCACGATTTAAAGGTAGATATTCCTTCTTGTAACTCCCGAGATGCCATTTGCCAACTAAATGAGTTTTATACCCCAAATCCTTCAGATATTGTGGCAGTATTTTTTCGGTTAGCGGCAATCCACGCGGTTCAGAGCCGTATACGACACCATGCTGCATACCTGTAAATATTTTTTTTATCTTTATCAAATTATGAAAGATGAGTAATTGTTAGGTACTAGGTACTTCAAAGTCGGTAAATGTAAACAATTAAAGCCGTGCAACTTGGTCTGCGGAGAGATTTTGTTACCCATGAACTACCTGCTACCTGAATTAAGAAATTAAGCCGAATCGTGCGAAATCGTCTTTAATTTAAACCTAACCTTAACTGAAACATTCAAATGTACAAATGGTTTTGTAGATACTAAAATTATGAAAACAAATTACTGTTACTAGTCATCAAGGTGAAGAGATGTTCAATATTGTAATAGAGTGTTGAAAGACAAAACACTTTGTGGCGATCATGTTCACAGTGTCGAAGTTGATGAAAATTGTATTTTAGGTTTTTTGGTGTTTACTTGCTATTTTTATCGTTCAATTATGTATATAGTTATTTATGATCGAGGCACCAGTTTCAAAATAATGCGAGTATTAAAAAACAATATAGTAAATTATACTCTACTAGATGACCCGCGCAACTTCGTCTGCGTTACAAAGGGGTTCAAAAATTGTAGCCTATATAGGCACGCGCCGCCCGGCGCAAACAACTACGACCCTGCATTTTAAATTTGTAATATCTTCGGTAATATTCACTTAAATTACATGCTGTAAAAAGCATATTGATCTATAATAAATGCACAATTTATTTAAGGATTAAGGATTACTTAATTGGATAAGGATTAATGCTGTATTGTTTAAAATCACTTCGTAAATAACCATTTTTTAGTAAAGAATAAAAATGGTTATGCTGGGTTATCCCTAAGAGTTAGACATATACCATCGCGGACTTTTTTGTTGAACTTTTTAAGGTGAACAATACTGTAGTACATTATTTTGGTCTATCTCGTAGGGTTCAGCCAGCGTTTGCAATATAAGCGCAAAAAAACGTGCTTATTTACGACATCACATTAGAAACCTTTAAATTTATGAGTGTTTCTCTACTATATTATGCATTTATTATACATACAAACCTTCCTTAAGAATCACTCTATCTATTAAAAAAAACCGCATCAAAATCCGTTGCGTAGTTTTAAAGATCTAAGCATACATACAGACATACAGCGAAAGCGACTTTGTTTTATACTATGTATTGATTGTTTTGGAGTTTCGTTTTATTTAAATGGTCATGCGGCTATTTTTATGCAAATTACTAAATGTTCCATACATAGAGAATCATAATCTTCGACTACTTATATACATCTATGTCTAGTCACGTTTAGGATCTAATATAGACCTGCCACTGAACAATTTCTACTTATTTAATTTTAAAACAAATACCAATTTAACTTTTTAAAGTTAATTGATTAGAAATTTTATAAAACGATATCTAAACGCATAGAGCCTCAAATACTGAACCCGTTTTGACAATTCTCCTTAAATAAAGCTAATAATGCTAAAAACACAAATCATTTTGAGACACTTCTTCTAAAAGAATTACCTAACGTCCGTATTGCAAGGTGTTAGCTTTCTCACACGCTAACGGTACATAATTTAAAAAATGTTCTAACTTGTATTGGTTCCATTAATTTAATGTTCAACGTAATATAAATTATACTTATGCTCGTGATTGAAAAATCTATAAAAATGCTGCAAACTAGGTTACAGCAATCGTGACCGTTCATCATTGCACATGAGAAGCAATTCAACAACAATAGTTATCAATATTACATCAATATCAGTTTAATAATGTATAATGTTATCATAATGTGGTGTATGTGCCTGCTGCCTGGACCAACGACCTGGTCAGGATCGCGGGAGGTCACAGGATGCAGACAGCGCAGGACCGATCATTATGGCGAGGTTTAGAGGAGGTCTATGTCGAGCAGTGGGCGTCTATGACATATTCTGTTAAATTATTTTATTACCTGTATGTATAGGATATTTCCCGGTCATAAGTGCAGCTCTGGACGGCGAGCAAATAGGAGACACGTAGTAGTTCTGCAATATCATCCCGGAGACACCAAGCGAGTCGATGTTGGGAGTCGGGATCTGATTCAATCCGTGGAAACCGACATCGTTCCAGCCCTAAATAAAGTTTAATGTTTAAAAGTAGCAGGTTAGTTTCGAAATCGTTTCCATGGTTGCATACAAAAATGTTAAGAAACTCCAATTTTTTTGAAAAAGTGCATCTTGGCGCCATTGACTACCATTTTTTTGTGATCCAAAGAAGAGTTTCCCTTATTTCCTCAGTAGGTGTATGAGCCTCCTGATCGTAAGTCGGCATTGCTTATAGACATCTATACCACGGTTGACACGGCTAATATTCCGCAAACTGAAGAATTTGTGATTTTTTGCACAGTTGGTTTATTTTGGATGTGTTTAAATTTAATGTTACTTAGAGTAAAATAGAAAATTAGAATTCATGATTTCGTATATATGTATTTTTTCTAATCTGTGTATGTATATTGTTTAAATAGAATTATGTCCATAATATAGGTACCTGTTCTGTACTGTACTGTACTGTAACAACCCATTACTGCCCACTGCTGAGCTCAGGTCTCCTCCGAAGAGGGGTTAGGCATAGTCCACCACGCTTGCCTAATGCGGATTGGGGACTTCACATATCTTCAAAGGATTTTTAGAACCCTTTTCCGATATGCAGGTTTCCTCACGATGTTTTCCTTCATCGTTTTTAGCCAGTGGTGTTGTGAAAAATTGCACATAAATCTTTTTGATATCAAGATTTAGAGGTACAAGCCGGCCGGTTTTGAACCCGCGACCTCCCGCACGTAAGGCAAGTTTGGGGTATCTCTTATAGCGGAAAGAGATATCCCTTTATAAATTATTTGATGTATCTCATTAGTAGATACATTGAATTAAAATGAACAACTGACTCTAGTTATCATTATTTATTGTCACTGTTTACAATACACAATAATGAATATGATTACAATAATGTGGACGCGAGCGTACGCTATGCTCTTAACGGGACGACTGGGGAGTCGCGCTTCGCACTGCACTTATATATTGCTGCTTGTATAAAAAAAGTGCATGCGTTCCTACAGTACACCCTTCCTAAAATTTTGGTTATAAAATGCAAAATTTTTCACAAAACAAACAAAAAAAAATAAAACTAAGTACTGTTAAAACTTTTGTAAGCGGCTGTACCGTATTAGGGTAGGTACTTGAGATATACTTCGAATGCGCTTTATCGTTAAGCAACAGTCGAAGTTTTTTACTCGCTACTCATAAATCAATCATTTTTTACTTCAAAATCATTTCATCTTAAATCGTTTAAAACTTGAGATACAACGAACACTCGAATTGTTGACTCGGTGTTTTCTCACACTTATAACAAAGTACTTATAACAAATCATTGCTTTTTGTGATGAAATATTTTCAGAACTCTTAACTTATTCCACTTAGATTTTTAAATATTACTTTCGTTAAGTAGTTCTCATTGCCATAAATCAATGATACGAATCAAAATATATTGAATCTTTTACACATAACATTACTGATTCAAATTTTGTTAAAACATATTACAATTTTCACTTCATAAACATGTCACTATTTCATACAAAGTTGAAACTAGTCATCATTTCTAAGTTAATTAAGATGGTTTTGTCCCTTTACTTAATTACTTTAAAGACTCATAAAATACTATAGCATATACATAGTTTGATTATTTCCAATAAGAGTGTGACAAATTATTAAAAACACAAAAATACTTTAATGACAAAACGTTAAAATAAACAAACTACAAATAATACAAAAGGCAATACAGGAATGCAAATATCGCTGTCACGTCGCCTCTTAATAGCAAGACGTGAAATTTGGCATCAAGTTATATATTCACACGTTATAAGTTACGGAGAATGAAATAGAATATTGGACCACGACTTGACTTGTCCATCGTTTCTACAGTTCTCCTCGACTTCTTCTCGACATAATATATCTCGACCAAGTATGTCTCCCACCATAAAATGTGGCGATCTCGACGGCATTTCCTCTGGGTATGCTTTTCTCCCTAAAATCCTTGGGTGCTCTCCCACGAGTCATCTCTTCCGGATCAATGGTAGTGGCTGGTTTTGCTCGTTATACCATCCGGTGTTCCGATGATTACAATGCTGGAGTTACGACGTTTCCCTTGGTCTTCGCTTGTCGATTACTATGACTGAATCTCGTTACTTGTCCTCCAATACAGCGTTGCTCTAGTTCCTGTGCCATATTTGTTCTTAACTGTCCTATATGTTTTGTATACTTCTTCCTAATATCCGATTTTGTATTAAAATCTTGTTGCTTTTACCTGCAGTCGATGTGAATACCTTGCAGGGAGTCGTCCGTTCAGCAGCCTGCGTGTTTAACCTACACTATTCTTCATATTTTCACAGCTCCACGTATATATCATAACTAATTACTTGTGTGTTCTCCCCTTCCGCGTCTTGTGTGCTTGAATCGCCAATGCCAGTGAAAGAAGTCCCAGTGAGTCGGAACTGTACTGTTGACGCACGGGCTCCAATGATTCGGACATGCTGCCGTGCGGGGCCGATGCTACGTGCTGACCAGGAGAGATATGCTCTGCTTTGCTGACCGGTCCTTGTAGTCAGTGTGCCCAATGTCAAGCCGATGAGGGTTCGACCAGGCCACGCTGCGTTGCGGCTAGTGGACGAAGTACCCAAACAGGCTGAAGCTGGCTGGCGCGATGCGGGGTGTGATGATCTTGAAGGAGTCGTGTTCTTGTCGGAGGTCACCACTTTGGGGTATCTCTTATAGCGGAAAGAGATATCCCTTTATAAATTACTTGAGTATCTATTTGGTAGATACCATTTAATTAAAATGAACAACTGACTCTAGTTATCATTATTTATTGTCACTGTTTACAATACACAATAATGAATATGATTACAATAATGTGGACGCGAGCGTACGCTATGCTCTTAACGGGACGACTGGGGAGTCGCGCTTCGCACTGCACTTATATATTGCTGCTTGTATAAAAAAAGTGCATGCGTTCCTACAGTATCTATTAACGAGATACTCAAATAATTTATACAGGGACTCTCCTTCCGCTATAAAGAGATACCCTTAAAGTGGTGACCTCCGACAAGAACACGTCTCCTTCAAGATCATCACACCCGCATCGCGCCAGCCAGCTTCAACCTGTTTGGGTACTTCGTCCACTAGTCGCAACGCAGCGTGGCCTGGTCGAATCCTCATCGGCTTGACATTGGGCACACTGACTACAAGGACCGGTCAGCAAAGCAGAGCATATCTCTCCTGGTTATCAGTAGCATCGGCCCCGCACGGCAGCATGTCCGAATCATTGGATGTCGTGCGTCAGCAGTACAGTTCCGAGTCACTGGGACTTCTTTCACTGGCATTGGCGATTCAAGCACACAAGACGGGGAACGGGGCGAACACACAAGTAATTAAATATTAAATATACGTGGAGCTGTGAAAATATGAAGAATAGTGTAGGTTAAATACGCAAGCTGCTGAACGGACGACTCCCTGCAAGGTACTTACATCGACTGCAGGTAAAAGCAACAAGATTTTAACACAAAATAGGATATTTGGAAGAAGTATACAAAATATATATATTATTATAACAGTTAAGAGATATGGCACAGAAACTAGAACAACGCTGTATTGGAGGACAAGTAACGAGATTCAGTCATAGTAATCGACAAGCGAAGACCAAGGGAAACGTCGTAACTCCAGCATTGTAATCATCGGAACACCGGATGGTATAACGAGCAAAACCAGCCACTACCAATAGTCCGGAAGAGATGACACGTGGGAGAGCACCCAAGGATTTTAGGGAGAAAAGCATACCCAGAGGAAATGCCGTCGAGATCGCCACATTTTATGGTGGGAGACATACTTGGTCGAGAGATATTATGTCGAGAAGAAGTCGAAGAGAGCTGTAGAAACGATGGACAAGTCAAGTCGTGGTCCAATATTCTACTTCATTCTCCATAACTTATAACGTGTGAATATATAACTTGATGCCAAATTTCACGTCTTGCGATTAAGGGGCGACGTGACAGCGATATTTTCATTCCTGTATTGCCTTTTGCATTATTTTTAGTCTATTTTAATTTTTTGTCATTCATTATATTATTTTATTTTTGTGTTTTTATTAATTTGTCACATTTTTATTGGAAAAATCTAACTAGCGTGTATAGCATTGTAATAAGATTTTGCAACTTTGTATTGAATAGTGACATGTTTATGAAGTGAAAATTGTAATATGTTTTAACAAAATTTGAATCATTAATGTTATGTGTAAAAGATTCAATATACTTTGATTCGTATCATTGATTTATGGCAATGAGAACTACTTAACAAATGTAAATTTTTAAAATGAAGTGGAATAAGTTATAGTTCTCGTAATATTTCATCACAAAAAGCAATGATTTGTTATAAGTAGTTTGTTATAAGTGTGAGAAAACACCGAGTCAACAATTCGAGTGTTCGTTGTATCTCAAGTTTTAAACGATTTAAGATGAAATGTTTTCAAGTAAAAAATGATTGATTTAAGAGTAGCGAGTAAAAAACGTTAGCACTTCGACTGTTGCTTAACGATAAAGCGCATTCGAAGTAAATCTCAAGTACCTACCCTAATACGGTACAGCCGCTTACAAAAGTTTAAACAGTATTTAGTTTTATTTATTTTTTTTTGTTTTGTGAAAAATTTTGCTTTGTATAACCAAAATTTTAGGAAGGGTGTACTGTAGGGGACGCGATTGCAGGCATGCACTTGTTTATGTTTTTATGTGTATCACGTCGGGGTCACCACTTTAGGGGTAACTCTTATAGCGGGGAAAGAGTAACCCTTTATATTACTTGATGTATCTCATTAGTAGATACATTGAATTAAAATGAACAACTGACTCTAGTTATCATTATTTATTGTCACTGTTTACAATACACAATAATGAATATGATTACAATAATGTGGACGCGAGCGTACGCTATGCTCTTAACGGGACGACTGGGGAGTCGCGCTTCGCACTGCACTTATATATTGCTGCTTGTATAAAAAAAGTGCATGCGTTCCTACACAAGCGCTTCAACCACTCGGCCACCAAAACTGTAATATACCTAAAAGATTCCTTACATCGTTGATATTTCACAACTTTCTACCCTACAAGACTGATTTTACAATTTAACTTTAAATAAAATGACAGATTCTATTATAGTTTGTAATAGTTATTTAGGTTATTATCCAGCCAGTAAAATACACTCGGCTAATTTACTACGGGTAAGAAACAATAAGAATTCGTTACCATATCCACGGCCTCGTGTTTGTTCCGGAATATTATGTAGTAAATGTTATGGTTTTACCAACACAATGGGAATTAACGAAATAACTAATTGTTCTTAAATTGATAGACACGGATTCCGCAGTTGATACACTAACAATTTCTGAAATGATATTGTATAATTTACAGCAGTAACATAATATAAAAATCAACTTAATAAAGAAAAGCAATAAGCGTTCTCATCACTAAGAGCGATCTCGTCCGTTAAAGAGATCGCATCTTGCAGTGCAATGTGTTAAAGTGATCGCTGTTTTTTACATCTTCATCATCATCATCATTATCAGCCTGCAGACGTCCACTGCTGGACGTAGGCCTCCCCCAAGGATTTCCAATGCGACCGGTTGGTAGCAGCCTGCATACAGCGTGTTCCTGCGATCTTAACAAGATCATGCGTCCACCTTGCAGGTGGTCGTCCCACACTGCTGCCTGCTTGCCTTGATGCGGGCGCCACTCCAGAACCTTCGTGCTCCAACGGCCATCGGTTCTACGTGCTATGTGGCCCGCCCACTGTCACTTCAACTTCCTTATTCTCTGGGCTACATCTTAGTAGACACTATTTAATTATACCATTGTTACTGACTATTTCTAGTAAGCTATAAGAGTCAGTTATTCTGACATGTGACCACGCGTAGTGGGCCCCAAAATACTATTATTACTAATTAGGTCATCTGTAAAAAGGAGAACAATACTAGTTGTTTTTCTTATAGGAAATAAAGGTCCTATACTTAAATTGGAACAAAGCATACTCGAGGTGGCTGTTGGTAGATAAAATATTATTAATTGCTACCAAAAGGATGGCACTTATGACCAAAGAGTTTTGTTATTTGCAACAGACGAAGAACTAGGCCATTCCGTACCATGGAGCTCTTATCTTAAACTTTGGTTCAATGGACAATGCAGAGGTTCATGAGCAACAAGGCAAAAACAACTTCGATTAAAGAGGGCAGTGTCAACTACATGGGAATTCCGGTGACATGAGCCGATTGATAATATAATTTATGATATGATAGATCAAACATGAGGTCAGTGGAACTAGTAGTAAATAAAAAAAGGTTAAGGTTGCGGGAATTCCGTATATTTCGCGAGGT
This sequence comes from Trilocha varians, assembly GCA_030269945.2. Classification (NCBI taxonomy): domain Eukaryota; kingdom Metazoa; phylum Arthropoda; class Insecta; order Lepidoptera; family Bombycidae; genus Trilocha; species Trilocha varians. The sequence goes on from AP028265.1 coordinate 11,989,801, forward strand.
TTAACGAGATATAGAGATGTACTGTAATAACCCATTACTGCCCACTGCTGGGCTCTGGTCTTCTTAGTAGTAGTCAATAATTGTCCACCAAGGTCACCTAATGTAGGTTGGGGACTCCACATATCATCCAAGGGTTTTTTAATCATTCTTCACGTTGCTTTTTTGAATAACATCCAAAAGGGACGAGGTACTCAATTCGTCGATTGTTTTTATTTTATTTTACGTTCGTTCCTTCATAACTTTAGTCTGGGTGGACCGATTTCAATGATTCAGGTATCAGATGAAAGGTGATGGTCGTCATGTCGTCCCATTTGATTAATATTGAACCTATTTCGATGATTATTTTTTGTTAGGAAACAGACACCTTGGTAGATTTATGTTATGTTTGAGAAATGGAAGGCGGTCGTTTTCATTTTTGTATTAAAAATATTATTTCAGCGTAATGTGATAGCTACTTAATAAAATAACAAAATAATCAATGGAATAACGAAGTGAATTTACCAATGTTAATTAACTTAACTAGAAAAGCATTAAGGTATAGATAAAAAGTTCAACGCCTTTACCGTTTGTTTTTTCATTTTTTTTTGTTTTCATGGGTTTTAGGACTGATACCTACAGAGTCTATAAAGTTGTATCAACATACAGTTAAATTTAAAAATATAATTAAAAAAATATTAGGTACGGACAGTTCATTAACATCAATAATTTGAAATTTCCAAATTAAAGAATCTAGAATGTAAAATAACACTTTTTAGTTAGTATTTTTTTTTTCTTTAGGTATTCAGCTTAAAATTATTTATTTGAAAAATAAAATAAAAAACGTAGTACTTTTATTCTTACTATTTCTTGCCACAAGCACAGCTTAAAAATAAAAAAAAACTACATTACTCACCAAATCATCTGCCAGAATAAATATGATATTTGGTTTGGTTGCCGAAGCGGTACCTAACACTACAGTTAGAAACAAACACAACATGTTTACTAAAGCTCTGGTATATGACTGGCCCGCCATGTCCGAGCCAACTGATGCCAGTCACGAGTCACGAATCAACTGCGCTTAATACCAACTTTGTATTTAAACGCCAATGAAACGTGCGGTGCAAACATTCGGCAAAGATTATTTAAATGTGTAGAAGTGACATCACGTGACAAAGTAAGTTTTATAACCAACTAGCTGACCCGCGCAACTTCGTCTGTGTCACAAAGGGAAATAATAAATCCTATAGCCTTCCTCGATAAATCAACTTTCCAAAATTGAAATATTTTTTAAATTGGACTAGTAGTTTCGGAGTCTATTCGAGACAAGTTGTCTTCGTAAACATGCTATAACTATATGTCAGCAATTATTCAAATTTTACTCGCCGTAAAAACCATCCTTGAACTTCAACGAACATTTAAAAAAAGTATTGGCCAAATTGGTCCAGGCGTTACTGAGTTATGTGGTATGCTGTATACGCTTAAAACATATTTTGCGATTCGTTGTTATAAAATTCTAGATTTTGGGATAGGCCTGGATTTCTGAGGGATCTTTTCGGTACAGGATTAGGGAATAATATTTAATTTTAAAGTTGAAGAGTTTTGCTTTTGTTAAATTATAGTTGTATCAGGAAAATGGACATTTGAAACTACCCCAATACCAACGTCGCATTTAAATTTACCTACATTTAATTTTTAAAAGTTTATTAACAGAATAAATCAAGTTTTATATTATGAATATGTCTTACTACTTACTTACTTGTGTAACAAATTTTAATATACATGTAATAATTTATTATTAGTCATAAATTGTACAAGTGTCCAATAATTACGATACCGTTAAATTGACATTACTTAATTTATTAAAATAATACTTGATGATGTTAGTATTATCATTAATTAAATATATTAATTATTTTACAATAAATACAATTAATATAGACAGAGGGATATGAAGAAAACTACACTTGTTTTAATTATTATTTAATTTAAAATTGAAAACATTTTGTTTTAGTAAATAGTGTATGTATCTGTGATAGAATGCCATTCATTGTAAAATAATAAGTTTGATTTATTGTGGGATAGCATCAGGGGGGTGCCACTGGTTTAGTTAGGAAACGAACTATAAGATGTCGCTACGGTTGTACCGAAACTTTATGATTTTACGTGAGATGGCGCTATTTGGAAATTCTTTTCCACGCTTTTTCCATTTCATTGTTTTCTCGCGAGATGGCGCTATTTTAAATTTATATTTTATAATCTGACAGTTATTGACAAATGGGGACTATCTTTCAGCTATAACCTAAGCTTAAAATATAATAAATGTATAATATGTTTTTGCCATACACCACGTTGAAAACACCGGTTCTCGTCTTCATAACTGTGCTTCTGAATATATCCGCGCCATTAAACTTTCCATTGTAACTTTTGTTTTCAGACCAATTAGAAATTGAATAAGCATTAATAGTGGATTGAATAAGAAATTGAGCAAATTGATTTTTTATTAAAATTTACTATTATTTAATAGATAATCTTAAATTCAAGAGTGCTGTACTGGTTTCAACCATGCCTAAGAAGTTCAAATGTTATTTTAGATGCAACAGTGACGGTTAGCCTAATTTTGGTATTTTTTCTTGAAAATGATATTTTTAATTATCTTCTAAATAAATAAGCTTTGTGATTGTTTTATGATTTAATTAGTGATAATTCCATCGCTAATGTTCGACCGAAGTCAAAACTGAAATTTTAGGTCGGGTCACTAAATTTTCATTTGCACATCTTCTAATATATAAAATTGTCGTGTCACGGTGTTCGAACTTGAACTCCTCCGAAACGGCTCGACCGATTTTGATGAAATTTTTTGTGCTTGTCCGGTACCTATGAGAATCGGCCAACATCTATTTTTCATCCCCTAAATGTTAGGGGTAGTCCACCCCTAATTTTTTTTATCGGCGCATACGAAGTTGCGCGAGTCAGCTAGTAATATATATATTTCTTGTGTGCGTGTGTATGTGACTGAACTCCTCCTAAACGACTGGACCAATTTTGATGTAATTTTTTGTGTGTGTTCGTGGAGATTCGAGAATGGTTTAGATTTACAGTTTGGTCTACTGGAAAATGTTTTTTCAAAAACCCTTTGTAACGCAGACGAAGTTGCGCGGGTCAGCTAGTCTAATATATAGGCATTGCGAGTACTGTGTGAACCCCTTTGTAAAGCAGACGAAGTTGCGCGGGTCAGCTAGTTGGATATAAATTGCATAATGCATTTATTACTACATAGTTCAAGGTCGCTTCTGCTGCATGTAAATCTTAAAACTATGCTATGAATTTTGGTTTTTTTACATACTAACAATGTGGAGATTTTTGATGTGATGTCGTAATTATGAACATTTTTCTGCGCTTATATTTCAAAAACTATCCTTTGTGACGCAGACTAAATTGTATGGGTCAAGTAGTTTGTCAATCTGTAAATTTTTTGTTTATTATAATACTACTGAATGATGTATGTATTTTTTTTTATTTTTTTTATTGCCATGTAGGCAGACGAGCTAACGGCCCACCTGATGGTAAGTGGTTACCGTCGCTCATGAACCTCTGCAATGTCAGGGGACATTGAGGGGTCGCTACCTACGACCTAACTTTAAGGACCCTCCTTAAGCCTCGTAAAGTAAATTAAATATATATATATATATAGTATATATATATAGTATCAAGTAAATTTTAATAATGCATTCCATTTCTTCTTTGTTTATATTAAAGGACTTCTTCACCATTTTCCAAACCCGTTTAGTAATAAAGTCAGCCAAGTCGAACGGTACCATGTTTGGAAATCTATACTTGACTCTCAAGTAATAGAAAAAAAAACTGATAAGTACATTTATGAACAGATAAGACTATGTAATAAACACTTTAATAAAATATATGTATTAGAAAACCAAAGACTGACATACAATGCAATCCCTACATTACATCTTGGTAAATCACACTGCCTTATTAATGTATTGTTAGTTATGTAATATAGTTGCAGTATTGAAATAACTGAAACAAATAGTTGAATCTTAGTGTCAGACCCGAGACATTGAAATAATGTTTACAGTAATGTTGACCCACATTATGTAAAGTATCTGGGTACTGGTTTTTTTTTTTTTAGCTGGAAGAAATCACCGGATACCCGCCCGCGGGGCGCCACATAACCCCGCCCGCGGGGCGGGAGTATGCGGGAGTTGAACCGCACTAAAACCTCCAACCGCTCACACTCAGCGTCCGAACCTCGGCTGAGGCCAGAACCCAGCACGGGGTTATGAGGGACGACGCGGCGCGTTACGCCATCGACACTCTTTCCCGTCGCGTCACCCCCGGACGCCGAACCGGCGGCCGCTGGCGATACGGCCACCGGCTCTCTCGGTCGGTGGGCTTTCCGAAGCCCGCCAAGATGGGACCGCGTGTCACCCTCCCACGGAATACAATGGGTCAGAACCAGCGTGGGTCGGGGAGTACGCGGTCTACCATCCCCCGGTTGCTCTGACGTAAGGGCGTGCTGAGCGAAACACGGCACCTTCTTGGGTCCCCGCTCGCAGTCACATGCGTTGGGGACCTGGGTACTGGGTAGAAAAAAAAAAAAAGGATTGATTAGAGTCGTAAGTCTCCAAACTTGTGGAAGCATTAGAAATGGGTTACCATTATGTTATGATGGCCAAAATATTTTTAAAATTCTGTACTACTAAAGGAATACAGAAAACCTTTGTTTTGATGCACTGATTTGGATGACTTTTTCATTTGAAACTGTTTATTTGAACCATTGAAAAATTAAAATTTTGCAAGCCTGGAGATACCTGACTTAAAAAATGTAGTTTGTAGTGTATAGTAGTAGAATGTAGTCTAGAGTAGTGTTTTTTTTTCATTTTGGCAGCCCACTCTTTCTGTTCGCCAATATTGTGGCGAACTCTTTTTTTAAGCAAGTTTTTCAATTGATATTTCCATTTTGTTTATTTTGTGACTTATTTGCTCTAGAGTCTAGAGAAGTGTTGTGTAGTATTTTGTAGTAGAAAAGTGTAAACTAAATTGTAGCAGTTTAAAGTTTTAAACCTTTTAGGAACTCATTTGTATGTACTAAATCTACATTTTCCAGAACCAAATCAACCTCTTACTGAGAATGCAAATGATCCTGTGACTTCGAATTTTGAGACATTACCTAACCCAACATTAAATACTCATGAGGCTCAAATAGCTGGTCAAATTCCTAGCAGACTTAAGAAAATGAAACCCAGTTAGTATTCAATAAATAAATCCAACCAGTGCATACCATTATCTGTACCAATAAACAGCTAAAACCTTTCTTATTGTATGGGAACTGCCTTAACTATTTATTAGTTTTTAAATGAACAAATGAAATTATCTATTTGTCTGAAGAATGTAACAATGTTAATTGTGTTATATTAATATACTAGCTGACCCGCGCAACTACGTCTGCGTTACAAAGGGGTTCAAACAGTACTCTTAATGCTGTTGCGATATTATTTGCGCGGCCCGGGGAGTATTCATTATGTTAGATAGAACAAAACAAAAAGTAATTTACTTTTAAATTAATACTCTTGATAATATAATACTTTATTTGGATAAGGATTAATATAACAATACTAATTTAACATTAAATTCATTCTTCGGACGAATTATTTTTTTTTTTAACATAAAAGCAGTTGTTGTTACTAAATTATGATAGTTAGATATATGCTCTCCCGGACTTTTTTGTCTGTCTTCAAAAGACCTAAAAACCCGTAGTACATCATTTTCTTCTATTGTCAATAGTTTTTGCAGCGTACGCATAAATAGGTTTAAGATATTTCACCTGGTCTTACAAATTCGAGATTTTCATACGGATCCCTAATTTTTTTCAAAATAAAATATAGCCTATAACCTTCCTCGATAAATGGACATTCCAACAGTGAATGAATTTTTGAAATCGGACCGGTAGTATCTGAGATTAGCGCGTTCAAACAAACAAACAAACAAACTCTTCAGCTTTATAATATTAGTATAGATATCCAAATTATGTTATAAAGGATAGACACTCTAGACATTATCTCATATAAATTTGACAAATATTTGACTGGTAGTTTTTGTGCTATGCTTGAAAGAAGAAATTAAAACCTGTGGTTTTCAGTTTTGTAATAATTTACAATTACAATTAATATTACAATTTAACTTTCACTGATGTACATATGTACATATGTACACAACTGTAAGTTCTTGGGAGTTCCAACTACGCGATTGAGCTAAAACTTTGCATTCATATATTTACATCGCGTGACAATATAATATCGTACCACGGAGCTGATCTAATGATGTATTCAGAAGATGTCCTCTTATGGCTGCCTCGATTTACTTGTCAGTTTTATATATACCAGTTTTTTTTTAGCATCACTTTATATATTACAAAAAAGAATAAACAAGTTAAAAGAAAAAAATAGAAAACAAAAAACAGACATCAAACTAGCCACAAAACTAACGAATTCAAAATCTTTTGTAAATATTGTGGAAAAATTACCCGAGTCCATTAAAGTTTTTACGTATATGCAAATGAAAAGCCAACATAAACCAAGAGGACGCAGATTTACTAATGAAGAGAAGATCATGGCATTAACCATATACAAACAGAGTCCAAAAGCATACAGATTCTTAAAACAACTTTTAGTTTTGCCGTCAAAAAGATGCCTTCAAACTTTGCTTGGTTATTTTACTATAAAACCAGGCATAAACACTAATATCTTCAAAGATTTAGAATGTGCAGTTGGAAAAATGTCAAATGAACAAAAACTGGTAAATCTAATGTTTGACGAAATATCTTTGTCCCCTGGGGTGACCTATGATCCTAAAGCAGATGCATTGATAGGATTTGAGGATATGGGCAGTGGCAGTAATAATGTTTTAGCTGATCATGCGCTTGTATTCATGGTCAAGAGTGTCAAGAGCAAATATAAACAACCCATTTGTTTCACCTTTTGTAAGAGTACAACCAAAGCCGTTGACCTAAAGAAAATAACTAAAAATATTATCTCTGAATTACAGAAAATTGGTTTCACTATTGTTTCAATTATTTGTGACCAAGCTGCCGCTAATAGAAATGCAATGCGGAGTTTACACCACGAAACAAGAGATAAATATTTGCAAGAAGGACAAGAGTACACAGAAAAAGCCATTGAAGTCAATGGCAATAAAATATACACAATTTTTGATCCACCACATTTACTAAAGGGTATTAGAAATAATTTACTAAATAAAGATGCAATTTTTTTTCAAAATGGGGAACAAAAGCGTGCCAAATGGGAACACTTAAAGATGTTGTTAGAGATAGATGATGGTGATGATGAAACGCGATTAATAGATAAATTGACTGAAGCCCACATCGTTCAGGAGAAGATACCAAAAATGAAAGTTAAATATGCTGCTCAAGTTTTTAGTCATAGAGTAGCATCAGCTCTAAAATTTTTAGCCAGTAAGTACATACAGTTATATTAATTGTTCAAAGTACTCAAGAATAGTTAGTTTTTCCTACATGGAAGGTGTTTTTTTTTTTTTTTTTTTTTTTTCAGTTGGAGGAAATCACCGCCCCGCGGGCGGGGTATGTGGGAGTTGAACCGCACTAAAACCTCCAACCGCTCACACTCAGTGTCCGAACCCCGGCTGAGGCCAGAACCCAGCACGGGGTTTTGAGGGACGGCGCGACGCGTAACGCTCTCGACACACTTTTCCGTCACGCCGCCCCCACATGGAAGGTGTGGGTGCTATTAATATCAAAGATTTTTAGTTTTTAAAATACAAGCATGCATAAAAGAAAATCTTTCTGATACATAGATTAGTATTCTATTGGGTATAATAAAATCTCTAATAAAACTTCTAAAAATGTGATACATCGAAAATTACATTATAACTCACGGTGTTCCCGGAGCGCTATAACATGTCCCTCTTTAATCGAGGCTTAAGAGGAGTCCTGCATAGTAGGTGAATGGCCTCATTGCCCTGGCATTACAGAGGTTCACGATCGACAGTAACTGCATACCATCAATGGTGGGCCGTAAGCTTGTTTGTCTATCTGACAATAAAAATATATATATTGTTATCATTCTTTCTTTTCAGAACACAAAATACTTCCAGAAGAATGTACACAGACAGCGGACTTCCTTTTAATTTTTGATAAATTATTTGATAGTTTTAATGGTCATTCTTATCAAACTTCTACCAAAATTTATAAAAATTGTTTAAAAAGGAACTCTCCTCATTTCCAATTATGGGATGAATTATTGCCAGTATTAGAAACTATTAAATTTGAAACAGTAGTGCACAGAAATAACACCATAAATTTAAAATTAGAATCAGTTCCATCTGTAACAAATTGGATACATAATATCCAATCTTTTAAAGAATTGTGGAGTAACTTGCATGAAAATCATAACATAACTAACTTACTAACAAGAAATTTTAATCAAGATCCATTGGAGATTTTTTTCAGTAGCATTAGAAGTAATGGCATTAGAAGTAATAACCCAACCTGTAGTCAGTTTATAAGCGCATATAAAACACTACTAATCAATAATTTCAGTTCCCCATATTCTCCGGCTTCTAATTGCGAGCAAGACAATAATCAACTAATGAAAAATCTATTAAACTTCAGAAATCTACAGTCTGATGACAGGCCTGGACCCAATTTTTCTTACGATTTTAACGACATTTTTTCAATAGTAAACCATATTAAAATGAATGAGAGTTTAATATACAATGAAACAAAAAAATACATTTCTGGATACATAATAAAAAAGTGTAAAACTAAAATTTTTTGCAAATGCACTGCATGTTTGCATGATTTGTCTAGGAAAGACATAGACATCCACTCCTTTAATTATGAGGTTGATTATACAAAAAAATCCCTGTTTCATCCTAATATAAATTTTATCAATTTAATAAACAACATGTTTTACGTCATTGTAGCATGTATACGTCTCTCTCCTGGATCTTCATTTTTAAAACATCGCATTAATGTAACGCTTAACCTTGCATGTGATTATAGCTTTATTAGTTGTAGAGATCATCGTATTAAATTGATTGATTTTATTAATGATCTGGCAATAAAAGTAATCTTACATAGTTGGTGTCGTGGTGTAGCTCGTTTAATAAATGGAAAATTTTTGAAATTTGATAAGAATGACCATGTCAAATTACAAGCTTATCAAATTTATTGTAAAAGAAGGAATAAAAATTTACTTTGATCCTTTTTTCGTCATATGGTGAGTTAATTTAATTAATGTTTTAAAAAATTGTGCTTAATTAGTAACCATTGTATTTCAATCTACGCCTCCGACTTGAAAGAAGCTGGCAAACCAACCTAGCAGGCTTATCCTTTTTTATTGCCATGTAGGGAGACGAGGCAACGGACTACCTGATAGTAAGTGGTTACCGTTGCTCATGGATCTCTGTAAAGTCAAGAGATACTAAAGGGCCACTAACCCCGATTTACCTTTAAGTAGTTTCTTTATGCCACGTTTGAAGAAGGACAAGTCATAGTGTAGTGTTGTATTGAAAGACGATTTCCCCTGTTTGGATTTTTAATTAAACGATATTTAGGTGAGCGTACCACACGTTGTTTGATGATTACTGCTGCTTATGGACTCCTGCAATATCAGGGAATATACAAAACCGCCAGCTATGGATTCAATATGAAACTTCTCAATTTATGATTTCAGACATAGTGCACAAACAATCAGGCTCGTAACTGGAGCGCGGCGCTACGTTTGTCCGCTCGGAGCTGTACCGGCGCTATGATTAAAAAAATTATAAAACAAAGTCGCAAATAAACAGTCTTAATTATTAAGGTACGATGATATAGATCCGTATATTTCGGTGCGGTTATAAAGACGTTTCACGTCAAAAATAACGCGACGACATGCTCGCTCGACACACGAGTGCTGTTTAAACCCTTTCGTCACGCAGACGAAGTTGCGCGGGTTATCTAGTTTTTTATAATGTCATATTTATTTATTTATTTATATAAGGAAAACCAACAGTAGATGTTATGTTATATGTTAGATATTCTAATATCCTACTAATAATAATATTATAATTGCGAAAGTAACTGTTTGTTACACTTTCCCGTTTAAACCTCTGATCTGATTTTGATGAAATTTGGCACAGACAGTCTTTAGGTTCTAAGAAATAACATAGGCTACCTATTAATTGAAAGTGACCCACTAGTTTTACTATGAAGAGTTACTACTGCCATTTAATTTCTTAATAAATTAATGCTGTCACACTACTAATACTATTATTTTTCTTCGCAGGACTAGAAAGTCATCAGTGTCAACAAAAATGAAGGAGGACTTTATCCTGAATGTCAAGACATCAATACTGTTATATAATTGTTTCAAAGAACTAAACATTTGAATAAAGTTTAGAAGAATTATTGTCAATGAATGCTATAAATAACCAACTTGTACCATAGCATTTATACTTTTATGACTGAATGTTGTCAAGTCAAAACAATTTTTAAAGCATTCTTATAAACCTGCTAAAAACATTCAACCAATGTTGAGTTCTTCGAAATAGTATATTTTAGAATATATAGTATAAATTTGACTAGGCTATTAGACAACTACACAAGTAGAACGAAAATACCATAATATTGAATGTTTAAAGTTTTTGGAATTTGTTTTTATGTAAAGCTAAGTAACTTACTAATTTTCATGCATTTTGAACGGGTTCATACCACAATATTTAATTAATTGAGTTGTCTCGATATTTCAACGTTGTAGTAGAGCCATTCAAAATGCATGAAAGTATTATAGAAAACCACGAGTGTCTAAATAAGTTTATAACTTACTAATTGTCAAATATCCGTGAGAATAACACAACTGATACTATAATAACACAACCATTGTTTTATAATATAATTATTTATAATTATTTATAATATAATTATTTATAATTATTTATAAAAAGCTAGTTTTTCTAAACCTGTTGAGTTTTTACAAATTTAGAAGGAAACTACATGTGAAATTATTTTGTCTAGAAAGAAGAAAGAAAGAAAGAAAATAAATTTATTAAACACACATCACATACTTAAATCTACAATTTTATAAATCAGTGATTTTTTTATAAATAAGTGTAGTTATAGAATTACTATAACATCAAAAGGAACTAAATCATCTAAAGGTTTTATGTTATCTAATATATAAAATTGTCGTGTCACGGTGTTCGAACTTGAACTCCTCCGAAACGGCTCGACCGATTTTGATGAAATTTTTTGTGCTTATCCGGTACCTATGAGAATCGGCCAACATCTATTTTTCATCCCCTAAATGTTAGGGGTAGTCCACCCCCCCTTATTTTTTTTTTCGGCGCAGACGAAGTTGCGCGAGTCAGCTAGTTATTATATAAAATTTTACATTTAAAGAATAAAAAATATATGAAAATTATATTCAGCTCCAAAATATTCCTGAATACGCAATTTTTGTTATGCTTGTACATATTTATATAAGATATTGTTTTGATTGATTTAAACTTAGTTTTAAATTCCTAAACGATGCATCACATTGCAAGTACTTTCATATTTTTCAAAATGATGGTTGGGTAAATATATTTTCACAAAACTATGCTTTTGTAAAAATATTATTTTGATGAATCATTTTCTTTGAATGTTATTCCTTTGTTGTTGCTATTTTTGTATATTTTCTTCTTGGTATTATTGTATATAATGTTATTGATAAAAATAATATAAATTTGAAATGGAATGTGAAAACAACAGCTTTTTATTTTAAAAATTGTTCTATTTGAAAAAAAATGTTTTGTTAAAAAGCTGAGCAAGTTCATAGATTTCGAAATATAATCAGTTTGTTGTTTTAAATTACGAGTGGATGCATCAGCTATTGTAATGAAACATTTTTTTTCAAATAGAAAAACAAGTCCCCTAGTAAACAAAAAATACATTTAAATCTAGCGCGCAGCGCATGCACTCAAGCATGTGGCTCCACCTCTTACTGCAATACGTAAACTTCAGCTCATATTCCTATCTCCAGTTGCATATCTATCTCATATATATATGTATGGTCTGTGGATAGCATTTTTAATGAGGAAGCTTATTTAAAATTACTTAATGATCAACTAGTTGACCCGCACAACATTTCCTGCGCCGCAAAAACTCGGAAATATGTTTTTCCAGTTTTTGTCTAATTTAATTTAGAACCATTATCCACTCAACTAAGAACGTCACTATTCGCTAGATAGCGAAACTGGGGACTTCGTTCGGTATCAATACTGTGTTTGAGACCCTTTTTAAAAACATTTTTTTCCAATAATTTTTAATTTTGATTTTTAATTAAACCTTATATTTTTGTAAATCTTTATTACTAAACGACGCTGTATTGCATTTTCAGCGAAAATATATTTTCTCCGTAGAATATGAGACGATTAAAAAATGTAAACAAAACAAGTTTTAGAACTGTGCTCAATTTTGGCTCCGCCAGACTTGACTTAAATAAACAAACCAATTTGGTTGCCGATCCCAGTTGAGTGGTTATATAACAAATATCGTAGTTACGTATTACTAAAAAAAACCTCGATTCAGTTGATTAAACTTTACAACGACACAAAGTAAACACGACGTTACTTCAATATAAAATACCTAGTTTAGGTTCTTACCTAGAGTAGAGGATCATTTTTCCTTAATATATTTCATTCTGAGCGTCTTTGCTCACATAACACACTTGTAGTTTTACGGTTTTATGACGGTTTGCCTTGAACTTTGCAAGTCAGTAATTGAATTATTTTGGTTTTCTTTTATTGAATTGTCGTGTTCCATTTTCTTCACTTAAGGTCAAACATGTTATTATTTTGGAAGGTTAAGTAAATTATTAGTGTTTACTATGATATATAATATTTAACTTTTAACTACGGGTAAAAAAATAATACCTACGTTTACAAGGACTTATAAATTATTGTGCTAAATAATTTTTACAGAGGTCCTTGAACAACGGTAACCATTTACGATGGCAATAAAAAAAAACAAGATGGCGCCTAAAATCGATATCCCTTCTGTTCAATATCTATTCTGTGGTGTTTATAAGGGAGTTATCAGTAATGACCTGCTATCAACAGTGTATTTGTTAATGTGATCGACCGGAGGGCGAGCTTCTGCCACTGTAGTATGAGTCTATTAGTACTTCACTAACACTAGAATCTAGTGACCAGATACTTAGACCACTGGCATGTAGATATGTGTGTTCGATCAGCGTATGCAGAAATGTAGAAAAGACAACATAAATTTTCGTCCAATTAATTTTATTAAAATTTTTCGCCAAGGATATCCAAATAATAGGTATGGGGCGTTTTAATATACAGCATTTATATTTAAACACCCGTACCGGACAGTATACAGGGGGGATCTGTAACTTTGGACCAGCTGGGGCGAGGTGAATGACCCGTCGAAATACAACTTAGAACCATTTTAATTTTTGGTATCGGTATTTGTTTTCTAACGAGTGCTGATGTGCGTAACGTGTCGTGCCGTCCTGCATAACACCGTGTTGAGTTCTGGCCTCAGCCGGGGTTCGGACGCTGAGTGTGCGACTTCTCTTCAGCTCAAAAAAAAACCATCTCTATTTATCGCATTTCGGAGTACTTTTTAACCTCGGTCGAAAAACAAATCATTTCGGAAAACATTGAGGGAAGTCGAATAAAATAAATAAAACAAATTACAGTACAAATATCGTTTATTGTAATACAAATTACAGAATAATCATTCTTCGCACGCAATTCGTTTTTTCGCAGGAACAACGTGTTAATACAAAAAAACTAATTTTTAGTCGAGTTTCATTTACGGCGTACAGTGTCTATTAAAATATTTTAGTTCAAAAGTCAGATTTTGTATCTACAGGGTGTAATTTTGAAATTCCATCTTCATGAATGTGGGTACAGTGGACTTATGGGCCAAAGGAAGATCTCGTTGCGGGCGAGGTAGTGTATGGTGGTCAGGCCGAAGCCCACTGTAACAGATTTCAGATGTCGTAAATATGCGAAGATTTCTGTAAATGTCGTAACCGCGATTCAGGATCTCGCGCGTTATTATTAGTCGCCACAATGAAAACTAATCTCAATAAAGAAAAAGGTAAATTTTATTTTCAAAAAAACATTGCTTGACTTTAGAAGAGAAAACCAATTACTCAAAAAAAAAATCGAAATTCGCAGAAAAACACACCCTGTAGAGTTTTTCGTAGATAACACGTTGTTCACGCAAAGGTTCGAAATCACAAACCTAACTTAAATGCACAAACTATCGAAAACAACAAAAATACAAATATTTGTTCTCATTTCAAACTAAATTATACTCAAATCAAATTAATTTGTAAATTATAAAGGGTTGTGGAAATAAAAGGAGTGACACACCATCATCATTAGTATTACACTAATTATAAGGTTTTATTTTCACCCGTGTGTCACTTTAAATTTAGTAATTTTCTACAAAACGAATTGAAGTTGCAGTATAATTTCGAGTACAGCACATATCGCTTGATAGTAAGTGGTTACCGTCTCCGTAATAATAAAACTATAGTAAAGCAAATTATAACTTCAAAAATTATTAATTTAAAATTTACTGAAATCAATAAAATACATGAAGAATATTCATAAGAAAATAACTTCACTAAAAACTATGTTTCTAATATGTGAATCGAATAATGTTGATCAGTTGTTAACATACAATAGACTACGTTCTTTATGTGAACATTAAAACAATAGTGAGAATAATTTCTCAAGTTTCTTTGGAGATACAACCACATACGAATACTAAATAATATAGTACATTATTATTTATGTAAAGTTAAAATTTTGTAGATTTTTTTGTAGATTATATTTTATTTGATCTTAAATTTAACTTCAACTTGTCCCAATTAAAAAGTTTGTAAATAAATCTTTGTATTGTTTTCTTCAATACTTTTCATAAAAAATAACATATCATAAATATAACGCTAAAAAAATTGGTTGCCTGTAATGTCGGTATACGGGCGAAAGTTTTACGTGACAACGACTCGGGCATGGTTAGCCCGCCTAAGAGCGAGAGAGACAGACATAACAAGCGTGCCTCTCACTCGCTCTCATTGTGAGCGCATAACGTGAGCGGAGCGCAACGCAGTGAAGTAAAGTGTCACCCGCGGCAACACCAATTTATAACACGTTGTCACGTCAAAAACATGAAAAATAACTAAACAAAATAATACTTTTCCACAACCCAACATTAAATGAAAGAAACAAACATTTTGTACAACACTAACTATGCATAATACATTATATTATTACCGTTATATATTATTACAATCATATATATTATATCTAAAGAGAATAAGATAATCCTATGTTAGGTGAATTGGTCTTTCGAGATTTTTGGTGACCTTATTAAAAATTTATAGTATGCTTTATCTTAACTATCTTGCGTTTTTTTTATGAAGTGGCGAAGTCCAACTTTCCTTAAGGAGAAACTCGATATAAAACATTCTTTCAATATTTAATTTGCATAGAATTATCATAACTTGCCTTGACTTGACGCTGGTGCCATTTTGTTAGTCTATGAAAATCAAAATAGGAAGCCGATAGGAATGGAGTTGTATAGAGCCTTTGCCACTGGACTATTTATTAATGGATGATAGCGAAATGGTCGTTAAATATATTAATATCACCTTTTTACTCATTGTTAGTTTTGTTATTTGCAAAATAGATAAACGAGCTTACGGTCCACCTGATGGTAAGCGGTCACCGTCGGTCATGAACCTCTGCAATGCCAGGACAATGAGGGGCCGGTATCTATCGCCTACCTATACAGGACTTTTCTTAAACCTCGTATAATTCAGCGGTTCTGAAGCGATTTAATGGAACACTTTTGGATAGCAAAATATTTGACCTCTTAAAAAAATGTATGCGTTACACATCATCATCATCATCAGCCTATAGACGTCCACTGCTGGACATGGCCTCCCCCTGCCCTCGCCACATGGACCGGTCCTATGCTACCTGCATCCAGTGACCTCCTGCATCCAGTGACCTCCCGCGATCCTGACCAGGTCGTCGGTCCATCTTGTGGGGGGTCTACCAACATTGCGCCTACCGGTTCGTGGCCGCCACACCAGAACTTTTCGTTGCGTTCGATGCGTAACACATTCGATGATAATAATTTTAATTGAAATGTACATGCTATTCATTACAAAAGACCGAGCGATTCGGAGCGATGTACTCGCAATTGTATCGAATGAAAACATTGATTAACAAAATGGGGCTCATAGAATCACACTTTGAGAATTGCTGATCTAATTGTTAAATATGAACAGTTAAGACAAAAAACTTTACAATAATTTGTTAGTATACAAGTTAGAATTCAAGGCAAGTCACCGAAAAAATCTTTTCTTTGGTGATAAACGAAATAGGACCAAAACAACACACACATATATAAAAATTATCTTTTACCGACAAAACTTAATAAGAATCCATTATAATATACCAAAGTATATTTGAAATAAATTATATAATAGAAGAATACAATATTCGCAATAAAAAGTAAAAATAAAATATTAATTTTGAGGATTTAATGTTTTTGAAAGAAATTGCATCAGACCTCATTATTGTTTATTGGAACGAAGTTCCTTATCTTGCGTTATCGAAAGGGGGCTAGACGGAAAAAAATCTTACGAAAAGTTGTCACGACACTTTTTGTTTTAGATTATCGCGAGTTCCGTTAGGAAAAAAAATATAAGATATCTTTTAATCGAAAGGAACTTCATTCTATTCGGATGTCCCATGACACCTCTCAAGTTTTTAGTTTTAAGGCTTTTAGTTACAAGAATTTTTAGCCTATTTTAAACAGTGTATGAAATTAGTCGCATTTAGATTAAAAAACGTTAATTATTGTCTCTTACAAGTTTCAATTTACAAAGCTTTATTTATTTTTATAAAGTGGTTATTGTGTTATTCTTATGAAATAACTTTACAAGTGGTCATTGGTCTACAATTCAGTAATCATAAGTCAAACACGGTAATCTTTTTATCATAAGATGTTGAAACAATAATAAAATAAATATTGTTCCAGTAATTCAACTACAATATTAAATATAAATTCAAAACTAAATGCATTAAGAGAATCAAATAAATATCGTAGACATAGAGAACGATCATAAAAAATACGAAAAAAAAAATTAAAAATCATAGTTTAAGAAAAGCATAAATTTAAAGAATACAGTTTATTTTTTAAAGAATATTAACGTTTATGAAGTTTAGTAATTCATTCTCAATGTCTATGGTAACACAAAATGGCCGACATGGACCGCCATTTTGTTTAGACAAATCAACGTAAAAAGCATTCTAAATAAATTTGTTTAAACACTCGCGGTTATCTACATCACTTACACAATTACTGTACGGGTTCTTACCATGATTTTTATTAAATGAGTGATCTCGATATTTCAACACTGTTTCAAGCGCCATGATCACGGGAAGACTGAGTACTGCGGGTAGTTAGTCGATACTGTCGGTGTGGTGTGTCGAGATGTGAGTTCGAGTTCCAGTAGTACCGGCTAACGAACGAGAGGGTAGACAGATTTGTATGTACTTTAGTTTAGTTACTCAGTCTTCGCGTGATGATGGCGCTTGCAACAGTGCTGAAATATCGGGATCGTTCATTTAATACAAATCGCGGTAAGAACCCGTTCAGTAATCGCATAAGTGAATCATTCTAAATGTATAAATGCTACGTCAGAGCGAGGTGTGTACCCGTCCCGCGCGTCTATAGCTCCGTCTCGCTCACTCCTTGCGCGGCTTCCGCTTCCGGTGTCCGTCGCCCGCGCCCTCGCTCTCCACCGGAGATGTCTGGAACAAGATGATTATAGTAGCTATTTGTTACATTAACCATTTAATTGGGAAGTAACCAAAATTGGCCATCTATAGGCGACATTTTTGACACACGAGTGTTTAAGTTGTTCTAACATTAGGGCGAGCCGCACCGCAAATTTACGATTTACATAATAATTATAAGTACAACTTGGTCTGCGTCACATATGTAAATATTATCAAACCGTTTAAACTATTCTTAGACTTCGAAAATCAAACGGGTTTAGTCGTTCTCGAGTGGTTCTTTGTTGTATTCAGACTGTTCATTCATCCCACTTCACACAAACACAAGGTCATACACGCTTTAAATAAAACAAAGATGTTTGTTGTTTTCATAGAATAATTAAATCTGGAATCAACATCATGAACAACAGAATGAAGCCAATTTAAAGTGCACCGATCGCGCGTAACTACACGATATTCTGGCGTTAGTGTACTGATGACACTCAATTTGTTTACTAATAAAATATTATGTGAATGTACACATAAGTTCTTTAAAATTTCACTTTGTTATTTCTAATTTTGAATCAAAATATCGTGTTGTTACGCGCGATCGGTGCGCTTTAAATTGGCTTCACTCTGTTGTTCATCATGTTGATTCCAGATGTAATTATTCTGTGATTGTTTTTGAATAACTAAGTCAGAGAACAACTAGACCGATTTGTTTTTTTTTTTTCAGTTTTGGATAGTCCATTTATCATCGAAGGCTATATTTTGTTTAAAAAAATCCAAACTAAAAGTCTAATAATATAACCCAACATACAATAAAATAACTCAATGAGTTCATTAGCAAGTGTACTCATGTCGTATAATGGCGAAGTGTCAATTTCATAGAGAAGGATGCCGATTTAAGAATGTTTTACAAGGATTCATTGAATAATCATAAAATACACAAACTGAGTCTATGCTATTTCTTGTTAGCCTGTAAATATTGAAAGGAAGCCGGTAGGAATGGAGTTGTACAGAGACTTCGCCACTGTAAGTATTACCTCCTCCGTATTAATAATTTCTTCAACTTCCTCCTCGGGTCCCTCGAGGTCAGCCTTGGTCCTGGCGGGCTTGGGGTCCTCCCTGACCTCCCCGACCTCCTCCTCGGCTTCAGACTGATGAGGATCGTCTTCCACGTACGCGTCAGTCTTCTTGGGGTCTACTTCTGGTTCCTGTGGGAGGTAATGGTTGTTGGGTTATTTGTGAATGGGTGGTCATTTTGATAAATAATTCATTACCTTTGTTTAAAAAACACAGTTTAAGTAAAACCTTATTACAAAACACGAGTTATACAGTTGAAACTAGCATCATAATCCATCCACCAGCCTTTGACGTCCACTGCTGCCCCAAACCTCGCCACGACGACCGGTCCTCCGCTGATTGCATCCAGTGACTTCCTGAGACACTAACCAGGTCATCAGTCCACCTTTAGGTTCTACATTGCGACTTCTTTCAACTCAAGACAATGTGTCCTATTCTATATTATTATAAAGGAAAGTAAATTTCACATTGTTTACCTAATCGTGACGTCATCCGTTACGATTGACGTTCAGCCAAAATGGCCGATTGCAATATTTATTTTTACTAAAACCAAATCAATGTTATAAATACTTTTAATACACAGTTTCCTATCATTAAATCGATTATTAATCGTCATGCCTATTGTACTTATAAATACTTACAGATTTAGGTCCACAGAGTAGGTAAGCTATGAACCCGACAACGAGGAAACCGCCCAGTATAACCACTGCGTACACCCAGGGGTTCTCGCCGGCGTACTTCAGGCCGCTCTCCAGGAACGAGTCCTGGAATATTAGCGATGCTACAACACTAGCTACTTAGCGAAATACAGTGCAGTTAATTTTAGATGGCGAAAGTATAGTGAGTAAATTGTTTTAGACACCAAAATGTTAATAAATATCACTTAAATCCACATGTTATCTTAGCTCAAGCCCGTCTACAACTATTGTCTATGTCCATTTAAAAATTCTAAACATCCACACATAATATCTTAAAATCCTAGCTATCTAGCGATACTGTATATATAAACCTCTCTGGCCACTTTAAAACCACACAATATCATCATAGCTCAGGTCTGTCTATAAATAATGTCCATGTAGACCACTCTGCATTCCCATATAATTTAATGTTAGCTGTCTACAGATACTGTCTATATAGACATCTCTGGCTGCTTTAAGTCACTTTAAACACACACAATATCATCCTAGCTCGTCTGTCTACAGTACTATAGACCTCTCTGGCCCGCCTGACGAGCAGCGCTATGTAGACAGCGATGGGTATAGATACGTAGACAGCGTAGGCGGCCCACCAGCCCGGCTTGTAGTTCATGGCGCGGACCATGCGACCCCATAGCGTTTTCTATATCATATTCTTATTTTATAATTCAATAATTTACTTTTCATACGACATGTTTTTTTTTATTATAAATTATTATTATTTTTCGTACTTAGTGTAACTTTCAATCCCGATGTTCTATTAGCATGCTGTTTGTACCTATTATTTAAGTGACATTTACTCATGTGTACTTTGATTGCTTCTCTATTTGTATGTGTTTTGGTGTTACTTTGTTGGTACAACTCAATAAATAAATAAGCTGTATTTTATTTATTTATTGTTTTATTACGGTGAAGTTTCGATCAAATCACTAGTTATTTGGATGTCCAGATATTTGGTGATGAACTAAAAAAAAATTACATAGCATTCTATGTTAACCACTTAGTCTTAGTGATCGTCATTTAATATTCGATGCCACATATTATTTTGCTATATGAATCTTAATGTTTCTTATGCTAATGTTATAGACTTTAATTTCTAAAACATCTTGTGAATCAATTCCTTTTTAACTTTTATTTTTTAAAAGGCTCTTTTCTAAATCTTTGTTCAGGATTTCGGCTTAAAATAAATCAATATTATTCCTCTATTTTACATTCCACTCGGGCCAAGAGTTAATTATGTATGGTGCTTCTGTTATAAAATAAATAAATATTTCAAGCATGTATTGCTTTCTCCAAGTATTATACAAACAATCTATACATAACATCAATACAAATAATAATGTATATCATTTTAAAGTTGATTAAATACACATTGAAACTACGGATAAGATTACAAGATCTCAAAAAGATTTCTATTAAATATGATTTATACTTGAAATTTTCAAGTTGAAAGTAAAAAAATTGCTTTGTAAATTCCACAACAATAATTGCTATTAACTACATTCATTTAATAAAATTCCTTGGTCATCAAATTTTCAACTTTTTTTTTTTAAGAAAGTTACTTCCGTTCTAAAATTTTTACAAAGTAGAAAAATATTCTAGTATAGTAAAACCACTTACCGAATCCCTGGAGATCTTGGCTCTCTTCAGAGTGAAGGTCTGTTCAGCCCAACGTTGGGCCAACGAGATGTCATCGGTTATTATGAGATTATCGAACAATAACATCGGGGACATCGACCATAACTCGAAACCGACTGCGTGCTGGAAATTGAATATATAACTTTATTACTTAAATAAAAAATGTTAAAAGAAGTGGTGTTTGACGAAAATCTAAGATGGCTGCCATCACAAAATGGCCTTTTGATTTTACTTATAATATTTTTTATTTATCTTCACACTTGTACAAAATATATTGAATAAAAAATAAACTACTCGACTTTTAAAATTTTCTTTCGGTTTCTTAGGTTTATCGAAATCGGTTTATAAACGACGACATTATCCGTGAACAAACAAAAAAAGTAGATATACGATCAAATTGAGAAACCTCCATTTTGCAAGTTGGTCAAAAGACGGCAAGTTTACACAATACTTACAATAGGAGTCATTTTGAAGGGATGGTCGTCCTTGAAGTAGTCCGGGTTGGGGATGCGGCGCGGGTGCCACTTGCCCTTGTAGTTAGGGTTGGGGATTAGTGGGGCTCGCCATACACCCTGAAAGATTATAATAATTATTTTAAAATGTCTGTACTGTCTTAGCATTTCTTTGCCATACACCCTGTAAGATAATAATAATTATTTTAAAATATCTGTACTGTCTTAGCATTTCTTTAAGTTAAATGTTAGTCGTAATTTTAAAAGACACTGTAACAAACTCGTTGATCGTTGGTATTTTTGATGATGATTAAAAGGAGATGAAGGGGTCACGCGTTCTCCAGGACATTTTATACTGTAGTAAGCAGACAGTACAAAATGCACGCTGTCCGTCTCCCCTACCTTGTATCTCGGGTTGGGCACGGTGTCGGTCTCCCCTACCTTGTATCTCGGGTTGGGCACGGTGTCCGTCTCCCCTACCTTGTATCTCGGGTTGGGCACGGTGTCGGTCTCCCCTACCTTGTATCTCGGGTTGGGCACGGTGTCCGTCTCCCCTACCTTGTATCTCGGGTTGGGCACGGTGTCGGTCTCCCCTACCTTGTATCTGGGGTTGGGCACGGTGTCCGTCTCCCCTACCTTGTATCTCGGGTTGGGCACGGTGTCGGTCTCCCCTACCTTGTATCTCGGGTTGGGCACGGTGTCGGTCTCCCCTACCTTGTATCTCGGGTTGGGCACGGGTCCGTCTCCCCTACCTTGTATCTCGGGTTGGGCACGGTGTCGGTCTCCCCTACCTTGTATCTGGGGTTGGGCACGGTGTCCGTCTCCCCTACCTTGTATCTCGGGTTGGGCACGGTGTCCGTCTCCCCTACCTTGTATCTCGGGTTGGGCACGGTGTCGGTCTCCCCTACCTTGTATCTCGGGTTGGGCACGGTGTCGGTCTCCCCTACCTTGTATCTGGGGTTGGGCACGGTGTCCGTCTCCCCTACCTTGTATCTCGGGTTGGGCACGGTGTCCGTCTCCCCTACCTTGTATCTCGGGTTGGGCACGGTGTCCGTCTCCCCTACCTTGTATCTCGGGTTGGGCACGGTGTCCGTCTCCCCTACCTTGTATCTCGGGTTGGGCACGGTGTCCCTCTCCCCTACCTTGTATCTCGGGTTGGGCATGGTGTCCGTCTCCCCTACCTTGTATCTGGGGTTGGGCACGGTGTCCGCCTCCCCTACCTTGTATCTGGGGTTGGGCACGGTGGGCGGCGCCCAGTCCCCGCAGCCGGGCGCGGCGCTGCAGGCGGGGTTGTCCACGAGCGGCGCCTCCCACGTGCCGTCCATCTCCTCGTCCCAGTCGGAAGGCTTCACCGCTGTCGGATCTGCCACACACAATTACATCTTGAGTTATACTACTGAACCTTCAGTTCCCAAAGTTTTTGAGAATAAAATCTACTCTAGAACCTTCCATGATAAATGGACTATCCAACACTGAAAGAATGTTTCAAATTGGACCATCGATTCCTGAGATTAGGGCGTTCCAACAACCGTTCAAAATCATTTTTAGTCGAGGAGTGGAGGCCTGGTGATCTATAACACAGGTTTATCCTAGCTTAGACACCGGTCTCCTACAAGCATCATTAGTTTTAAGCCATTTTATTTACTATTTTTACTTTAATGCAATCTTGTGATTGTGGGAGAAAATAAAGAAATTAATTCAATCATTCATTTGAGGTTGAAACTGCAACACTCTGTTGTCCGAAATTATTTTTGTTTGGGATAATTTTTTGAGTTTTGATTTTTACAAAAAAAAAAACAATACCTTTACCCACATTTTTTAATATTCCGTATTAGAACAGAATAATCATCATCCTTTTTCAATTTATACCATCACTAACAAATCACCCTGTATAGTTGCAGGGATACTACTAGATACAGCGACTGGTGTGTCGTGATGTGGATTTGAGTACACTACTACTCTCTACTACACAAAACTAAACAAGAAAGAGAATAGGCCGATTTGTTTTGCTCTTAATCTATTTACTCGTATACAGGGTGATTTTTTAGAGAGGGTACATATTGCAGGAGGATGATGAGTACTCTGTTCTAATACGGAATATTACAAAAAATAGGTAAAAAAAATTTTTTTTTATCTAAATTCGACGAAACTGCCTCAAACATAAACAATTTCGGCAAAAAGAGTGTTGACTAACGACCTCTAGTGATCTCGCGCACCCCACACCTCCGCCACACCTGCTGCTGTCGAAAAACCATAATTTTGCAAGAATTTTAGATATTTTTAAGTTGTGATTACTAAGGCATATTCTTTGGTAATAATATTTTTACTGATCGTATATAACCATCAGCTACCATGGCCTTCAATATGTACCCTCACTAGGAAATCACCCTGTATACAGACTTCTGGTATTGTGACACACTAATAATGGTCTTACCGTTTACACCGTATTAAACCTCATTTAAAGTGTATGTTCTTTCTTAACTATTTTATTTACATTGCAAATTACAACACATTTATAACATATAAAATTTTGAAAATTTTCGCATTAGATGAGTAACCTGTACCAACCCATTACTGCCCACTGTTGGGCTCAGGTCTCCTCAGAAGAGGCATTAGGCATAGTCCACCACGCTTGCCCAGTGCAGATTGGGGACTTCACATATCTTCAAAGGATTTTTAGAACCCTTTTCCGACATGCAGGTTTCCTCACGATGTTTTCCTTCACCGTTTTTAGCCAGTGGTGTTGTGAAAAATTGCACATAAATCTTTTTCACATTTAGATTTAGAGGTACAAGCCGGCCGGATTTGAACCCGCGACCTCCCGTTCGGAAGGACGCGCTTGACCACTCGGCCACCACGACTTCCTTAGATGAGTAAATAAAGGCTTAACTGTCCATCATTAAATTGACCACATTTGCTTTTGTATTACGATTGTTGAATATACGCAATGCAGATAAAATGCAACTAAACATTTGCTTTGTAATTTCCTTATTATAATTGCGATAACGTTTAAATTTGCTTAATTTTTTTATTGAATTATCTGACTATACAGGGTGTCCCAGAACAATGCGACAGAAATTTAAATATATTTCTTTAAACACTCGCGGTTATCTATATCACTTACACTATTACTAAACGGGTTCTTACCACGATTATTTTCAATTCCTCAGTCTTCCCGTTATCATGGTGCTTGAAACAGTGCCGAAATATCGGGATCGCTCAATTGAAAATAATCGTGGTAAGAACCCGTTTAGTAATAGTGTAAGAAATTTAAATATTGTAAGTAGGATGTTCTACTGAAAGGAAACGTTGTTTTATTTTTGATTTTAAACAATACTGTATTCAAATATTTTTACTAATTTTTTATGTCTAAAAATCAAACAAAATCAGAAAAATACTGTATTTATGATGAAATCGATCGAAAGAGTACACACAGTTGAATATTTTTTTCTAAAAATGTGTAAAATTTGTGATTTAAGATTTCAAATACCTTATTTTCCACATTCCACTGTGTTTGTATTAGAACTAGTTAAAACACAAGTACATAACAAACCTGGTATCATCTCAGGTTCGTCGTCAAGCCATCCATCAGGTTTGACTGCGTTAGGATCAGTGATTTGGGCAGGTTCAGTCTCATCCCAATCTTCAGGCTTGGTTGCACTTGGGTCCACAATCTGCAATAAAACACTGACTTAATAATCATACTCAATTTTCATTGAATACTATTTTTTTGTCTTTTTTGACAAATATTTACCCTTTCTAAATATGATTTAAAACGCTATTAATGTTAGATGATAGGTGATCTTGCATTTCCCTAATAGTGAAGAGAGCTATGAGCGGTAGTCATCATTTAACATCAAGTGTACCGACGAAGCAAAGAAAAATTGTGAAGCTTTATAATAGAAGTAAATTAAAAATATCGATCAATCATTTGTATTCATTGTTAAATGAAAAAAAATGATATCACAAATCTACTTTAATCGTTATTTACAATACAGCAGAAATACTTAGCCGGAATTTTCATACACAAATTGTAGCGACAGTATATTACAAATTACAACCCACATTACTATACTTGCTTGTAAAAAGAGTAATTTATTTTAAACAAGTAACAAAAGGAAGTACATAACTTGAAATTTCAAATTCAAATCACAATGAACGTAAACATAAACATTATTGACAAAGACTGCACAATTGTATCATTAACTGGCAAAATCCTTCGTCAAAAGACCAGTCTCAATAAAAAAAAACAAACCTTTTCCCTCTCATCCCACTCCTCCGGTTTCTTGTCATTAGGGTCGTCAATCTCCTCGGGAGGGTTGACGGGAGGGGTGAAGTCCTCTAACAGAGAGCCCGCGTTCACCTCCTTGTTGTCGACGAGGATTGAGAAGGTGTTGTCCGGACGAATGATCAGCGTGTAGAGATGGGGTTCTTTGTCTTTGTAAATGTCTTCTAGGCGTTGACTGTTGAAAGAAATGTGTTATTTGTGATGAATAGACAGTTGACATTAATGATAGATTTACATTTATTACAAGCTTTATATTAACTTGCATTGGATTTAATTATGTAAGTTCTTCTAAGATCGAATCTTGCAAGTTCAATTTGACAAACGTCCCGGTTGAGCTGTCATTTTGCAGACAGATGTCGCGTGACAATAGAATAATATAGACATAGACATACTTTATTTGCAAAAAAAGAAACATACAATAAAAAAAAGAAAATAACAAACAATTACCTAAAACTAATTTCTTTTTTCACAAACCAGTCGTGACTCACCATAATGCAGAATACTGACACAGACTAATAGGATAGGTGCCAACATCCAGCGCTGGTTTTCAGTCCCAGCTGGCAGTGACGTAACAAGAGTAAGAAAAAAAAAATATAATATGACAAAATCGATGATCTGATGATGCATTCGGAAGTTAGTCATAGGAACTCTTGTGCTAAACAAAATAGACCCGTCGTGTTTGGGCTCGTTTTACTTGTATTAGCTCTACTGCTACATGATATCCAGGATCTTAAAAGCTTGTATTTAAAAAGTTTTCTTTTCAAGAAAATATATAATTTATTTTAAATTATATATTTTCTTGTAGGTTAGTTACTAATACTTATTTTTGTCCAATTTTGGTATATTTGTAATCCAGTTGTAATGATCAAGGTTACTTCTATCAGTATAACTAATTAGATTAAAATGTAATGCTAAAGGTAGACTTAATTTGTATATTCATTTACAAGGTCACTGAGTAAATGAAGATTATTCATAATTTCATTAAAATTGGGATCTTGTCGTTTTTCTAGCGGTCTTTAGGTTTTTTTTTTCAGTTGGAGGAAATCACCGGATCCCTAGTATGTGGGAGTTGAACCGCACTAAAAACTCCAACCGCTCACACTCAGCGTCCGAACCCCGGCTGAGGCCAGAACCCAGCACGGGGTTTGGAGGGACGGCGCGACGCGTCACGCGCTCGGCACTCTTTCCCGTCGCGCCGCCCCCGGTCTTTAGGCTTAGTGTTATTTTGTTTTTAGGTGTGATTTTGATAATATTTCATTATAATATTTTGATTGTAGATAGTTCAAAAGTACACGAATGGTCATCATAATTGCATTCAAATAAGAGCTATGTTACTTTAGTCCTTCTGCGGATCTCCTCATTTCTGATTTGAACACCCAGCATAGCCCTTTCCATTGCTCTTTGAGTGACTCTGAGTCGTCTAATAAGACCCATCGTGAAAATCGTCGACGATTTGGTCAAGATCGCGGGAGGTCGCTGGAAGGAGATGACGCAGGACCGGTCGTTGTAGCGAGGGCAGGGGGAGGCCTATGAGCAGTGGACGTCTGTAAGCTTTTTTTTTTTTTTTTTTTTTAAGTTGGAGGAAAACACCGGATCCCCGCCCCCCCCCCGGGCGGGGTATGTGGGAGTTGAACCTCACTAAAACCTCCAACCGCTCACACTCAGCGTCCGAACCCCGGCTGAGGCCAGAACCCAGCACGGGGTTTTGTGGGACGGCGCGACGCGTAACGCTCTCGGCACACTTTTCCGTCACGCCGTCCCCGGACGCCGAACCGGCAGCCGCCGGCGATACGGCCACCGGCTCTCTCGGTCGGCGGACGTCTGTAAGCTGATGATGATGACGATGAAGAGCTATGTGAGAATACAATTACCCCTTGACTCGAGCCATACGGCTAATTAACGAAACAGCAAAAGGGCAGGATATTTTTATCTGTAGTCTGTCAAAATTCACAGAAATTACGTGTAGATATGTAGAAAACAATGTCAACTAAGTAGATTTTTAAAACTTTATGTTATTATACTTGTAACGTCGTATTGGTTATGTAACTGTAAATATGTTATAAATGTGTGTGTAAATAAATAAATAAAAAAATAAAATAAAAAATAAATTAATTATACCATTTAGGAAACTTTCACGCCTAATGCGATAGTTTGTAAGTTGTAACGCTATATCAGATGTCCTTAGTTAATCAAGTTAAGGTCGTAATTATGAGTAATAATTACTTACGTAGGTTTCTTGCTATGTTTCTCTTCGATGGTACCGTTCTTAGGATTCTTGTGCCTAAAGATGAAATGCAGTTTATTATCGTTTCCACATTTGTCCGGCCCGAACATGATCGTGTAGGGGGTCTGATCGTAGAATTTACGAAGATCGGCTTTGGTGTTCGTTCCTTTTGAGAGCAGCTTGATGTAGGCACCGCCGCAGTTTTGGCCCTCCTGTGAATTATTTATTTATTTATAGCTGAATCGAGGAATTTTGTCTACGTCACGGGAGGATTCAATTTGTAGAGGAGCTATTAAAAATTTAAGCATACAAAGAACAGATGTGTGTAAAGCGACTTTGTTGTTTGTGAACTTTCCATTTCGAAAATATTATTAGACATACTAGCTGACTCGCGCAACTTCGTCTGCGCCGAAAAAAAAAATTAGGGGTGGACTACCCCTAACATTTAGGGGATGAAAAATAGATGTTGGCCGATTCTCATAGGTACCGGATAAGCACAAAAAATTTCATCAAAATCGGTCAAGCCGTTTCGGAGGAGTTTAAGTTCGAACACCGTGACACGACAATTTTATATATTAGATTTTATCCACCCTGTATAATTAAATATACTGTATGAAACAAAAGCGTTACATTCAAATACAGTATGCAATAAACCTACAGCGAAATCGAGAACAAAGAAAAACATCAATTACAATTTATTTATACTCAATTCAATAAATAATTCAACGGTTTTTATCATCTCAATGTCAAAGCTCAAGTTATTAAGGATACAAAGACGTCTTCGAACTAATTTAAATATATTTTCAAGTTATTACCCTTACAAATATGGTATTGACGTCAAGAAAAGCGTATTTTAAGAAAAATCTTAAATTTATAACTTCCAGAATGTTTTTGGAATGATGCCAGTTGAGATTTTTTGATGAACATCATTCATATTTTATATCATTCATAACATGTTTTTGTCAATAAATATGGAAGACAATGAATTTCGATCATTTTGAATTATAAAATACTAGGTAACCTACGCAGTTTCGCCTGCGTCACAAAGTTGATGTCTCGATTCCAATTTTTGATGAAAGCATAGAAAAATCTATCTAATTACGACGTCACATAAAAAACCTCTAAAGTTTTTAGTCATTCTCTTCTTTATTATGACATTTAAACATTCACATTGAATTGCATTATCTATTAAAAAAAACGTTGTACATATAGCATATAAAAAACATAGAATAATGAGTCTACTAAGCAATTCTGTATCGTAACAATGTAATACATTAAAATAATAATGTTGTTCAAAAGAGCTGATAAGCCAATTAGACACAGTCTCAGGTTTCATACGAGGTATTATGTTTGTATAACTTTCTATACTAAATTGCTGTTCTGTGTAGTTTTATACAAATGAATCTAGCAATAACAAATTTTCAAATATAACAATGGTTCAAATATATTTTAACACATGATGAAGTATGCTTTCTAATCTTCATATCCTAAATCTTTATATGAAAAAGATTTATGTGCAATTTTTCACAACACCACTGACTATAAACGGTGAAGGAAAACATCGTGAGGAAACCTGCATATCGGAAAAAGGGTTCTAAAAATCCATTGAAGATATGTGAAATCCCCAATCCGTACTAGGCAAGCGTGGTGGACTATGCCTAATCCCTCTTCTGAGGAGACCTGAGCCCAACAGTTGGCAGTAATGGGTTGGAACAGATGAAGTATGCTCTATCATTGTTAAAATTTTAATGCAACATTACTCTTGTGTTTAATTTATATCAGTTTGTTAAATAAACTAAGACTTAAAATTAATATATTATGGAAATTGTTAAAAATACTACTAATATCGTAACACTTTAAAATATTGTCAATACAGATAAAAGTATGGTAAAATATTAGTTTGCAGGTAGCTTAAGATATAACTTTTTGACATTTTGATCATTCCTGAAATTCTAGTGTCACATACATAAGATAATAATAATTACCTGCATAGTAACTTCATACTGAACGATGAAGGGTTTGTCTTTGAACTCAAACGGTTTGTCCAATAAAGTGGAGATGGCTGCGTGCTTTGCTTCAGTAGTGAGCACCAGCCCCAAGTCATTTCTTAAGATTTTCCTGGTTGGTTGTTGAATCTGCCATAGAAAATATAAATTAAAATTTATTCCAAAATTTTGTTTTCAAATTTTAAAAAGTTAAGTTATGAAATAATAACAACCGAAAAACTAGTAGTCCTTCTTGATAATATATTCCAAAATCAGCAGCATTTTTGAGGCACATAAACAAAAAACAAATTCAAAGACAAACAGTGAAAACAAGTGCATTTATCAAAGTTATTTGTTTAAAAAATCCTCACCTCCCACTTGCCATCATATTTAGCAATGTTTTCGTCAACACCTTGTTTCATAGCCTCCGATTTCACCCATTTCTTATTAAAGGCACTTGCATCGTCAAAATGCTCCGTAATATAAACACTATCCGATTTTAACTTAGGGCTTACATATTGGTCTTCTTCTTCAACCTAAACAAATAACATAATTATTGTATGGGTCCCTGGGCTTCACTGCTAAGAGTCATTACAGTAGTCTGCTGTGGATCCTGGCTACACTGGAGTTATAGATGTGGGAGTGAAAGGTAGGCAAATACTCGTAAAAATTAAAAAAATGCCAGTTATAAAATGTTACTCTACAAGTATTATAGAGTCGCTACATGCCATCTTTATGTGCAATGGTAAGCAACCATATACCATTTCAAAATATTATTTTAAAAATCTACTTTTAGAGTTTACCAGTATCAAAATCAAACCAAGTTTTTGAGTTTGCGTGATTCTACTACTTTTCAATGGGCTTGCTGTAGAGCTAAGATAGAGAACATGTGAATATAAATCTGTACAAACTATAATCTTTTTTAGTTTAATATTGTTAAACAAATTCCCCAGACCTTGGTGACTGTATTGTACTCTTATTCATAAAAATTTTGGAGGTCAACATAGTACAATAGTTGAAGTCATGACGATTCATATCTAATATGCTACTGTAACATTTATATTTATTATATTGAATAAAGAACATTTTTTATTGAGTTTTTGTTAAAATTTATAAATATTGAAATAAATTTTATAGAAACAATACAAATTTAAAAAGTTTATGATACTCCAAATAGATGAAGTGTGAAAAACTCAAAATTTTATCATTTGATAAGATTACAACTAAGTTTTTATGATCGGATAAAAATTGTTCTAAATTACATCGAAAAGTAGGTCATCCATGTAACCTATACGATTTAGAATATTTTAGAGGAAGTGCATTTACATCTATACAGATTTTACTAACCTCTACTGTTGCTTCGTCATCATTAGGAGCTTCATTTGCATTTACTAGGCTAGTAGTCCCGAAAAACACCAGTAAAACACTAAATAACAACAGTTTTCGGCTTATTTCAGCCATCTGAAAAGACATCGTATTATTACACCAAACGCGATACTTTACATCTAAAACTATAAAGAGAATAAAAATATAAGACCATTTATAATAAAATGAAAGGAGGCTTAATTTAATTAAGTGTATGGGAATTATAGACCGGTAACATGAGTCGAACAATCAGAAGTATGGAAGTTCAACTACAGCGGATATAGGATATCCTCATTATCAATAAATTAATTTGTAAACTCTTACAAAAACTTACTTTTACATTCACACAATACTAACAATGGTATTAGTTTATTGATTATTTTATAAACATTAGAGGAAAACTTAAAATTAGATAGAAATGATATTCAATTTTTCACCTTGCTTTACGGATTTTTCAGCCAATCAAAAACAAACAGTTGTCATTTGTCAATGAAGCGATCGAGAATTTTCTTGTTTGGATGCGTTCAGTTTATATAAAAAAAATGGGTTTCATAGACTAATATCAAAGTGATTTTAACACACAAGTCGTTTTCAGACTGATAATAATCTGTAAACCATACGTCAAAACGGGAAGTGATGTGACATAGACCGTGTAGTAATAACGTGGCAGAGAGATCGATATAAAACGTCAAGAAAAAAAATCGATACAACGGCTGCACGTGATGAAAACTTGACCATGACAATGGATGTGCTGTACCACAGCTTTGACACCAGCTGACCAGTATAAAAGTTGCTTGCGCTACATAGGAGCTTCATCTATTTTCTCGGATCAATTTATATTTCGACAAATGGACTTTCCAAAACTGAAAGAATTTTTCCAATCGATTTTCCAGAGGTTTCTGAGAAAAATCAGTGCATTTAAACAAACAAACAAACAAATTTTTCAGCCTTCTATTTTAGTACAGAATAGATGTGGCTCTACTAGAATTTATGTAAGCTGTTCAATTATTTTAAATTTATTTCATTCTTTATAATAAACTTTCAAATTCAATAAATCGTCTATTTCATAAAACCATACAATCATTTTCTTCTTTAACGATGATTTCTTTAAAAAAAATAACTTTTTATTATGTAAACTGTAGTGGTTTTTACTCGATTCTTTATTCGAGAATCGGTTCTCTGTTCCAGTTATGAAGAACATACACAATGTCCAACACTGTCCAACACTATTCGAAAAGCTCCCGGAACTGTAGCTTGTTTTTATTTTGATTTTAAATAAATTAAAAATGTATTATTTATAGTCGAGTTCTGACTCAAATCCTGTCTTACAACTTTCAAGACTAAGTCAAAACGTTCTAGTTTTACATAATCCATGTTTCGCTTAAATTGATGACTGGAAATCAATGTTATTAGAGTAAGTACAAATCATCAAAATAAAATAAATAATTAACTTTATCCGTACAATTTAGTGATATTCAGCTGGCCATCCGACAAACATTATGCTGATAACAATCTGATAATAACATGTTACATTAAAATATCTTTATCAACTGATATAATTTTTCATATAAACATCAGCTAACATTGTGTTGGTTTTTACGTACAATTGTATATAAAGTGAGTTATCAGCGCCACATAAACTTAGTTTTAATTCGTTCTGTCGACGTAATAATGTGCCGTATATATTTTTGCGTTTTATTTACCAAAAATCGTATTTTTGTGTTTTAGCTATTGGAAATGCTTCGTCGCGGTTTTTCTCGTCTGCTGCGGCTCCGTAATTTATTATTTGTAACTGTGCTAGTCATTGTATTGTATCTGGCGAAGTCTTTGAGTTACTCCGAAGCTGAGAGGCCTGTGGTCAGAAGGGAAGCCCTTAATAATCATCAGCATGAAGACACCGCTGTGTTGAATGCACCACCAGAAACAAAGACACAGGATAGTCACTTTATACCAAAGAGTCTCAAGGTAATATAATTGATATTAAAAAAAAAAAGAAACATTCTTTATCAGTGTAATTTAAAGCCATTAATTTTACTTTTCCTTATTGTGATAAGACAGGTTTTCCAATTGAATAATTAATTCTGCTATGCTAATTAGCATGATTTTTATTACTTAGCAATTAAACATTTCAGTAGAACTTACAAAAGTATTTTTAGTAAACATTCACCATTAAGCATGTTTATAAAAGAAATATTTGCTTTTCACTCAAGATCAATGTTAAAATCCCATTATATTATTTATTCACAAAATAACCTAATATATAAATATATGCATGTTTGAAAAATTATTGTAATTCAACTAACACAGTTCATAAACAAACATAAAATATTATTATTTGTAAATGATTATATTACAAATAGAATACCCCAGAAGAACAAATATTTATTTCAAATTAAAGTTTACATAAAAGATAAATAGATAATGCTACAAACATGTTTTTTTTCATTGTTCAGCTCTTGTTTGAACTACTGTATTAGTCACATAAAAACAAAATTACAGTTTTCAATCCTTTGTAATTCTTTTATTACAAGAAATAACTCACTGTCCAAATAAAAGGAGTAATATGCAAATATGTGTGAGGTACCTTTATGACAAATATTTTAAATGCACAATTTATTTGCATATGATTTTAATGTTTCTCCTAAATTCTTTTTTAAAGTATTAAATAAATGAGTAATAGATAACGGTCCCTCATTCAAGCAAGCTTACCATCAGGTGGTAAGCTTGTTTGTCTATACTTTAAATCCACCTTGTAAATAAAAAACAATATTACTAAAAATTTAAGTGGTAATTTTAATACTTTCAGAAAATAGATTGGCATGACTATCATCAGATAAAGGATGAAAGGAAACGAGTGGGTGAGTCAAATGTTTGTTAGATTGTAAAAACAAACGATATAACCTTTGATTTCATTCTGTTGGTGGATCTGTTACAATATATCATGACAAGTTTAAAGGTATGCATAATAACTATTTGCCTGTATGTCAAATGTCACTAGATGGCGTAACTGTGCTTTGTCACGTCTGCCTTAATTATTTATTAAACTTTATGCACATAAATGGTACAATGGCGGACTTAATGAATAGGGAATTCTCTACTACTCAACCAAAGGTGGTGTAGAGAAAACTATGTAACTGTATATAAATTAAAAAATAATAAGATGAAAATTGGCAAACTATTCCAAATATAGAGGGTGTTCATAAAAAAAATCACATTATTTTTAAGGTATCGGCGAACAAGGCATACCAGCTCATTTACCGAAAGAACAATCAGATCTGGAAGAGTCCTTGTATGCAGTAAACGGTTTCAACGGAGCCTTAAGTGATAAAATACCTTTGAACCGGTCCATACCGGATATAAGGCATGCGGGCTGCAAAAAGAAGTTGTACATAGAATCGTTGCCAACGGTCAGTGTTGTGGTACCGTTCCACAATGAGCATTGGAGTACGTTGTTGAGGACCGCTTACAGTGTCCTGTATAGATCACCGAAGCATTTGATTAAGGAGGTGTTTCTCGTTGATGATGCTAGTACTAAAGGTGAGTTAGTGCAATTCTTTTACTGTAGAATTTATGTTTATGGCTACATTATTAGAATTTTCTATGTGATTTCTCAAACTACAGGATGAATTTTTAGTGATGGTACCTACATATTGAAGGTCATGATAGTGCAAGGTCTTACACAACCAGTAACTTATAACCAACGAACGCATTAAGCAATATCTTACGCTAACTTAAAGTATTAGTAAACGCCACTTAAACATATCCAAAATATCTGCAAAACCATTGACGCTCGATAGCTGACGCGGACGGGGGTGTGAAGTGCGCTAGGTCACGGAGGTTTTTAGTTAACAATTTTAGGGAACAATTTCACCGCATTTTAGATCAATTTTTGCCCCAATATTTCGATCACTAAAGATGCGCTTCTTCATTTACAAGGACTGTAATAATATCGAATGGAACTTGTTATGAAATATGTTTCAATGACTATAGTTGATAATGTTAAAATATTGTGTGCACAGATGCGTTCCAATATTATGAGTGTAGTAATAATGTACTGTACAAATAAACTACGTTGTCTACTGTTAATTAATGATTATAAGTAGGTACAAGTAGGTAATAATATCGTTATAAAAATTGTTATTTGTAATTTCCGGGTAAACTGAATACATATTTGCTATGACATAACTGGATGTATAAGGTTTTAGACTAAAAATTCTATCTATAGATGATCTATAAAACGGTTGCGGACTAAAACCTTTTTGTTGATATCGTTTTACGCCGGTTTCACATTTATGAAATAATACGACCCTTTTCAAGCAAGGTTTTTAGAGTAGGTTAGTCGTAAAAGTAAAGGAGTGTTGGTTCAGATGCAGTTTAGGGTTCCATAGTTGCTTCCCACAATTCCGCTTATTCTATAGGTACACAAAATCATTTAACGTTTTTCTTAAATTCAATTAGGAATTAACAAATTTTAAGTCGATTTGACAGTGTAATTAAATTCCCTAGTATTAAATAGAGAGAAATAAAGCTGACACATAATTACGTTATTATTTGAGTCTACCGTTTACCCAGTGACCTAATTTATGTTATAAATGTGACTCGTATTTGTTGTTGGTCAACAAAAGTAATTATCATTTTATCAACATTGTGTGATGTCATTTGGTAAAATATGCCCACAGCGATAGTATCTCTGAAATGCTCATATCAACCGGAAATAAATAAAATTACTTGCATGTTAGTTAAATGTAGATTATAATATACAGTTTCAAAATTACATAAAATATGTATTATCATAACAACTGTTCATATAATACTTTCGTGCATTTTCAACGGGTTCTTACCACGATATTTAAACGATATTCATCCACCATCTCTCTAATAACTCTACTAAAGTATATTTAGTTTTGTATTTCTTTTATTCTATAAAAATCAGTCAAATACAGCATTCCAGATTATTTAAAAAAATAAATATATAAAATACTTGTCCTGTAGTTGAACTGTACTGCCCACTGCTGGGCACAGGTCTGCTCAGTAGAAGGATCACGCATAGTCCACCACGCTTGCCCAATGCGGATTGGAAACTTATGACCAGCTCGTTTCTTGTTTCTTTTCCAGATTTCCTAGGCTCAGCCTTAGATGAATATCTAGCTGAAAACATGCCCAAAGTGAAAGTGGTTCGTTTACCCAAACGCAGTGGTTTGATAACTGCTCGGTTGGCCGGCGCTAAGCAAGCGACAGCCGATGTTCTGATATTCCTGGACTCGCATACAGAGGCTAATGTCAACTGGCTTCCGCCCCTGCTAGGTCTGTGTATGTATTTATTTTTACTTAGTTTTCTTCATGTACTAATATTAGAAAGAGGTAAGGTTGTATGCTATTAACATACTGGTCCAATTTTAATAATAATATACCATGAAATCTAAAAGATAGTAAATAAAAAGACACGTTGTCTGTAAGTTCCTGCGAAAGGCAAGGAAAATTGCAGTATCTAATAAAATACTACGAACGTAGTTTTGTGTTGGTATTGTGGCGACCAATAATAGCGCGCGAGATCCTGAATCGCGGTTACAACATTTGCAGAAATCTTCGCATATATACGACATCTGAAATCTACTACAGCGGGCTTCGGCCTGACCACCATACACTACCTCGCCCGCAAGGAGATCTCCCAACGGCCTAATATCACTAACACCCACAGTACTGTCAGGAGTAAAAGTGTACAGTTTTTTTCAAAGAGCGACATGTCTTAAAAAGAAAAACAACAATTAGACTTAGTCTTCCTTCTAGCATAAAGTTATTATAATAATTTTAACAACAAGAAACACATAAAAAAACATTTTTATAATAAGTCATAATTATTAAAAATATCCCATTTCTCCACCAGAACCGATAGCACTGGACTACCGCACGGTGATGTGTCCATTCATAGACGTCATAGCATTCGACACCTTCGAGTACAGAGCTCAGGACGAAGGGGCGAGAGGAGCTTTTGACTGGGAGTTCTTCTATAAACGACTGCCGGTCCTGCCCAAAGATGAGAAGAACATGCCTGAACCTTTTGAGTAAGTTTCCTTTTATTGGCAGGTGAACGAGCAAACGATTAATTTGGTGGGGAGTGATTATTGTTGTCTATGAATTTCTGTAATGTCAAGGCAAAGCGAAGTCGTTACTATACCCTACTGTGTAGGAATTTTCTTGCAATCTCCAAAAAGAGTGATGGAGTATTGATGTTTCTTTTTGATTGATGTGACTTTTTCAGTCATTAATTCATAAAAAAATCTTATCAATAAAACATTATCCGTTTTTGTGAAATTTACATTAATTAGCCTACGTTTTTAATTGGGTCGGGTACCCCATACTTTTGCAAGATAAATAAACGATCCTTCTGCCCGTGTGTACACTGCCCAATCAAATCAGGTACACTGATGGTTACCGTCGCTCATGAACCTCTGCAAGGCAACCTATCACCTACCTTAATATAGGACTTTTCTTAAACCTCGTTTAAAGAGGGGCATAATGACGTAGTACAAATTTGGGACACATTTTAAATATAATTAAATAGACTCCATAACTATTAAGTTTTTTTTTTTTTTTTTTTTTTTTTTTTTTTTTTTTTTTTTTTTTTTTTTTTTTTTTTTTTTTTTTTTTTTTTTTTTTTTTTTTTTTTTTTTTTTTTTTTTTTTTTTTTTTTTTTTTTTTTTTTTTTTTTTTTTTTTTTTTTTTTTTTTTTTTTTTTTTTTTTTTTTTTTTTTTTTTTTTTTTTTTTTTTTTTTTTTTTTTTTTAAAAATTTTTTTTTTTTTTTTTTAAAAAAAAATTTTTTTTTTTTAAAAAAAAAAAAAAAAAAAATTTTTTTTTTTTTTTTTTTTTTTTTTTTTTTTTTTTTTTTTTTTTTTTTTAATATTTTTTTTTTTTTTTAAAAAAAAATTTTTTTTTTTTTTTTTTTTTTTTTTAAATTAAAAACCTTTCCCTTTTTTTTTCCCCCCCCATTCTAAAAAAGCGGGAGGTTAGTAAAACAGTTTAAAAATGACCTTGTAATTTATTACAGGAGTCCAATAATGGCGGGCGGTTTGTTCGCTATATCTCGTGTGTTCTTCTGGGAGTTGGGAGGGTACGATCCCGGACTAGATATATGGGGAGGAGAACAATATGAACTTAGTTTTAAAGTAAGTTTTATAATAATAAAGTAATTTATTTAAATGTAACTTTTTCAAACAGAGAAAGACAGTGTAAAAACTTATTTTTGATATTAATGTAAAATCACTTTTTTTTTCTCATTAAACGTAAATTTACCATTTTTTCTAATTAACGACACCGTCTCGAGAAAAACTAGTCTTGAAAAACTGGTGAAATGCAGCAATAATGTTTTTTTTTTAAATTCAGAATTGATAGTTCACTTTCTGACGAAGTTGAGAGAGTCAGCTTGTTTTTAAATACAGGTTGAATTTGTAACCTTGTGTTAGCAGAACTAGTGGTTGTTGTATGTTGTAGATTCAAACTATAAAGATTGATTTTTAATTAAATTCAGATTGCGATTAGTATTATTTTATAACTTTACATTTTTCAATCTCGCTCTTATTTTTTCTTGGCAACGGTAACACACCCATTATGCCTAACTGAATTAAATAGGCTGCATATGAAATTTTACAGATCCACCCTGTATAACATCGTGTGTTCTCGTATAATGCCTGTGGCTATAAGATAAGAGCCAATTTTGGTTCTCAGTAGTGTATATCTCGTTCCAGATATGGCAGTGCGGCGGGCGCATGCTGGACGCGCCGTGCTCCCGCGTCGGACACATCTACCGCAAGTTCGCGCCCTTCCCCAACCCGCAGCACGGGGACTTCGTCGGCAGGGTAATTATGTTATACTAGTTGACCCGCGCTACTTCGTCTGCGTAACATAATTTCATTTTCTCAAAATTAGCCAAATCGGTAAAGGTGTTGTTGAGTCATAACATTACAACGTAAAGTGACATTGATTCTTAAATTTATCTGATAAGCAGAACCAAAGGACTTGAAGGTGGTTACCGCCGCTCGTGGACCTCTGCAATGTAAGGGGACACTGTGCGGCAACATTCTCTTAAGGAAAATATTCAAAATTTACTTTTGTACTATATACAGGTATAGGTCCCTAAATGACAGTAGCGTGCGGTAGATAGAGACAAATAAGCAATGCATACCTATTTATGAAAATGAATTAAATCCAATTTATATATACAGGGTGATTTCTTTCATATTGAAGGTCATGGTAGCTGATGTTTATATAAGACCAGGAAAAATATTACTACCAAAGAATATGACTTAATGCCTTAGTAATCGTAACTTAAAAATATCTAAAATTCTTACAAAATGATGGTATTTCGACAGCTGATGGGTGTGGCGGAGGTGTGGGGTGCGCGAGATCACTAGAGGTCGTTAGTCAACACTCTTTTAGCCGAAATTGTTTATCTTTGAGGTAGTTTTGTCGAATTTAAATTAAAAAAAAAAAAAGTAATATTACCTATTTTTTGGAATATTCTGTTTTAGAACAGAGTACTCATCACCCTCCTGCAATATATACCTTCTTTAAAAAAATCACCCTGTATTTCTTGGTCTATATCATACTTAATATGTCTAAAAGTTTATCCCATTCACCCATAAATTTGGTACATTGATCGTATCACTAAATTCGAAATTAGCAAAGATCAAACCAATTGCATATAAAACAAGATTCAACAACATTTTCATCCAAATATGAACCTTAATCACTTCACAATAACGTTTATTTTCAGAACTACAGAAGAGTGGCAGAAGCATGGATGGATGAATACGCTCAGTACTTGTACAAGAGAAGGCCGCATTACTTGAAGATAGACACGGGAGATATATCAGAACAGATCGCTTTAAGAAACAAACTTAATTGTAAACCTTTTAAATGGTTTATGACTCAGGTACGTTCATATAATAACCATACTATAACTGCCAAAATTGGTTTGTTTACTTAGGCCAAGTAGTACTTCCCTTATGGATAACTGATGTTTTGTATGATTTCTAAAGCTACAGACCCATAAAATAAAACAGTGTTGCTTCGCGTTGTCAACAAAAGATATCTGTACGATTGCAACACAGGGTCGACCTAGTGCGGGGATCAAATGTTAATATTTTTGTTTTGTAATTTGTGTTTTAGTTCAATAAATATTTTACTTTTTACTTTTTGGAACGAAGTTCCTTATCGCGCGTTGTGTTGTAGCCCCCGGCTAGACGGAAAAAAATCTTACGAAAAGTTGTCACGACACTTTTTTGTTTTAGATGATTATTGCTAGATGGCGCTTTGATCAAAATCTTTTAAAACAATTCCTTATTTTGTTTTATATGATTAATGTTAGATGGCGCTGTGTATAAATAGTTTAAAACACGTTCCTTATCGCGCGTTACGAAAGGAAATAATTTTTAAGAGATACGTTTTAATCGAAAGGAATTTCGTTCTATCCGGATGTCCCTTGACCTCTCAAGTTTTTTTACTTATTTTTTGTTTATGCAGATTGCATTCGACTTAACTGCAAAATATCCACCTGTAGAGCCCAGACCGTTCGGTGAAGGAAAAGTAAGTTTTTTTTTATAATTTATTACATACTACAATAACTAGATAACTATCTAACAGATAATGTACAATTGTATCATTTGGTCTGATAAAATGTATTGACGTGACAACGTGTTATAAATTGGTTTGCGGGTGACACTTCACTTCACTGCGTTACGCTCCGCTCACGTTATGCGCTCACAATGAGAGCGAGTGAGAGGCACGCGTGCCGCGTCACTTGTTATGTCTGTCTCTCTCGCTCTTAGGCGGGCTAACCATGCCCGAGTCGTCACGAAAAACTTTCGCCCGTATACCGGCACTTTACAGGCAACCAATTTTTTTTTAAAAGATGATCGATTCTATGATTATATGATATTTCCGAAACAATTATTTAAGGACTGTGTTGAACCTAAAAGTCAATATGAAAACAGTCAATCAACAAACTTGTATAATAATATGTATTTTTTTTATAAAACATAATAATTTGGAAAGGAAATGATAGACAAAACGAATTACTTCTATTTTTTAAATATCCACTACTTCTTTTGATTCAAAAATACCCGTGATCTGTAAAATTAAGATAATTTAAGTTTGAATAGACATCAGTTAACAATATATGTTTAATACAGATCCGTCCCGAGTCGAACCCGGATCTTTGCATCGACGCAGCCCAGGGCGCTCAGATGTCCGCGTTGAAACTGAGCAGTTGTGACGTCACTAGTAACGCAGAACAACACTTCGTACTCGCCTGGCACAAGGACATCAGGTACAGTAGGGTGAATAGCCCAGATGATTGACTATAGCGCATGTGTTTGTAATTAGTTTTTCATTAATTACTATTAAATAAACTACGATGAGCATTTAATCATGATAATATATTTTATAGAATTTTGTTTAAAAAAAAATTATGTGTGTTTGAAAGTGATCTCAGACGAGTGAGCTCTCCTATCGCGGAATAAATTTTTCATCATGTTATTTAAATATATATTTTTTTTTTATTGCCATGTACGTAGACGAGACAACAGCTCACCTGATAGGAAGTGGTTACCGTCGCTCATGAACCTCTGCAATGTCAGGGGACACTGAGGGGTCCCTACCTACGACCTAACTTTAAGGACCCTCCTCAAGCCTCGTTTGAAGAATTAATTATTGAAAGTGGTATAAAAAAATATAATAGTAACATTAGATTTGGGTATACAAGTGAAGGGATCAGACATAGTTCACCACGAGACCTCAATGCGGATTGGAGATTTCACATATCTTCGAAGTACAACATGCAGGTTTCCTCACGATGTTTTCCTTCACCGTTCTTAGCCAGTGTTGTGAAAAATTGCACATAAATCTTTTTCACTTTAAGATTTAGAGGTACGGTTCAAATATTTGATTTTTCGTACGTACATTGTTTGTAGATGTGCGACTCGAAACATGTGCTGGGACTTACCGGACTCCAGCGCGCGCAGCCCCATCGTGCTGTACTCCTGCCATCTCGGCGGCGGGAACCAGCTCTGGAGATACTACCCGGTAATATATACAGGGGGGAACTGTCACTGAACAGCTGGGGTGGGGTGGATGAATTGTCGAAATATAAGTTAGTACTACTGGTACGAGGTTACAAATCCACCCTATATACAGGGTGTCCCAAAACTATGCGACGTGAACGGGAAGTACCTTAAATATTAGAGATAGGATGTTTTGCTGAAACGAA
This sequence comes from Trilocha varians, assembly GCA_030269945.2. NCBI lineage: Eukaryota > Metazoa > Arthropoda > Insecta > Lepidoptera > Bombycidae > Trilocha > Trilocha varians. The sequence continues at coordinate 12,032,627 of AP028265.1, forward strand.
ACATCATTTAATTTTTGATATTTAATAATACTGCATTCACAGATTTTTCGTAAATTGCTCGGTTTGTCTGAAAATCGAGCTAACAAACTGGGAAAAAATCAACACCTTGTATTTTTATGATGCCAATCGAAAGAATAGTTAATTACATATATTTATATTTTTTGCCAACAAACACAGTGTCTTAAACAAAAGGAACAAGGTGAAAATCGTGATTCAAGATTTTAAGTACCTTATTTTCCACCATTGTGTTTGTGTTGTTGCAATAAAAAATACTAAAATTAAAAAAAAAAAATAAAGAAATTTATATCGCCAACAGACCATGTTATCAGTATACAGTTCAGAATTATTTTCAAATCGAAAACGACCTTAAAATCACAAGTACATAGATCTATGTATACCACTGTACTGTAACAACCCATTACTACCCACTGTTGGGCTCAGATCTCCTCCGAAGAGGGATTAGGAACTTCACATATCTTCGAAGAATCGTTTAGAATTGTTTAACGATATGCAGGTATAATATGTATATTACTAAACCGTTTTATATCTATCAGGAAACGAAACAAATAAAACATGGCGGTCACACAAACTGTGTGGACTACAATCCGTCCACACAAGAACTATACATCAACAGATGCGAACACAACTCCGATACACAACGATGGGACATCGATAAAATCGATAAACAAATGATCGATAAATGGGACGCCATGCGATCGAGAGTCACCGGACCTGTTGAAGATTATTAAATACGGTAAGATTCATTAACCACTCAACTGGGAACGTCACTATTCGCTAGATGGCGAAACTGGGGACTTCGTTCGGAATCACTACCCTGTTTGAGCCCCTTTTTAAAATATTTGTTAATTTTGATTTTTTAATTAAACCTTATTTTTTTTGTAAATCTTTATTACTAAACGACGCTGTATTGCATTTGCAACGAAAATATATCATCTCCGTAAAATATGAGACGTATAAAAAATGTAAACAAAACAAGTTTTAGAACTGTGCTCAATTTTGGCTCCTGCCACAGACTTGGCAAAAGTAAACAAACCAATTTGGTTGCCGATCCCAGTTGAGTGGTTATATACTCGTCTGGGAATGAGTAACTCTGACTACATTAAAAATAAACAATAATTTGTTAATTATTGAAATTTCGTTTACCTCGAACACGCGCTGTGATTCGTTAAAGTGACGTCACACGCAAGTAAACAAAATAATCTGTCAATACAAAAAGTCATCGTCTCGTGTTCTCATAGCTTGTATTTTGAAAACAGTGTTTCCGCGCCATTTTGAAAATTTAAACTTTACCTTTGTACCTTTTTCTAAAATATTCGTGTGGCGTAGTTAGAAGGTTATAAAGAGTAAAATAAAGCTATTTCCAAAACTAGTCAAATACTGTATTTTCGCTCCGTGAGGAAAATGGGGAGTTAATTCGGAATCACTAACATTTTTTCAAATAAATTTTTACTTCGATATTTAAATAAACCTAATGTTTTTGTTAATATTTAATTTCTATATTCATTTATTTTTTACATTATATTTTTGTAAATTTTTATTATTAAACTACGCCGTATTGCATTTTCAGAAAAATTACATTATCTCCGTTAAAAATATTAACAAAACAAGTTTTAGAACTGTGCTCAATTTTGGCTCCTACCACAGATTCGGCAAAAAACAAAACAATTTTGATGCCGTTCCCAGTTGAGTGGTTAGATTCATTTCATTTGACACTTATAAAGAAACGCATTTTGACAAAATTTGCTATAAGTACAATCAAAATATTTTGTCAAATCATAACTCGTCAAGAATTTAAAAGCATGAGTCTATAATTAAGTAGTTTTAATATAAAAATAAAATCGCTTTATCTTTGTACTTAATTGTTGCCATAAGATAAAAAAAAAATAGAAAATTTTAGATATTTGTAATTTATAAAAGACAGCTGTAGCATTTATTTATGTGTATTTGTGTGGATTTTTGACTATTTTAAAATTATATATTTTTTTGTAAACTTTTATCTTGTTCGTTACAAGTCTTAAATTTTAGTTTCTAGTCTTATGAAGTTTTATGGGGAATTAATAATAATTTTATGTACATTTTAATGGAATTGACTTTTTCCCTTTTACTATACAGGGTGGATCTGTAACTTTGGACAATGTGATGTGGGGTGAATGACCTGGTGAAATAAAACTTAGAAACACTTTTATTTAAAAAAAAATCATCACAGTATGGAAGTCCGCAACGATGTCAGAAAAAAAGTTTAACCGCTCTAAAAAATAAAAATGGTGCTAAGTTGTATTTCGACAGGTCATTCACACCACGTTAGATTGTCCAAAGTTACAGATTCACCCTGTATATTTGCCATAAATAATATTTTTCGACTGTTAATTATACAAATCAAGTAATATTTTTCGACTGTTAGTTTCGATGGTAAATTATACAGGGTGTCCCAGGAGTATGCGATATGAATGTACCTTAAATATTAGAGATAGGATGTTTTGCTGAAAGGAAACATAATTTTATTTTTGATGTTTAATAATACTGCATTCACAGATCTTTCGAAAATTATTTGGTTTGTCTCATCAAACTAACAAAATCGGCAAAGTCAACCCTCTGTATATTATGTCAATCGAAAGAAAAAAATATTACGAACTAGCTGGCCCACACAACTTCGTCTGCGTCACATAATGAAATTTTGTCATCTTTAAACCTTCCCTGGACTTTTACGAATATTTCAAGATTAAAATAAGCCAAATCGATTCGAGTCGATTCAGAGTTTCAGTCGATCTCGAGTTTTAGCGAGACTAACGAATAGCAATTCATTTTATATAAAAGACTAGCTGCCCCGCGCAACTTCGTCTGCGCCAATCTCAATTAAACGTCAACTATTCGATTTTTTTCTCGCTGTAAATACCATCCTTGAACTTCATCGAGAATTAAAAAAAAACAACAATTTCTAAAATTAATATAGCCTAAGTTACTCCTTATAACATAAACTATCAGTCATTGAAAGTCAGCCCGTCCAAATCGGTCTAGCCATTCCAGAGATTAGCCAGGACAAACAGACAGTGGCCACCTTCCAGCTCCATCATCAGACCTTGACATTCATCCTCTACGCAAAGAACTCATAAAGACGCTTCATTAGAGTCTAAACGCGATGAGGTTATCTAGCTTATTGACAGAGTTCCCATAGCCATCTTCCAGCTCCATCATCAGACCTTGACATTCATCCTCTACGCAAAGATCTCATCAGGACGCTTCATTAGAGCCTGAACACGATGAGGTTATCTTGCTTAATGACGGAGTTCCCATAGCCACCTTCCAGCTCCATCATCAGACCTTGACATTCATCCTCTACACAAAGATCTCATCAGGACGCTTCAGTAGAGCCTAAACATGATTGGCTTGGTCGATTTGAATGGGACTTTCAATGGCCGAGCTTACGTAATAAAGACTAACTTTCTTTTTTTTTCAGTTGTAGGAAATCACCGGATAAGTGGGAGTTGAACCGCACTAAAACCTCCAACCGCTCACACTCATCGTCCAAACCCCGGCTGAGGCTAGAACCCAGCACGGGGTTTGTAGGGTCGGCGCGACGCGTTACGCGCTCGGCACTCTTTCCAGTCGAAATACGAATTACTCAATATCACTGGTTCCGCCGCCCACTTTAGTCAGAGCTCCAGTTGCGACGATTCACCATATACATTGGAGATCTCTTTATGTTGGCCAAGAAAACGTAATACCCATCGACGTTATTTCGCTTATAACTTTTTTAATACTGAACCGATTTTGATAAAACAACGACTAAATGTTAAGTGAGACTTGCCATAATACATTACAAAAAACCCCAACTAAATTGGTTCGGCCGGTTTGGAGATTAGCGTGCACAAAGATACAGACAAACAGACAAACAGACAAACAGACAAACAGACAAACAGACAAACAGATAAACAGACAAACAGACAAACAGACAAAAAAAAATCTAATTGCATTTTTGGCATCATAATCGATAACCAAACACCCCCTGCTAGTTTTTTTTTTGATATTTTCAATGTACAGAATTGACCTCTCTACGATTTTATTATAAGTATAGATAATCTTTGCTAACACACATAGTGTCTCAAACGCGTGATTCAAGATTTTCAGTGCTTTTTTTTCCACCATTTACTGTGTTGGATGTTTTTCAGACAAACCAAATAATTTATGGAAGTCCTAGGACACTCTGTATAAACCATTAATGTTGCATATCTTTGAAACTGCCATTAATATACAAAATTAGCTAAAATATATGTATTTGTTCAAAAGCACTATGTTGTTAACTGTAGAAATAGAGTAAATTAATAACTATTGAGATAGCGAAAAAAACATCACAATTATTAATTTATGTGTTAGATTGTGGGTATCTGTTGTTTTAAAAATTTAGTCTAAATATATAAAAAAAGATTTAATATCAATAATTTAAAGCATTCTATTTAAATAATCAGTGTCAATTATGGAAAAAATAATAATAAACGAAAAAGGCTAACAAAATTATTAAAAGTTATTTACACAACATAAAATATGCTCGTTTATCTACATTGCAATAAAAAAAAAAAATTGTAAAATGAAATATTTACAGAAAATATTAAGCGATAGTGGTATCTATCGTGAAGCTATTAAAGGTTATGTTCCTATACAGTTATAAGTTCGACGGGTGCAAGGCAAAAGGGCTAAACGACAAGTTAAAAAAAAAAAGTTATTTTAATTTTCTTTTCAACATAAAGCCCTTCTCCCTAAAAAATTAACAAAATGTCTTTTAGTCCTTTTTGCCTTTCACCCGTCGAGTTATAGATCTGACTAAAAATGTCATAAAATCAGCTTTTTTTTTATTATATTTCTAGTGAATTATTCCAAATGCAGTTGATTATTTATAAAATTTTATCAATGTGTTTTATACGTTTTATGTATTTTGAAATGTATTTATCGATAAACATTTTGTGTATCGATACTCGTGTCCCATCACTAGTTGTTGAATGTGCACGTGTAGACTGTTTGAATAAAGTATTTTTATAGATTTATTTTAGTTTTATTACTGCACAATATTATCTTAATGACATAACAAAGAGACCAGCAAAAAGTCCAATTTAATACGGGGTGTTACTTGATCACTCCCGAAAACCCTAGATTATCAACTTCGATATAAATTATTTTTAACTGAGCGATCCTGATATTTCAGCACTGTTTCAAGCACCATGATCACCGCCATGGTATCGGCAAACGAACGAGAAAGAGGGTAGACAGATTTGTCTGCTCTTAAATGACCTACCCGCAGTTCCCGTGATCATGGCGCTTGCAACAGTGCTGAAATATCGGGACCACTCAGTTAAAAATAATCGTGGTAAGAACCCGTTTAGTAATAATGTAAGTGATGTTCGATATAAATTGCACTAAAAAACAATTCTTTTTTTCTGTTCTATATTCAAAAGTGTTGTTTTTATTGACATCGTATTTAATTTTGGGAGTGCTCGTTAACACCCTGTATGTTAAGTTGGGTTTATGAAGGATTCTTTACAGTACATAGTGAGTTTCTTTATATATTGGAACGAAGTTCCTTATCGCGCGTTATCGAAAGGGGGCTAGACGGAAATTCTTATGAAAAAGTTGTCACGACACTTTTTTGTTTTAGATGATTATCGCTAGATGGCGCTGTGATTAAAATCTTTTAAAACAATTCCTTATTTTGTTTTATATGATTAATGCTATAGAAAGAGAGAGAGACACAGACGTTTTAAACTAACTAATTATTATAACTTAAAAAAATAAAAATTTATTACAATTCCCTCACTAATTAATCGAAAGGAACTTCGTTCCATCCGGGTGTCCCTTGACATCTCTCAAGTTTTTATACTTCTTATTTCATATAACTATGTTTAGGTAAAGCAATTTACTTTTAAAGATAGTCTGCAATTGATAAACACTATTTTTTTTAATACCAAATAATATTAGTAATCTAGATGACATGAAGGTAATAAAATCAAAACCCATTATCATTTTTCAATTATTTTTATTACATATTCCATTAGAATACTTTCTATTTTTTCATTTATTGTACATGCTTCACCACGGTACGCCGCCCTAATACAGAGTTCGGAGTCATTCTCTACGATGACAAACAGACAGAAATCTATATCTACAAGAGTATTAAATTATACTGAAATCTTGTTCATAAAAATGGAAATAAAATTGATATGAAATTTGTGCGTAGACTGTTTTTTTGGTGTGGTGTTTCCAAAATGTAACTTTTTAAATTCTTCGAGATAAAATTTTACTAAATGCAAAAATATAATTTTCTTTAAATTTTGGATGGAATAAAACGTGCATAGATACCCTAAATAATTTTATAGTTTTGAAGTTGTGTCTGATTTTGGTTTATTTCCATTTTTATCAACAAAATTTTAAGACAAAGCTCAAGAGGAAACCTTCACTAAATCTGAGAATGTGAATCGCAATTGACTGCCACTGCCGTTCTTATTTCAAATATTGACTGACATTCAAGATTGACATCAAACTTGTCAGTCAATCCTTCAAGTAAAACTGACAGTGTGTCTAAAAAGCATCCTAAATAATTCTAAAGCTGTCTATGGTTTAATAGTGTGTGGCCGTATAGTCTATGGCTTTGTCTATGACCTATCTGTTATTAACCGACCAAAAAATATTAATCTGTTTGGTGTTTAAATTTGGCCGGTTAATCTATCTTCGAGTGACTTCATAGCATTTGGTTTGTTAATAATAAAAATAAATAATAAAAACAGGAATCATAATAAATAATAATAAAATTTGATTGGTGTTGTATAAAATGTTTTAAAATTATCTTTTTTATTCATTTCATATCCATATGTTAGGTAGCCACTCATTATTGCTACGTTACTTCAAAATCGCACGATTTATAATACATTTCGACGTAATACTAAAAAAATAAACAATAATGATAACTTACACGGATTTTACAATATAAATTAATCAAGCGTAAGAGATATGTACAATTATTTTTTTTACAGATTACAAATACAATAATTAAGTACCTATTTACAAATTAGAAATCTTTATACACCATTAAAAAAGATAACTATACTGTTTTTTTTTTAAATATCACCGCGAAATGAACAACTACTTTCACAATAGATAATATATTCAATAATATTAATTATATATTTTAAAATTAAAAATACACCTTAATTACCTAAATTAAAGTTTTAAGACGTAATTATTATTACAAAGTATTGCTTCGTTTAGTCACATTTTGCAAAAATATCACCATCGCATGAACCGCCCCGCGCCGGCGAGCTCAGGACCGACCGCAGTTGTATTACCATTCCGACACATACATCTACACAGAATCACACCAATCTAAAAAAATACACTTAATTTACGAAATATAAAATAAAAAAAAAAAACACAATATAAAAGTTTTGTTTAAAGTTGATCTTGATTCTGTGTAAATACCATTCCACATGTAAAAATATCATTCCTCACTCAGTCATCTAGCAGTTATCAGTACCACTAACACAGTTTAGACACCACAATATAAATGAGACATTAATGGACATACACTATAAAATAATTCTACATTTAAAATTACAAAAACCTTCTCACTGGCCCATAGGAAATCAACTACGTAAATATTTTGATTGGTTCCTAGACCAATGTTCTCTAATGGTGGGGGTAATGTAGTGGGGATATTTAGTATATAACAGGACGGTCGTCGCAGATGGGTCAGTCGGTTCTGAACCATCGAGAGGTTAACGTAGTTCATTTTCAGTCTCTAACAATTTAGTAAGCCAGCGAGAAGACGCCCTAAATAGTTATGTAGTATCTACCTTTTGATTATTGCACAACACATGCTATATGTACGTATTACCGTTCTCTGTATTTTAAAATACATATATCTTTTCCTATACATTAAAAGTTGAGGCCAAACTACGTGGGGTTAGTGGGAACTACTCAATTATAGATCTAATACTATGAAGCTAAAGAATACAAGTTCGCTCGAATACCGACCTTAATCGTTAGAGCCTAGAGTATAAAATCATTAAAATTAATGGGATTAATATACAAAAATTATTGCTTCATAGAGTCCATAGTATTGCGAAGTAAAAAACGACCTTAGGCCTATAAAGGAACAACTACAAGAATAAAATATTCTTTAATACTATATACAAACACCTAAATAGTATGGTTAGAACGAAATATTTGGCTAAAATGTGATAGGAATACACGTGACTAAATAATACGCTACGTGATGCATGGGAGTAAAATATACTAAAATACGATAAGGTAGGGTACATGTAAATAATATCATGGTTAAAGCGATAATGTGATCTTTTTTGAGTATTATATCATTTGTTTATTATGCTGTGTTTGTTGACTCGGTACCCTGTTGTCTGTTTTTCAAGATATCATCGGTATGAATGCGAAAACAAGCTAAGGGCGCCCAAGTACATAACCTAACACAACGCTCAGTCCGCGCGAAATACAAAAATAATCAAACTATGAGGGTAGTTTGGAAAGTTTGTTGAGTCACGACCGGTGCCGGGAACGGCCGCTCTTTCTCCGTTTTCTCCTGCCGTCTCTTACGAAGACAATATTGGCGGGGTCGTCGGCTAATTGGGGGTATTTGGAGATGGAGTGGACATCCCTGGCAGCCCAGCCGTCGACGATGCCGTGCGAGATGAGTTCCTCTTTCTCCTCTTCGGTCCAGGCTCCCCTCCCCTCCCACCCCGCAGCCACCAGCGCCTTCTCTCTCTCCCAGGCGCGCGCGGCGGCTCTCTTGTGCGCGTGTTTGAGGAGTTTGATGCGTTCCTGCGCGGGGTCCACGCCGTAGCGGAGCACGATGACGGCCTGGGCTGAACCTTTACCTACTGCGTGAACGCGGACCTGGAATTTGAGTTTAGAATTGGTGAAGGCGTTTTGGTATTAATTAAAGTTATTGAAATTTGATATTATAGTATGTTTACCAGTTACTTCACTAAGCAACCTCTTTAAAATTATTAGTTTGTATCGCCCTTAAATAAGTTTAAAATTACATGTTATTTTAAGTATAAGGTAAAGTGTAAGGAAAGCAATACCAACCTCCAACCCCTGATCATTAGTTTCGTCCTGCGACACATTAAACTTGCCAGAAAGCCTTCTCAACTCCTCCATATCATCTCTGATCTTCAACGAATTGTCCTTCACGAAGTAGAACACATCCTGATCATGGATGCTGAAGTGGACATCCAGGAAATAAGAGTTATTGAAGACAGTTGTAATAACATCTTCTACGACGCTGTTGGCTCCATCTGCGACACTGATGAAGGCTTTACCATCAACCCTCGATATCAGAACTCCTTCACCAAATACTCCACGTTTGTATGACACTCGCGGTAGAAGGTTCCTCGTGATTGGTTCCATCTTGAGGAGGGGAGTCGGAACGAATTCTAAGTCAGAAAGTTTGTCGTTGACCTGTAAAGAGATTTTCGTTGGTACATCTATAATGATGAAGGAAATTTCATGCTAGAACGAGAAGGTCTGATTACCGAAAAGACCTCAATCTGGATTGTAGAAAACTAGGTTGATTTAGAAATTGCTCAATATTTAACGTTGGAAATTTACTTAAAAATTCTACGTACTTAGAAGTCTCAAGTTACCTTTTCAATAATGCACTGAAGACCAGACATAACACCAAAGTCAGGAGCCAATTGCGACGCGGTTATTGAAGTCATGGGCTGGAAGATCATATCGTTGATGTACTTCGATCCCATCATTTTGTTCAAATCGTATCCGTACAGTTGCAACCAACTGTTCAAGCTCGTCATGTACGGCACACTCTGTTTTCTATTAATAGGATCGTTGTTCTTGAATCTGTAGATAAATATGTCCGTTGGAAGACTAAGTTTTGTGGCCAAATGTTCCCAGCTAGGCGTCATCCACTGTCCCACAACTGGGTCGTATAATCTGTTCTCCAAGTAGATCAAGTTTGTGTTGTAGTCGAATATTCCTCCGTGGAAATCTACTGGGACGTAGAAACTAGGGTTGGAGTCCTTGATGATCTTGCCGAAGGGACTGCGCTTGATTTCCTTGATGATGTCGCCCTTCACGTCAAAGACAGCCAGCGGAGATCCATTATGGTCTGTAGCGACGTAGAACCTCTGTTCCTCTGTCTCGATACATGTTAAGAAGTCCCTCTGGTCGTATAAGAACCTGACAGTCTTTTCCGTTTTAGGATGATGCATGTGCGTGATCAAGTTCGGCGTCTGAGGATTAGCGTAGTAGAATTGTGTTATGTTATTCTTGTCGTCCTTCCAAGCCACTAATCGGTTCCTGTCATCGTAGAAATACCACATCTGGAACTTGTCTCTTTCGAAGGCGTGAACGAATTGCCCTCTTGAGTTGTATCTGTATTTCTGTTCTCCTCGTCTAACGACAAAGCCTCGTCCATCGTAGCTGCTGAATTCTACGTCGCCATATTGGACCACTCTGTCGCCGATGTCGTATCCGAGGTATCGTTTCTCGCCGTGCTCGATAATACCAATAACGTTGCCATTCTCATCGTAATTGTATTTCAAATCGTCTTCGGAGCCGACAACTTCCATTAGGTGTCCATCGTAATTGTAGCTTATTCGTTCGCTGAAGGCAGTGTCTCCGATCATTAGTTTCTTCGTTTTGATTCGATTTCTCGCGTCGTATTCGAGTTCTAGTCGGAACACGTCGAACGCTTTGATGTTGATCAGGAATGTTTTGATTCTGCCGTGGTCGTCGTAGTCGGTGATAGTGAAGAACTGTTTACTAGTGTCCTGCATCACGGTGCGGTTGAACGTGTTCCTGTAGATCCTCAAGTCGCTGACCGCCTCGAGGCTTCCCAGATTCTGGTTGTACTTGAGTCTCAGCTGCGGCATTTCTTTGCTATTGATGTTGACATCAATTGTAGAAAGCCTGGCGTTACCGTCGTACTGATACTTGAAGTGAGCGTTGTTGAGACCGCTCTTGGAATTGAATTTCATTTTCGAGTCCTTCAATATTCCTGCGTGGTATTTGTAATCCTGTTTCAAGTCGTAGTCTGGGTCGGTGATCTCTACGTTCTTGACTAGATGCGTGTTGTCGTGATATACGTATCGTATCGCGGAGGCTCCAGCTAAAACAGTTTCGAGTTTCCCGGTACCATCGTAAACATACAGGATTTTTCCAGACTGGTGTGGGAATATCTTTGACAGAATATGACCATCATCGTTGTAGAAGATTTCGTAAGGATGTCTGTTCATTGGCGAGAAATATTGATATTTGAAATAACCAAGTGACGTCATGAGAGCGAAAGTATGTATGTGGCCTCGCGGCGTTGTGAGATTTTGTAACGCTCCGGAATCATCGTAGTCAAGAAGGTAATCACTTCCTCTTGGTGTTGTCACCTTCAGTGGAAGACTGGTGAACATATCTCTGAACGAATAAGCTAGAGATGATCCATCACCATATCTGATTTCATGCAATCTTCCCGCTCTATCGTATCCGTAGGTTTCGTTCAGATCTCCCCAACTCCATCGAGTCAGTCTGTTGAATCTATCGTATTCCAGTTCCACCTCGGAGAATATGCCACTTCTCGGGCCCCATTTCACAGGCCTGGCGGTTCTGTCGTAAGTAACGTTCAAAAGTTCGTATTTGTCGTCCATGAAAACTGCGACAGTTGAAGTATCTCGGTCGTATTCAAGCGTGAGTAAGTTTTCACCGTTCACTCTCAGTTTTCGGCCAATTTGTGCCACAGCTTTGCTGCTCTTTCCTTTGCTTGACATCAATCTACGTAAGAAGTAACGCCATTCGAATCTGTTGGCCAAATCTCCGCCAACTTCGGTTCTCTGTTTGGCTGGTACAGGGTAGCTTTCGCCCAATATTGGGTCAATCTCGGCTATGATTGTGTAAGGAACGGTGTCTGTCGATATGACATGTCCCCAAGGCATGCTTGAAGTGATACTGCCGTCTGTTGATATTATGGTTTTCTTCTCAGCTTCTCCTACTTTAGTGTTGACAGAAGATCCCTTGATTAGTATTGAGATGGGTTTTCTGTTATTCTCACTGACGCGGACTATGGCACCCTTCAGTCCAAGATCGAAAGTTAAGTTTATGATTCTACCAGTTGGTGTGACAGCTGAAGTGAGTCTACCGAATTCATCGTAATTGTAGATGTAGCTGCGTCCAGTGCTGTCGTATTTAGACTTGAGAAGTCCGGTGGTGCGATGGTAGTCAAACGTCACGTTGAAGTTATCTGGAGTTCGTAACTCTTGCAGCATTTTCATTCTCGACATTTTGAGCCTACATTTTTGTCCTTTAGTGTTTTCAATTGAATTGACTAGACTGGAGTAGTCTCGAAGTAAGAATACTTTATTTCCAGCCGCGTCTGTTACAGTGCTGAGTTTTCCGTTTCTCGTGTTGACAGTGTAAGTAAATACATAGTTATCTTCTCCTGTCAAAATGTTTTTAGTCATCACGTGTTGCCCGAATCTGTTGAATATGTAAATCTCCTGTGTGTCCGGTGAATAGATTTCGTATTCTCTGGTTCCGCTTGCGTCGGGGATGCTCGCCATTACCGACCGGATCCTATAGTTGGCCTGATCGGCTATGTGAACTATGCCATCTGGGCTCACGACTACAGCTGAGATTGTGTTAAATTTCGAATTTGAGGCCAAGAAATGGTCGGCTTCGAAGCAATCACAGCCTCTTTCCAAGCAATTGCATTTGGATTCTGCTCCAGCATATAAGGATATTCTGCCGTCAGTAGTGATGAGTCTAACTCTGTTGATTCTTTGGGAGTCGCTTTCGGCAACGTATAGATCTCCAGCTGCGCCGAATGCGATGCTTTGTGGCATCACCAACGTAGCATAAGTAGCTAACTCCATATCATAGCCAGTGACTGGCGCCGGGCAATGCAGAGGCCGACCAGCGATCACCTTCACTCGACCATCAGGGGCCATTTGGAGGATCATATGATCATCTATGATATGCAGGCTGTTATCCAATGGATTGATGGCTAGTTCAGTGGGCCATCGTAAATGGACCTCCTCAACGCTTAATGTCCCTTCGCAAGGGATGGGTTTCCAATGGGCTCTGTGCATATGGTTCCCTATAACGGTGGTTATTATACCGTCTCGGTCCACCATCCGGATGTTGGTTCCATCCGCGAAGTACAGCACATTGTCTACAGAAACTGCTACTCCTTTAGGGTAGGCCAGTTTAGCATCCCTGGCTAAAGCTCCATCCCCACAATGTGCTTCATCCCCAGGAAGACATCTCTCCCCGGATCCGACTACGGTTTCCCAGTTGTGTTCAGGGTCGCTGAAGTCCTCAGTGTTGTGGACCTTGATGATCTGGTGGGACTCAGGGTCGGAGATGTAGAGGGTGCCGTCGAGTGGTGAGAGAGCCATGTGGTAGCGGTAGGATACTCGAGTGGCGCTGGGGACAAAGGGATGGTTACTTTAAAAATTTTGTTCGGTATTTATGTAATGCTTTTGTTTTGGTCTCAAAAGTTTTCGACTGTAAATTTTATTTAAGGTACAAAATCGATACTCGCAAAATGTTAATTCTATTCTTTTTGTTTATAATATTAAATTAATGTGTGTAATGTTTTTTAAAGTAATATTAGTCGCTAACTATATGCGCATTGTGAACAGTGTAATATGAAGTGTTAAAATCACTATTACCCACGTAAGTAACATCACATTACATTTTCACCCCTTAAATACTTCTGTAAAAAATACTCACTTCAACTTAACCACAGTCCGCACCGTCCCATCCGTATTAATCTTCCTGACCAGATTGAAGTCCCCTACAAAGATGGATCCGTCCGGTGCGGCGGCGAGGGCCACGGGAGCCAGCAGTCTCTGGCGGGTGGCGCCGCCCACGCACTCCGCGCCGCACTCCAGCTTGCGCTGTCTGCCGTCACCCATGGTCGTGATGATGAGGCGGGGCTTGTGCTTCAGGTAGATATTGGTGCCGTCGCCTTTTTGGAGTATACCTGGAGGGGATTAAAGAGAGTTATAGCAATGTAGATAGACTGGACCTGGTGTTTGTGACCCTTTTAGAAATACCGTATGGGTTAAAACGCTGCAGGATGACTAATAAAAGAGATAGCAAATAATTAAAAAAATACATGGTCATTGGCAAAATAGCATTTTCGGATCGAACATAAAGTTAGCATTCATTTTATTATTTCAGTGTCTTTACTTTACTGTGTGAGCTACAGGTCCACACCTGGTAACAAGATTCATATTAAGGCTTTGAGAGCTAGAGAAGTAAGTACCTAAGTAATGTTAACTAACCTTCATGGAAATTGTATCTATGATGTATATCCAGGTTCCATCCACCCACATCCGAAATGCTCATATCATGACCGCTGAGTTTCGTCGTCTGCACATTCCATATTATATCCTTACAATCCGTGTACTGGTAACCAACTTTGACCAGAGCTGTTGTTACTCCATATACCCTCTGACGGTAGACATTCAATCGGTTCCAGGAGTAGGTAAACTTGATGATGGGGTCAGCTTCGAAGGTCTTCTCGAAGAGGATGCCTTCGATCGTGATTCGTAAGTGGATGAGAGCGAGGGTTGGGGGAACTACTTCAGGGGTTAATTGGAGTTGTATGGTGGAAAGGTAGCCAGCCGCTCTTGAGCTGTGGTAAACAAGGTTCAGACCTGTGCCGGGGATTTGAAGGCTTTCTTGGACCACCTGTTGAGAAATTAATTATGTTTTAGTGTCCACATGTTAAAAAGTAAACTGTAGGCTCCCAGAAGTAATGTGGTCTTAATGGCAGACACCGTATGGATATAATGAGATGATAATATTCCATTATTAAGACAAACCTTGTAGTATATCCAGCAGTACGCGTCTATATGCTATTGATAATCTTTACTAATCAAAAAATGGACAAATATTTAAAAGCGATCAAATTGGTAAACAGTACACCAAGAAAATTGTTTCCACATACCTGTGACTCAGCCAATATAGCACTCTTGTCAGGACAAGCTCCTTGGAAGCCATGTTTCCACGTGGCCAGCACCACGGGCTTCATGAGGTCGTAGTCATGCGCCAGGCACGCTTGGGGAGGACCACCACCCGCCTTCTCATCAGCTGTCGTCATCACCACTTCTGAGATTATCACCACCTGGGGATATCAAGGAAAAGGTGATTTGAAGTATTTGGGCTTGTGTTAGACATAGACATCGTTTATTTGTGTTAGTGGGATGTTGCTGTTATCATGTTTCCGTTTCAACTAATTTCCCAGTTAGACTTTAGTATCTACAAGATTGGCCAGAAATATGTGCAGTTCTAAGAAGTTTCTTGCATTACAGTTATAGAGAATACTTGAACTTAATGATTTACCATTCAACTGGGAACTGACCCAAATTAGCGTCTAACAGTGCTACATATAGGTGACATTTGACAGTCACAGAGTGGCTAAATTTAGCCTTGAATAGCCAAAGAAAAAGTATTCAAACTCACCTCATTCCACGGCACAAAAACGACTTGCGTAGATCTCTTAAATGGCGATCTTCCAAAGTGCAACGTCACAGCGCCTCCACCATTTACCAGGAGATCAAACCATCCATCTTCCCGGGTTAAGGTGAAGCCTTCCAGAGGAGTGGATGTGGATACCCTCACTCCAACCAGCCCTGAACCCAGGGTCGTGATAACTCTGCCTCGGATCACAGCTGAACGACTGGAATATCAATGTGTATTGTAGTAGATGGGTATGGACAAAGTCTGTGTTTTTTTGGTACATTTCATACAACCCATGGTAGGAAATGGTTTAATATGATTTATGCTTTTGATACGAGATTTAATAGAAAAATATTTTTATTGTATTGTGGGTCGTGATTCGTATGCCAATGACAAGGCTTACCACCTACGGCTTACCATGCGGAACCTTGTTTAAAGATGGACAAGTTACAGGTAA
Source organism: Trilocha varians (assembly GCA_030269945.2). Classification (NCBI taxonomy): domain Eukaryota; kingdom Metazoa; phylum Arthropoda; class Insecta; order Lepidoptera; family Bombycidae; genus Trilocha; species Trilocha varians. The sequence continues at coordinate 12,048,582 of AP028265.1, forward strand.
GAATCGATCCTTTAAAATGACTTATAGATGAAATAAGTAGACGAACGATAATTTTATGAAATTTAGATTAAAATGATAATTGATTATAATGGTAAGGTACCTCATCATGCAGATATCAATAAGGATAGAGATATTGTTTTCCTTGTACAATTACCCAATAAATTTTATTTTAACATGAAGATATTAATTTATTTTGTAGAATAACTTATACGGAGTGTTAGTTTATAATCTAGTTAATCAATAACTAACTTGATTCTATAAAAATCACCAAATTCCAATACTATTTTTTACTATTCGTAATGATAATCCAATCTACTACAAGTGAATTGACTATGATATGATCATTAAATACCGAAACAAATATAGAATTTCCGAAACTAATATTCGATATAGTTATACATATATGACACATATACACATTAAATAAAAAGCTCAACACAAATTCACAGGACACAAAAACATATACATATAATATGACAAGTACATGCAACGGTTAACCAAATTAATACTTTGCTAATACAGAGACGGATTTAAGGGCTATGAAAGGGGGTCAACCATTTGAGGGGGTCATGGGACCCACTCAAAATCGTGTTAATTCAACATATTTTACTTTAAGTAAAACTCTTAAAGTCGTCTCTAAACTAAACAAATTTACATGTATTCAGAGCAAATTCACACACTGCACTCAATTCTTACCTCGTGTTGAAGTGGTTCCAAAACATACTGCGCAGCGTTAGAGAAACCGAGAGAAATTACATAGAATCAGTTAGTAGTCTTTTCTTTGTTTTTTTATTAATAATTTAGAAGGAAATGAAGACGTTAGTAGCCATTCTTGTGCCTATCATGCAGTGCCAATTTTGTTTTAGTTTCTAAATGAGATATAGCCAGATTTTATTGAAACAATTTAAAATTAATGTTTTCATTTGAATTGCATTGGTGCTTTATGATAATGAAAGAAAGATGAAGAATACTTGAGAAATGATAATGAAGAAGCAAAATTTATTAAATGTGCTGAATTCACTCAATCAAACAAGATAATTGTAATAAAATAATAGTGATGGGATGAAAAGACCCCCATTTTTTTCACTGGCTACATCTCTGCAATTGGCGTAAGTTACATTTAAATAAACACATAATTAATATTGTTAACGTGTAAGGAAATTAAATAAAAGCATCGTGTAACACTGTTTCATAATGTAAACAAAACATTTGGGATTGACTGGGGCACAACATTGCATATTTATATAACAGACATAGTAGGTTATTTAACTTTTAAAAGGGCTGTTTCACACGCTTTTTTTATGTATTAATAGAGTGCTATAAGTTGGCGGTGTAAATAGTTTTATGGTATATTTAATTCAAGGATATGTAATAATGTCTTAAGCATATAGCTCATAGTATATTCTGGACATTGAGATATAAAATATCAACTTTTCTGATAGCACCACGAGACACGCCAAGTTATACTTATCGCACTGAGTAAAACAGCCCTCACATTATAAACATTACGAACAACATTTAAACATCGAGGTCACTCACCTTTCGTTGAAGGTCTCTTGTTTAGCGTAATTTTGTAAACTACCCTCATCTATAAGGAACTTCATTCGTTCGAAGAATGAGGCTGTGATGGCGGGGGGCTGCTTCCTTAGCAATATGTCGGTGGGTTTGGGAGACGAGACGCAGAGCTGACTGCCTTTACAGGCTGGACTTTGACAGCATTCTGGGTCTTCACAGTCCACTAGGCCATCTGTGTATTAAGTTATATAATTAACGTTAACTTTGATTTAACAACGGAATAGTTAAGAGTCAACTTACTAGATATTTAATAGCTCAAAAACACTACGATGAAGAAGAGAAGAAAATATGGAAACTGAAGAATGTTAAAAGTTTAAAAAGACATACCTTTATCATTATCCCTAGCATCATCGCAGATCTGTTCCTTAAGCGTAGTACAATCAGGTCCATCCCAGCCATCGAAGCACTTACACTCCCACCGTCCTTCATTATCAACTCTGCACTGTCCATGTCCAGCACAGCTTCGTGGACATCCTTCCAAGGTGCAATGTCGTCCGTTCCAGCCCGACACGCAGAGACAGGTGCCGTTCTTACATTGACCGTGTTCTGAGCAGCGAGCGTCGCATAACCGAACTGAACAGAACTCGCCCGACCAGCCCGCGTTGCAGGAGCAAGAGTCGCCCACGCAGCGGCCGTGAGGACCACATTCGAGGGAGCATACCTCTGTGAAGGTAAAAGGAGGGACGTAAGAATTGTGGCAGGTAGATAATTGTGGGATCGTGGGTCGAAGAATTGGAGTGATCTTACTGACATTCATGTGGTCTCAAAATTGATAGTATAGTTTAACAAGGAAATTAAAAGTTTTAAGAATTTTACTGTTAGATGAGTAATATTTGCTCTCTCTACTAATAAGTTAATGTTAGTTAGAGAAATTACTAACAATTGTATCGTTGACTAGTTTGAAAAGGTACATTTACTGGTTTTTTTCCATAAAATATCAACTGACTTATTATTGTGGGAAATTAAATGTAACCATCTTCAGTAAAGGACGCTCAACATACCTTTCGAGCAATCCTCGCCTGACCATTTCGCGTGACAGGTACAAGTTTGCGTGTCGACATCAAATGTTCCATGTCCAGAGCAATCCGGCAAACACTGCAACGCGTCTTTATCCATAGTTCCACAATCAGCTCCCTTCCATCCTTTCTTGCAGACGCAGGTCCCTTCAATACAGAATCCATGGCCGGAGCAGGTTGGATGGGGACAGTCGATATCTCCACAGAACTTTCCTTTGTACCCTCTAACGCAGGAGCATTTGCCGTTGACACAGTGACCGTGACCATTGCAATCAGGTACTTCGCATTCGTCGTGTCTTAAGGAACATTCTTTGCCTTTCCAGCCGGGGTTGCATTGGCATTCACCGTTGATGTATTCTCCTCGTTGGCTGCATAGAACTGGGCAAACACCTGAAATGTAATGTTGAGTATGTGGTTAGTTATTTCGATTGTTGATTCGAATTGTTGTGTCTATAGTTCGGCCGTTCAGAGAATGCGTTCCTGACACGTAACTTAGTAATGGTGTTGCGGTTACGATAAAAATATTTTTGCTGGTTGTTTACCGTTTTAACAATTGATGAGCATTAAAACAACATTATTATATCAATAATCAATGAATGTTATAATTTTGTGCCAAACTGAGCGTCAAATTACTTGGTAAACAATATTTTTCGTGACTAGCTGATAGGTGTCAGGAACGTATTCTTTGAACGGCCGAACTTTAGTCACTTAAAAACTAGATCAAAGATTGTTTTTTATGCTTTAACAATAGTTAACAACTATATTTATAAATAATGATAATGGGCACTTACTTTTACTGCAATCGTCGCCTCCGAATCCTGGTTGACACTGACAATGTCCCATCAAACATTCTCCTTTACCGGAGCATCCGTTGGGGCAGTTGTGTGTCATTTCTTCAGCCACCAGCGCGACGAATGAGATCTCTTGAGGGTCACCGTCATCGTTGTACAAGGAAAGGAACCAGGGACCTTGTTCCATGTAATGAGTTACTTCTTTCTTTACCGATGGCTGTAAAATAACGTGACCATTTTCAGAGATATTAAACTTAGGTTAGAAAAAAGCCAATTGCGAAAGAACAGATGAATTAAAACTAGGGAATCCAAGTATCTTCAAACGAGATTTAAAAGTTCTTAGACAGCTAACTATGAAAATCGTCTTTACTTACATAAGATGCCCTGGTAGTCCTTGCTTTGAATCCAGTCAGAACTTCCAAGAAGTTGTACTGAGTATGTGTTGGCAAAGCATTCCTTCTCGCATAAACACCAATGGACGCCCCACGTGGTATCAAATAGTCGAAATTCACATACGAAGATTGAGATTGATAAAACTGCATGTTCCAATAACTATATGGAGGGATTTCTTTTGATAATTTTTCACCTAAATTTATTTGTTTGAATGTCGTTCCGTCTGGAGGGAACGATTGTGCAGGAAATGTTCGTCCACCTATAATTTAAAAATTCTATCTTTATTTGAATTTTTTGAAGGTATACCATTTTGTGTAAACCATGCAACTATGTGATGAGGCATACAGGTTAACGTGAAAGTAACTAGTTCTACATTTAAATGGCAAGCATTAACTGTTCTAAAACTACATCTACTTCTGCCCAAATGTGCACATGCAAAGGTCCCTTTTTGTAAACAACAAATTCATGCATGTTAAAATGTTATAGAAAAGAAGTTTTTCCATATCCGAAACCCTAAGTTGTGATGGAAATTGGTGATTGTTAGTAAGTTATTTGTTTTGATTGAATTTCAGTGACCTCACCTTCCAATATTAGAATAATGGGAGGGCTAGGTTTTGGGCAGACACATTGTGGAGTTTCCGTAGTTGAAACATCTTCTGATGTGGTTAGTTCCGTTGTCGAGTCTGTCTCTGTTGTTGTTTCTGTTACTGACTCTGTTGTTGACAGCGGATTCGATTCTGTAGTACTTTCAGATACATCGTCCGCCATTGTTGTGTCCGTTGACGTAGTGTCTACGTTTTCGGTAGAAGTTGATGTACTTCCCGTTGTACTTTCCATATAATCATCATAAAAATCATCTGTTTTGTTGGAACCACAGATCGGACAAGAACATTCACAGATTCCACCCCAATCTTCAGTGTTCTGAGGAGTGGCGACTTTTGGAACGTCTGTTGTAGTATTAACATGATTGTCTGTTTTTTCTATTACAAGAGGCTTATCAAATTTCATTGACTGTGTTGGTTCAACATCCATAGGAGTTAATTTCACAGTGGGTATCTCATTCGTATCTCCTACGGTTGGAACTGTTACTGTCAAGGAATAAAGAGGTTTGTAAGACGAATCTGCATCATCGGCTGATATTGTTAAGTTAATCAAAACATGTTTAGGATTAGTCACATCTGAAGTTTTCGCTTCAGCGACAGTTGGGTTTGCTGTCACCTCAGCTACAGGCTGTGTTTCATATTCTGTTGTTGTTGACGCAGTTGTAGTTGTGATAAGGTTATTAGTAGTTAAAACACTCGGTGCTTGTGTTGTAGCTATGAATTCAGGTGATCTAAATGCGTCCTTCGTGACAATCGGCTCTATGATTTTAGTTGTTACGGGGATTTCAGTACTAGATGTTTTAGTAGTACTAGTAGTTATTTCACTCGTTAAAGGTGATTCGGTGCTTGGTTTAGTAATGTGCGTTGATTGAGATGTTACAGTATTGGTAGTTGTTGATACTGTTGTTGTAGGAACAGTTTCGATTTTATTGTCACTGTCGTAGCGGTATTTATCTAAATTCTTATTAACATCGTCGGTATCATTGTTAATGTGTATTTTTTGATACGCCTCTCGTAAACTCTCCAGAACTTCAAGGAATTGTCGTTTTTGAACGCCATACGAAACTATAGATGGAAATGCATCCGCTTGCATGTCATCCGGATCGTAAGCGATGTCATCTTTTTTTTCATTTTTTATTACAACAGGTTCTACATTTTGAATTTCAGGAGGATAATTAACATTAAGTGGCTTTGTTTTCACCGTCGTAGGGGAAGTTTTATCACCAATACTAATGGTATTAGTAGATGTTGCAACTCTTTCACTCGTGGTAGACACAGTTGTTATTTTACCCTCATCCATCGTTGTAAGCGTTTCCTTTGTTAGATCACCAGTATTAGCAGGCACAAAAGCGTTAGCATCTCCATTTTCTTCACTTACTTGAGCGGTAGTGTCCGACGCCACACCATGCGGTAAGCTAACAGTGGAAGGCTGAGAAATATCATGCACACTATTTACAGTGGAAAGTTCCATAGAAGAGATAGTTTGTACAGAAGCATGCTCTTCTACATCTACGCTCCTACGGTGACGGGAGTGATTTTGCTCGTTACCTAAGCTCGTTGACGACGAGCCTTGTTGGGATCTCGTGAGAGATTTGTTGTTCGCTTCGAGTGTGGTCGCTTTCGAAGCCGAGAACATCTCCGTCGATTCGCCGACTATAACTGTGCACGCTTTTGAGTTTTGATATGACCAGTTGACGAAGTAAGATGCTGTGAACAATAAAAATGAGATGATGTATGGTGTAAATTTTTTAAACATTAAGCACAAAGTCTTTATAGTATCATACTGTTATCATTTGATATTAAAATGGCGCTTACTGGCGTAAATTGAATTTCATTAATGCAATAATAATGTATTTTTATTAAGTTTAATGTCTAAAAAAATATTTGAAACAGTCTGTAAATACATAACAAAATCAACTAACCTGACATATAGGAAGCAATTGCTAAAAGTAAAACGAAGAGTATTATAAAGACGATAGCGGTGCACTTCCACGAGCACCGAGAGGAGAGTCCCTTCCTAAAGTGGAACCTGGAAGCAGTAGGAGGAAAGTGGGTAGCCCTGAGGTTGTTTCTGACTGGTAGGACAGGCACCGGGGCCCCGAAGGCAGGATGTCTGTCGCTTCGGTCCATCCTCTCCAGGGTGCTTTTATCCTGCTTCCCTGGACTGCTACACGAGGAGTTCGATTTGTAATCCATTGATGGATTCTTTTGGATGTCCCCTGGAAAATTTAAGGGTACCTTGAGTTGCTTGATAATGTTTTTTTACGTTGATAACAGATATCTCTAAGTATTTGCAGTTGTTAGGGAGTGAGTCAACATTCCAATCCAATCTTATGGCTTCTCTTGTAGTGACTTTGATTATCTGGTAATGGCTTTTTAGTCTGGTCACAAAATAACATGAACTAACCTGAAGGCACGTAGAAATTCCCCGACGGCGTGCGAACCAAACAAGAGGGTTCGAATTCGGCGAGGTCTGCGGGGTTCCCCGTGATGCGGCCGTTTAGCCGAGATATAGTCGGATTTCTGGGCGGTACATCTGGCGGTAAACGGGAACCTTCTAGAAGACAACCTGGAACAAACAAACAACTTCCATTATTACTGTGACCAGAAATATATGATCAAAATACTGATTATAATACCCAGGAAAACGATACCTAATATCTCTTCCTGTCCTGTCTTGTCATGTACAAAATAACAAACATATTACGATAAGATTGTTTCCTTAATTGGTCCGATTTTTGTTGGGAACAATTTGCCTTAATGACCTCCTAATATTGTGTTCCGAGAATCCCTAATCAGGTTACGCTCGTTTCTTCAACAACATAATTTACTTTAATGAATTAAAAATAAACAATTTAAGAGAATTGATTCACATTTCAAAGCGGGTTAATACGAAATTGGTTACTTTATCAAAAGCTAAGTACCTTAAACTCCGACGGAAGCCGTGCCTCGTTTGTAAAGTTAAAGGACTTTAACAAAATTAATCAGGTGACTGGCGAGGCCCGTAGAAAGCATTACAGCAGGGAAAAATTTAATTAATTCCATCCACGAAAATTTACAAGTCGAAATTCAATTAAGGCCGAATATTCCTCACCTTAATGGGCCGAAAACAAATATCGCGGAGCCATGCAAATGGATCAAAGATCGCGTGTTGCTTCTAAAGGAAATATATTGGATAGAAGCGCATGGGCGCGGCCGCCTCTCCTATCTCTAATATAACTTAATGGAAAATCGAAGTATTATCTGTTCCCCCTGCTCGAACGCTTATCGGCCCACTCTAGCATCCAACTTTTGATCCTCGACAAATTTTAAGGATTCCTTTGAGCGATAATTAATTTATTGTGCGTCCCGATGTTGCCGCAAGAAAACTCAATTAATTTTAAAAGGGTTTTTGTGTTGTTTTTTTCGCGACCGCTCCCTTCGCCTCGTCGGAAAGAAAATGGCGAGGTTCCCGATAATATCGTCCGCCTTTGTGGCCGCCCTTTGATAGCGTTCCATTCGCGGTAATTAGAGATTAATGAATTTATTCTCGCGTACCCTCCAAATTGTGAACTATGACGTATACCTAATGGCTTCTTCCCTCACCTTGTCTTCTGAACGAGTCTTGCTCCCTACAATGCCTTTAATTACTAAGTAATTTATGTCTACTAAGATATTTTAATGGCCTACCACTTAAATGAAAATGAGGATTTCCCTTTAGGTAATAATAATACTTGTCGAGATATTTCCGTTGTCATTTTTTATTATGAAAGATTAGTTCAGTTTCAAGCCACTAAAAGGGCACCAACAAATACCTCTCCCCAAAACGACCTCGTAATCGAGAAGTACCTACCAACACAATTATTATTTTAATTAATCCAGCTACTCCTTAAATCCAATCTAAATACGGCAATTAGTTTGAAACATCCGACGTCTAAGAATAATGAGAGTGCGCTCGTCCGATCCGGCTCGACGCCGCCGTCAATGAAAAAACTAAATCACCAAATCCCTTACCTAATTTAAGAGGACAAGCGTAGTCATTAATACACACGTCACTCGTCGTGCTACTACAAAATGTGGGCCATTTATATCCCGTCGCCGGCGTTGGGAATTATGGTAATCGGACGAGTCGTGTCCTTTGTCTGTGATGGTGGGTAATTACCGAGTACCTCCGGGGCGCTCCTGTACTCGAGGGGCTCAAGGGCGGACAGAATTCGACACTCGTTACGGAAATCGTCGCAACTTTAAAAAAGGGAACACGATTTTGAATGTCGCCGCGGGATTTGTCTTCGGTTACCGGGATGAGCTCGTTTACTCGTTTAAACCTCTCCTTACTGGGTTTGATTACGCACAATAAATATTTAAGAAGATGATAAGAAAATCGTAGTCTTACGTAACTAATATTTCTTTTTTTTTAAGTTTTAAATACTAACCTATGTTAATCGTGATCATATTTCATTTTAAAGATATTCACGATTATTACGGAATGCCATAACACGATATTTCCGAAGGACTGATCATACCCAAATCTGTATTACAATCGGATCCACCGTCCATATTCCAGTACGTTTATTTTTATATACTTTACGAACCATCTGGCGTCGGATCAAAATGTAGCGTATTTTCATGGAAAGAAAACCAAAGCTTACTTATTGGAAGATAAAGGGGGTGTGTTTCGGTTCATTTGAGTCCGAGCTCGGGCCTGATCTGACGTGATTTCTTATTGGAGGGAAGCCGGCTTGTAATAGAGTAACTGCGGTTTCCCGGATGAGAGCACAGTCCGAGCTAATCCCAGCGCTAGTTTTTCTAACGAGATTAATGCCCGTATTTGTTTTAGATAAATGGGTAGCTTTGTTACGTATTCTTTTTGTATCGCTCCAAATAAATATGAAGAGAAAATAGATTTTAACTTCACAAAGCTTATGAAAAAGTGGCACTTATCAACGTTCTGACGAAACTTTCAAGATAACTTTATGAAGCTAAAGAGACATTTACTTCGCAGACGTCAGCCTCAGCCGCGACCTGTCAGAATATATCTCTCAGGAGGTGCTTTCATAACCGAGACATTGATGTATGAGAGTTTTGTGGGTGTGTGAGACGCACACCGATACAAATGAGATACATTTGGGCAATCTCGAGTGGAGACGCGGCAACACGTGCCCACGATCTTAAACTCGTTACGGGAACGTTGCCGAAGCAATTTAGAATTTACCCCTTAATCTTGATTCGAACTCGTATAGAGGACGCGCACGAGAATCATTATTTATGTAGATTAATATCTGGGATGTATTGAGAGTTCGATAGTTGCGGGGACGCCGCGCGATGTGTCGTCGACAATTTCCCGGTAAATTTTAAATTTAGCACCGAAGTTCGGCATCGGCACCCCGACTATTTGTATGAGGGACGACGCTGCGATTTATAGTTTGGGAAACAATCGGAAACTTGGTCCGGCATCGGCGTGACTTCGTTTTAATTAGTACCCATTCATAGTCGAACAATTGGTGCCTCCGACGAATCCATTATCGGGAACTTTTCGATAGTCGAAAGAGGTGTATTGGAAGTTTCGCGATCAGGGATCAGCCTTTGTAGACCTTTACATTGGAACGTCGTCGTACTCAAGATTCCATCTATTGTGAGCGCCAGGAAATACTCAATGAAATTCGATTTCTCTTTTTCATCACATTATTTCCTTGAGGCCGCTGTACGTTCTGTTCGAGATGTATTTCGCTTGCGTTTGGATTATTGGATACAATCATTGTTATCTAAGTATATAAGAAGGTCGTGATCTTCGAGAGAAAAAGGAAAATATATTTCTGATAAAAGAAAATATTGGAAATTGAATATTTTCATTTGGTAAAGTCTGAAGAACCGAACCAGTCTGGTTTGAGTTCTTATATTATCAAACTGATAATCATAAACAATAACTCCATATAATTGGAAGTTCGATTATACTGTATAATAATAGTCAAAGGAAGTCCGCATGTGTGAGACAGGTGAAAAGGTCCAAATAAATGGAGTTATTCGTATGTGTAATCGAGGGATCACGGTCGGCCGGGTCTCAGTGTGTTCCGTGTATCAGCGCCAAAGGATATGTTTAATTTGATTGATCGACTTCGTTCAGCCTGTTTTGGTATCTATGGTTGAATATTTGAATGGGGAGTTTAGGAATCGTATGGTAAATAGAATGTAATTAGGAAATTTATATTGATTATGTATAGGAATTCAAATTAAGGCGTATTTTTTAAGGGTTTATTAAATGTATGAAAGTAGCTGACTCTCCCAACGTCGTCTGCATGACAAAAGGCGTTCAGATGGTCTATTTTGCGATGCTGCATTTACATATTGGCTCACCAACGTCCAATACACGTAAATAAACAATTAATGACGGTGACGGTTAACCAGCATGTAAACGAGAGATTTGTATGCATTGGCCGGCATTGAAATTATGTGAAACACTGTTTGACAGTTGGCCTATCAGTTGTCCGCCTATTGGAAGTGATCCAATATGTAGGCATATGTAGAAAAATGTGCTCATTTACGATATCACATCAAAATCTCCACATTTAGGTACCTACCAGTGTTTATCTAAACCTTAAAGACCATGATTTCGTATGTAAATCAGAACGGCGATTTTCAGTGACGATGCTATTTTAGTCAGCACATGTATCATTGTCGCCTGTCCCGTGATAAGATTACGAGACAAAGGAAGTCCAGTCGTATCACTAAGCTAAATGCGGAGTTCATTTGCTACCCTTGTGTTTGTACTACCATTTTAGACTTTCAGACAAAGAGATAGGAACTGTTTTACTGTGGCTAGTTTTTGTTGGATAGTGAGGTTTATTTATGTTGACGTAGTATGTTCGTTTTGTTGATGTGCTAAGATATGTTATGAAGCTTAAAGGAATATTCCGTTGTTTTAATGTAGGATTTTAAGATGCTCTCCATTTTATCGTTTGGGAAACCATCGGTGTTTTATGGAAAGGTTTTTAAAGTATTGATCCTGATTTTTATTTTATTTATTTATTTCAATCAATTATAGATCATATTATTATTAGACAATTACAAAATTTCATTAAATTAAATTAAATTACATTTATTATGGTAACAAATATTATTAGTTAAAGAGGGAAACATCAGTTGTTTGTTTGTCAGTATATGAATCCTTATCCTATCACTTTTGCTAATAAAATCTTAGCGTGTTTACTTAACTTATTTTTAGAATATTCAGGCTTCATAAACATATTTGAGCATTTAATTTCGCAATAACCAGAATAGTCGCCACATGCATCCACAATTGTAAACTTTACATACATACATTAAAGTTTATTTTACATAACAGGAACCTTTACTGCCGTTTCCGTGGACCGATAAGACCTATTCTGAGTCACGCGATTTCCCCACTAATTTATAGTGCGCTGATTTCAAGATATACACGTGGACTGCATCGTTTTTACAACTTATGCTAATCCTGCCTTGACAAACATCCGGCGCGAGTTTCCGTAGTGTCTCAGAATAGTTCACTGTTTTTTATTTTGAGTTTATAAGGTGCACGCATACTTGGGTAGGTCGCAGTGTAAAGCTGTTAAATTTTTGTATGTAAATCTGATATCTGATGCGTGCATCTCGTCTGCCCACATGTCAATAAAGCAAAAAGGTCTTAAACGAAAAAAATCCTTTATCCCCGAAACCGCAAAAAAGAACTTGAGAGGATAATAAAAATAAATGTCACTAAAATCCTAAAATATCTCGCTTGTATTTTTCAATGATAAAATCACATGGGACCTAAACAGCAATAACGTTGTAAAACAAAAAAGCGCCGAAATTAATTTTTATTGGCATTTAAATGTCAAACGTCACTAACCTCAAACAATTTAAACGTCATGTTGACATTTCAGAGTGCAATGTTGCCAGACTTAAATTAAAACGAGCAGGCTAGATTACATTGAGGATAAACGTTAGTCCAGAGCTTGTTAGAGAACCTTCATTAGTGTTTGCTTTCGTGAAAAAATAAACTTCGATTCAACCCGATGGAAAGTTGCGGTTAGTTCTCGTTCAATTTTATAGAGAACATCGTTAGCGAAATGAAAATCGATTCTTTTTCATTCGAATGAATATTTACCGTAATGATATTGGCTATGAAATCTTGTTGTTCATAATTATTGATTCAAAATAATGATGAGAATATTGATTACGGTATTTTACAGTTATGATAGATGAGTTATTGTAATAATTACTTCACCTACGACCTTTTTTGTACAACAAAAAGGTCCATCATCTTACCATTTTATTTACAATTGAAGATTTTCAATTTATAACTACTAAATGTACTACCGATACTGTCAGTGTGGTATGTCGAAATATGAGTTCGAGTTCCAGTGGTACCGGCAAACGAACGAGAAAGAGGGTAGACAGATTTGTCTGCTCTTAAATGACCTACCCGCAGTTCTTCAGTCTTCCCGTGATCATGGCGCTTGAAACAGTGCTGAAATATCGGGATCGCTCAATTGAAAATAATCGTGGAAAGAACCCGTTTGTAATAGTGTAAGTGATACTAAATGACTATACCAATTAATTGAAGATAAACAAAAACCTAAATATCTCGAAATCAAAACGAGATAGACAATCAATCAAACACTATCTCTTTCTAAACAATTCATTGTATAAATCCATTAAATTAATTACTGGGCATTCGTCGAGCCGTGACTTTATTTATTAGCTTCGTTATCATTCATTGAATCTCACGATAGCAGTGAGCTTTGTAAATTGGAAGTAAAATGCTGGGGAGGTGATGAATGCTGCGCTAACACGGTAACTCTGAACCGAATTAGGTGTCTTTAAGGAATGCATTTACAACGGTAACTGATGCCCGTGACTTGGTCTAGCGTGGGTAGTATTAAAAATTCTTTACGTTTCGTGATTTATAGATTGTTTTGGTAAATTCAAATTCAAAATTTCTTTATTCGGACATCAGTGGTCCAAGTTGTTAGTATTAACAAAAAAACTTAAAAACTATGTGTTAGTAAGACATAAAAATGAAATAAAGTAAATAAACAAAAACTGAAATAAGTAACAAGCCCCACATTTGCGATGCTCCTCATGCTAACCACAACCAGAAGAGGAAGGACGTATCATCGTCCGAACGAAATGCCTCACCGCACGGATCAGTTGCCACTGCTTTTAATATGACGTTGTCACTTCCCCTCACTCTTTGTATTATGGATGCAACCTTTTTTCTCATAATGGCATAGAAATCGTCTCATTAATGCATCAGTGGTATACACAAATTATGTTAAATAGTTTAAATAACTGTATATTTTTATTGATTGGTAAAGGTAAAGGTGTTTTTTTTTTATCAAAGAAGAGATGTGTTTGTTGTGTCAAACACTCGAGCTAAACTTAATATGAAAGCAAAAGGTTACCAAAATCGTTATCAAATCGAGATTATCCGTACAAAGTCTCACATCAAAGCTACACAAACAAACAAAAACACAATTAAATGTAAACAAAGCAATATCCATTTTTGTCTTCGCCAAGTTATTTGACGGGCACAATAGAACTTCTGAGTACATTTCGGTACCGACTCCGTCAGATCGGAGATAACCGGGACCCGAACTTCATTAACCTCAGTCCAGCCATTAATTAACTATAATAGAAACAAACAAAACGAAATTCTAACAGATAAATGGACCGAGATAGTTATTTAATTGCCTTATCTGAGCCTTACTTGAGGGCATGGTAATGTCAGTTTCGTGAAAGGGAATTTGCGAACATATAAATGAGTTGTAAAATATGGCAACACTTTTAAATGACGTTAGTTTGAAATGACATATGTGTCAAACCATAGATTAAGTAAATTATAAATAAAAAAAATGAAAAAATTCACTGTACAATATACGTATAATTTTGATGAAAGACCACTTAGTGGTATGTTATTATGTATAGGTATGAGCTGGTAGGTTTTGCAGATATCTGTAATAATATATTCACGTACAAATACTACTACAAAAATCTATTTATACTTATAAATAGATTTTAACAAATGTCCTATATAAATATAGTTAATTCTATCCCAATTTCCTTTCTCACAGAAATACATCGATAACATTAACCGTTCCTATTTAGAGTAATGCGGATTCATTTCGCGTTTGCGTCTTAACTTTTGTCAAAGTTTCAATTCGGACTGGATTCCCCCTTTCCTCTAATGAACGATTCACAAACGAGATTGTTCGTGAAATAATGTTCTGTTTAATTGAGCGATACGACAACGCGATTACCCAACAATGAACGGGACCATCGTATTTTGAAGACGAATTTGATTTTGAAGTTACTGTCATATTTTTTACGGTGAGTCTTAACCTTAAAAGTAATGTGTTAATGTTTGTACATTAGTAGTAGCTGTTCAATGGACTAGTATTTCAGAGGTTTAAGAGCGATAGTAGGTTAGGTTATAATAATAATAAATCTTTATTGACTTGAATATCATACTTAATATGATGAGTAGCCCTGGCTCCCGTGCTAGTATAAACATGTGTTACAGGAGCCAGTGTCTTCTCCTTAAACTAATTCATAGGTTAAATCAATACAGTATAAAAAAGCGATCATTAGAAGTTAATATAAACAAAGCCAAAACAAAAATAAGTAAAGAAAAAAGCAAAAAATAGAAAATATTGTAACATAAACTAAGGTGAATTATATCTAGGTATAAAGGTATGACAAGACATGGTTATAAGATGAATGTAAAAATTGAATGTGTAGTTAATAGAATGGTAGCTATAACATGTAAAATAATAAAGTATCTACTAAGTCGATGATAATTCACATTAATAAATAGTAATGTTACTAGTAAATAGTATTTCAACTTGCTTGCACTATCGCCTACCGACACGTAACGTGCTCAGAAATGGTCATATTTCGTCGTCTTTTTTACTAAAGCGAACGCTGGAGCTGCGATGGCTTGATAGAGATTGATGATACCCCACCCCCGGGTCATTGAGCTCACCCGATTACAGGCCGGAGGGTATTCGCATATATCCAAATTACCACTCGTGATGGACGTTTCTTACCTAGATAACAACTCAAACGTGAAAGCACCTTCAATTTTATAATCAATTTTACTTACACTCCATTCGTATTTCTGAGTTACACAAGGAATGTCAAGTATTATTAGTAACTGGATATGGCATTCAACGACTAATTACACGCTCTCTTAAAAAAAAAACAAGTGACAGCTGTGTCGTGTCAGTAGCGATGCGCATTTGTCAACGCGCTGCACCACCCGCCATCTTGAATCTGGAGTGGTATTCGACACCGACTGAGTGGGCCATCCACGCGTCCTCAGACAAGTACCGCTATTATACTAGCTCGCGAGAAAATACGCATCTCCTTTACGTAATTGGGCGCGAACCCTTCACTTGCAAAAACTTGTGAAATATTGCTTACGTCATGATGCAGCCGATAGGTAAAGGAGCGGGCGAGGCGAGGGCTCTCAATTGCTAGCAAAATCATATCGCGTATGAAATAAATCAGCTGTTCCGGGGTGCCCCGGGACGGATCGCGTTACACCCCCGATTTGTGAGGTTATTTGCATTTCGATATAAAATGGCGGCCGCGGTGGGATTTGACGTGACGTTGACAGGTGTGCGAGCTGTCATAGCGCGGTTTGTTTTTAACGGATCGTTGCGGTGGGGAGTGATTAATAGCTTTTTAGATAGATGAGTATCTGTGTACAGAAGCACGACCCTATACGGCGTACAGAATCGTTGCGTTATGCTTTTATCTGGTTGATCGTGTTGTAAACATCTCTCGGTCACGACATTCATATCTACAGTCAAGTAATGCATTGTCTGAGACATTTTTCACTAAATCAGTCTCAAAGACAAAAATTATATTAGAACGCTCATTCTTTAGAAATAATTTAGAAGGTACTTACAAGTTTCGAGAATATTTTATTGAAAAGAAAGAGGGCTATGCATTTTAAGGTGCTTTGTGAATCGTTGACTGCGAGGTGAACGTCTGACAACAATAAAATTTTCTTTTATTACAAATCGTATAAAGCACGGGAGGCTTAAACTCTTGACCTTTGATAGTGCTCGCAGACTGACAATCTAAATGGAAGTGCTATCTGAAGGTCTCGAGAAGTAATCGAATACTGTGTCAGCGCGGTCCGAAAGGTCTATCGATATAAACATCGGATTCGGGTATGCATAAGGGTCAAGCACACTCGGTCTTTGTACCCGAATAGATATACCACTGTGTGTGCATTAGTGAGGGTCGATTTTCTTTCGGGTTATCCGCGGGAACCGTCGGCCTCTTCCGGCCTAGGGTTCCGCGGCGAACCGAGATTAAACGCATGTCATTTTGATTTATATCCCGCAATTATTACACATCATGCGGAATTGATTACGCAGGGAATGAAATGCATCAGCAAACAGTGCGTTTTGTAAGGATTCATTTAATTAATTGATTGTAATTTTATTCGAGACGTTTTGTGTGAGGATTTTGCGGTGAACTCCTGTTATTTCATTCCGTTCTTAATTAAAGAGCGTGTGCAGGAAGTGTTCATCTTTCTTTAGATTACTTTGGTAATAGGTACTAGGTACGTGTGTAAATCAAATTAGATATCAAATGATCTAAAGAAATTAATTAAGAAGAGTTTTGAGTTTATTATATTTTCAAATAATTCAAAGTTAATTTGAATCTGGATAAAACTTATTTCAAAAGTAGTATTACTTTAGTATTAGTGTTTAATCCTGATTTTGCTTATTTAATTCTCCATATCTCTCCGCACATTGTTTGATAAACTTTTGTAATAGCTACTACAGAAAATAAATTAAAATTGGTTCACAAAACGAATACTAAATTTAATTTCAGGTCGAGTTTAGCAAATACACACAATCATTTTCCAATCTAAATTACTTTTTGAAATTGCGTTGAAAACAGACTTTATTTGAGTCAACATTTAACAAAAAATGAATAGGTAGGTATGTAAAACGGGCACGGTATTGAAAAGGGAGGTCAGTCCGGTCGCGAGGCCCATCCATCTTGCTGACCGGCGGATACGAATGCTACATTGACGAACGATGCCTCTCCGATATGGGAGATGACACAATGCGATGACCCCGAATCCATTTCTAAGACCCCGGTAATAGTTTTTCCCCCCACTATCCGTTACTCTCCATATTTTATCGGTCCTTTTTATGAGGGTTATATCGAGAATGTGTCATGTTGCTATTGGAGCGGCGGTCAGGCCCGCTTATGTGTACATATTTGATGCAAAAGCGTAAAGGATTGATGATGCTTGTCCCATTTCTATTGGATTGACTTCGGTATCTATTTATTTTATAAGGCCGCCGATTCTCTCAGGGCTACGATGTACGTTTTTCTGGTTTCGTTACGAGAGTAAGCGCGTTTCAAGGTGAAGTTAGGGTACGTGCCGACTGACTTTAGTGCCCTATCTCGAAATTGGGTTTGTGTTTATAAAGCTTGTTTGATTTCACGATGGTCATCCGCAACCCCTTCGCGTATTTGTCAGATAAACTGGCTCCCATATTTGTTTTATAAAATGGGCGCCATTTTGTTTTGGTCACGTAGATGCATTAATGACGTCATCCATCACGTACCGTTGACAGTTCGGAGCAGCCCGAGCCGAGGCGGATTTAGTGTTGCGAGAGAAAAATTCGACTGAAACCCATTTGAAATCTTTGAGGCTGTCACGTTCCAGTGTCTGTAAAATTTCCAATACGTTCAATCCATTTAGTTAGTTTCGAACGAAATTTCACAGTAATTGGATCAGCTGCTTTACATGTTTCAAAGGCGCTAGACTCTGTCTACTTAACGAATTTCTTTGGTAGAACGCTTTTCATTATACGGTACTAGTATCGTGTCTAGAGGATTTCGAACTAAATTTGAGATAGCAGCTCCGAGCAACATGCTCTAATCCAGATTAGTAATCACACGCTGAACCTATTACCATTCCATGTGTGAAGTGTGAAATCGCTCATTTCCATAGGCCGGTGGGCCGTCAGCCAAGTACGCCGACATTGCATATTTTTATGGGATAAATTCAATTAAAATGTAAAAGAAGAGGAAACGGCCTTGTTGGAAGTAATCTAGTGACTAAATAAAGGTGTGAGTTACTGCCGCGGCCGCGTGGATTAAAATGGACTTTTCTATAAAAAAATGGGCAATAACCGGGTGTGGAGAGGGCATCCCCGGCGGACACGATCCCTCGCTCTCGGAATTTCATTTGCAAAATTTTTCTCTGACCAAAACGCGTTATGAACTCCTGAAGCGCACGATATAAGTGTAGTAAATTGAATTTCTTGATATGAGTCGTCGAGAGGCCCGCGCCCATAAAAATCCCAATTTTCTGTAATTTTTACGACAGGTACGAAACCTGCGTGTAGATTAATCCGTTGAAGACGCGATTGAGTCGAGAGACAGCGAACATCGGAACATCTACAAGGGTATTCCATCAGGGGCCGAGTTCGCACCTTCGTATTTTTATGTTTTCATAAATTTCCGTTGAGATCAATATTTTATATTCGCGGCTCGGAGCGCGGTAAATGGGGATTTTTTTTTGCAGTTCGCGCGCCGCCCCCGGCTTATTTATTCGGATGTGGCCCTCGCGAGATTCGCCACTTGTGCTGTTCGATACATTTTTCACACGAATAATGTTATCACGTACGGTTCCACGCGTCTTCCTATCGATTATGCAGTACTTTCGAGTCGCGCTCGCACACACACCCAAATCCGAGGGAGACAAATTTTAAAGGATTTTCCTTTATACCTTTTCTTATGGAGTAAAGTGTGGTGTTTATGTGACGAAGCTTGTGTTGATGAGGTTTTTTGGATGATTGCTTTTTATTTTATTACATGCGAGTTCGTTGTTTAAACTTGAATAAGAAATAAAGATGCGAGTGGTATTCAAATCAATTGTGTCGGTAGATTAGGTACCAGAATCTAATTTGAAAAGCGCTTTACTAATACAGAAAAGGTCAACAAAATCTCGTTTCGTTTAACTTTAAGTTCCAGTGATATGTTTAGTTTCTTTAGAAAGAGCGTTCTTTGTTAAAGCTGATTGCCTTATCCGAGATAGGGGCCGGCGCTCGGCATCGTGACTGACAAATCCAATGGTAGCGAGCGAGCTGATGCTAGTCCGCTACCTGCCCCTGTTGATTGGCCACGACACTTTACTGCTTCGCTTCCAGTCTGTTTTACGATCTCCCCGGCCGGCCTCGGGGCGTTTTTACGTGATAAGTATTTTTATTTGGCTAAACTGGTAGCAGCGGATTACTTTACCGTAACACAACCTCCAAGCTTTTAGGGGCACCTGTCACGTCTTCGGCCTAAATCGGCCTGTTTTCCTTATGTACAACGTCGTTTTTATGGATTTATCAAATTACGCCGATGTCGGGATGAAATCGATGCTCGTCGAGTGGGATACGTGAATCGTCCGGTCCCCCGCCGCGTCTTTGTTCGAGACGGAAAAAATGGGTCTCACAGTACTCGCGCCGCCTGCTGCTAATCCTATTTACGCTGGCAAATAAATTATAGGCTGTGTCCACTAATATACACGGGTCCTACTGGGCGATAACTGGACGTATTATGGACGTGTGAGATTTACTGAATCTCGTCATTTCGCTGATGTGATATATTGAGGCTTTTTATTTGTGTGTTATGAAGAATTACTCAATGTTTGTATGGTGTTCGAGTTTGCAAACTATTTCTATCGGATAAATAAAAAAGTGCTTGATTTTTTTAATAATCTGTAAATGTTAACGAACTTACTGGGAACTCTTAAAATATACCTAGAACCTTAGAATCTTGAAAAAGCTCTTTAGTAAACGAAATTCAGTATCCGGATTACCGAGAAATCATTATGATATAGTTTCGATATTTTGTTACGAAACCCTATTCGACTACGACCAATACACAAAAGGGAAAAAAAGATAAATAATTCGTCGAGCAATTTCAATAAAGCCACAATTTCACGGACGCGTTGGCGCGAACTCGCGAGTGTTACAATTTAATAGAAACTTCAAAAGGCCTGCTGATTCCACCACAATTCTATCAGCTTAGCACGAGATCCAGAGCATTATGCGTATAAAAAGCGGTTATCGCGAACCCCACCGGCGGGCCACCCTCGCGGCTCAAAGGGGAGCAAAACGGATACCAGGCGAGCGAAACTTTCCACCAACTTTTTATGTTGTTTTAAGTACATTGCCGTGTTTGTGCCGAAAGTGTGTCGCAGCCCAATCCGAAGCGAGTATTGTACGACGCGAGCGCTCGCTCTCTCCGCTCCCGGTACAAGGTAGAAACATGTGCGTCTTCATTTTATCTTTTGTGTTCGGAATTGGTGATGACGCGCCGAACTAAACAATAAAATGTATTGTTAGTAAAGTTTTAGAACGATTTTCTTGTTTCAGTGCAGGAGCTGCATGGAAAGTAGAAAATGCCGGTCGGGTTTATATTTATAGTTTCAATTTGTGGCTCGGCATGCACCCGGGTGCGGTACTCGCTCGTTATTACTACAGAAAAAAATACAAGGAAAAGTTTCTCAGGAGCGGCTGAAATCAGAACGAACGTTTTAAATCCGACGATAAATTAGAGGCAACATTAAATTCATTGCGCGAAAATAACGACAGTATAAAAGACGGTGAAGTGATTCAACATTCGTCACGAATGGCTCTCGCGGCCATAATCAATGCGTAAAGCCTTTTAATGAACCACTTTTAAATATGGCCGAGCGGCAATTAAGCTGGAGCTGTTTCAGCGTGCGATTCAGTGACTATTTAGCGACAATTACGCAGCGTGACTGCCGATTGTCCAGCGCCGATTAAGCCCCGAGCACAATGGCTCCAATTTCGACCACTAACGAAGCGACTTCGGACGTTTCCGCTGCACTTCGGACGGCTTCAAAGACATGTAATTTGCGGTCTGGAAAAGCGCGGTCACACCGACTTCTGGTGTCCAGTTGAAGTTAAGCGATTGTCGTTGGAAACTGGGACCTTCGTTGGGTCAACTCGAGTTGACAAAGTTCCGAGCGTGCCAAGGGTTAATTTGGACGGTCAATTTGGTCCCGATTGGGTCGAACGGGTCCTCTCGGACGCGTTATGATGCTCGTGACTTGAAACGTTTAATTTGTGTTCAAACTAATCAGGTTTTAACGGCTACTCCCGAACTTTGACAAGATAATTTAGGCGCGACTTTATAACCCTAGTTTTGTGTGTTTATTATGTTACTATCAATATGTTACGATAAGGCTACATTAACAGACCTCGTCATAAATATTTACTACAATGAACAAAGTTTGAACAATAATTTCGTACAATGTTATCCCAATTCTCGTGAATAGTTATCGACAATCATGTAGCCAAAACTACAACACTATTCTCAAAGCCTTTGAACACTAAAAGAAAATTCGATTGTTCGTGAAATATCGATATTACTCAGCACGATGAAGGTTCGAGTGCAATTATTTCTCGACAAAGCTGCAGTAAAGGCAGTACGAGTCCTTTGTCCCGTCAATAATACGTGGCGTAAAGTTTACTAATTTCGGTGCAGACCGCGTGGTTCCACAACTTTGCAACACTGCATTGTTTGGTAACAGGACGGTAAATCGCTGTATTTATTCATACTAGCGCAACTTCGTCTGCGTCACATTAGGTGGAATGAGAATTGCTCCGTATTTGATTCACGTTTTCGATGTAAATGCACCTAAGTACTATTTATTGTAATTAATTAATATAATTATTTTAAACGTCATGACAACTGGCGCCGTGATGACGTTCGTGAACCTATGGCTTCAACTGAAAATCAGCGCTGTGGTGCACCACCACAGCATGTGGTGAGTTGAAGCCTTGTGGTACACAGTACTGTGCTTTCCTTTTTATGTTTTCATTTTACTTAGTTTCCTGTTGTTGTTATCCTGTACTGTGTAACCATTAAATGTTTTTTCTTTCTTTCTTCTAAGTACAGTAAAATATCACACTCTATCTCTTCACTTTTAATTAATGCAATAGTGTTTAATACAACGAACACAATAAAAGGAATAGCAAAATCGGTTCAGCTATTCGTTCAGTCTAGCATACATCTGATGTTAAGTGTCCCGTCGCTCAATAAACAACGTTCACAAGTAATACCATCTTGCATAATAACGAGACTAAAACTAAAACATTAACACCCTATAAAGTCGATTCAGACCCAATTAAGTTTCTCAGAACGTTATAAATTAACGAAATAAGGAGTAGGAATTAAATTCTCGATTGTGAAGCTCAATTTACGTCGTCAGATCGAGAGCTGTACAATTAGAGAAGGTCGCTCTGTTTCCCAGGAGTACTGAGATGCGATTTGGAGTAGCGATGGGCGTTATTAACCATAACTGGTTATATATGCAGTTACGAGCTCGAACAGTGATCACTCGTTTTCCACTACAACAAAAACTAGTGATATTCATAACGCCATTTAAACGATCGAAATAGGCATCAGTCTTCAATAACTCTTTTAATCACAACGCCATAAAGTTAAATCGAATTCACTCTTATGTTTAAGGCATAGCGTCGATGTTTGGCTACTTTCACTACTCACGCAAAATCACTGGTTTTACAATATTCGTAATGACAAGATGAAAACGACGTTTTACATTGACCACCTTACACATAGCTTTGACAACGTAAAGGAGTAAAACGAGTAATGTAAAACGCGCCTAAAAAAATAGTATCGATACACGATACGTGTGCGTGAAGAAGAATTAAGTTATACTGCTACCTAACCAAACGATTTTACGTTACAATTATCACGTTTGCTTCAGAACGTTGTGAAAATAACTAGTTATAAAAATCACTAGTTAAGAAACTAGTTATTGGAAATCACATAACGCTTACGTTACGTTATCTCAAAAACCGATAACGACCCATCGCTAATTTGGAGTGATGAGTTGATATTACATTTTTGGTGTTGCTGTATTAGTTAATGTAGTAATATAAATAAATCTTTGGGGTTTTTGCAATATTTTTAAAGCTGTAATTCTCCTTATTTTCTTTCTTTGAGAAATGCGATTACTAAATAAATAAAATTAACCAGTAGAATTTGGTCAAAATCCATAAACCGATTTCTAAAATTCTTTTACTAATACGAAGCCAAGTTATGAGGTTATATAATTATTCTTAAATTGAACATATTATGTTTTTGCGATGTGACTGCACAAAAGGCGACCATTTAAAATTACCTCACACGCATTTCATGATTTTTTGCCTTTAACAAAACATGAAAACTTTGATTTTTTATGTGACGCAGACGATGTTGCACCACTAAATGACTACACTAATGGATATAAATCGATAACAACAAAAGCATTATTAAACCAAAAGCCAAACTCAAATAGTTGGAACCAAACGTTTGTCCAATATTACAGCCAACACAAACATTGGCGGAACATCCGAGAAGTAGAGACGATGCAGGCCATAATGCTAAATAATTAATGAACCATCTTGCGGCCCGGCTCCCGTATTAAAAGAGCCTGGAATATCTTTAATAATAACTGGGAAGCGGAAGGAAAACGTTGGAAATGGAGACGTTAGTGTAGAAAACTTAATGAAACTCTATTCATTATGTTATGGGATTAAAATAAAATTGAAGAAATTATTTGAAAATACGACTTTGTGGTTTTTGGTCATGTTCTTACAATATAGAGAACAGGTATAGTCCACCATAATTTGAGAACTTCACATATCCCCAATATTCAGATGTCCTCACGAAAAATTATGTGCATAAAAATATTCATGAATTTCCTAAAGTCTAAGATATTCATAATTTTAACACTAGGAACAAACACAAGCTTGCGTTGCCAGCATCTAGATTACATAAAATAAGTAATTCTTTCCAGAGTTTGTCTGTAAAGCTTATAACAAAATCCCAGTGGCCGTTCAAGCATTGGCTATAAATAGGTTTAAGAGTGCTATCAAAGAACGAACTATTGACTTTGATGTTATTCTTCTACAATTACAAAGATAAATCAATGTGTACTTACGGCAAAATTTGCTATCTACAGCACTTAACCTGGCATTGCTAAAAATACATCCTGCAACTTCATCTATCGTATATCATTTGCCAAAAAATCAATCGTGTTAGCCAAAACACATACAACAATTTCAATTATCCTATACCTATCCAACTAGAGTGATGACTTACGATCGTAAAAATAGAAGAAAATCCATTACTTCATAATATCGCAGACATATCGATACTGTTTCAAATAACTAGTCGATATAGAAGGCTATAAAAGTATTAATTCGATGAAATCGTTCACTTTAAGAGATCAGACGGTTATAGTCTGGTTCGATACATCGCTTTGGACTAATGGAATTAAATTTTACAGTCAAGTATATTTATGGTGCTTGGGCAGATTTGATCAGTAGTGTTCTTTACAACTTATACTCGTTCTCGTAATATTAGAAAAGGGTTTTTTAGACAAGAGAAACTCTTCGGTCTTAAAAACTCACATTCAGCCGCTCAAATTCAGCGTTGACACTAACACTAAACCCAGCATGGGATCGTGCGAAGTGACGCGACTTAGGATAAATTCTAATCTGTTCAACACAAAAGTTAGACATAAAGTAATATAGAAAAATACAAATACAAATTAAATAAATTTGCAAGCGCAGTGTGGGACAATCAGCTTCAAGGTGGACGGATGATCTTGTTAAGATTGCAGGAACACGCTGGATGCAGGCCACTACCAACCGGTCGCATTGGAAATCTTTGGGGGAGGCCTATGACCAGCAGTGGACGTCTACAGGCTGAGAATGATGATGATGATGAAATTTTCATACAACAATATAAAGCTAAATTAACAAGTGTGTATCTAATTTGAGTGTAACGTACGAATTGCTGTTCTACGCCCTGCAAAGATTCACTACAATCCAATCTTTTCTTCTTTGTTCAAATTAAAATCGTGATATAAAATAACGTAGTCCCCATGAAACAGGTCTACCGACGATGAAGACATCAATCAAATAGCGTGATCCGCGGAAAGCCGACCACTTATCTGATTTAGCCCTATTTGGCCCATAAGTAATTTCCTTATATCGACCACTTCGAAGAATACAGGATGTTCATTAAAATTTTAATTTGAACTAGAAAACAGCTGTAGACTAGTGGAGTAAAGAAATAGGAACCAAAATTATGATTAAGTTAGCCTTTTTGAAGTTTTGTTCAAGCATATTTTTCTTGCCTTCCATTTACCGCACCTTTGGGGGCATTTAAAAAGTCATGGATTTCAGAAGACTCGAGGAAGTTCCTTGCTAAAATTTTGATAATGATAATAAATCATTTTCGAATGTTGCCGCCGGACCAAAACCCACACCAAACCGTAACTCTTTGTGGGTTGCATTGGCTTCTCAATGGTGACGTGTGGATTTTCCGACCCCCAGATGCGACAATTTTGCTTATTGACATAGCCTCCGAGGTGAAAGTGGGCTTCATCTGAAAAGACGATTTTTCGGTAAAAATACTCATCTTCGGCCAAACGATCTTCTGCCCATTGGGCGAACCGAAAACGACCGATTTCGTAAATGTCAAACCTTTAACTAAATTATGAACACAAATTGAATGACATTTGAGCTGTCATTCTCTAAATATACAGTAGTTCAAAATGCAAACGTTAGACTGGCCCACCCTA
Source organism: Trilocha varians (assembly GCA_030269945.2). Lineage (NCBI taxonomy): Eukaryota > Metazoa > Arthropoda > Insecta > Lepidoptera > Bombycidae > Trilocha > Trilocha varians. Next base: position 12,074,617 of record AP028265.1, read on the forward strand.
TATTGTATAAAATAAATATGTATGACAAAATAATAAATACAACAGTATCAAAATACACTTTGTCCCTTACTTGTCCCTAATGCTCTTGCTTGAAACTTGAAAGTTCTTGGAAACAAATAAATGAAATTCTAATATTTTTTTGACGAAAACGATATAGATATTTAAAATTTTATAGATATTCTTGATTGGCAGTTACTTAACTTAAATTGATCTCGACTTTTATTCCAAGAAAATACAAATTAAATGTTGTTAAAGAAAATTTCAACCATAAAAATATTTAAGCGATATGAAACTGATTGAATTTATTGACGTTTGATTTTGTACATTAAATATTTAGTAAGATTAACTACACTATATTATAAATGAAAAGAATAACAATTAAACAATTTAGTAAAAACAACCTTATCGTTAAGATATCTTCCAGGCAATCATTAATATACCAAACTACATTAAGAATACAAACTACAATACCAGACAGGTATAAAGTTAAACCTACCAACGAATTTTACGACATAAACAATTTAATAAAAATCCGAAATCGAATAAAACAGCAATCATATATAACGTCAAGTACTCGAACTCCCAACTCATTAAAACTTTTCGAACGCTTAATGAAAATCTTACGTGCATCGTGGAGGGGTCTAAACGCATTACATCAGCTCGCTGCCTCTCATTCGAGACATCAAACGAATCTATCCGCTCGCTTCTAAATCGAATCAGCATTTGTTTCTAGGCTGTAGTCGTTCAAAGGGTTCGGGGTCTCTAGGACATGTTTCTATGTGGATTGATGTTTCGATGCTGTTGTGTCGACGAAATCAGGGAAAGAATTAGTAAATTTTTGTGGGCCAATGTAAACTTCATTTAGGTGCGATCTGAGCAAATTATCTTTTGTAATAAAAGATATAGTTTCTAAATCTATTCTTATAGTAAATTTCAAATGTAATATAACTCCCATTTAATCCCTTAATATTAACTTTTAAAAGTCAATTTATCTAACAATCAATGAACGAAGCACTCAAATCCATTTCCATCGAACAGTCGGGCCACGTACTCGCCGAGAAACAATAAAAACATTAAACCACATAAAGCAACTTCGAGTCGTTAACGAGTTCCGAACTTAGAAATACGAAGTGGTTTTAAACCGTTTGAACTTACGTTATAAACCAGAGTTAATACTGGTTTGGCAACCGGCGTGAAAAACCAATACAGTGTGACCTTCTCAACTAGGTTATATAACCTGACCCGAACTATTCTGGCAACTTCAAAGCTAGTTCGAGACTAGATTTATCTTGGCAAATCTAGTTTTAGATCGAGAGACCGTTGTTTTAGATTTAAAATGGTTTTTGGAACTTTTGTTTGAATAGGAGAGAGTTCAATTGGCTAACGTACAGGCAGACAGCTTTATAAAAGTTTGGTGATCTATGTATTCTTTAAAAATATGATATTTTTATGCACTATTTGTTTATCCGATCGATTATATATCGGGCGCTTCCCATTATACATTATTTTGTCTTGAAATTAAAATCACATTGACTCCAACACTCTTATACCAGAAGACTACTGCCAGTATGCTGAATTATGAGTTATCTAGCTTTAATTAAGATCATAATAATATTATAAAGGCGAAAGTTTGTATGTATGGATGTATGTTTGTTACTCTTTCACGTAAAAACTACTGAATGGATTTGAATGAAACTTTACCACAATATAGCTTATACATCAGAATAACACATAGGCTACAATTTTTGAACCCCTTTGTAACGCAGACGAAGTTGCGCGGGTCACCTAGTATGAAATATGAATAGTACATTAAATGGTAGAAATAGATCAAACAACATATCTCCGCAGATACACATACTTAAACTTACTACCGATTATTGCCTATAATAAAGTTTACAACATTTAAGACTCTTTTCAATATTTAACAAGGTATTTGGAAGCGAATCCGGCTGTTTCCGCATGGAATAGTCTGCGCTAAGGCACCTCAAACGAGCATGCAATACGATTCGAAATTGTTTTGCCGAAACCTGGCGAGGTGCCCGGTTGGAACGTGGCCGGCCTACAGAGAGCAGTGCCCATTCGTGCCAGAATCGCTATTATTTTTTTGATATTCCATAAATATTTTTACAGTTTAAAGTTTAATAACTTTCTTTAAACACTCACGGTTATCTTTATCACTTACACAATTACTAAACGGGTTCTTACTATAGACATAGACAATAATATTCTCGAAAGTACCTTGAAGAATTAACTTGATAAAGTCAAGGATTTAACGTTAAATGCTATCTCTTTTTCGGAGATAACCATAGAAATAGATATAATCGATACTTTTTTTTGTGACGGGAGGAAATCGCCGGACTTCCGCTCGCCCCGCAAGTGGTGTATGTGGGAGTTGAACTGCACCAAAACCTCCCGCCGCTCACGCTCGACGTCCGAGCCCCGGCCGGGACAGAACCCGGCACGAGGCTGGTAGGGGTGACAGGACGCGTTCGCGATTGTCGCTCACGTATCGCCCCGGCACCCCTATAATGGACACTTAGACGAAGATGAAGACAGTTACCCAATTATAATTGTAGGTTAAACTCCACATGTTTTTAGTAAACATTATAAACTTCCAGTATATATTATTGACTCTTTCTACTTGTGTACATTCGTTGTGTTTTACGAAATGTAATTTACATAAAATACTACTATGATGATGTATAATTAATATTTGTAACCGGTATTTAAGAAGCGTTTAATAATTATATACTTATTTAAACCCATTTAATGAAGAATTTATAAATAGTGTCAGTTTATACGTAGTTAAATTTCATGTCTGTCTCTCTTTTAATATAATATCAAATCATTGGAACAACCTAGTACTGCTTACTATTAGGCTCAGGTCTCCTCAGTAGGGGGATAAGAAATGTGCACCACGGGACCCTAGTGTGATTTGAGTATTTTAAACAAACCTAGACACTTGTGTCTAGATAATTTTATGGACTTTGTAAATATACTAATTTTAGTACTGTAAGTTAATAATAGATTTGTGTTTAAGTGTAATAATTGCTTGTTTTTACTATGCATCTTAATGATGGTGAGCGGTTACTGTTTTTTACCATGTAAAATGTTGTAGTTGAAAATATTGGCAAAGTTCTACTGGGACTTTCAAAAAAAGAGTCATCTAAAGCTGTTTCAGAGTTGATATTCTCCGTTTTTAGCAAACTAATAATAACCTTTGCAGTTGTCGATATAAATACAAAGTCTATTCAAATCCAGGTCGGTTCACTAGTTCTATAAATGACCTATTCGACGGCTATATTTAATTAACGAAATAAATTATAAACCGTAGGGTTAACAATGTATCTGTGACACGAAACGTTTATTTTAAATTATTTAACGCTTTCCGATGTATTTACACAGAATATTTACTATCAGAAGTAAAGTTCAGAGAAATCCAAGTTTGAGCACATAATATTGATGATTATTGACATAAGCAAGAGATATTAACATATGATAGATCTCATTGCATTGCGAAACCTGCATGCCGGAAAAGGATTCTAAAAATCCTTTGAAGATATGTGAAGTCCCCAATCCGCACTGGACAAGCGTGGACTATGCCTAATCCCTCTTCTGAGGAGGCCTGAGCCCAACAGTGGGCAATAATGGGTTGGTACAGTACAGTACAGATCTCATTGTACCCCTAAGACTAAAATCAATGTAAACAAAATGTAAATCCGTAATTGGCTAAATTTTTGTTTTATAATTTTAAGTTGTATTTAATTGTAACTGTAGCTGTGGATTGTTGTTAAATAAATAAAATAGGTTAAATAAATAAATAAGTTTTTAGTGCTATCACCTGTTTTGTATGTACCTTTGCATTCTGCGAGTTGAATTCCACCAACATCATGATTTCAATTGAGCTGAAAATTCAGCATTTGTAGAAACAGGAGGAGGATTGATCTACAGCTTTGGACAATCTGAAGTACGGTGAATGTCGAAATACAACATAGAACCACGTTTATTTTTTGAATTGGTTAACTTTTCATTCGTATGGAATTTTTCCATCCCTCTTAACGCTTACCATATAAGACTTAAAATGCAGCTTAATATTAAAATAACATTTGTTTTTCAAATACCACTGTATTTTGAATCGAATACGGTGGGTATATTTTCTTATGGAATTCATTACTAAAAAAACGGTCGAATGCTTGAGAGCTTATGCGTTGTTTGAAACTTATCTTCTGTTGCATATATTCTGTGGTATTGGCTTTAAATTATAGCATTAATTGTCGGTCGCGCTTGTTGTATAGTGACAAGCCTCTCGGATAAATGGGTTTATTGTTGAATATTTAATGAGTCTTTTCGGTAACGGGTACACGGTATGTGGACACATATTACTTTGTATGATATTTAGTAGAGGCTTTTGGTAAACTTTTTTGATCAAGCAGATAAATAAGCGACTTTATGATGATTTATTGATTTTTTTTTTGGAGGATTCCGTCGGAATTCTCAGTTATAGAGTTATGAGATACGGCACGACGCGTTACACACTACGGCAATTTTAAATGTTGCACTTGTGTTGAATGCCACATGGTAAAACGGTAAATTTTTTGAACCGATTTTGTTGATGATTTTTGGCATTGTGAATTTTGTTTGGATCCAATCGCTAACATACACAATATTCTAAATTTTTATACTTCAATATAGATACTAAACCAACTTGACTTTAAATCTTAAGTACATACATTAAAATTAAATGTATAAAGCAGCTACGCCGTAGCACCGTAGCCTCGTAGCGCCGTAACCCGTAGCATCTTTGTAGCTATATAATATTTTACGCCGTTTCAAGAGAATGCGTTTTGATGTTATTATCATGATATTTTCAGTTTTACGATTTTGCCAACTAAAGTTGTTAAATTTTAAACTTGAGTAGATATTATGTGTGTTTTGTGCTTGACCGACTTTTGAAAAGAGGAGTTCAGTTCGATAGATTGAGTAGATTTTGGAATAAATAAAATAAAAAAAAATATTATATTGTATTTTGTAGCATTTTAAGAACAAGTTTTTGCAAAAAATCCAATCAAAATTTCTGAAAAATTAATAAAGTTTTTAGATACAAGTTATTTTTTACGCTATTATATTTTCTAAAGTTACACAACGTCCAATTATTTTACCTTTTGGTACAAATTAAAGTTTAAATGGATTTGTAAGTTCTTCGTAAAGTGAAACCGCGAAACCTCATACTTGGTAATAAGCGAACTGCGAGCAAAATTAACTAAAAACAATGAATAGTTAACAACTTCGTAATTGCCTCGTATCTGCACTATCCGTTTCCGGTTCATTGACCTGCGGAGCGAGGTCGTTGAACTTCTTGTAATGGTCGATATGTTTTTTTTAATGTGACTATTTCATGCAAAATTTTATATTATAAGGCTTTTTAAGAACACAGTTGCCTCATTCTTAGTTTAATAGTATTGTAGTAGAAATTGGTTAATGTAAAAAATCACTACAATCACACATTTATAAAATACAGAAATAAAATTATTTATGTTGTTTTAGAAGCTTACACGAACTCACATTAACGCGACTTTCACAGATAATAAATAGGGGTGTGCGAATAATTCGAACTCACGAATTATTCGAATCTTTGAATTATTCGAAATTCGACGAATATTCGAAAAATTTCGAATAATTCGAAAAGTTTCGAATGATCCGAAATTTCGAATAGTATCGAATTTGACTACGACGATGCATCGGAAATAGGACATAGGTAGTAGATCTTGGGAGATTCTTGATGCCAAACGATGATTCTCAAGAACTTAATGTTTTGACCAGAGAACGCAAGTTTTTACAATCACACAAACAAAAAACACAAAATCTGACATCTAGCCCATTCAAGATATTATCTACAACATACAAATACTTGTCCTATTTCCGAATCGAATATATTTCGATTCGAACGATATTCCCACACCCCTAATAATAAACAAAGTGGTTTAAAAAGAGTTCTGGAGTTTTTAAGGTTCATAAGTCTTGTAACATATTGTAAAGATGAAATCTAAACAGATAAGATAGACAAACAAGTCTAAGGTCCAACTAATGGTAGGCGGTCACCGTTGCTCATGAACCTCTGCAATCCTCGTTCGATGTCGGTGACATTAACAGTCTTTTAAAATCCTACTACAAATTTTAACAGATATTTTTAAACCGTTTTCGTCGTGCTTTATTTCATCCTCAACAATAAACCCACGTGAGTTCAAACTCTGAAATAAGACAGGAGAGCGCAAATGGCGCAGAGATATATTAAGTTAAATTGGAAAAAAGTATTCGGCGAAGTTTGCTAGGCAGAGCGTAATGGCGCGAGTGAAATTTACTGTTTCGCTCTTTGGCTCAAACTGCACGGGTTCGTGCTCAGAATTTGAATCTGTGTACTGTTCTGACTATAATTGAATGTAATGCTTTGGACCAAATGTTGGTGGATGACCAATTTGGTGTAATGGTGAATTTTTGACCAACAAATGAGTAGTCGCTTATGAACCTTTGTTATGCTATATAGTGCTCCAATAGTTAGTAGTTACATTCTAACTTAGTTGATCACGAGGCTTTAAGAAAATCTATGAGTTAACATATAGGATCGAGAACTAGAATATTGCAGGCAATAGTCATAGGTATAGCTAGAACCATAAAACGAGAGGTTCTTAAACATCTTACGACTGTCTACTAACTACTCCTAACTACTTCAAACCGATGTCATTACCGGTCTATATATTTTTTTTTTTTATTGCCATGTAGGCAGACGAGCCAACGGCCCACCTGATAGGAAGTGGTTACCGTCGCTCATGAACCTCTGCAATGTCAGGGGACACTGAGGGGTCACTACCCACGACCTAACTTTAAGGACCCTCCTCAAGCCTCGTTTGAAGAAGGACAAGTCATAGGGCTCAGGGAATACCGAGGATGGGAGCTCATTCCATAGCCGGATGGTGCGTGGCAAAAAAGTGTTCCTGAAACGAACAGTGGATGACCGTGGTTGCTTATCAATCTCAAGAAAAAATTCACACGATTCTCAAGGTCTGATTGTATGAAGGATGTTATGTTGGTTTCTGGTGACAAATGAAATGAAATGATGTATGTAAAGATAGAAAGGAGTGCAGAGAAGGCATATTGCGCCGACCACATCTAAATGGGATAAGGTGTAGTGAAAGAAAGATTGCTTATCCATCTCTCACGTGACGCAGACGAAGTTGCCGCCGACTAGTTTAATATAATTTCAACTAAACGTGTCGTTTTAAGTCGAGGGTCCGTCGACGCGTTTAAAGACTGGAGGCTAAATAAACACAGGGCACGTGATAATTGCTCCAATTTGCGTTCAACGGTACACGGAGGATCGACTGTGACGTCACACGTGGGACTAACACTCTTTAGAACATACGATACGACTTTTTTATTGCCAGACGATACAAAAGGCCACCTGGTTATAAGTGGTTGGTGTCGCTCAAGGACTAACTAACAAAAACTTATTAGTAAAATTTATACGTTCATGCATTTTCAACGGGTTCTTACCACGATATTTAATTAATTGGGTTGTCTCGATAATTCAACGTTGTTGCAAACGTCATGATCACGAGAAGACTGGATACTGCGGGTCGATCTAAGAGCAAACAAATCTGTCTACCCTCTTTCTCGTTTACTTTTGGGTATATGAAAGAAAACCACTAGTGTCTGAATAAGTTTAAAATTTATACGATTAGTTATATATTATATAAGTGGTTCGTAATGGTCTATGATGACAGACCGACGTTTGAAACGAATTTTTGAGATTATTTAAGGTATCCCGACACCTTAGCGGTCGGTACTGTCGGTAGTGAGCTTGTGGTCCTTACTTTTTTACCTACCTCTTACATACGTTTATGAATGGCAGCAGTAAGAAATTTAAATCTCCTTTGCAGTGCGTGGTATCTCTATCTATCTAGTTTGGTAGGACATTTTTGCACTTGATTTTTTTAGTTCTAAATCATTTTAATTACAAGAACAATCACATATTGATTTTAAAACTTATTATATGATATTACACTGAACACTGAAAAATCTAATCACCAACCAATAAATATTTTATACTAGCTTTTGCCCGCGACTTCGTTCGCGTGGACTTCAGGTTCGTCCCGTCTAGTCGTATAGCCTATGTGTTATTCTGATGTATAAGCTATATTGTGGTAAAGTTTCATTCAAATCCATTCAGTAGTTTTTACGTGAAAGAGTAACAAACATCCATACATCCATACTTACAAACTTTCGCCTTCATAATATATATTAGATTTCTTTGGATCATTATTTCACAATTATTAATCCTTAAAACATTGTCAGTACTGTTCGTATTTAAAGTCAGTTCGATTCTTTTTTCAAATCGGTCATTATAAAAGTCTTTGAAACAGTGGCCACAATTAGCACCGGCTTCAAGTTTTCTTTGGAGTGGAAAATAATTGCGATTCAATTCAGTTGTGCTATCTGACGCTGTCCTATTAATACACGTCTATAAACATAAGGTCTGTTTTGCTGTAACAACTTAGAGAATATCAGTTCTTATTTTTTAAACAATAGCGATCATTTTACCGTGTCCGATAAATCGAAATTCAGTCTTAAAATTTTGATGAGAATTGCTCGATAAAAATACGAAACGAAACTTTCGTACGTTTGAAAAGGGGTTGAAAATTAATTTAATAGCTCAATTCGTAGGCAATAACTGTTTATTTTTGGTTGTTTAACTTTGTGTTGTTTGTTTTTATTAAAAAAGGCACTAATTTTATTTGTATTTATAGCACTAATGAAAAAAGAGGGTTGTTTTTGCAAACGAACGTGATTTTGTCTTAGCACTTCATTGCATTTTTTTTGTTTTAGTTGGAGGAAATCGCCGGATAAGTGGGAGTTGAACCTCACTAAAACCTCCAACCACTCACACTCAGCGTCCGAACCCTGGCTGAGGCCAGAACCCAGCACGGGGTTATGCGGGGTGGCGCGACGCGTTACGCACTGCGGCATACTTTCCCGTCGCGAACTTCATAGCATAAGCGTTTAGGTATGATTTTATAATATGTATAGCAGGAATTTTCATAATTGTCCACTATCTTAAATATACTTGACGATATGATTAGAAAAAATTAAAAATATGTATAAATTTTTAATCAACCTCTCTTATGAACACTACACGTACTTTCTTCTATATAAATTTCTATGTAAATAGCAGAATGAGATGCAATTATTATTTAAATACGATTTTAACATTGTTTCTAAGTATAATACAAATAAACTGAGATAGGGTGTGACGGCCCCGGGCAGTGTAGCCAACGTTACAATACTTAATTATTAAGAGAACGAGGGGAGCAGTACTACCAACATTAAAAGATAATTTTCTTTGGAGATTGTTTTTGTTAATTAGATATAATATTTTAAATAGAAACCATACCCTTTTAAGCAATACATCGCGAGGAAAGCTACATATTTACCTTCGAAAACATGAAGTACCCATATTAGGCAATTGAGGTGTAATCATAGAATTATTACATCCGGAATCAATATCATGAACAACAGAATGAAGCCAATTTAAAGTGCACCGATCGCGCGTAACTACACGATATTCTGGCGTTACTGTACCGATGACACTCAATTCGTTTAACACACTAATAAAATATTACACACACATAAGTTCTTTCAAATTTCACTTTGTTATTCATGATGTTGATTAAAAATATCGTGTAGTAACACGCGATCGGTGCACTTTAAATTGGCTTCATTCTGTTGTTCATGATGTTGAATCCAGATGTAATAATTCTATGGGTGTAATATGTCTGATCCCTCTACCGAGGAAACCCAGACATAACACTAAAAAGTAAGCTGATGGTAGCCCTTCTTACCATTGGGCTTGGCTTGGTAAAAACCTTTTTTAAATCTAACATAATTAGTTATGACGGGGTGATAGCAAGGGAAACCAACCTATTCACCGTGCGGGTAGTTGGAAGTGGAGACTTGCTATAAATACAGGCGTTGGCCGCTGTTATTATTCATTCGTGTTTGAATTGTCGAGGCGAACGGACCTCTTGATGTAAAAGTAATAAACTGTTAAAACTCGTTATTTTGAAGATTTTGTTCAAAAGTATTGATCATCAAGTGTTCAAGTGGACATTGTGACGTCATTCCTGACAAAACCAAACGAAGATCGACTATGACTATTTACATATAAAGTGGAATACTTAATCCCAGCAGTGGACTTAACTAATTGTTTAACAAATAAGCCTTGTCCACAGTTTTCTCAATAAATCGTTTTAATTTATTAAAATTTAATTTAGATTAAGATATTCAATGTCAGAGAAACCAATTTCGAGACCTAGTTCATTATAAAGATCAAATTAAGATTGGATTAATGGAAATTTAAATCGTTGGTATTAAAATTTCGGTGTTGCAGTATTTTGATTTGTAATCTTAGGTTTAAATTAAAGTTATTTCGAAATTTCCATTTCAAATCGCACTATAAATTTAGAAAATTATTATTAGTAATTGTGTTTGTTCTTAGAAAATGAATAATAGTGATTCATAATACTAAAAAACTTGAGAGGTGTCAAGGGACACCCGGATGGAACGAAGTTCCTTTCGATTAATTAGTGAGGGAATTGTAATAAAATTTTATTTTTTTAAATTATAATAATTAGTTAGTTTAAAACGACTTACTTAATTTTTTTTTATCACAGCGCCATCTAGCATTAATCATATAAAACAAAATAAGGAATTGTTTTAAAAGATTTTAATCACAGCGCCATCTAGCGATTATCATCTAAAACAAAAAAAAGTGTCGTGACAACTTTTTCATAAGAATTTCCGTCTAGCCCCCTTTCGATAACGCGCGATATGGACTTCATTCCAATAAATGTTGTAAATGTTCTTTAAAATCGTTGTTTTTAGTTATATTTTCAACATATTCAGCAACTTTATTAACATTTTATGATCTTAATGAAATTGGTATATTCAAAAAAAAAATATAAATGAATACTAATGATAATACATACAATACTACGAAGTTTCTCGTTCTAACAAAATATTACCAATACAATATCAAAACAATTCTAAAACGTACTAAATTTCAAAAAATAAACACAAGGCTTCTCCCAGGCAAACTTTTAATAAGATGTACATAAAACGAGAGACCAACGGTCGTTCAACATTTCTTTTCTCTGTTAAATAAATACTTTTCTCAGTCTCACTTCCCCAAACAAGGAGTTCGGTATATTTTTTCACTTTTATATTTATTCGTGACGAAACTGTGCCCGAACTCATCTGAATTTCATTTCTATCAATCTGTATCCATTTGTAATTCGCAAAAGTATGGACAGCTTTTTTACGTAACACCCTGTATATATACGACTTTTATATATTACGATTAATCAGACAGATAAATCGGTAACATGCTTTAGGTGTATGCTTTGATATTCAGTTCTAGGGAGAAGAGATCACATGATGTTGGTATTGTGTGACTTAAATTCATGGACAGACTGACGGTCATCTTGAGATTGGTTGTCGTTATTTAAATTCATAATATACTTTTTTTCATTTATTATTCCAAAGGTTAACGATGGACAAAGACGACACTTTTTAAGGCCCACTTGATCGTAATTGGTTACCGACCATGTGGTTCTGCAACGTTAAGACATTGGGGGACTGTTACCCATGATCTTTAGTACTATATTACTATACAGAAATGTCTTAAGCCTCGTTTAAAGAGATACGTGTCACAGCGCTCCGAGAACACCGTGAATAGTAATTGACTGAAATTATTACTTTATAAAATCGTATCGGACCATCTAAATACGTGTAACATTGAAAAATATTCATCGGGAAATAAAAAAAAAGTGGAGAAAATTTATCGTATTGAGAAACTCATTTGAGTTTATGTTGGCACTCGCCCGAATCCTTCGGTACTTTAGAGTTTCGTGTATTTTAAATCTAACGATAACATTACAAAATGTACAAAAAGTTTCTTGCCAAATTTTTACGATTCTTTTATTATTATAAGAAATCTGTCAAGAGACTACAGATAAGTTTTACTAAAATGGGGTAAATAAACTCAGGATTTGCATTTTGCTTTATAGGTATACAAGTCAACAAACGAACAGTGGTAAGTGGTGATCATCATTTCTGAACTTTGACCATTGTTAACCATTATTGTCCTTCGATCGAAGCTCGAAGGTATCTTCATTTATTCACTTATTTTTTACATTCTATTTTTAAAAATACATTTACAAGAAAATAAAATTTAAAAATACAATATATAAAACAGAGGGCCACTGCAGATGGAGTCTACGACCCAAGCCACCAGTGGTCAGGGCTCAAGAGAGAGGAACCTCCTCACAATACGCGCCGAGTCAAGAAAGCTTCTCTAGATGACGGTCGAAGCTTTTCGCTATTAGACCGTGCACAGATACAACGATCGGAACAATGATAGTCGATTTAACGCGCCACATGCCGGTCAGAAGGTATTTTATTATTAGTAGCAGGAAATCGTAAGACTTCCAATCGCCCCGCAGGTGGAGTATGTGAGAGTGGAAACCTCCTCCTCGAGGAAACGGGGTTATGCGGGGCAGCACTAGGCGTTACGCACTACGGCATTCTTTACCCTTCAGCTGTAAGTAGGGGGTAGAATAGTCTCCCTTGACATTGCAGACGTAAAAGGTGTCGCTAACTAACGATCAGATGGCCCGTTCGTTAGCTTACGAGTAATAAGCATTATACCATTTTAAGCTTTGATGGTAACACTTACAATGAAGGACATCAACTCGTAAGCGATCATAATAAAAATATTTGGGTTCCCAATGCCAAATTGTACATTTGCAATTTTTTCATGGATGCTATAAAAAACTTTATGTTCATGGTAACAAAGTTGATAGTTCTGGAACACTGAGCTTCGTTACAGTTTACGATCATCTCAGCATTCTTTTAGTACTAATTTAGAGCACTATATTTGATACTATGTAAGTTTTTGTTGGCGAGAAATATATGACTTTATTATGTTTGGACTTTTTTTTATTTTGTAGTACAAATCTACCCTGTAAATCTTTAATAACAAATACACACACACACACACATACATATCTATTTGTCTCTTTAGTGCATTATTTCTCGCAAATCCACATAGACACGTATAGAAACACACACACACACACACACACACACACACACACACACACACACACACATACACATACACATTATAAAAAAAAATTACTCTCAATGATTAAATACGATCTTCGCTGAATACACATAAACCATATCTAAATATCTCTGAACCGGTAATCGAATATGACTAAACAAAGGTCGCGGGTTCAAATACGGCCGGCTTGTACCTCTAAATCTAAATGTGAAAAAGATTTATGTGCAATTTTTCACAACACCACTGGCTAAAAACGGTGAAGAAAAACATCGTGAGGAAACCTGCATGTCGGAAAAGGATTCTAAAAATCCTTTGAAGATATGTAAAGTCCCCAATCCGCACTGGGCAAGCGTGGTGGACTATGCCTAATCCCTCTTCTGAGGAGACCTGAGCCCAACAGTGGGCAGTAATGGGTTGGTACAGTACAGAGCAGATCAAAAAAAAAAAGACTAGGTACTCCAACATTGTAATAAACAAGAAAATTATATAAAATTGCAACACATTTAGCAGACGTACCCTTTATTACGCTCGCTTCTCGTAATTGCAACATTAAACTAAGTTTTTTTAAGTTTTTCTCGTAAATTCTCTTCATTTTTCTCCTTACTTTTTAGGAGTTTATGCGCACAATAAAAGTTTACTTTGGACTACAATTTAAACGATAAAAAGAGGTACTTATACTTTGGGTGTACACTGTAGTACATGGGCGACAATGACCATTTACCATCTATAAATGTATTATGAAAATCTGCTATTTAAAAACTACAGTGTCCCAAAATCATAGGAAAGAAGACTTAAATATTGTAAACTCAACATTTTGCTTATAAGAAGCGTATTATATTATTTTCAATTTCAACTAACTCTGCAAGGAAAGAATCATCTTTACTTTGCTTAGCTAAACTCTAAGTAACAAAATCGCAAAAAACTAGAGAGGTGTCATGGGACACCCCAATAGAACGAAGTTCCTTTCGATTAAAAGATATCTTATATTTTTTTGCAATAAAGAACGTGTTTTAAAAGATTTTGATCACAGCGCCATCTAGCGATAATCACCTAAAACAAAAATAAGGAACGTGTTTTAAAAGATTTTGATAACAGCGCCTTCTAGCGATAATCATCTAAAACAAAAAAGTGTCGTGACAACTTTTCGTAAGATTTTTTCCGTCTCCCTTTCGATAACGCGCGATAAGGAACTTCGTTCCAAAAATCATTTTGTTTTATTTATAAAACAAATTCTAAGAGTCAATTACAAATAATCCTTCCTAATAAACATAGTATCTTAAATAAAGAAAACAGTATGAAATAATCGTTTCAAAGGTTCAACTCTAGTACCTACATACATATTAACATACATAGTTACATAGTAACACACGCTCGTACCCAAAATGCTTCATCGCTCTCATCTTCATTTAAAACTTATTAATTGCCACTATGTCAAATAGTTATGTAACTTGACGGCGAAGTTTTGGTACAGCTATTGATGTGGTGCACTGTTATTACAATCAAGTAATATTACATTATTTGATGGAAATTATAATAAGAAGTAAAATATAGTTATTGTAGAGAAATTAAGTTCGTTTTTACGAACGTGGATACATTGGTTTGGAAGGGAGAGCGATTGTCAAATGTTTTAAATATTCTTAACTGCTAAAAATAAAACTTGCGAGAGCAATTGGTAATATGTGAAAATTATTGGACCGAAGTTCCTTATCGCGCGTTGTGAAAGGGGGCTAGACCGAAAAAATTCTTATGAAATGTTGTCACGACACTTTTTTGTTTTAGATGATTATCGCTAGATGGCGCTGTGATCAAAATCTTTTAAAACACGTTCCTTATCGCGCGTTACGTTAGGAAAAAAATATAAGATATCTTTTAATCGAAAGGAACTTCGTTCTATTCGGGTGTCCCATGACATCTCTCAAGTTGTTTCATTTATAATCACTCAAAAACAATTACAAAAGGTGTAAACGTTCATCGGCTAAGTAAATAAAATAACAAAATTAAAAACACATAATTTACGCGCAATAAAATAACCTTAATATTTAATATGATAAGTAAAACCCACGATAACCTACAAAAATATTATCCATGAGAACATTTAATAAAGTTGTTATAAATATCTTCGCAATCGCAGACCCGTCGAGTTGTGCGCCATATTTTATTAACAGATACATAACCTAAAAAAATATTAATAAATTCACGAAATAAGGTAGAACATCAAACACGTTTAGCCGGATATAACGGGATCTCGTCCCTGGGTGGGTAACTGATAGCAAACAGCCTCAAATTATAAGTGGGCGTACTGAAAACGACTCCTTTGGCGGCCATTACAATATCTTGGCGGGAAAAATGGCGGGTTACGGCGCGTGCACGATGATTCAAGTTGTAAGATTATGTCGATTAAGAACCGTAAAACAGTATTAGGCCGTAAAAGAATCGTTTTTTTTAATAAGTTTATCGATTTAACGGTTAAAATAAAATGTACTTTTAAGGATTTTTAGGTTGCTTTTAATGTTACAAAAGTAAACCCCTGATTTAAAAAAATCTAAAATTTTATTTACACAGAATTGTTTCACAAAATTAATTGACTTTACTTAAACATTAAAACTAGCATGCTGGCCATGTCATTAATAAATAATTTACTACTGATATGTTACAATAATCCAATTGTGTAATTTGTTCCAGAAAAATCCAAGATGGCCGCCAGAATCGCCGGTATTCGATAACTTATTCCGAATCCTCAAGGAATATCGGAAATAAATCGAGTGGAGCAGTACACTTAAATCGATTCGCGTACATTCTTGCACTACTGTAGTTTGTTACGTTAATTTTTAATCGAAATACCGAATTCTAGAGATTCACGATCGATTTAAAGTCGTAAGTTTTTTTTGAAATTTTCAGATGAATTATAAGGAAATTTATAGTTTTCTTTTATTATGATATTAGTATGTTATTGGTATGTATTTATTTATTTGTATGTACGTATTAGCTGAATTGTAGCTAAGTAAAAACTTTGTTTAATGTCTGTGTAAATTTCGTACGCGACTCGATAACAATAGTGGGTAGACTGCCCAAAAACAGCACCATCATCGTCACTATTTACAAATACAAAACCATCAAGTGTTCTATGTTCAATGGATGACGTAGCTCAAGGATACTCTTTAAAGGGAAAATCCTTCACAAATCACTACAATACCAAGATAAATCTTTTGTTAACTTCCAATTTTATTAACGGACAACGCTACAAAGGGCCTCCTTTAATGACGGAGCGGTAATTTTTCACGGCAACCGAGAAAAAATACATCGTTTTTTTAAATGTCTATAAAATGCTAAGCCATTGTGCGTTGTGACAAAGAAGGCTCTAACGGCGAGTGTCAGCCGGGTAAACGATAAAAAATAATGCAGATTCACTCCTGAGCCTCTGCGGTGTTGCCAGGGTTGGGGGGAAAAACTGGAACGATGGGAAATATACGTGTTTTAAAAAGAAATAGATAGATAGATAGAATATTCTTTATTGTACATCAATCAACAAAAAATATATTATTTTATTTATTCTTCTTGTACAAAAAAATAAATAGTCAACCAAGGGTGGAGCAGAGAGAACAATAAGTAGGTGTACAAGAGAAGTGCACACATGAGCTTAAAACACGTAGAACAATATATAGTAAGACAGATTTCATATTTAAAAGATTACAATTATTATTAGATCAGATTTAAGGAGTATTGTCGAAAAATGGTGAAAGGCGGTAACTGATTTTGATGAAGACTAAAATTCAAAATTAGTGAACTTAATTTTTGTAACTTTTAGAAGAATATACATTTGGAAAAAATCCAAAAATTTACCAGCAACACAACTAGAAAGTATGTAAATAAAACAACTTCGAAATATAGCATTAAATCCATCATGAGCATCAAAACTCCAAAATTTCTACACAACCTACAATAATTACTAAACTGGCAACACAGTCTCGAGTGTAACAATGTTCAGCTTCACGAGATACTTTTTCGCTTTAACGACACTTCTGAACGTTAACTTAAACGCGATTCAGGTGTTTGTCAAGAAATGAGATAAGTACGTATTTGTAATGTTCTCATTTGTTTTATTGTTGAGGTGATTAGTGGGGGGGATGAAGAAAATGTAGAAATGGTGCTCGATGCCTGATTCTTAGAATGGCGTTAGATAGCTTTACCTAATTTTTTTTTTGGAACGAAGTTCCTTATCGCGCGTTATCGAAAGGGGGCTAGAAGGAAATTCTTATGAAAAAGTTAGCACGACACTTTTTTTGTTTTAGATGATTATCGCTAGATGGCGCTGTTCTTAAAATATTTTATAAAACAATTCCTTATTTTGTTTTATATGATTAATGCTAGATGGCACTGTGCTTAAAGTATTTTATAAAACAATTCCTTATTTTGTTTTATATGATTAATGCTAGATGGCGCTGTGATCAAAACATTTTATTTAAGTTATTAAATTAAAAAATACTAATTTTATTACAATTCCCTCACTAATTCATTGACAGGAACTTCGTTCCATCCGGGTGTCCCTTGACACCTCTCAAGTTTTTTTTAAATTGGGAAATAAATAAACGAGCCTATGGCCCACCTGATGGTATAGCGGTCGCCGTCGCTCATGAACCTCTGCAATGCCATGGCAATGAGGGGCCGCTATCTATCACCTACCCATATAGGACTTTTCTTAAACCTCGTTTAAAGAGGGGCATGTCATATCAATTGCAGGGCGGGTGGGAATTTAATCAGTTCAACGTAATAAATGAAATGCTAGAGTAACGGGTGGCTAGCTCACCTCTCACTCCCACCACTGTAACTTCTGTGTAGCTAGGATCCCCAACGGTGACCATCGTATAACTCTGAGTAGTGAAAAATGTGTGCCTAGTATTTAAATTTTGAATTTATCTCAGTTACCAACATTGCTATAGAAATGACCTATTCATTTTTAAGATTGAATAAATCGTCACAAACCGACTCTACCATAGATTCCCGTTGAAACGTAGTAAAACATTTCAAATGAGTTCTAAAATCAAATATTTATCGACACTGTTCTCCAGACTTTTTCTTCGCGATCGTTTAGGGTACTTTCCCAGTTTACGGTTATGTCCGAATTAAAAATAATGAGTGCCAATACTGTTTGTTCTTCAACAAGATACGATGAGCTTTTGAGAGGAGTGATTTGGATAAATTTTAGTGTGATGTCTGTCGTTATTTAGTTGGTGATCGTGCTAAATTGATCCTTATGTTATCAGCGTTAAGTATCTATTTGTAAAAAAGGTAATTGTGTTTTTTTTTTGAAACTGTATAATCTTAGATGCTCGTTTTGTTGAATGATCTTGTGATAATATAGTTTTATATTGGAGATGTGAATTTGTATGGTAATTAGTAATATTCCTAATACCTATAAACACGAATCGAATCTGATGATTTAGGTAAAAAAAACACGCGATGTATTATTACAGCATTAGATTGACAGAAAAACCTAAGGTAAGTGTTAATTTTGAACTAAAACTTATCAATAATTGAATGTCAAGGTTGGTCTTTTTATTATTTTATTGCCACGCAGGCAGACGAGCTAACGGCCCACCTGATCGTAAGCGGTTACCGTCGCTCATGGACCTCTGCATTGCCCGAAGACATTGCGGGGCCGCTACCTACGGCATCTCTTCACGCCTCGTTTGAAGAAGGACAAGTCATAGCGCTCGGGAAACACCGAAGAGGGGAGCTCATTCATAGCCGGATGGTGCATGGCAAAAAAGTATTCTTGAAACGGACCGTGGATGACCGCGGTGGTTTCAAATAATTTAAGTATTGCCTTCCTCTACTGTCAAGAAATCAATCGACTTCATTCTGTTACCTCCCGATGTTTTAAGCCCGTGAATTCTAACTACACAGTCTGTAATTCAAGATGTTGTTTCCCGATGTTTTACACCCCTGAATTCTATCTACCCCACCGCAATACCGCATAAATCATAATGAAATGCAATCGCACAGAGCATCCCGCATGCCTCTCAAACAGCTCTCGTCAAACGTTCGAATTAATTCCCCATTTTCGAGTTAACGCAAAACTTGTGCGGAAACTATAAGAGCGAACTTGTCTTGGGAATCGCTAACTCGCTATCTAACTAATAAACAATCGCTTCAGACGTAATTCTATGGTTGTAGTAAATATATCTAGGCAGACGTAAAGTGGATGTACCACCCTGTTTAATACGTTTACCAAAATCACTATAAGAGTTGTGAAGCTGTTGTATGTAATTTTATCGGTATTTTTGACGTTTGCTAGATGAACAATTCAATTTAATTATAAAGCCTGAATGACACTGAATGTTCCTTTGCAACTAAGTACTTATGTAACTTTACATCTGTAACTATGTAAGTTCGGGTGGAATATCACGAATGATTATAACCAACTTCTCGGTATCCGATTGAGTTGAAATTTTGCACACATATGTATATATTTGAAATATTGGACAAAGTTTTTCATCAAATAAGTGTGGATGGGTTGATGCAAATCCGCTTGATTTATTTGACGAAAAGTGGTCGGCTCGTCCGGATCGAAAACACGCAATTATTTACGTACAAATAAAAAACTACTATTTGTTTTCGATTGAAGTTTGAAGCGTGTTGCTTTTGAATAAATAATGAAGTTATGTTTTGGTAAATGTTAGCGTTTATTTTTTCATTGAGATTTTGATTTTATTCGTCGATTTATTCGTTAATGTTGAACTACTTTTGAAGTGGTAGAAGTTCTATATTAAATTGTTCATTTTTTCATTGCGATTTTGATTCATTTGTCGATTTATTCGTTAATATTGAACTACTTTTGAAGTACTTAGGAGTTCTATCTTACATTGTACAACTATTTTTTGTAGATAAATAGAGAGCTTTAACTGAGAAATCGCGGAAGAGTAAAAATTACAACGTAATAACCTTCAGTGGTTTTCAAAAACATTTTTTTGAGTTAGAGGTAATCACCGAACTTCCACTTGCAGTTACGGTAGGTATATGTAATTTGAACTGCATTAAAACAGCATGCCCTACAAGCATAGGGGTTTGCAGGGGTATGTCACACAAACACCGAACCAAAAATTGGTTGCCTGTAAGTCGGTATACGGGCGAAAGTTTTACGTGACAACGACTCGGGCATGGTTAGCCCGCCTAACAGCGAGAGAGACAGACATAAAAAGTGAAAGGCACGCGTGCCTCTCACTCGCTCTCATTGTGAGCGCATAACGTGAGCGGAGCGTAACGCAGTTTGTTGAAGTGTCACCCGGCAAACCAATTTATAAGACGTTGTCACGTCAAAACCATATCTTCAAAAAAGCAATTCTAAGACCGTCTCCTACAATAACAAGAAAGTTTCAGCAGCTCAGCCGGTAACAGATAACGTTGTTTGGTAACCAACAATAATATTTGACGCGCAAACAGACACGTCGATATGATCTCGTCCATCCATCACGGGGAGCGTGTATTGAGATATTTGCACTTCCATATTGGTTTGTATTACTTTATATTAAATATTATTGAAGGGACTGCGGTTCGATAAAGTCAGTATAACGTAGAACTAGATGAAATAGCGATGGGAATATTGGAATAAAAAAACTATGAAGCCTTTTGAACCTGCACTAGGTGCAAATTTAGGCTGATATTTCTACAAAAGTAATTGGAGTTTCAGGATGCATTATTAGTTGATACAGGAGATATGATGTGTAAAAGACACTTATTTGAAAAGTATAATAAAAACTTTATTACTGAAAGATTTAAATTTTAGTTAGAAATGTGTGATTTTTCAAACGGAGTACTTGTTTCTTTAGAAGGTATAAAAGCTTCGTTTCGTTAACTTATTTTTTTTATTGCTTCGTAGATAAAGGACCTCATGGAATGTTAGTAAACGCTACTGCTCCGCTACTGTCGATCACAGATTCAATGTCCCAAACCTGGTTCAAAAAACTTTACAATACACGACATCTAACACTATCGAGTTACGTTCGAGAACAAACAGTAGATCACCGAGTATAATACCGTGAAATACTGACGAATACACTCGATACAGAACGAGCGAAATTGATGGACGAAATGTTTTTTTGGCGGTTGATTGATGCAAATATACTTACGTTCGTGATCGGGCCGGTCGTATGTGGATCTCAGCATACCTGGAACAATATGGAGTACAGATTAATACAAGGTAGACACATGGCAAATTATAGATTATGTTTAAACACTCGCGGTTATCTACGTCACTTATATAATTATTAAATAGGTTCTTACAACGATTATCATTAAAGGAGCAATCCCGAGATTTCAACACTGTTACAAGCGTCATTATCTCTCATTAACTAAAAAACCGTGGTAAGAAATAACCCGTTCAATAATTGTGTAAATGAAATAGATTCACTATTTTCTATGAGAATGACTTTACCTATAGATAATTTTGTTTTGCCTACTATCGAAAGTATCATTTAAAGAAAATTAACATATATCTAGGTAATAGAACAGTTCTTTAAATATCATAATAAAAAAAAAAATGGATACTTGTCGAGCGCGAGATATTTGACAACAAACGTGATGAAACATATCGGCTTGTACCTCTAAAATCTAAATGTAAAAAAGATTTATGTGCAATTTTTCACAACACTACCGGCTAAAAACGGTGAAGGAAAACATCGTGAGGAAACCTGCATGTCGGAAAAGGGTTCTAAAAATCCTTTGAAGATATGTGAAGTCCCCATTCCGCACTGGGCAAGCGTGGTGGACTATGCCAAATCCCTCTTCTGAGGAGACCTGAGCCCAGCAGTGGGCAGTAATGGGTTGGTACAGTACAGTGATGAAACAATTTTATGTAATCCAATTTTTGTGACGCAGACGACATAAAATTCTACTAGTTCCAAATAAATAACGAAATCGAAAAAACTTTGTAGAACCATCGATCCGGGTAATACGTTGAGAAAATGTTTGAGCCACATTTTTCACAGCCGAACACCGATATTTTCGTTTTCCATTCACAGCCGAGCGCCGTCCATTCATCATTTCATTCTCATCTACGGGGTGTTGTTATATACCTTTCTATTTGAAGTTCGCTTTGTATTTGTTTTACGGGTATCATCATACAAGAGAAGAAATAGGATTGTTTTACAAACAAACTTACGCATAAAAAAACTAAACTAAAATAATCTGAATTTTAATGATAGTTTTGAAACATCAAACAAATTTAGGAACTACTGTATTGTAACAAGCTATTCAAGCAAGCTGTCAAGCTGTCCACTACTGTGCTTAAGTCTCCTCAGCAGAGGAACTTTTTAAAACAGCTGTTTGCAATTCTTAAGTAAAACATATACGTCCTTTTTGCAATCAAATCACTTATAAATTTCTCATCATCTTGATCATCATCATCATCATCAGCCTATAGACGTCCACTGCTAGACATAGGCCTCCTCCAAACCTCGCCACATCGACCGGTCCTGCGCCATCTGCATCCAGTGACCTCCCGCAATCTTGACCAGATCGTCGGTCCATCTTGTGGGGGGTCTACCAACATTGCGCTTACCGGTTCGTGGCCGCCACTCCAGAACTTTTCGGCCCCATCGGCCATCCGTTCTTCGCACAATGTGTCCTGCCCATTGCCACTTCAAAGATGCAATTCTTCGGGCTATGTCGGTTACTTTATCATCTTGATCATTTTTCTATTATTTCCAAACTCTACACGCTATTGACGAATGTACATTGTTAAAAGGCACAAGTACTTTCAAAGAGGCCAATTATCACTAACAGAACCGGTTGCCATGACAACGGTTCCGAACAAAGATGGCGCTAAATGATATAATTGGGTGATACTGTGTATTTTCAAACGTGAATGAGCATGTTTGGATGTAGAAACAAAGGTTTTATTTATTACTAGTTGCTGGTTTAAATGAAATTTAACCCTTTCAGGACAATAAGATAGCTAAGACTAAATATGCGAATACTACACAATATTTAAGTTATTCTATAAAGTAAGAGATATCACTAGAAAAAC
This sequence comes from Trilocha varians, assembly GCA_030269945.2. Taxonomy (NCBI): domain Eukaryota; kingdom Metazoa; phylum Arthropoda; class Insecta; order Lepidoptera; family Bombycidae; genus Trilocha; species Trilocha varians. The sequence continues at coordinate 12,097,818 of AP028265.1, forward strand.
ATAGTAGGATGTGCACATTTCCTATAAATTTCATATGAAACATTTTAACACAACGTACCTACGTTTGACATTCATTAAAAAAATATCGATTCAATAGTAATCAATAACGATTTTTGTACAAGGGAAAAATATTTCCTTTGAGCGTGAAAGGGTTAAAAGAATTGGTTATAGAATAAATAGCTTTTTCTTATTAATTGATAGGTTACCGTCGCTCATGAATTTAATGTCAGGGTAATGAGTGGCCGTTATCTATCACTTGCTTAAATACCGAATTTTATACGAGGCTTAATTAAGCGCTACTTTAATTCTTAAAATGAGGTTTGAGAACAGTTCTTACACCACAGATAGGTTTTATGTGGTACAGTGTCCCCTGATATTGCAGTCTTCAGGGGTACATAAGTGTCAGTCACCTTACAAAAGGGTGGATTGTAACTATCGTTCCAAATTCCTCTTTTTAATCATTTAAATCGGTTCACACATAAATTCTTGTAAAATACAAGCCTTTCTTTTTTCAAGTTGGTGAAAACTAAGAATTTTGTTAATAATTTAAACGTCGCGACGTCTTGAAGTTTAAAGAAAAAATACTAGAAAACTCCATTAAAACTCAGTTCCTATACAGAACAGTTAAATTATATTAAAAACTAGTATTTGCATTTGTCACGCGACCGCTATTTTCTTAATGACTAATTAAAGTAGGTTTACTGTTTAATGCCTTATTTTTGTAGGTATTCAGGTCATAAAGCTTGAAACTCAAAATCGTTTACTTTTTTTTATTATTGTAATATAAATGAACCTCTGCAATGCCAGGGCAATGAGTGGTCGTTATCTATCGCCTACCGATACAGGACTTTTCTTAAACCTCGTTTAAAGAGGGACATGTCATAGCGCTCCGGGAACACCTATTAATTAATTCAATTACTATTTAAAATTTTGTCCAAAAATCAATGTATGAGCAAGTTTTAAATTATTACTCTGGTCAGTATGACAAATCTGTATTGAAGACCTTTGCGATTTATAAAAGAGTAGCGATGAAAGTAAGATAACGAATTACGAATTATATGTATAAAAGAAAAAAAAAACTTAAGTCCATGAGCAACGGTAACCGCTTACGATCAGTTCGTCCCCAACTGTTAGCTCGTCTGCCTACAAGACAATAAAAAAAATGTTATGTAACATTAAATACAATGGTCGTACTGAAGATAAAAAAGTAAATAATTTACCGCCAATTCCTGTCTACGCTATTGGTCTGAAAAGAACTGAAACAAGCCCACGGACATTCTTTTTACTTATATCTTTATCTTATCTTAATAAACAAAATTCAGCTACATTTCATATCTATTAAAACAATACGGCGCTTTGAAGTATTTCGAATACAAATATTCTCACGGAAAACCACCGCAGGCGAACCACACCCAAAAGAAATTTACTTAACAAATAATAAAGAGAAATATTTCTATAGAAAAAAAACGGGAGGGTTGAAGTGTTTATTTCGTCTCACAAGATAGACCCTGCTTCGTAAGGGCGTGAATTTTCCCTTTACAATTCGGTAGTTGTGCAAAACGGACCCAAGAGACAAAAACAAAGTTAGAATCATTTTTTTTAGTAAATATACAATTAATTAGTTAAGTAAAGTAGTAACTTTAAGTGGTCACGAACCGGTAAGCGCAACTTTGGTAGAAACCCCCACAAGATGGACCGACGATCTGGTCAAGATCGCGGAAGGTCACTAGATGCAGATGGCGCAGGACCGGTCGATGTGGCGAGGTTTGGGGGAGGCCTATGTCCAGCAGTGGACGTCTATAGGCTGATGATGATGATACAATTAAAAAAACATAAGGAAATTAGAGTATCTAGGTGCCATAATTAACCTGTACGATTTGCTACAGTTCAGAGCAAGATCCAGGGAAAGAGAACTGTAGTTAGAAGGAAAACATTTTGACGTTTTTTCAAAATATATTTTACCTATCGTACGGGCTTATAGCCAAGGAAGATAGGTTAGGAGTAATAGGTTTGAATTAAGAAGTAAATGATGATAGAAAATTTCTTGTGATTATGGCATTTTTGGAACGAAGTTCCTTATCGCGCGTTATCGAAAGAGGGTTAGACGGAAATTCTTATGAAAAAGTTGTCACGACACTTTTTTGTTTTAGGTGATTATCGCTAGATGGCGTTGTGATTAAAATCTTTTAAAACAATTCCTTATTTTGTTTTATATGATTAATGCTAGATGGCGCTGTGATCAAAATATTTTATTTAAACTAACTAATTATTATAACTTAAAAAAATAAAATTTTATTACAATCCCCTCACTAATTAATCGAAAGGAACTTCGTTCCATCCGGGTGTCTCTTGACACCTCTCAAGTTTTTTTGAGGGTAACTGTGTGTGTGTACACTGCTTTTAGAATATTAAGTTTTGAGTGTAATATGTACTCATATTTTTTTATTCAAACTTTTAGATAACACGTCGAGTACACCTTGACCTTTTATAGTATTTAAATTAGTATTAAATTAGTGTTTCTGTTATTTGAATCAGCAGACAAAGTCATAGAAAATGTAATTTATATTCTCTTTACTTCTTCTCTCAACTTTTTAATTCTTCAATAAAAATATAACATAATATTTTCATATTGCATAACCTCGTCCATTTCAAAGACGTGTGGTGTTGTAAGCATAATGGTATGATATATTGTTGAATAGATTGATTGTCATATGTTATTGTCGGAGTCAAATTGGGTAGCGATTGTGTTTTGTTAATTTTTTTCTTTAAAGACTTGTTTGTGGAGTCAAGATGAATTTAGATGGTTTGTTTACAATAAATAATGTATTTGTAAATGTGCGCGGTTTTTTAGATAAGTAGTTACTGATAGATAATGGTACGATTTTTTTCGAATTTCAACGACCGCAGAGTATTTAGGTGTATCTCATTTAACTGAGCCTTAAGTACAGAAATAAATAATCTAAGTTTTATATTTTACTTTTAATGACAAAATTAAATGAACTTATAGCCATGAAATTTAAAATATCAAAATACATTTCAATAAGAGAACAACTACAGATTTCAACGACTCTAACCACTAACCATCAGCTGATCCCTTTTTTTTTTTTAGTTGGAGGAAATCACTGAATCCCCGGGGTATGTGGGAGTTGAACCGCACTAAAACCTCCAACCGCTCACACTCAGCGTCCGAACCCCGGCTGAAGCCAAAACCCAGCACGGGGTTATGAGGGACGACGCGATGCGTTACGCCATCGGCACTCTTTCCCGTCGCGCCGCCTCCTCAGCTGATCCCTTAACTAACAAGATTTAAAAATCCTGTTTAACTTCAAGTTTACTAAATCATTTGTCCATTGCTCTCAATAACTTGAACTAGATCGCTGCTAAGGCATTAAACGCAAGTATAAATCAGATGTCGCATTGAATTATTCGAACAATACCCATTCTGTAATGTCAACTGTTGAGTGAGTAGCGTGACCACGAGTTCAGTGTTGCCAGACTTAAAAAATATCGTAAGTTGTTCCCGGCAATCTAACAACCGCATAAGACATCTCCTCTAACTGCCATGCACTTTGTGGCAGTTATAAGTCAGTTGGACGTTTTGAACTGCTTGCCGAAAACTATGTTAATGGTTGTCAATATAAAAATAAAATCCCACAGGAACATTTTATTGGTATAAGTATACTATTTGTAAATCCATCGGAAATTTGGTAAACCTTTTAGACGTGAGTCTTAATAAACTTATGTGTTTATATCAGTAGAATTGTTAATTGTGGCACCTAAAAATTTTTCGTAATTATTATACACGATTTTTCTAAACTAGTATTACTTAAACGTGGACATTGGTGTAGATCCTAGTTTAGAAAAAAGTTTTCGTCATAAAAGTTAGAGGTAGGTCAATAAAATAGATAATAGTTTTAAGTTGATGTCCACAGACTCATCCGAATGTCCGGCAAATAATTTTGTATTTAAGCACGATTCAAACTAGGTCTTAACACCACAATATTATTTCATATTCCGGGAATATCCCTCAAGTCTGGCAACCCACAGCAATCACGACAGCTATAAATAACAGTCAACGATATAAAAAACGTACGACAATAACAGACAATGCGCTCGTGACGGAACTACGTCGTGATCCGTCGCACGTGCCTCTTGCTGATACACGAACTTACCTATCATAATATAGTACTGTCTGCACATGACCTTACCTAAATCATCAATACATATTATAAAACAAAGTCGTTTTAGCATGTCTGTCCAAATATAAAAATACAAATATATTTATTTCCAAACAAAATACACAGTACAGGAAAAATATAGCAGTGGTCCCTGCACTAGGCTAGACCTGTATCGCAGGAGACCGTTACGTTTTAAATATTATTACATTATTCGAAAGATATCAGAGGAGACAGCTTAGAACAGATAGAACAACAAACCAAAGAAGGAAAAGAAAACACAATCCGTGTTACGTGTAAATGTATGCTTAGGATATTTAAAACTACGAAACGGATTTTGATGCGGTTTTTTTTAATAGATAAAATGATTCTTAAGGATGTTTTTAGCTATATTTTATTTTGAAAAAAAATAGGGATCCGTATGAAAATATCAAATTTGTAACACAAGGTGTAAAATCTAAAATATATTTGCGTACGCTGCAAAAACTATTGACAATAGAACAAAATGATGTACTACGGGTTGGTAGGTCTTAGTAAGATCTGAAAAAAAGTCCGTGAAAGCATATATCTAGTTTAGTCACAATAACCACTTTTATGTTCTAAAGTATCCGAAGTAAGAAATAACGTGAATTGAGAATCGTTATTTTAATCCTTATCCAAATTAAGCATTATATTATCAAGGTTATTAATGTAGAAGTAAAATACTTTATGTTTAATTCCAATCGGACATTTCGTTGAGAAATTATCACAAGTTTAAAACGCTATTCACTACAAAAAAATATCGTGACGACATCGCGAGTGCTATTTAAACGGCTTGGTGACGCAGACGACGCATGGGTAATCTACACATTCCCTAACCCAATATGATGTAGAACTGTCTACATATAAACTATAGTGCAGTGTACATAATATCATACTCTAACCTATCAAAAAATAGTGCAGTTAAAACATGGACTTAGTATAATTTGACACTGTCTACAAATGGTTTTCACCATCACCATACTATAGAGTTTTCCATACATGATTTTATGTATATACAGCAGTCGAAACAAATTGATTTCTTTAAACACTCGCGGTTATCTACGTCACTTACACTATTACTAAACTGGTTCTTACCACGATTATTTTTAATTGAGCGGTCCCGATATTTCAGCACTGTTTCAAGCGCCATAATGACGGGAAGACTGAGGAACTGCGGGTAGGTCATTTAAGAGCAGACAAATCTGTCTACCCTCGCACTCGTTCGTTTGTAACAAATAACATATGGTATGGTAGGGTAGGTTAAGGTATGGTAAGTGACACGACAATTGGTCGAGCCAACGGGGCACCTGAACAGGTGTCGATACAGTCGCTCATGGACCTCTTCATTGTCAGGAAAAACTAAAGGGCTTCACTTACTACGTGTACCTTTATGGACTTTCCTCAAATAATATTATTTCATTTATATATCAAACCAAATCGGATTTCTTGTTACAAAAAAGTACATTGAAAAACTTCGACTTGTTTTTACAAATCGATGAACCTTTCATCTCTTTAGTGGATAAATTAATCAGCCAAAAAGCCTAGCAAATATCCGCGAACAATATCGATACAGAATTTATTGATATTTCTGCTTTTCTTGGCAGAAGTTCAACTGATAAATTATAACGAAAACTTAAGTAAAACGAGAAAAATAAACACAAAAGAATTTGTTAGCAGTATTTGGATGCCAGCTATTTCTTACTCATTTTATTTGTATTAAAATGACTTTGGTAAGGTCAAAAGGTTGAGTTGGTTATGCGTGACTGTGTCTAGGTCACCTCTAGTCATAGTAATTAAAACATTAAGAGCTGGCCTAATATACTAACATACCTGTGCAACCCATTACTGGCCCACTGTTGGGCTCAGGTCTCCTCAAAAGAGGGATTAGGCATAGTCCACCACGCTTGCCCAGTGCGGATTGGGGACTTCACATATCTTCAGAGGATTTTTAGAGCCCTTTTCCGACATGCAAGTTTCCTCACGATGTTTTCCTTCACCGTTTTTAGTCAGTGGTGTTGTGAAAAATTGTACATAAATCTTTTTCACATTTAGATTTAGAGGTACAAGCCGGCCGGATTTGAACCCGCGACCTCCCGTTCGGAAGGACGCGCTTCGACCACTCGGCCACCAAGACTATACATACACAGAGAAGTATTAAAATAATGTTTAAGAGGAGCGTTTTGCGGTACATATGCAACGACCTAGTTCTGTATCTGACATTGCGGAGGTCTATGCAATATTTCTTATCATCTGGTGGTTCGTGAACTCATTTATCTTCCACTGCTGGGTCTCCTACAAATTTGGCCAAACTGAGCAAACTTGTGTCATATAAGATCACTATAAAATTTTATTTTTTTTTAGTTGGAGGAAATCACCGGATCCCCGCCCCCGGGGGCATGTGGGAGTATGTGGGGTATGTGGGAGTTGAACCGCACTAAATAAAACCTCCAACCGCTCACACTCAGCTTCCGAACCCCGGCTGAGGCCAGAACCCAGCACGGGGTTATGACGGCGCGACGCGTTACGCCCACGGCACTCTTTCCCGTCGCGTCGCCTCCATGTGTTATAAGAAAATAATTTCTAATTTATCGTTGTTAAGAAATAAGCTAGCCCAAATAAAAATAATTTCACCAAAGTCGTAAATATACCGTAATATCCGCTACACAAACATAATAATATCAACACGCATAAATCCATAATACACAACCAAAACAAAACAAAGAATTTTACAATTATAAAACGAAGCAAAACCGAACCGGTCAACTAAGCGGATCTATTTTTTCTGGAGCCATAAATGGTGCGACATCTCAGAAGTGCCTCAATTGTATCATGGAACAAGCCTACTCTCCCTGCCATATATGGCTTCTCATACCATATCTGGTTCACATAAAGGGTCCGATATGCCTGACAGCCAGAAGCGAGCCTAAGTTAGTCTTTTGAAATTACAATTTCTCATTCCACGTTGTAGGCTTTTAACTTAATTAGATTTTTCTGTTTTAGGGCGAGTCTAAATATGACTGAGGTATGGATTCGTTCTTTGGATATAATTGATAAGAGTAATAGCTCTTTAACCGTAAACTTATTTATTTATTTAATACTTTATTGTACACGACAGAAAAATAAGTTATATCAAAAATTGTTTACAAAAGGCGAGCTTAACTCAATATTGAGTTTTCTTACAGCAAACCCAAAATAAAACATACAGTAAATAGACTTTAATGTTAACTTATTATTTTAGTTAAATAGTTTACTTATACTAAGTGACAGTGCCTGTTGATGTAGTTGTTTTTAAAAGCATTTATCTTGCACCTAAAGATGTGAGTTGGGGTGGAATTGTTGTGAGTTGAATTTGGCCACTACCGGGTCTGATTCGGCTGAAATTTTACACGCATCAGAGTATTGGAACGAAGTTCCTCATCGCGTGTTATCGAAAGGGGGCTAGACGGAAAAAAATCTTACGAAAAGTTGTCACGACACTTTTTTGTTTTAGATGATTATCGCTAGATGGCGCTGTGATCAAAATCTTTTGAAATATGTTCCTTATTTTTGTTTTAGATGATTATCGCTAGATGGCGCTGTGATTAAAATCTTTTGAAACATGTTCCTTATCGCGTGTTACGAAAGGAAATATTTTTTATAAGATATCTTTTAATCGAAAGGAACTTCGTTCTATTCGGGTGTCCCATAACACCTCTCAAGTTTTTTTTTTAATTTCATGTTACAAGTTCATAAAAATCTGTAGGTATTTAGTGATTTTTTTCTCCCCAAAACCTCGTTTAACGAGAAACAAGTCATAGCACTCTAAACACTGAACACGAGTCCATACGAAAATAGGTTTTATCCTTCATCATTCATCATCATTCTTAGTCTGTAGACGTCCACTGCTGGACATAGGCCTCCACCAAAGATTTCCAATGCTCTTGGTTGGTAGCGGCTTGCATCCAGCGTGTTCCTGCGATCTTAACAAGATCATCCGTCCGCCTTGCAGCTGGTCGTCCCCCACTGCGCTTGCCTTGACGTGGGTGCCACTCCAGAACCTTCGTGCTCCAACGGGCATCGGTTTTACGTGCTATGTGGCCCGCCCACTGCCACTTCAACTTGCTTATTCTTTACCTTATTAACTTCGATTTCAATTTAGGATCAGAATAAGAAGTATGATAAGTAGTCATAAATACTTCACTAATTAGTTTTCTTATTGGAATAGTTTTTGTTATTTTCGGGTCATAGTTAATTCTAGTTTAATTACAGACGTCGTAATTATGTAATCAACATCTAAAATTGGCCGCGTGTACACGTAATTAGAGTCAAAACGTCACAACTTAGATTTATGAGAGTATGTAGTTTATGTATGTGCTTAATGTTTTATTTAGCAGTGTTATGTGTGATAATATTATTGTGAACTGGGCAAGTGATTTGTTTAGTTTGGATTTAGCATCAGTGGGAGAGTTTTATAAGTATGTTATTTTTGTGTGGTCAACGTTTTGTCTGGTTGTTTGAAAATATGTGATTATAAATAGTTTAGAAATACGTTAAAGAATAAAAACATTAAAGCCATAAATCTACACTATAATATGTAACTCAATAAGCAGTTACAAGCGCTAAAGAACTAAAGAACTATTCAAAAATACCCCACAAGAAACTTCAGCAGATTCAGTAAACTCAAACGAAAAACTTGTTTCTTTATATCAAATGTGTATAATTTATCTTTGCCAATCCTCCTCAGTGATAACAGGGTTAACTGGATTTTCTGTCCACTGGAGTCTCAAGAACACGTGAATTATTTTTTAAACCAAAAAAAATCTATCACATCACAAACTTCTGCAGATTCAGTAAACACAAACACTAAAGTCGTTCTATCAAATGGGTATAATTTATCTCTGCCAATCCTGCACCTCAGATAGCAGGGTTAACTGAAATGTCTGTCCACAGGATTCTCAAGAACACGTGTATTATTTTTTTTAAAGGGTACCCGCTAATGGTTTGGGTAATGTGTCAACTGTCACTTGGTAATCCCGGCCCGGATACGGTGATAAGAGCGAGTTCGAAAATTTGTTTTTTTTTTTTGTTTGAAACGGGTAAATTGGATGTACAAGGTTTTCTTGGATATGTTATAAGACATGAGGTGTTTGGTGTGTAATATTTTCAGTACTGTACTGTACCAACCCATTACTGCCCACTGTTGGGCTCAGGTCTCCTCAGAAGAGGGATTAGGCATAGTCCACCACGCTTGCCCAGTGCGGATTGGGGACTTCACATATCTTCAAAGGATTTTTAGAATCCGACATGCAGGTTTCCTCACGACGTTTTTCTTCAGCGTTTTTAGCCAGTGGTGTTGTGAAAAATTGCACATTAATCTTTTTCACATTTAGATTTAGAGGTACAAGCCGGCCGGATTTGAACCTCGACCTCCCGTTCGGAAGGCTTCGACCACTCGGCCACCACGACTTAGTTCATATTATATGATATTTTTAGTACATGGTGAATATATTTCAAGATGCAAGTACGATTCAGGTCTCTTCACTGAAATCAATTCAGTCATTTCGAATTGTTTCGAATTTGACTGTTAAAACTTAACTTTAAACTTCATATTTCATTCAACATCATCTAGCATTAAATTACTTTATTGGATTCAGCTTTCAAATCCAAAATCAATGTTCCGAATCTGCCGAAACCACACATGGTAATTACAGCACAGCCAATCGTAAAATCACATATGAAATTCGCGAAATCACGTTATTTTCTTTGTGGAGCAGTCAATAGATTGCTTATAACGTCATTATCAGGAAATTACTCTCGCGGGAACGTGTTATGAGATGTCAAACTCAGAGTAATACTCCATTTCTGAACGAATTTCTTGAAAATTAATTTAACTGTATTTTTTTAGTTAAAATCCAAGTTTCCAAAGGAGGTGTATGTCTGTTCTCTCTACTAAGCCCAGCAGTGGATAGTGGTAGGTAGTATAGTAAAATTCATTTTAGTGGATTGTGTTACACACAGTAAAAAATAACTATTGTCTTCAAATCGACGCAGAAATTAATCCGAATATATTTTAAAGACAAGATAATCTCAAAATGTACGTACTTACAAACGTACCTACGTAGGTACTGCACTAACACAAAATTATAAGAATTTAAACTACAATTTGAATCAACGAAAAATTTAATAAACACAGCACTAATTTCAATATTAACAGGACTCTCAACTCTCTTTTCAGAAAATTGAAAAAAACTCCAAACAACGAAAGAATTCGTCGGGGAAACAACTTTTCATATAAAAATAGGGAAGTATTTTTGTAATGGCCGGAATGGTAGATAATTTTAATGTTGCCTGTAATTAACAAATCTTAAGACCCTTGAATATGGGTAGAGAGGGCCACGCTGCCTTAATCACAATCTCGAGAGGGCGACGCAAGTTATAAACGTAGCGACTTTTTTATTTCTGCTGTTGCCTTGCTTTTCTTTAATTAAAATTGAAAAAAAATATTGTAAGTTAAGTAAGTAAGGCTACTATTCATTGAAATAGATTATAATGGGTTGATATCATTATCAAATATGACCTAAACGATGTTTTTTTTGCCTTGCTTGACAAACAGTAGATAGAAAAAGATGCCGGCGGTAATGTGCCATTACAAAAAAAATAGTGAATTTATTTAAATGGACACAAGAGGTACATGTTATATTAAATTTTAAAATCGTCATTACATTATAATTTTGTCGACCTTTCACACGAAAATTGTTCTTTTTACCAAGTACATCATTCTGTTAATTTTATATTAAGATATTGTAAACTTAAATGGTAGCACATAATGGAGCTTAATTTATCAAATAATAACTTGAATACTGTATACAGTAGTATAAACTTATGTTGCATTATAAAAAATGATTTGATTCAAAATAATACAACAGTAATGTTGCATGTCACTAATCGCTTCAGTTCCCACTCCACACCAAACATTATTGCTCAAAAGGCGAGGGCAGTTCCGAGATTTTTCTAAGCAGTAGAGGTGAAGCAAAATTAGACATTTTCCTTCTAACTAATGAGGAGTTATCCACGTTTGCGACTCAAAGGCCTCACTCAATAACGCGCAATTACGTTCCACGAGTCGCTCATGAGAGCTTATTCGGTGCGGTTATTGAAAAAGTTTTTTTTTCGGGAGTTTTCAATTTGAAGCACACTTGAGGTGAAAGTCGAAGTAAACGTTTACGGTACATAATTAATAAATAAAGTAATATAGAGTAAGTGAAAGAAAATAGTTTTAGGTACCAAACAGTTAATTAATTGAACTAAGTCAAATAACACTATAACTATTTAACTTTCAAAGTTTATCAGCTCACAATTTAATTTTCAAAACTATCAGTGAACTAAAATTACATCGAAATTCAAGCTCAGAGAATTCCAGAAAACCAAAAGGCTTCACCGAACTCCGTATTACATATTTCAATAGTCAGAAATATAATTTAGGAGCATTCAATTATTCGCGTACCAAATACCAGTCTAAATCCTTTGCGCAGGTACAATTCAAATTTAATCTAGCGAGATACCCTCTCATTCACAATATTAAAATATGATTGCACTGGGGAGACGCAATCAGCATTTGATCACGTGTTCTTTCGGAATCGGCTTATCCCGAAGACTTATCTAAGCATTTTCTTTGCCAGCCGAATCTCGTCTTAACCTATCAAGACTTAAGCTCGATTTTTCATCAAAGAATGTGTCGTGAATGCAAAATTTCCCTTCAATATGCGTCTTCTGCCTTACCTTTGAACAAGTAATTATGAATTTCGGTAATACGATGGGCTATGTAAAATAGATGAGACGGCTATCAAAGGATATCGATGTTTTTCAGCATTAAGATTTTGTGTTTTTTAGTACATTTTGAAGGAGTGGTAGGTAATTGATATCGTGCTGTATCGTCATTTTGTTTTACATCGCTTGTTGGATTAATTCAATGGAGATACGCAGTGATTCTTGGTGTTTGACAAACGTTTAGATCAGATGAGCCAATATTTTGCCAATATATTTACTATGACCATTGGCTTACCCACTTATGGCATTGTAAAGGGAAACTAGCAAATTTTTTTTTTCATTGCGTGATAGATAAACGAGCCTACGGTCTACCTGATGGTAAGCGGCCACCGTCGCTCATGAACCTCTGCAATGCCAGGGCAATGAGGGGCTGTTATCTATCGCCTACCGATACAGGACTTTTCTTAAACCTCGTTTAAAGAGGGACATTGGCAAACAAAATTATTTAATACCTAAAACATGAGTTTCATTAGTTTTCAACTTATATTTTCTTTTGCCTAGTCGGCAGTCGAGCTACTTGACCATCTGATCGTTAGTAGTTGTACAAGGACCTCTACACTATGTGGCTGCTACATACGATCATGACTAACATTAAGTCTATTAGCTGTGTTATTTCTTAGGATTGACATTTAAACAAAGTAACAAAGAAATAGATCCCCAAATCCAACCTCCAAATTCAAAACTGAAAGATCTAAATGCACTGGAAGCAACAAAAACCCCACACGCCACTTGTTAAAATTCACAAGCCTCAGACCGGCCCTCTCGTTTGACATGGAAATGCAGGCCTACTAGTCGCAATACGTGAATATATTCAAAGCCTTGCATTGCTATGCACATCCGATTGGAATCTGTTGCGGATAGGATGGTTAAAGTTTCATTGCAGTGACGATTTCTGGGTTTGAATATAGTTTTGGTGATCTGGAAGTTTTAGAATAGAAGTCTCTTTTTTTAACCAATTGTAGTCTGGAAATTATACAATTATGTCACAAATAAATATTTTTATTGCTATCTTTTCTAGGAAATTACTTCTTATTTTTAAAAGCGTTTTAACCTGCACTGGACCTATGTTTGGGTGGAATATTGAGAGTTGAATTTGACCAACTTCCCGGTTCAGTCTTGAGCTGAAGTTTTGCATGCATATGTTGGTATATCGTATGACAATTATTATTATTATAAAGCAATGCAATATTATGATAAAGTAGGAAGATAGCCATAGGAACTTCTGTGACTAAACAAGATACACTCGTTTTACTTGTTTTGACTAGCATTCTACTTGTACACGTTATCCAGGATAGACAAGCTTGTATTTAAACGATTTTGTTAATCTATTTAATGTTTCAAAAGTAGGTTTTGCTAAGGTTTGGTAAAGTATATTAATCACGATTATGTCGACAAAACTTAGTTTAATCTTCTTCAGTTAAAAAACAATTTTAACGTACAACATTTGACAAACATTGGCCAACATTTACCAACATTATTTTCACACACAATGAAAAAAATCAAATGCATTCCTGAAGGCTACAGAACGCAAAATAAATCACTTCACATTTCACTTCCTAAATAACGAATTTCAATCGAAAACAGTTAAATAAATTGTACTGAAGTCTTCGAAAGGTATCAATACATTATTCTGTCAGAGTAAGACGCAGTCTGATGGTGACTCGTAGATTTTACGGGGGCTCAGCCACAGAATAAACATGGTGCAGAAGTTAATCTTTTTCATACTTCATTCAAGTACTAGAGTAAGATTTAAATGTCATTTTGGCACACATGATGTTTCTGAAACTTTTAAACAATTTCATATTTAACATTAGTCAACTTGAATTGTAATCGAATTCATATTCCTTTTTTTAATCTACGCCTCCGTCCTGGCGAAACAAACTAAGCGGGCATGTCTTTTCAATACTATATCACTGACAAACACGAATTAACAATACTAAATTCCCATGTAGTACAGTCATTAACTGTGTGAGAAATGTTGATCACTTTTTTATATCTAAGTAAAGCGAGATTTTGGACATCAAGTGGGATTTAATTGAAAAAGCATATCGGCAAACTTCCCAACGATTTACCAACTTTTCGTAATCAAATTGCTCGTAAACATTTACTTCTGTGCACCAATTATGTTGTGTCTCAACTTAAAATGGGGTAACACGATAAATGGTAAAAATGGCTGTCAACGACTACTTCTCATTATAATGTAAAGAGTGTGTTTAATAAATGAAGCGAGTGAATTTGTGATAGTCACTTTTTGTGTTGTTGAGATTAGGTTTTTGCGTGGAGGGGTTTTTTGGTGGCCAGATGATCTTAAAGATGACGTTGAAAAATTACAGTTATAGGGCTCCAAATACAAGACTGTTCGATAAATGTAATATTAAGTTGTATTTTGAATAGAATAGAATAGAATAGTGGTCCATGTGAAGGAGATAGATTTACAATTTTTACTTCAGCTAAAAAAATAACTTTTTGATATGTAGAATATTTTTATATCGATAATCTTTAAGTTTGCCGTTCAAAAACTTTTAAGTTAAGTTCGCTAATGTTTTTTGTTTAAGTTTATATTCATTTAAAATAGCAAAGGTTTAAGTAAAGCACCGTCTATAAAGCTTTCAACATACCATTATTCTCATAAATTATTACTAAAAATAAACCGTAATTTACATTTTTTATTGTTTTATTACAGAAATATTAATAAATCGTTCAGCGCGAAGCTTTTAAACTTAAACGTGGTGCATTAAAAAAGCTCACCGTAAGTTTACATGAAAGCTTTGTTTCGAACTTATTTATTATTCATTCGAATGAAAATGTTTCTGTAAAAGTAACTCCGAAGTTATGTACATTCATTTGTTGAAAAGTTTTGTAAATTCTTTTTACACATTTTCCATTAATTATTCAAGAGAGTGACAATAGATTTATTTATAGATTGACGAGGATAAAAATTCTTATTTGGTATTTTATGTTTGGAAATTGTCTAAGTTAATACTTTCGTGCATTTTCAACGGGTTCTTACCACGATATTTAATTAATTGAGTTGCCAACGTTTTTGCAAACGTCATGATCCCAAGAAGACTGGTTACTGCGGGTCGATTTAAGAGCAAACAAATCTGTCTAATCTCTTTCTCGTTCGCTTTTGGGTAGTACCACTGGAATTCGAACTCACATCACGACATACCACACTCGAAAAATTATAGAAAACCGCGAGTGTCTGAATAAGTTTATGTCTAAGTTAATATTTATTGTTAAGTTTTCTAACATAATGGACTAGGTACTGAAAAAATATACTTTTAAATGACTTTGCTACCTAAATAAACTTAATCACAATAAATTACTGAGAATGCTGAGGTCCATGAGCAACGGTAACCGCTTACGATCAGGTGGCTAGCTCGTCTGCCTACAACGCAATATTTTTTTCGTTGAAATTTCGACAATAGCAAGGTGCCTTTTTTCATACTCTTATCTTCCCTTCCCAATAATACTAGGAGACAAAACTTTGCCAAAACTAAAAATTGGATAGCGCAGAATGAGATACCATTTTCAACCCCTCGTCAGCTCATACCTATTAGGGGGTGATTGTAAGGGTGTAAGGGCGCGATGTGTCGTACCAGGCACCGTGAAGTTTCACACAAAATTGGAATTAAGAGGTTACCTGCTTTAATGAAAAGTCTGGCTTGTGATTGCGTTTTGATGTAGACATGTGAGATTTCTGATAGGTGAAATTCAAATCATACCAATGTTTGATACAAGCAGTAATATATAAGTGCAGTGCGTAGCCCGACTCCCCAGTCGTTCCGTTAAGAGCATAGCGTACACTCGCGTCCACATTATTGTAATCATATTCATTATTGTATATTGTAAAGAGTGACAATAAATAATATCACTAGAATCAGTTGTTCATTTTAATTCAATGGTATCTACTAATCAAAAAAGTGATACTCTTTCCATTATAAAGAGATACCCTAAACCAATTATAATTGTATGTTATTACAAGGTTGATTTTCTATAGACACTTACTTAAATAATTGACGAACTAAAAAAAATATTTTCAAAAATTTTAGTAATTTATTTATTTGACTATTTACTTGATTTGGTCAGTTTAGAAAAAGATAGAAGATATGTGAAGTCCCCAATCCGCATTAGGCTAGCGTGGTGGACTATGCCTAATCCCTCTTCAGAGGAGACTTGAGCTCAGCAGTGGGCAGTAATGGGTTGTTACAGTACAGTACAGTTATACTATAATAGCAGCCGATATTAGAATCACCTAAACCATTTAATTTTCTTCACACGAGGTCACAATGAGAATCTACTAAATTTATGAACACCAAAAAGTTGTTAACCCAAAACCTATTCAATGAAAATAAGCAAGGTCGTATGAAAATGAAAAACATTGACGTACTCAAGGGCATCGAGAACAATGCAACCCTTTGTTTTCTACCCTCAGTACGATACAAAGCCTTTTAAATTAATTTACCTATATACTATATCGATATTTTCTAAATTATGTTTTTAGTATAAGGGAGCGGTAACGGTAACCATTAACCATCAAGTGAATATCTGTTATCCTCTGTGGCTTCGTGTAGCCTCCTATGTAGTCAGGATCCACAGCGGCGACCATCGTAAAGACTGAGCAGTGAAGCCCAGGACCCATGGGAAACCTGAGGAAAACTCGAATTCTCTGTGGCTGTCAAATGTTATCAAAGATAACCAGTAAAACTAGACGCCAATTTTGGTTTTTAATTTGAGTGGTAAATTTTAAAAAATTGGATTAGACGAACAGAAGATCGAGTCCAGTGGTGGTCTTTGGGAGAGGTCTATGTCCAGCAGTGGACGAATGTAGGTGGACTGATATTTGCCATCAAAACTCTTCCAATTCAACAACACTATTCCTTTAGAATCTTCGAAAATGTATAGCTTGGAATAGCGTTTTTAGTAACATTTTTTAATTCTCGGTAGATATTTCCTAAAACTTCGATAAAACTGTTAAAAAAGAACATTTATCAACGAATTTAAAATCATTTTACCGGTAACGAAAACTCTTTATCGAACTAATAAAAAGGTTTGAAAACAAAACAAAACAAGTGTGTATCGATGGAAAAAGTTCAAAGCAACGCCCAGCGCCTGTTCAGCAAGCTATACACACTTATTAATATTAGAGTCACATTACATAATATAAAACACAGTAGCTTCTCGCTCTGTCCCTATGTATGCTTAAATCTTTAAAACTTCATCACCACCACCACCATCAGGTGGGCCGTAGGCTCGTTTATCTATCACGCAATAAAAAAAAAAAAAAAAAAAAACTATGCTACGGATTTTGATAAAGATTTTGTTATCAAAAAAGAAAGAAAAGAATAACCCAAGAGGCAGACGAGTTAACGGACCACTTTGTTATCAGTGGTCACCGTCGCCCATGGACCTCTGCAATACTGCGGGCCGCAATCTAGGACCTAGCTTTAAAGACTAATTGGACACAAAAAGGACATATTTCTTTGTAACACGGACGATGTAAAGTGCTGTGCCAAATTTGTGACAGCAATAAACCAGTTTGAAGTTTTCAGCTTGCCGAACTTGCTAATGGTTTAGCACCAATGGACATCAATGTTAAAAAATAAATATCCCCCAGGAAAATTTTATTTGCATAAAAAGCTCCTACATGTTAATCCAGATAATATTCTATGTGAAACTCTATTCATTCTGCCGTTATCTAACAAGTAATAGAATTATTGTAAGCGTGGCAGCCATTTTGTAAAGCTAAAATCAGGTAGGTCATGCCCATCAATTGTCGAACATTGGCCAAATATAGCAACTACCAACATGGTTAACGCAATTAGCGGACGGTCCATTGTTCAATTTGGCATATTAGTGGTAGTGCATGTGTAATTGAAATTATTAGTATGTTACGCTTCAATTCCTTGTAATTTGCCTCTGCAAATGTGGATAAATATCCATCAAGTTGATGAAACGTGGAATATTTACGTCAAAAATATTACTATCCAATGCAGTGCTAGTTACATTTTCAAGACCAATACTATTGAAAAGATAACTCAAATGTTGGTTACCAATAAAACCTACGACCAACTTTGTTCCATCTACAACATACAACAACCGTAAACTTTATAAGAAAGCCTTCAAAAACTAGTTCATTTTACAATCAAATAGTGCTGCGCCCCGTATCGATCGATGTGCATTATTGAATACCAGACTGAGAACTCGATACTCCTTATTTACCAGAATTCTATTTTTGAACGCTATTGTTTATGGAATAATGCATAATCCGCGTCGCTGAAACTTTGATGTGACGCCATTTTGGATTTGTAAAATGCAGAGATTGATAACTTGTTGTTCATTTTGAAATTGATATTTTAAGTTATTGAATTGATTTTTTTTTGTACAATGATGACATCGCGGGGAAACCTGCATATCGGAAAAGGGTTCTAAATATCCTTTGAGGATATACCTTTGAAGTCCCCAATCCGTATTGGGAAAGCGTGGTGGACTATGCCTAATCCCTCTTCTTCCGAGCCCAGCAGTGGGCAATAATGGGTTGGTATAGTACAGTGATTATTTAAAAGTTAACTGTTTTTTTTAGTTAATTCACAAAGATTTCTTACCATTATAAGCAAGCTAATGTATATATTTTTTGCACCAAAGTCATTTAACGTCGGGTAGATTTACTACTAGTAAAGATAACCTCATGAAAAAATTTACTAAATATAAATTTTCTCAACGTTCTAAATTTGAAACAATATTGTAATGGCGGCTCTTAAAACTCTGGAACCTATTAAACATTACGGTTTTAGGTGTAACACAAGTTCGCTGCCTTCAAAGTTTTAACGTTGAAAAACAGTTAAGTAGTCTATGAAATGTTATGAGTTCGAGAGTTTACGATATTTTATTGGTATATTACCTATTTTATGTGATTTAAAAAGTAGGTAGGTCTTGCAGCGCTTGTTACTTTGCTAAATGTTTTTTTATGAAAACCTCTTTTGCTTTCCGAATTCGACTGACCGAATGAACTTATTCAGACACTCGTGGTTTTGAGTGATGTGAGTTCGAGTTACAGTGGTACCACCCAAAAGCGAACGAGAAAGAGGGTAGACAGATTTGTTTGCTCTTAAATCGACCCGCAGTATCCAGTCTTCTCGTGATCATGACGTTTTCAACAACGTTGAAATATCGAGACAATTCAATTAATTAAATATCGTGGTAAGAACCCGTTGCAAATGCATGAAAGTATGACCGAATCAAACCAAACTTAAAGTATTACCTATGATTAAATTTAGCAAATAATACTTATAAAAGATATGCCCACTGAATTTGTTTCGTCAGTTTTTCGGGACATCTCCAACGTAAGTAGATTGGTTGTAGATTCATTAGTGTCGACATAAACATCATTCTGAGAGTATTCGCAGAGAGGTTTGACTGTCGGTATATAAATCATTGTGATAGGATTCATATACTGACAAACAAACAACTGATGTGTCCCTCTTTAACTAATAATATTTGTTAGCATTTAATTTAGTGAAATTTTGTAATTACCTAATAATATGATCTATAATTGATCGAAATAAATAAATAAAAAAATAAACATTTGTATTTTTACTTTCATTATCAAATTTAGTGAATAACGTCGCATCTTGAGCCTTATTTTTTCAATGAGCTCACGGTCCACCTGATGCTGTCGCTAATAGTTACATGATAATCATAAGCATTCAAATCAATAGACAACATTTTCAGCCATTTATAAGCCGAATACTTATAGGTAAGTAAAGTAACATAGAAACACATAAAACGTTCGAAACACAATGTAAAATTAGATTTGCCTCGTCATGGAACATTCTGGAAAAGTTACTAACTGCCTTAATTGACTTTTCGACGTTGGCCTTCCAAAGCTTTTATATGAGGTACCTATTATTTAGAAAAAAAACGTGATGTTAAATTATTTGAATCGTATTATGTCGTTTTAGAGTACTTTAAAAATCCAGACATATTTTGAGGTAGTTTCATTAACTTGGTATGTTTAACATTTTGAAATAATGGTGATTGTAGTTTCGTTTTCTTTAAACTGGGTTGGACTATAATAATAAAATTTTGGATATAATTACCAGTAATCCTTAAAACTGCTAAAAGCATCAGATGATTTTAAAACCCGCGCTATAAACCTTAAGTTTAACATTGCTTCAATGCGGAGTTGTACAAATTTAAATCGAGAACGTTATGTTGATAGTTTTAAAGCCAAAATATATGAATTTTAAAACAAGTAGGCGCGTATGAAAAATGACATTGACAAGAGTGACAGTTGTTATGATCACTCTAGCGGAGCGTCGAGTCTGTGGTAGCGGGGCGGTGGGGCGGCCATCTTAAAAACTCACTTATTTGAGAGCGGTGACCGGCGCACCACTCGGTCGACGAATCGCTATCTGTCGCCTCAATCTTTAATTATTTTAAACTGATTAATGTTAATTAGAATATTGTTTGTAAAATATTATTCAACTGTAAAGTTATTTCGAAGAAGTAAATGGTTTAAGTTTTGAAGGCCATCCGTTTCATTGAAATCATCTTTACTGGACTACCCACGCCATAAGCAATTGGATTTAGATAAAAGCGCTCGTGCGCTTTTAAACATATTAAAAGGTACTAACATCATTTTTAACTCAAAATGTTTTTAAAGCCAGCGAGGATATAGCAAAAGCCAAACAAATACATAAAACGAAACTACAGCATTGAAATTTTATTCCTAGTTCACTGACGAATTCAATTTATCGATATTCAAGACTTTAGAGAGTTCGTTCATCGATACCAGTAGTGGTTACGTCACTATCGATTTTATTCTGCGTCAGAATTTTGCAAATGCATTAAAAAATTCAGTGAGTCTAGGGCACTGGGTGTATGAAGCTTGTATGTATGGTTGTATGATGTATATTTGTAAACAGTAGTGCATGTGAACTATTTTTTTTATTGCTATGTAGGCAGACGAGCCAACGCGCCACCTGATCGTGAGTGGTTACCGTCGTTCATGAACCTCTGCAATGTCAGGGGACATTGAGGGGTCGCTACCTACGACCTAACTTCAAGGACCCTCCTCAAGCCTCGTTTGAAGAAGGACAAGTCATAGCGCTCTGGGAATACCGAAGAGCGGAGCTCATTCCATAGTCGGATGGTGCGTGGAAAAAGTGTTCCTGAAACGGACCGTGGATGACTGCGGTGGTTCCATATAGAAAGGATGAACTCCACCTCGACGCCGGGTGGTACGGTAATAGAAGGGATATGAAGGGAGATATTTACAGTATATTAACAAAACAGCATGAAGGCGTATTGTTTGTTTAATAAGTTTAACAAGTTAAGGAATCGCAGTGAAGGAGAAGAATCATTGAAAACTGGATTTTTACATTAAAATGTATCAAAAAATTTAATAATACTTTAAATTCTCGAGGTTGAGTATATGACAAATGATAAATACAAAAGTTTGAAATTTTGAATGTATTTATTTATTTACGCTAAATAAAAAGTTTTCACATATTCATTACTGTATATAACATACTCGTGCGTGTTAGTTCTGATTTCGCGCACGACTGTACCAACGCTGGCTTTCATTACGTCTTTTATTTTGCGCACCAGTGTACCCGCTTCTGGTTTCATGAGATTTCGTTTCCCGCTCCGTTGACGATCATATTTTTAGTAAATGATTTTTTTATTTTTAAATTTTTAGGTTATACGTCAATGTGGAATAGGTTTAGGGACTAAGTATTTTTGATACTAGGTACGTTAGTAACTGAAGTGTTTTTAAGTATTCCGTTTTCTTTGAAGGACGTTGAAGTCTTTAGAAGTATGCCAAATACATTGTCTACATACTTACATTGCAGAGGTCTTCGTGCGACGGAAACGACTTATGACCACATGGTCCTTTAGCTGGGCTGATTGCATGACACTAATCGATAAAATAATTTACTTTATAAAATTCATAAAATTAAGTACAATTTGAAACCATTAAAAAAAACATGAAATAATTAAATGAGATTTAACAAAAGTCCTATATAAGTAGGTGAGTAACGACTAACGACCCTCTAAAACCTTTCATAGGCTACTTTATATCATTCGATTAAACAAAATATCCCATCTCAAGACACCCTGTATACACAATCCCAACACGAATCGATACAGAACTCCATCTAATTTACAATATAAATAATGACGTCCAATCGTATTGAATCAGAGTTTTCACTCAAGTGCTGCGACAAAGGTAGCTTAACGAGAGTTTCAATGATCCCTTAATATCAGCTGAGGGTCGTTCGTTCGATATCCTTACATACAATGAAAGACCGATGTCTGTACGTTGGTTTTTTGTATTTAAAGGTAAACGACCGGATTTTGTAAAGCTTTTAAATAGGTAGTGTATGTTAGCGAGGTTGATTTAAAAGCCTTTGCTAATCCTAAGAAAAAAAAACTTGAGAGGTGTCAAGGGACACCCGGATGGAACGAAGTTCCTTTCGATTAATTAGTGAGGGAATTGTAATA
The DNA here is from genome assembly GCA_030269945.2 of Trilocha varians. Classification (NCBI taxonomy): domain Eukaryota; kingdom Metazoa; phylum Arthropoda; class Insecta; order Lepidoptera; family Bombycidae; genus Trilocha; species Trilocha varians. The sequence goes on from AP028265.1 coordinate 12,120,332, forward strand.
AAAAAATTTTATCCGCCCTCTATCATTAATCATATAAAACAAAATAAGGGATTGTTTCATAAAAGATTTTAATCACCGCGCCATCTATCGATAATCATCTAAAACAAAAAAAGTGTCGTGACAACTTTTTCGTAAGAATTTCCGTCTAGCCCCCTTTCGATAATGCGCAATAAGGAACTTCGCTCCAAATACTACAATATTAAAAAGTAATAATAATATATTATTGAGAGATTTGAATGATGATAAGCATTTTAGTAGGTTAGAGTACCATAATTCGATAAAGATTTATGTGTAATTTATCACAACACTATTGGCTAAAAATGGCCTGAAGGCAAACTTGATGGACTATGCCCAATCCCTCTACTGAAGAGACATCAGCCCAACAGTGAGCAGTAATAGGTTGTTACAGTAGGCTACTTAATATGCAGTAATAAAAATAAATCCCCATGAGCGAAGTCACGGGTAATATAGAGTCATGGAATATTTCAGGTGTACCATGTTAACGAGGTGCTCCGATCATTAGGGTACGTTAAAAATCATTTGAAACGACATTTTTCAGACATAAAACGAATGGAACGAGATTTTTGTTGTGTTTGAAATTTACTCGTTTGGATTTGTCGAGTTTCTGCTCATGATTGTTGGTCTGAGCAATGCTGTTATTTAAGTCTTAGAAAATAATAAATATTATTATGTTGGATTTTAGTCACGTAATAAAAAGTACAATTTTCACATCTAATCTAATATATATTATAAAGGCGAAAGTTTGTAAGTATGGATGTATGGTTACTCTTTCACGTAAAAACTACTGAATGGATTTGAATGAAACTTTACCACAATATAGCTTATACATCAGAATAACACATAGGCTACAATTTTTGAGGTTTTTAATGTGAGGTCGTAAAAAAACACATTTTTTGCGGTATAATAGTACTATATTATAGACGTCGCGAACTAGACGGGCTAGACGGGACGAACCTGAAGTCTACGCGAACGAAGTCGCGGGCAAAAGCTAGTACTTCTATAAAATTTTAGGTATATGAATAAAAGAGAAACGTAAAGTTGCCAGTAATTTAAAATATTAACATTCTAAACGAGAAAATGAAGTACCCATTAAAATAATCTCTGGCTTCTCTCTATTTATAGTTGGTTTGTTGGAACTGGGCGTCCATTACCCAGGATTAGTTGTTTCCATCAACTTAATTTCTATTGACTCTCGGTTTATCCAGTGAATTGAAACTGGAATGGAGTGCAGTGTTTGATTTTTCAATATCATAAATGAGTAAACAGATGCTTTGTTTGTTCATTTCTGTTGTTTTATTTGTATTATCGCAATGAGAAGTAATTAGTATTGTTCTGTTTGATGCCACTTTACGTTGTGGAAGTTTTGTTGTATTGATATTTTTTTTCAATAAGAGTTAAATGAGCACGTTATGGTCTATCTGATAGTATGAACATTAGGGCTTTACCTACAGCGATTCATTCAAAAACGTTTTACGCACAACAACTTTTCACGAAGTTTATGAGAGTGTTTTAGCTTACAGATTCTTGATAAAGGAGAAGATATTAGATTGTTGCATAATATGCCAGATATTTATCCTACAATCATATACATATTCAGTAAATTACTCATCACTTTTAATTGCAAAAAGCGACTAAGTTTTAACCACGATTATACAAATGAATTGTTAAACTCAATTATGCCAAACAGCCAACCTTTGGCCAGACACATAAAAACTAAAACCAATAGAAACGCCAAGTTAATTCACACCTAGTAGTTGGCCGAATGACTAAACAGGGTGTCCATATTTAATCTCGTAGCCTCTAGTGTATCGGTTTAATGTGTGGTACGTATGCATTATTCAGGGCTCTTGTGGAAACTTGCCTTGTTCTAGCATAATACGATGTCTGAGTTATAACGTGGCCTGAATGTTGGCACAAATATTTATTTAGTGGTTTAAGAAATAAGAAGAGTTTCTGAGTTTCTGGTTTTGACTGGAGGTATTTATTTCGATAGATATTTTGATAAAGGTCATGGACTTTATTGTTAGTCTTGTGTTTCTTTAGTGGTGTGATGTAATAGCATGGCACTTATGCTGGCTCAAATATTGGTTGTTATTCTGAGAAACTTCTGCTATTCATAGTTTTTTTTATAAATCTCTCAAAATGCTAAATAAGAGCTGTTCATTCATAAAATCAAGCTCTTTAAATTAAGAACATCAGTTAGAGTCTAAATATTCCTTGGAAATTATTAGTTAATTTTGTCGAGTTTGTGAATAACTATAATTTAGTTGTAGTAAAATGAAATTAATAGAATTGTTGTAATATTTTAAAGGTTATTTGTAAGTTGTGGTAAATACTAAAGTTCGTTTAAATTATTCAAAGCTCTTTTAAGTGCGTTTGGCGTTAATACAGCACACGTTGAATGAAATTGTATTTTATGAAGAAAATTAGGTACATTAAGATTTGCGGATTAAGCCTCTTAATGTTTTAGGTATGATAATTATAGTAGATGCTAAAACGTAGTTGAATTTGTAATTATATTTGTAATTTTTTTTCTAGTTACCCTATTAAAATACGCTGAATAGTTGATTCGAATTTAATTTTTTATATTTAGAAAAAGATTGTAACGTCATGTATCTATGTGAAGAGGAATGTATCCTCCTCAGTTCCATTAATAGAATCTTTCTTAGCTCTATGAACGTCATCTTTGACAGTTGACGTTAACTGTCAAATGAGATGGACGTCGAGATTGATATTAGCTGTCAAACTAGAAAATAATGGTTATTGCTTTTGGATTTTTAACATCTATGTATCTTTATAAATGCGTACAGTAAAATCTACCAAGCTCACTGTAAGTATACAAGATCTATTTCCAGAAAAATCTTGCACAAACTTCCAGTGAATTCTTCAATTGTACCTTCTAGAGACGTCACATAATCCGGCCAGTGTAAACGGTACTCCTCGGTTCGGGTGCAGTCCACGTATTTAATTTAGCCGTATATAAATCTAAGGGAAGTGCAGTCTCGTGAGTCATTCGTTTTTTACGAGTGCAGAGCCAAGGGAAATCTTTGGCATGAACTTCTATGTTATTTAGAGACAGGTGGGTAGAATATTATTTTTTTTTTGGTCTTTCTAAATGCAGGATATCAAGAATAGGAATATGAAGTTGACTGTTTTATATTTTTTTATTCGGATTTTTTTTGTGTGGTTCTTAATTTATGTAAAATAATTGACTTAAGTCTGTTACGAAAGTGTTATTAGATATTTTTTAATTCAAATATTATGATAAGTTATCCACTCAACTGGGAACGTCACTATTCGCTAGATGGCGAAACTGGGGACTTCGTTCGGAATCAATACCGTGTTTGAACCCCTTTTTAAAAACATTTTTTGCAATAAATTTAATTTTGATTTTTAATTAAACCTTATACTTTTGTAAATCTTTATTACCAAACGATGCTGCATTGCATTTTCAGCGAAAATATATCATCTCCGTAAAATATGAGACGATTAAAAAATTTAAACAAAACAAGTTTTAGAACTGTGCTCAATTTTGGCTCCTGCCACAGACTTGGCAAAAGTAAACAAACCAATTTAGTTGCCGATCCCAGTTGATTGGGTAGGTAACACAAAATATTTCGAAACTCAAATTCAATTTCAAAAGATACAAAACCTTTTTCTTTTAAATTACTCAAGCACAAGACTACAACCATACAGCCAAATTACAAAGACTGTATTTACCTCCAATACGAAAGCGCAGACCGAAAATTGAAAATCACAACCGTAGTATTTGCGAATCAGTTCCGCACACATTAACAGAACTGAACATCGTATAACTCAATTTATATAATGAATTCCATATATTACACGAGATTTCTGGTAACAATTCACTATAAAGCTCTGGCTGCCGAAGTTTCTCGAATGTCAACATTGAATGAACGGCTTGCAGATTGAATGGCGACGAATTGGGACTTCATTTAAACTGAGGGTAGGTTTTTTTGCTAAACTAATATATCATGGAGAAATGCTGATTGTTAAAGAATATAGTTTGGTGGAACGAAGTTCCTTATCGCGTTATCGAAAGGGGCTAGACGGAAATTCTTATGAAAAAGTTGTCACGACACTTTTTTTGTTTTAGATGATTATCGCTAGGTGGCGCTGTGATTAAAATCTTTTAAAACAATTCCTTATTTTGTTTTATATGATTAATGCTAGATGGCGCTGTGATCAAAATATTTTATTTAAGTTATAATAATTAGTTAGTTTAAAACGTCTGTCTCTCTCTCTCTTATAGAAGAGACTTAAAAAAATACAATTTTATTACAATTCCCTCACTAATATATATATTTTTTTAATTAATTGTAAGGAACTTCTTTCCATCCCTTGACACCTCTCAAGATTTTTTTAAAAGTATTTTTAAATTAAGGTTATCATTAAACAGTGTTTGTACTTGCTTACATAAACTACATAATTGCTAACTTCGATACTATTTTACAAATTCAGAAAAAAATAAGAACGCATGTGTGGTGTATGTTAATCTTTAGGAACTCTATGGTATTTGGCTCGGTATTCAGGAATGACACGGTGATGATTTAAAACAAAATAAATTAAGTAGTGAAAAGAAAATATTTTTGTCAAACTTTAAACTACAGTTGTCGAAGAACAATGAAAACTATTCAAATAACGAGTAAAAAAGCTCTTTTAATTACTTTTTATAACAAAGTTGACCTTTGTTAATGTAAATATAAGGTGCTTATTCATCATAGGTTTTAACGACTCATTATTCTAGCTATAAAAATGTACCTACACTTAGTTTTTTATGACTAAATTACAATTTATTATTAGTTACTCCGCACGAAACTTTGCTACTGTACCTTTTAAAATGTTACAGATTTATAGCTATTCATAATGAAATCAGTTTCCTGTCTAGTTTTATAAAATAAAATAAAAATAAGTAAATTTTCTTTTTGGAAATTCAATATTAGTATACATTTACTATTAATGTGTTAATTATTATTGACAGTGATACAGCCAAATAATGGCTAATCACTAAAACTGATTGATTACACATTCAGTGTGATAATAAATTGAAACCATTACCAAATGCAACAGCAGCTATTTAATTTCCTGGATGCTCGCGCGCTAAATGGACCGACAACGCCGTTCGCCCCAAGTCAATCGTTAAAAATCATTCGTCGTATCTCCGTCACGGTGTGCGGACGTCTGATATTTATATTATTAATAAATATGTTAATATCCTAGTAAAGTAGCGTCTTAGCTGCATAATTCAGCGTTCCCGGTGGCTCAGTTGACACAGCAACGGATACCGATGCAAATACAGCCGGGATGTGACTGAAATTATCATAATTGTAAGGTTTTTGTTACCGTACCTGCTGGAGATTAATCCGAAGTTTGTCGACACTTTTAGTTGTCGAGCCGCCATTTGCAATTCAAATGACAAAAGGCGGGAAGCGAGCCGTGCGTCCGCGGATTCGTGAAAAACATTCAACGTAGTTTTTGGTTTCGGTTTATTGAATTATGTTTAATGTCTTTTTGGAATAGATATGTTTTTGAATGTAAATTTATAGTAATTTTAAAAAAATTGGAACTATTTCAGTAATAAATGACGTGGGTGCTTGATTAAGTATGTTAGTGAGGGTGGAATCTTGAGAGTCGAATTTGACAAGCTACCCACTTTACGATTGTGGTGAAATTTAGCACACATATTCATTATATATATTAGCAGAAAAGTCCTGTATCGGTAGGCGATAGATAACAGCCCCTCATTGCCCTGGCATTGCAGAGGTTTATGAGCGACGGTGACCGCTTACCATCAGGTGGGTCGTAGGCTCGTTTATCTATCAAGCAATAAAAAATAATATATGTAATTAATGCATAATATGGTACTATGGAGCTGATGATGGAGTCAGAAGATACGCGTAGGCACACTCCCTAAATAAAACATACCCAGTGTGCCTGTTTTATTTGACACTGTACTTATTGCTAAAGGAGATCTAGGAATTAAGAACCTACAACATTTTAAATCCAACAAAAAATCTTCTAAAATTATCTTTAAATTCCCAACAGCCATAGAAAAACATCATCGTTCTTTATCGATAAAATAATCGATAAAGATTACCACAAAAATCGTTCGTACCCTTAACGTTAGAGCTGACATCGAAAGGCCCCATAAAAGTGAATCCTGGGCCTTATTTGTATGTTGAGTGGGCATAACTCGTTTTACTGCGACTAAATTGGCAATGAAACGTTTTTCGATATTATGCCCTGTTTTATGGATCTCCTGGTTTTTAATGTTGAACCGGTTGGAGGTTACATGGTTGTAGAGTTTAATGGTTTTGGTGAGGTTGCCGGGTGAATTTTGGATTTGTGAAGTTTTTAGAGTTGAGTGGTGGTTTCTGAGATTTTGTTGTGTTTTGTTGAATTATTAATATTGCAAATTTTTGAGTGCTGCTAGTTTACAGAATTTTTCATTTTTCTGTAGGTGCAATAGTTATTTGCAACTTAAACGTATTTGAAAACAATTTCTAGAAGTAAACCATATTATTTGAACTAGCGCTCTAACAACACATCTAGTTAAAGCTAATATATTATTACTACGTAAAAACTCTCCCGATATTTTTCGGCAAATATTAACAAAAAACTCGTCTACTTTTCGGGATGTCTCCAACCTTAAATAGGAAGCGAAGTATTTTCCAATCATCCCGCCGCGCTTTAGGGATGGGAAAGCATCGATAAAAATAATGTATCGATAAAATGATATGTCGTTGTTGTAACGAGCTCTGCAGAGATAATATTGTTAGATGAAAAAAGTATCAATAATTTATATTGTTGCGTCAAAAGATAGTAGTTTAAAACAATGAACACAAACAGCCAAATATGTAGTAAAATTTGTCAAAAGAGATAATAATTATCTCTTTATTAGCTTAATCTACTTGAATCTGGTAGGAAGCCGTTATGAATCGATTTGTACAGAGTTTTCGCCACTAGTATTTTCAATTCTTCACTTACATTTCATCACGCTATACGTCATTTTTAACTACAATATAATATTTTCTCTTTAAGCCGGAAATAACAAGTTTAAAACTGGAACTCGACGTTATGACGTCACTACGTGCCAATCAGAGCGAAGGGTATGCGGGTCGGTTATTTCCTTGGCGGGGATTTTTTCGACGCGGATAAACTTGGTGCATCCATCATTGTGAGGGTTCAGAATGTTTAGGAAGCTAAGTGAATTTGTAGGGGCTCACGATTGACGAGAGACGTTCTACGAATTGGGGGTAACTTGGAAGATCATCAGTTACTGATTTCTTTGAAATTCATAGTCAAGGTAAAATTATTCGAAATTTTGAAGGTGTTATGAATCTTTTTGACCATAAATAGGGTAATTAGTTAGTTACTCCACTGGCTCAGCGACCCAAAGTGAGTCTTGGCCTCCGATAAAAGATTTCGCCACTTCTATTGGTCTATATTGTACTACTCGATGGACTTCTAATTGTAACCTTGAGAGGTGTAATGGGACACCCGAATAGAACGAAATTCCTTTCGATTAAAAAATATCTTATATATTTTTTTTCCTAACGTAACGCGCGATAAGGAACGTGTTTTAAAAGATTTTGATCACAGCGCTATCTAGCGATAATCATTTGAAACAAAAAAGTGTCGTGTCAACTTTTCGTAAGAATTTTTTCCGCCTAGCCCCCTTTCACAACGCGCGATAAGGAACTTCGTTCCAATAAAATATAAGTAGAAAACTTTTTTGGAAGTTTCAAATTAAATTTGGGTTGAATCAAATATGATGTATGTTTAAGCTGACTTTCTTTTAAAATGTACTACTTCGACACTATAAAAGAGCGCCACTCACCCTATCAGTGTTGACATAGTCATACATTTCCATATATCAAGCATCTTCGTAGGGGCTTTACAATCTTATTATGGGGTTTTGGAGTTGAAAATATATTCGTTTTTCAAAGAAACATGAGTCTTAAAAGGCAGGGGTTTTACGGAGACTTTCAAAGCCACGTAATGACGTTTTCGATGTGAGATTACATCGTATTTATGATTGGTAAAATTGAGTAAATTGTAAATGGAAATTTATGGTTCAGAATGAGAAATAAAAAAAACGGTATTGTAAGTTGAGATAACAAAAGAATGATAAAATCTTTCTTAATATGCAATCACGTTTACTTTATATCAATAGTCAATTAGCACGCCAGAAATATTTTCTGTAGTATTTAACTCCAATTTGACCTTTACGCTTCAACAAACTATTCCAGTCTATTTAAAATTTACTTGCACGACTAACTTAATATCCATTTAGGTCCCAAATACTAGACAAAACGTTACAAAACACACGAAACACGACCCTAATCCCATGTCATAAGCACCACAAGAACACGCCAAACTTTTAATTACATTTTACCTGTAAACAGAAGCGTTACCCTCAATTATCAATTCAAAACAGAGGCGTATTATCCGACCGAATCGAGACGACTTAATTCAACCGTTGTTACCGTACCAGCCTTGGGAGGAACGTTTTTGCATGATCAAAGTTTTAATTGGCAGATTAATACGCAGTTGAGTGTGCGCCCGATTCTTTGAAACGGTAATAACCATATAGCTATTGTTATACGGGACTTAATTTTGGGTGTTGACGCCGTATTCTGAACGATATTTTGATGCTATGGTTTTATGTTTGTGAACTAGGTCGATTCCATGTAAGAAGCCTGATAATAAGGATTTCGTATTTGGGAAACACTATTTTACAAATATGACAATGAAAAGTGGAATTTTGCAATATATGTACTATTTTATGTGTGTGGTAACGGTGTCTCATAAACGTAAACGTTTGCTCATATGCTTATTTTTTTTTTTTTTTTTTTTTTTTTATTGCGTGATAGATAAACGAGCCTACGGCCCACCTGATGGTAAGCGGTCACCGTCGCTCATGAACCTCTGCAAAGCCAGGGCAATGAGGGGCTGTTATCTATCGCCTACCGATACAGGACTTTTCTTAAACCTCGTTTAAAGAGGGACATGTCATAGCGCTCCGGGAACACCGCGGATGGAAGTCCATTCCAAATCGGAGCTTATGGATCTCTACAAAGATTTCGGCTACTTTGAGATCTACTTTCAAAACTAACCTAATTTTAATCTAAATAGAAATCAATACCACCCGTAAATATCGATTTAACTTTCCACGAAAAAACTGTGCGAAAACAAACATCGTCGCGAAACGTTACGTTTTCGTCGAAAACTCGAAGCGAAAGTCGTTTAACAAGATTACTTTCGTTTTGTGCAAATATTATGGGACTGATTGAGTTGAAAACTTCTTAATTACCCAGCTACGTGTTCCTGCACTCAAACGTTTAGAGCTGATGAGTTTCGACCGTCGCGTTTGGAAACGATAAATATGCCCGTGTGTTTTTAATATTATTTTATTTTTCACTTTAGTATTTTTTATTATGAGTTTGCTTATCATTGATAGAGGTTTATTAGTCAATTTTGTACATATGTTCCACACATTCGGCAAAATAGGTTACCTTCTTCCTTCTTTACAGAAGCATGCAACCACAAAAGGAGGCATATCGCAACTTCTTTTCAGTAACAGAATTGTCCAAATCTATTCCAAATATCACGACGTTCATTTTTTATAATATTAACACAGACTAAGACATATTTATCATAAAAAATTGCAACTGTAGCACTATTATCTTCCAGTTTTATAACTTGCTACATCCTTTACACTATTACTAAACGGGTTCTTACCACGATTATTTTTAATTGAGAGGTAAAAGAGGGTAGACAGATTTGTCTGCTCTTAAATGACCTACCCGCAGTTCCTCAGTCTTTCCGTGATCATGGCGCTTGCAACAGTGCTGAAATATCGGGACCTCTCGACTAAAAATAATCGTAGTAAGAACCCGTTTAGTAATAGTGTAAGTGATGTAGATAACCGCGAGTGTTTAAAGAAATTTGCTACATCCTACTCAGAATGCAGTTTAAATTTCAAAAACAAACAACCTCCCCTGACTCTCCCGAGTATTGTAATGGCCGAGGTAAACCATTCCTCTTAAACTTTCTGATTTCGTAACATTGTCGAACACGGGAACAAGGGTATGTGGTACCCGAGGGCACTCCCAGCTAATTCCGTACATTGCTCGTCTGTATAGATGTATTGGTTCGAAGTTTGACTGTTAGAGGTATTATTGTCAGATGTTTTGGGATGAATGGTGATTTTAATTTTTTTTAGATACATAATTAGAGCGTGAAGATGATGATGACTAAACACTACCAAAATAAAATTTGATGTAACCGACAGATAACAATTGGTCACCGTTGAAATTCATTCCTATAAGGAAGGTAGATACTGATGGAACTATTAGTTTTTGACGTGACAACGTCTTATAAATTGGTTTGCCGGGTGACACTTCAAGAAACTGCGTTACGCTCCGCTCACGTTATGCGCTCACAATGAGAGCGAGTGAGAGGCACGCGTGCCTTTCACTTTTTATGTCTGTCTCTCTCGCTCTTAGGCGGGCTAACCATGCCCGAGTCGTTGTCACGTAAAACTTTCGCCCGTATACCGACTTTACAGGCAACCAATTTTTTTTAGATTTTTATGTTTATTTTTTGATTGTTACTTCTTAACATTCGTGAAAAGAGCAACGGTAACCACTTACGATCTGCAGGCCGTTCGACAAGGCTATAAAAAATTATTGTATTCGTATTATACTTCTAAATCCTTACCACAATACTTTTTAAACTTAAATCTCCAGAATTTTCATAATGTATTTACCTGAAACAAGAAACACACAATTAACAAATTACAGTGAAATAGACAAAGCGTACTCAAAATGGACGATATATTTGAAAATGGTACAGTTAATAGTAACTATTCGCGGCATTCGGTACTGATTTAATTTATCATTCATGTTAGTTCCAAACTGTATGAAATATGTGATGTATGTGAAGACTAAAATAGCCAATACAATCTATATTTAATACTAGCTTTACGACTTCGTTCGCGTGGACTTCAGGTTCGTCTCGTATTATCAAAAATTGTAGCCTATGTGTTATTCTGATGTGTAAGCTATATTGTGGTAAAGTTTCATTAAAATCCATTCAGTAGTTTTTACGTGAAAGAGTAACAAACATACATCCATACTTACAAACTTTCGCCTTTATAATATATATTAGATTATAAAAATGGGGAATTTGTATGTTTATTTGTTTGTTTGAACGCGCTAATCTCAGTAACTACTGGTCCGATTTTAAAAATTCTTGCAGTATTGCATAGTCAATTTATCGAGGAACGTGACGCAGACGAAGTTGCGCGGATGAACTATTATCTCTCTTGAAACTCTTTGAAAAGTTTTTGGGGTATTTGTTAACTTCGTAGTTTCCATTACTGTAACTCCTGTGTACCCAGGATCCACAGAGACCACCATGAAGACCGGACTATTTAAACTAGGTTTAAGAAATAAAAAGGTATCTGTAGGTAGGAGATAATTATACCCTGGTATGGTATCGGTATGGTAAGAGACTTGCAGAGGTTCATGAGCGACAGTCACCATTTACCATTAGGTAGGCTCATTTATCTATTTAAAAAAATCAGAAGCATAATAAACTACTATTATTTTAAGAATGACACACGGTTTTTTTATTGCCTTGTTTGACGCTGACGAGCCATCGGGTCATCCGATCGTAAGTGGTTACCGTCGCTCATGAACCTCTGCACTGTAGAGCACGCGGTACCAATATACTAACTCGATATCGCTACCTACGCAACACGGTACCAATATACTAGCTCGATAGGGAACATAAAGTATTATAAATCCTTTAAATAAACAATAATAATCAAAACACATTAATTAACATTAATAAAAATCTATTAAAATTAACATTATCAATTAATTTCGCATTACACTCCATAATGTTATTATGAAAGGCACACAGGAACTCATTACCAGAACAAAAACACATTTCGAATATTTATAACACTATTATTAATCAATGATAGTTAATTAAGTCATTAATTAATAATTATATTTATTAAGGCTTTAAATTAACCGGAAGTTTATATAGTTTAAATAAACAACAACTTGGAAACTAAATACTTAAACCTAGCTGGCACACGGAGCTACGTCTGCGTCACTTTCAATTAAATGTGAATTATTCGATTTTTTCATGCCGTAAAACCATCTTTAAACTTCAACGAAAATTTAAAAAGAATTACTCATTGTTGTCCAAAAGATTTATGTGCAATTTTTCACTTCACCACTGGCTAAAAACGGTGAAGGAAAACATCGTGAGGAAACCTGCATGTCGGAAAAGGATTCTAAAAATCTTTTGAAGATATGTGAAGTCCCCAATCCGCACTGGGCAAGCGTGGTGGACTATGCCTAATCCCTATTCTGAGGAGACCTGAACCCAACAGTGGGTAGTAATGGATTGGTACAGTACTCATTGTTGAGTTATACGTTTATCGACACATATTGCGATTCATTGTATATTTTAGATACTTTTATGTTTTAGATTAAAGAAAATTACGTGGTTGTAGGAAGTAATATTTGGATTAACTGGACTGAATTTAAACAATCTTTGACTGGGATGCTACGTTAATTGTGAGTGTCATAAGTTATACTTATGTAATAATCCTGAAATTTAAATATATTACTCTCTCCATTTGCAAGGCAAAGTAGCGTGGTTCAGTCAGTATTAGTAAGATAATAGTGTTTGAGAAGTCATTTTATTCTTAACGAAATGACATTAATGTAGGGAGAAAAAAAGATATCTATTTTATAATACAGTATAGTAGCAATCAAAGAATAGATCTTCTCATTTCATACTTTAAAGATGCTAGAAAACATTCTTTTAAAAGAGCAATCTGTGATCTATATAAAATCGGCTGATCAAAACAGCCGTAAAATCTCATCAGATAAAAATTTGGATTTTCGTTCGAATTACTCAATTTCTCTCGAAGAATAAAACAATTTTCGCCAGCAAAAATAATATATAAAAAATAAACAGAAAAATATACAGACGCACGCTCGTAAAATATAAACATTGGAGCAAATTACATCGACGGAGCACTCCGAGAGGGGAGGCTCGCCCGAAATGGATAAACGCGTTAAAGGGTACCCGCTATCCACAGAGAAAATACTTACGATTGTACGCGAGAGGAAGTAAAACCTAGGGTTGCCAAATACAAATAAGCTGTAGAAATTGTGATGGGATTCTAGTTTTATAAATATATACGAGTGTTAGTACGCGGTGCTCACGATACAGGCCTGCCCTAGTGTGAGCATCATGATTAATCAGCTTTTGTGCTTCAATGGTTAGCATGATAATTTGGTGACGAAGGTACTCTATTATATTAGTTTTAAGTAATATTAAGTTGCTAGTAAGGTTCATTTTTTATTTTGTTACTTTGCATGCTGACTTGAACAAATAAATTTTCATTTCATTTCATTTCAGTAGTAAGTTTTCCTTTATTTTTGATAAAATGTATACGAGTGTTAGTATTTGTTCTATATTTGTGATATAATTTAGCAAACATAATATACTTTACTAGAAGTTTTTTACACAGGAGTTGGTAGTGTTAGTACGATATTTAATTTTGAGAATTATGAAATCCTAGACGATTCGTTCGACGTCATATTCGATACAATGTGATTAGTTGTCCTGCAAGCATAATCCAAGCATTGTTGCTATTTTGAGCAACAAAAAGTTAAATTGATTACTATACTAGTATTGGAGCCTGTCTAACATTCGAATATGTACCAAACGAAAAAGTTCTTGAACGACAGTAGCTGCTAGACATTACATGTTTTGTTTGTCTGTCTTTCAAGAAACATTTTTATAGATCAGTTGTTACAAATTACATTGGTGGTAAATTTCCAAAATAGCATAAAAACAAATTTGAGGGTAAAAAAATTTTTCGGTGCCAACCCTAACTTAGCGAAAAGAAAAGAAAGAAGTCAATCGAAATTCTTGCAAACACTTCACCGTACGATGTGTATTGTTTAAATAGAAGACATCTCGTGAAAGAGCCAGAATTGGTGTGTTTTATGAAACAGCCAGAATTGGTGTGTTTTATGAAACGACGCGTAATTCTGTTTCAATTCGTTTTTATTTCGACTCTAGATTATATTTTTATAAGGTTAATATTGTCGCTACGATATTTTTATATGAGTACGTGTGAATCTTGCGAAATACAATGAAAAAGGGTGTGGAAAAAATACGAAACAAGATTTTTAGATGACTATTCTAGATAGAATTTGTTACGAGTGTTGCCTTAAATGTTAATATAAACCAAAATAGGTACTTTAGGACAAAATTAACGGAAAATTTAATCAAATTTTGTGTTCATTTACAGAACAGGAAATAAGCAAGTACCTACATTTAAAAACATGTCTTTTTTTGTTAAATACTAACGATTATTAAATTTGGAATTGGGAAGCGCTAGATGAGGATTTTACCACCAAATTTAGCGTTAAAAGCTCAATGTTGGTAGCACTGCTTAACACTGATAAAAAGCCTGGAGTTTGAGATATTTTTTTGCAAAACAGACAAGCTTGTGATCCACTGCGGTTAATATATTTTAGTATTAAAATTTAGTGTTATATTGTATCTTGATGGCCGAGTGTTTGAAGCCTTCCGTACGGGAGGTCGCGTGTTTAAAACCGGCCCCCTAATAAATCTTAATTTGAAAAAGATTTATGTGATTTTTTTCACAACACCACTGGCTAAAAACGGTGAAGGAAAACATACTGAGAAACCTGCATATTGGAAAATGGTTCTAAACATTCTTCGAATTGTGTGAAGTCTCCAATCCGCATTGGGAAAGCGTTGACTATGCCTGATCCCTCATCTAAGGAGACCTAAGCCTAGTGGGTTGTTACAGTCATATTGTAACTAATACCCGCTAAAGTTAAATTTAATTGGGCTCCGTACAAGGGCAGGAACACACAGTCAAAATGTTTAACGTCTAAAGTCATGGGCAGACATGTACTAATTCTGTAATGGAATTCTACCTTGTTAGTACACCACACGCCTTGAATACATTCTTGTACGTGGTCGGACCTACGGGCCGTGTGGTGCCTGTTGCAGCGGGGTTATAGGCGGAGCGAGTAGCGATTAATACGAATTTTATACGGAGCCATCGTTTGTAGTTGAGTTACGAAAGTTTTGAAATAAGTCAAATTGCAATTAAATTAAATGAATGAATCATGCATGAAAGTAATATTGAGTTGACTGATGACGCAATAGATATTTATATACGTTTGTTTGACTAGAAAACATAGTAAATGTGTAAAAGACTACTTTCAATAATAATTAGTTTCATGTAACCAACTTAAAATGAAACCAATTATCAAAATAAAAATAAAACTCCGATTCGTTGAAACTTTGTATAAAATTGTCTCTACTAATAATTCCAAATTGATTCTCATATTCTTTATTTTTATTTAGCGTTTTTTTTTTTTTTTTGTTAATTAGTTTAAATTCTTCTATTGTCTCTGGCTGTGAAATTGAAACCATTTGTAATCTCTTATTGCGGTCTCCCGCGATACAGGTCTGACCTAGTGCGGGGACTATTGTCAAAGATGTATCAGTTGTTTGTAAAATTCTGTTAATAAACTATTTTGTGTTTTTTTTGTATTTGTATTCCAACAAGTTTTGAATATAATTAGACGTGAAATAAGACTGAATGAACCGCTAATAATGTGACCACCCGAAAAATCGCACGTCCCTCGCCCGAAGCGTTCATGGATTAACCGGATTATAAGCACGGGTGTTTTCCTCGCTAATAATTACAAATAGTAATGTCAGTCCGACAGGGGTCGACGACCTGGATCGAACTACCCTCAAATCCAAAAAAATATATATTATTTTTTTTTATATTGCATTGTAGGCAGACGAGCTAATAGACCATCTGATCGTTAGATGTACCGTTGCTTATGGACATCGGCACTGTCAGAGGGCACTGCCCGCACCTAAGGGCCACCTTTCAGGCCTAGTATGAATAGAGGACCTAAAGATTTACCATCAAATAGAGTTTAAATGCCAATTATAATCAAAACGAATCAAAATTGGTTTCTTGTACCTGTGGCAGTAGCCAAAATTGCCAAGGTCGTGACATTTTAAAAGTTCAGGCTCAAAACTTAGAACTGCGTAGTATAAATAATAAAAATAAGATGCATGTAGGCAGACGAGCTAACTGGCCGCCTGATCGTAGGTGGTTACCGTTGCTCATGGACCTTTGCAATGTCAGGGGACACTGAAGTGTCTATCTAACACACTTGGGGCGGCGCGACGGAAAAGAGTGCCGTGGGCGTAACCCGTCGCGCCGTCCCTCATAACCCCGTGCTGGGTTCTGGCCTCAGCCGGGGTTCGGACGCTGAGTGTGAGCGGTTGGAGGTTTTAGTGCGGTTCAACTGCCACATACCCCGGGGATCCGGTGATTTCCTCCGACTAAAAAAAAAATCTAACAAACTTACCTACCTAAGGGATTATACCTACTAAGTTTATACTTCCAACTATTTTAAATAATGTTAATTTTAGTTTAAGAAGCAATCTCCAACATTATTCTATTTTTATTTCAAAATCTTTTGTTTTTCCAAAAAACATTTTCGAACTTAATCTTAGAATTTATACCGTTTGCTACAGATTGTATTCAAGAAAAAATAATAAAAGTTTTTGCTAAACAAGATACACAAAAGGAACAAACAAATACGACCGTTTAATGACAAAGAAAATTGTCCCAGAACTGTTCATTTTCAATTCAACGTTTATAAAATCTAATTTTACTATCTGTGTAGCTGTTTCAATAGAAATTCGAAAATTTTGATTCTCAATTTTAGATTTCATTTCGTGTTTTATGAAAATTATTCTTTTAGTCGTGTTAATTTTGAACGAACCGTTTATAATATACTAGGTGACTCGCGCAACTTCGTCTGCGTCACAGAGGGATACGACATAGCCTTCCTCGATAAATGGACTTTCCAACAGTGAAATATTTTTTCAAATCGGACCAGTAGTTCCTGAGATTTAGCTTTATAATATTAGTATAGATTAAAATAACTTCTTAAAGTGATATGATTTAGACTTTTTGCTTTACATAAGATGGATAGTGTGACATTGCAGAGGTCTATGAGTAATGGTAATCACTTACGATCAGATAGCCAGTTAGCTCGTTTGCCTACATATCAATAAAAAGATAGAAATATAAAGACTCTAAGTCAAATTTGTCGTCAAAGATAGAGAAAATGTAACAAAGAATGAAGCGATCATTAAAATCAAACCTACTCAAGTCACTTAACAAAATATTCCGATCAAAAGAACACGAAAACATTACATCAAAATCAGCACCGTTATTCCTTTTCACGATAATTAATACAATTAAGAATGAAAAATCAGAGACAATAAACTCGCAACATTGAATTTTGTTAGATAAAGCGAAATAAATAAAGACACAATTTATGGAGAACGGAATTCGAATAACCTTTTGAAGATGGCTAATAAAGAGATCAAAGTGAGAGCAAATAAAAGCAAATATTGACGGACAGGTTTGTTTACAACCCTCGAGGAAGATCGTGACATAATGAAGATGTGACGTCACCAAAAATGGAGAAATAGGTCAAGAGCGGTCAGACGACTTCGATTCGTTATGATTTATTACAAGCTCCTTTAATGGCCTTCCAAAATGACGTTTAATGATTTATATATTGGACTGAGTTGGATGGTTTGTTTGAAGCTGTACTTTCAAAAGAATGGTTTCTACAGTAGTGTTGTAAATTTCTAAGGCTTAAACTTATTTTTTTTTTTATTTCAAGTTAGATGAACGAGCCCACGGCCTACCTGATGGTAGGCGGTCACCGTCGCTCATGAACCTCTCATATGCAAAGCTGAAGTTGTAGTCTCTTGTAAATATCTATGTTAATTAATATATTTGAATACTTTGGATGCAAAACATAACATTGTCTTCAAAATGTAATCAATTGGAAGGATATCTTTAGTATGAAATTGACGTCAGACATTGAAAAGTTTTCGTGAAGCTAAAAATCGAGGCTATTTTCAGTAGTCAATCACAGTGCTGAAGGCTTTTAGTTTTTTGCTGGCACCGATCTCATATCCGAACATTTTTATCTTTCACGGAATCGGCACTGAAGTGGTCCTTCAAACAATACGATCGAACCGAGAGGATTCCAAATACTGAACGGCATTACTAAAAACTATTGAAGCTGAAAAAACTAGTATGATTGATATGGAGCTAAAACTAGATCATGTTTTATTGGAATAACGTGAAGTTTCACAGAAAATTAAAATGTGCATGATGTAATGATGAAGACAAAATATAAAATAACTTACGAGGAAGTATTGGTCAAATTCAAATTCAAAATTCATTTATTCAAGTAGACTTTGAAAAAGCACTTTTGAACGTTATTACAGGCAATAAAATACATATTATAACAATACATAATAGTGTAAAAAATCAGTACAAAATTTAGAAATATGTTGTGATTACATTGTCACATATTTATACAAAATCAATTCAAATAAATTTTTAATTACAATATTCAACAAAAAAGATAAAAAAATATACAAATAAAAAAACAAAAAACAGTAAAAATAAATAAATCTTGCAAGGTCATACAATGGTCCATGCGTCCTTGTCATTTAGATGATCATTTATGCAGTAATACGCTTTCTTTAACAGTAAAGATTTTATATGATTTTTAAATTGTATCAGTGGTAATTGCTGTATATGTACCGGATCCTCCATCAGACCTAAAAAGACTAGACATGATTAGAAATGTAGTAAATTAATCTAAAGTTATATTTCAGCAAACATACTACACTAGTATCACTTACACTATTACTAAACGGGTTCCTACCACGATTATTTTTAATTGAGCTGTCCCGATATTTCAGCACTGTTTCAAGCACCATGTCTTTCTCGTTCGTTCGTTCGAACAGATTATAGGGTAGACAGATTTGTCTGCTCTTAAACGACCTACCCGCAGTTCCTCAGTCTTCCCGTGATCATGGCGCTTGAAACTGTGCTGAAATATCGGGACCGCTCAATTAAAAATAATCGTGGTAAGAACCCGTCTAGTAATAGTGTAAGTGATGTAGATAACCGCGAGTGTTTAAATAAATTTACTACACTAGTATAGTAGTAAAGTATACACTTTTCAACAAGTGAGTTCAAAACCATCATAGACGTGTCAAACTTAATATTTCTTTCTATCAAATCTTAAAACTTAGACCTCGTACTGCGCATAAAATTTTAAATCACCAACAAACATCTAGTCAATAAATCACTCCTGTTTGCATAGAAGTGGCCTCAGTCAGTAATAATATTCATAAATTAGTGGTTACTTTGTTGAATCTTGTTAAGGGCTACGACCATTTTTATCATTCTGTGGTTTTTATCACGCCGAGTCACGCCATTACTGAGGTCTGGGGGTAATTATAGGGCTACTGAAAATTTTATAGCCACAAGTTAAGTTATTACTGTTTCGATTTAGAGCATTGACTTCTTGTTATGAGGGAGAATTGCTTTTTAATTTGTTATTTGTAGTCTCAATTCGTGGTGGCCGAGTGGTTGAAGCGCTTGCCTTCCGTATGGGAGGTCGCGGGTTCAAATCCTGCCGGCTTGTACCTGTAAATCTTAATATGAAAAAGATTTATGTGCAATTTCTCATAACACCACTGACTAAAAACGGTGAAGGAAAACATCGTGAGGAAACCTGCATGTCGGAAAAGGGTTCTAAAAATCCTTTAAAAGTACCTATGTGAAGTCCCCAATCCGCACTGGGCAAGCGTGGTGGGCTATGTCTAATCCCTCTTCTGAGGTGACCTGAGCCCAACAGTGGGCAGTAATGGGTTGTTACAGTAGTCTCAATTTAGTATTTGTCTGGACCAAAATGGAACATAACATTAAAGGCTAAAGACCAAGACTTGAAAGCCTGTATTTTGAATGGTAACTCTCTAAACTGTTATACAAATTCCATTCAAAGCAGTAATCGCTCCATAACCTCAGAGAGAACCTTAAACGGATGTACGAAAGCTCGTTTAAGAACTTGCCACATTCAGTACAAAGATGCAGCCATCATTATACGTTTATAGATGACTGAATGTGAAAGGTCCCGAGTCGGCTGTGGATCTTTGGGTAATTTTCAAAAGAGCTAGCGCCTTAGCTGGTTACCGCAGCGTGATAATATAATGGGCACGGCTGCAAATGCTTTGCAACTCAACTTTTGGAGACTGATTGAGAGAGACTTTTGTTTGATGTCTGGATTCCTCTACAATTCAGGCTTTGTTTGTTTTCATATTGTTTAGCTTCAAAGGATTTAATTGGGGCTTTAATTGCTAAGCAACATAGTTTGTGGATCATTAAAATGGTGTCAAAGAGTAAGACGATTTGAGGCCGACATTGGCAATATTAACCTTTCTATAACACAGATGTCAACTAACCAAATTGGTTGAGCCTACGTAAATACCATAAGCTCATTATTTCCGTAAGTTGAATCAGCTCAAATTGCTAACTTGCCAATTTAAAATATCCTCTTATTTAAACAAAATGATAACTCACGAGAATATTCGAGATTAAAGCTGAACTGGCGAATAATAATAGACGAAAACATTACACCCCCTCTCTCCATTACGTAGCGTTTTACTTGGCGCGGATAAATTACACAGTTATGAATAAATTTCGCATAAAACCTCGAACTGCACCTTTACATGATAAAAGGGACAAGTTAATTCGAGAATCCTGTGGTGCAAAAGAGACGGATGAAGGTCCAAGTCGTAATCCGAAAATTTCATTAAGAAGTCAGGCCATTCGAACAGTTTGCTGATATCTAGAATATTCGGGCGTTATTAAGTGAAATTTCTTCCGGTTTCGAGCGGGATTTTAATATAGTGGCCCGTTTTAAAGATGCAATTATGCGAGATATCGGAGAGGAACGCTGCTCGAGCTCCTGATGGGATTCCGTCGGTTTGATTAGTGGTTCTCGTTGAACATTTGAATGATATTACGGCACGCTGTACTCTGCGGCCTTGCTTAGATTGATTCCTCGATGGTTTTAATTCAAACCATTATGTTCTTAATAATATTTCCTTTCTGGCGAAATACGTTTAAATCCCAAATAATAGGGTACCGGAAGGCCTCCAGTGAATCAGGAAATAATTTCATTAAAAATTCTCAACACAAAAGCCTTGAACGGAATAATTGTTGAACAGGAAAAACTGCGAATCATTCGACAAGATTCGGGAGAGAAAAGAATTACATCACGTAACACAGGGCCCATTAATTACAGGCATAACGTAAATTTTTTTCGGTTAATCAAAAAACCTGTCCGACTCTGGGGGGTGGGGGTCATTAGCGACCGCCCGAATTTCAGCGAAGCACCTAAGTTGATTTCCAAACGAATTTAATTCAATTTACAATTAAAACGTGGCGTTGTCTGTTTATTTTTGCCGGAGACCTACTCCTAATTTGTTCTGAGGTAATGGAAGTTTGTTTTTCTTGTTTCGTGTTTTGTTTTTGTTTGAGTGTAGTTGGGGTGCGATTGTGAGGACGCTAATTGATTGGCCCGTGAGTGCTCCGTGAGAACCTTGAACTCATCCGGTACTGTTCTTAACGCGCCACATACTTAGCGTCTTCTTTCACTTTACAAACATTTTTAATAGTAGTAAAAACATTCGTCGTTGTACGTTACGGAAATAGAAATTCTAGATCGATTTCGTGAGCCACTGTGTCAAGTGATTAAAATTTATACTATTATTGTAAATGGATCATTTGAGAAGAGTAGTTATACTTATTTATACCGAAATAGAATTTTGAAGTTTATTCAAATCTCTTTTTTGTATAAATCAATTTGTTATGAAAAAAATGAAGAAGAATTGATTTATGAAAACACTTATTATCATCAATCAATTTAAAGTTTTTAGTTCTTACTGGCATATCCTAATAACACCCTAAGATAATTCAAAAGGCGCACAGTGCAAAAGACCACTATCACATTAACCCACACATACACAATAATATTAAACACACACAAATCAAATGTAGGGATGCACACACACGATCACTCCCATCCTATTACTCGAATTATCATATCAAACGGCAAATGAAAAACGAAACAAAAAAAAGAATTGAAAACCTTTCATCCTCTTATTAGAGGAAAGGGTTACCGCACTTAGTACCAACTGCTTTCTGCTGTCAAAACAAACGAAAATAGCCTTTGTTGTTAAAGGCATAGAGTGTTTACAGATAGAAATACACGCGTTGTTATCACATAACAAGATTACTGCTCGGCGCAATCAAAGGTTCGTCCATTTAAATATCTGGATTGAAATTTACAATGGTGTTTTAAGTGAGTGACATAGGGGTTGATTTTAGAATTTTTCGCATTTAGTTTTGAGGTTATGTGGCACGATTTTAGCTTTTATTTGGTATATTTGTGAAGGGAGGTGTGTGAGTATAAATATCAACATACTGACACGAAAATGAGTTCTGTAAAGATGGATGTATTTTCATTGCAATGTCTAGTAAACGATCAAACGACCGGCCTGATGAGGAGTGACTACTCACGAAACTCCGCCATAATTTCTACTATAGTTAATGTCATAAACGGTTTAGAATAAAAGTGAAGCCAACAACAAGAACTATAAAAATTTCTACGTCAAATAAAATCACTAACAATTCATCTTAACACCACTATACCACCGTTAGTATATTTTCTGATCATCGTTAAGCCATAGGCTGATTGCCCAACACTCCGGGTGAAACCATTTGCCAGAAATTATGACTGTTACTTTTGGCGAAGTAAATTAGGTTAGTGATGGTTCAGTAATGAAGTGCTGAACTTTCAGGTCATGTGTGGCGAATGCCTTAGGGTGCTTTAGGGTTGACACGCGGAAAAAATGTTAAGCTTGTTATTTTGTGGCGAAAATTGCGATGATTTCGACTTCAATGTGTGTGGGTTTTAGTGTATTTATTGTAGTAGTTTGTGCAGTATTATTAAACGACAACCGCCTGTACCTTAAAATTTGTATAAAACCTAAAAATACAGCCATAAAGCACATTTCTGAATTAAACAATGGAAAATATTGTATCTGAAATTAAACTCTTTACACTTAAGACTTCGATATTTTTAGTTAAAAAAAATTTAGAATATGAAATTTGAAAATGAAACACGTTCGTCATATATAATATTCCGATGGTTTGGTGGTGTTTCGATGTTATCAGTTAACGGTTTTATAGTCTATCTAGTTAAATTATATCGAAGCATTTAACAATAATAATAAATACACGCTCATCATAAACCTCGTTTGAACTCCCGATTGGCAATCAACGTCCTCATAAAAGCTATTGGCAGCACATACCAGCCATTACTAACATAATCTAGAACATTTTGACACTTTTGGCACCGGAATCGAACGAGTTTTTTGCGATCCGTGCAAGAAATTATAGCGTACAGCCCCGGCCTTTCCGATATAGTCGCAACGTCTCGGTGAAGGCAACCGACCGGCATGATAACGACCCCTTCATAGTTTTAATCTTCTTTATTGCTGACCCTCCGAGAACTTCCGAAGACGTTACGTACCCAAAGGCTATTCTCAGCCCGAAATGTCACTTTCGAAATCTTTAGAAACGAGAAAATATTCGAGAATGGCATCCCGGTATTAATGTTAGGTGTTTTATTTTTGGTGTTTTAAATGCGTTTTCTTTTTAGAAAGCCGTTTCGTTTTTGATCTGCTGTTAAGTTTTATGAGATTCTTATACCGGTCGTTATTTAGGGGAATTAAATGGACGTGCCTTGGATTCAAATATTCGGGAGTTATCAAGATTTTAAAGTAATTAGGACGAATTTTGATCACGGAAATAGTTTCTGTATATTATTTAACGAAATAGCTTTCTTGACTGATTTAGTTAATCTAGAGACAAAGATAAATGTAGTATAATCTATCTGGCGTTTGTTTCAGAGAATATTTAAACAAGAAGTACTTTTACGATTGTTACACACATAGTTTAAAGTATAAAAAAAAGTCGCTGCATAAGATGTTCATAGCTCACCCTAATCATTTTTGCGACCTTGATAAGGTCATCCGTCCCTCTTGTCTTGGTCATCCTACACTGTTATACGACAAGTCATGTTACTTAGGAAACAATGAAGCGAGCTAATTTTGTGGTACAATATGTTCTAAATTTAAATCAAAACTGCAACTCATCCAAAAGGTCAACTCATTAATTATCAATTTTTCATACACAGAATCCACCTCTTCCTGTATTCAGTTAAACCCAGTATTTTTAATTATATTTTTCCGTCTTTAAAAGTTCAATTTGGTTCGGAGTACGTACGAAATTCATAAATCAAATACGTAGTAGGCACGGAGCGGTTGTGAGATGATTTTTCAAAGCGATTCCGAGGGCGTGCTCGCAACATACGCATAACAATTAATTTTACAGACTTCTCGGGGTTTTCTGTGGTTTAAAGTATAAGAGAAAGAGTTGTAGGTTAAAATTTGAACTATTAGATTTAACTTCACCAAATCAAATCAAAAATTATTTATTCCGAGCATCAAACAAAGAATAGAAAAACAAAAAAAATATATAAAACTAAAAATAGCTATGCCCGGAAATAGTTACCGACTCAGCAATGCCGCAACCACCGCACAACACGGGGTTGCGACGCTGATCTTCCGTCGGCACCACACGTACATGCTAGCACCACAGAAAAAACTAAACGAAGGCTTCATGGAATGCGTTCTGAAGAACTCATACAGACGCACCTCTCACGGACGCGATATGACAAGTGAATTTAAAAGAATGAGAGAAAAAAAAATCATATAAAACGTCAAACTTGGCCAATAAGACACAGTTTATTTTGACTATTTAAAATGGCCTTTAATCAGACTCTTATAACTTGAACCGCATTCAGGGTAACTGGAACAAAATGGTAATACATTAATCTTGAGTTCACGCGAAAAGTATTGTATAGATTACGGGGACTAAGATGTTTACCCGGCTTCTCCTGGTAATCAGAACGGTAAGGAATTAGCGGGATTAATAAATTTTGAAGGTGTGCAGTTGCTTTGTATTTTTTTTTTTTGGATTAATGATAGCACCTTAAAAACAAGCACCTACAAGATTGAAATGCGAGTATAAATAAGTATTTTATTATAGTAAAGATATTTTCATAATACGTGAGGTTCTTAAAATCTTATGTGATTTTGAACTGAATAATACCTGACGAAACTTTTTGAAAAAAATACCCGTAAAAACTAACCTAGTGACCAAAGAAAATGTTTTCAAATATTCGAACCTTGGTCTGCAAGATCACGAGGTCCCTACCAAACCATAATCACCCAAACTAAATGATGAATAATATAACCAATTAAACCACAATAGACTCGGTTCAGCCTTTCTCGTATTTAACGTTACCCGTGCGAGTAAAAGATTAATCACACCGCACCGCAGATACGCATTAAACAAATTTCTAAACAACGTGTATAAATCGTCCTTAATGGGCTTATGTGAAACTGAGGATAAAGTAAGGTGCTGCTGAATTATTAATAACGAGTTCAAAGAAATATAGCACTTAATCCAATTATGTGTGAGTGTATTTTTGGGCACATTTGCGAAGGGAAATAATGAGACACCTTTGAATATGAGATACAATTTTGGGTACTGTATGACTATCCTGGATTAATTAGAATACTCTTTCGAATAAAGAGAATATGAATTATTATAATTTTACAACGGACATTTTAGTAACTTCGCGTCGAGATGAACAGTTGGAAAATAATTCGTGTGTAAGAAATTGATCTTCTGTTCGAAAATTTCAACTAGAGCTTTAGTTTGTCCTTCAAATACACAAGGTTTAGTTCATTAGATATTTTCGACATTTCACACCGGTATTATTCTATATTTTTCTCTTATTACAAAAGGGAAGAGGTACTGAGGAAGCAAAACCAGCATTCAAAGTTGGTCCGAGATCACAACAAAAATACAAAGTCAAATAATACAAAACAGTTCAAAAGCGAATACCAAACTATTGTGACATGAATAGGCATGTTAGTGCGCAAGCCAAAATGCAAGCAACTTTAACTTTTGGAAGCTTTCAAACTTTCTGAATGCTTTGTGCTGTTATTAAGGATGACATGACGGTTGTATTGGGCTTTTTGTGTTTACAAGAATGCCGTTTGGGCTTAAAAATGCACCGGGTAAAATAGTCATTGCTGATTAATTGTAAGGTGGTTTTAATTTATTTTTTATTGGCTCATAGATAAAAGAGTTTATGGTAGTTATTTGTTTGACTACGCGTAAAAAACAAAGTATTGTTCTTGTAATACTCTGTTTTTATTATGAAATTGAAACTCATATAAAGAACAAATAACATAGGCACATTATAAAACGTTATTTAATTAGAGATGCTCAGAAAAACCAGAAGATATTGCTGAAAGTTCGTTACGAAAAAATTTGCAACCCTGCTTACCCTACAATTTCTCATTTGTCCCAACGGCTAAGCGCGAATGCATTTGACGTCGTGGCTTCGTAATATCCTGTCACTACGCTGACCCATTTCCCTTGTATCCCCTCGAAAGTGCTGTGTCATACTGTGCCCGACGCTCAGTCTCGAATCTTAGACACAGCTCGACACAGACGCCAGTTGGAAAACGCTGATTTGTAACATCACTTAAATCTTTATTACGAACGCAATAAAGGCCATATTTAACAGTGTCAAAGCTTTCGCTGGAATTAAAGCGTCGAAATTAAACTTGACTCGTTTTGTACAGTTTTTGTTCTTTAGGGCTACCATTATTGCAATCTGTGAAATCGAATGAGTGTGGAAAGAAAAATGGTAGAAAACCAGACTGATTTACAGCCTATTTTGACTTGACATTGGCGATTTTTACTCACAAAAAGTATAACTACATGACTTTAAGGATGAAAGGATTTTGATAAGCAATTCTTAATATATCTCAACATAAATAACAGTGCATCACATCCATAAAATTAAACGCAACAATTCATATTTCGTTTACCCTCTTTTTATATTTAACATTCTTATCACGGTGACCTAAATAAAAAGTGTATTAACCTAAAACCATAGGACAGCGGTCGATTCACTTATTAAATAAACTGTGTGTTCCAGAAAGCATTTTGGTTTACCTCGTCGAGAAATAGTCTGTATAGCGAGATAAGAGATATTTGATAGTTAATTTTAAAATCATTGTCTCGTCAGCTGGGATATAATAGCCTATAGCTTTCCTCGATAAATGGACTAAAATTTCCAAATCGGTCCAAAGATTCCGAGAGATTAGCACGTTAAACAAACTCTTCAGCTTTATATTAGTACAAATTTAAATGATACACAGGAATATAATGATCGTCACGCATGATACAAATAATATATTAAATGTATCATTTTAATTACAAAAAGGTACTTGTATCGAAATTCAAGGAATCCGGAATGAGATTTTTGACAAACATTGTGAATTTTTCCGAGAAGGATTTTTAAATTTGGTTTAAACATGGTTGGTATGTTTGCCTGCCATTTTTGCTTTTATGACTTCTAATTAAGGTTATTTTTACGGATGAATGTTTTCATAATATTATCTATATTTCCATATGTATAATAAAATATAGTTTTGCGAAGAGGGTACAGATACATTTTCGAAGAATACCAAAAAATAAGCCAACCAATCGAATAACAGAGCGATCTCATGAATCATGTAACGGATTAAGTAGACCCTAAATCATTCTACTACGAAGGTTCTAGATCCTTCCAGAACGCATGATCGCACTCAGCGCAGGCAATGACGCGTACTCTCACAGAAATTGTATAAATAAATTACATACAAGTCTTTGAAAATAAGTGAAGGATGCTTCAGGAACTTCAGGCCCGTAAAATCTCAATGAAAGCATTAAGCACATCTGAGGGTACGACCCATGATGTAAGTGAGGTCAAGACGCCGACCTAGAATCGAATTCTATGGACGAACCTTTGAGAAAATTGGTAGTTAAGGGTGTGGAAGCAGACGGGCGGATTGAAGTGGTTTTTTGGTA
This sequence comes from Trilocha varians, assembly GCA_030269945.2. Classification (NCBI taxonomy): domain Eukaryota; kingdom Metazoa; phylum Arthropoda; class Insecta; order Lepidoptera; family Bombycidae; genus Trilocha; species Trilocha varians. The sequence goes on from AP028265.1 coordinate 12,148,437, forward strand.
TTGCCAAAAAAACACATCTGTCGCACATAATTGAGTTCTTAATTCAGATTTGGTAATTTTAGTTGTTAAATAGTTTAAAAAGCATGCCGTAAAAGGAATAAATTAAGATATGAATGGGATAAGGTTGAGGTAAAGAAGAAGTAGTTGCAAGCGATATAAATCAAGCAATAGATGCTCTAGTACTAAAGCCGTTATATAGCTGAATAATAGAAATAAAATGAGTTAAAACAGTTAAGAGTTCAATATAGTCGTAAGACATCGGTCATGTTTAGGGTTCATAACATCCCAACGAATTTACGACTTTTTCTCCAAAAAACAGCGTTCAAAATCGCACGACTGTGTCGCCCATTGACCTCTCCGGGTGCGTCGAATTTTTCGGTCGGTCATTCGCGTGACCGCTTCGCATTAGTGCAATGATTCAAATTGAATAAGGCCGCGGTCACATCCGCGTTCCACGGAAACAGCCGTCGCTTTTCCTAATAAATAATCTTCGCTAACTGAATCCCGTTCAGCATTTCTATTTTGGATACCATTAGCCGGTTTATTGTTATAAATTATGGCTTGGATGTAGGGTCGTTTCGATTTAATTGCATGTTGTGTTGCGATTTGCAACTTGGGAGCAGCAGTTAATTATTTATTTTTTGACATAACGTCGCCTCAGCGCTTGTTTGGCCTATCTGCACTCGAGCACATTTTACAGGAGACAGCAAACAAGCACGGAATTTTCGTTAAGTGCCGTGTTTAGAAAAAAAATGAAATGAGATTTTTATTGTCTTAGAATTGAATATTTTAAAAAAATATTTTACCAGTCGGATGGAAATTTTATTCTTTATAATACTGCATTAAAAAGTCATTTTCGTAAAAAATGTCAGATAGTCCAAACAAGCATTGAGGCGACGATAAGACGAATTCATACGTTGGTAGTAATCATTTTTGAATATCTAAGTAGTATGTAGTCATGAGCATCTGAATTCAAATATTTTAGTAATTGAAAAGACGAATTTAAAAAGATTGACAAGTGAACGAAATTCAAATAAGTGAATATTGAAATATTTCAAATCGAAATATTGAGAATGTTATAATAATAAGACTAAAAGTTTCAATCATAAGTCTCATAAGTTCAATGATACTTTATATTTTTAATATCTTTTAATATAATTTAACGATGAAATTTTGAAAACTCGTTAAAGAATTTAAGTGTAAAACTTATTTCGTTAGGACCTCATAACTAGATCGAAGTGATATTTTAAAATTTAACTTGCACGTGAGAAAGCAATTAAATTAGTATGATTTTTATATATTTTTTAAAATTAAGACTTCACACGATCGTGTTAAAGATTTGTATAGTTCAACGAACTTTAATTACTTTATATTGTGTATTATCAGTGTATTTACTAAGTCATAAATCATGTCATGACAAAAAACGGTATTTTTGTAGTTTACTAAAAAAACCCTCTATTTCAAGGTTTCGTTTATGATAATATCATTACTTTCTTGTATTATCTGATACGAGTGTTTGGTCTCTGGATTTTAGTCAGAATATTACGATACTCCAAACACAGCTTAGAGTGGTTTCGTTCTTTTTGATAAGGCGAAGATTTCTTTAAATGAAAGGATTAGTCCGAGGTTAATATCCTGAAGCGGGCATCAACTATCTTACTGTATCTTGCATAACAGACATGCTAACGGGCCAACTTTTTTTTTTGCGTAATAGAGACACGAGCCTACGGGCCACCTGGTGGTAAGCGGTCACCGCCGCTCATGGACCACTGCAATGCCAGGGCAAAGTGGGGCCGTTATCTATCACCTATTTATACAGGACTTTTCTTAAACCTCGTTTAAAGAGGGACATGTCCTAGCGCGCCGGAAACACCATGGACGGGAGTCCACCTGATCGTAAGCGGTTTACGTCACTCATAATATGCTTATATTCACAAAAAATCAATACCAAAACACTAAAGAAGCAACTTGCTCAATCCGGACAACACTACGTCCGTCAACACACTAGCCTATCAATTACAGTGAGCCCATTAATATTTATTTAAACGCAACATTGTGGACGTTATAATCGGTTCTAATCTAAGCAGGACGGCGCTCCCGAGACCATTAGCGGGCTGGTTCGCGTTCAACACAACACGAGTAATGAGAAAAATTTTAAATAAATGCTAGGGGAAGTCGAAAGTCGTGGTTCTAGAAATTCCGTGGTGTTCTACGATTTATTTAATACCCAATACCAATGGGTTAAGATTTATTCTATATACTAAAGAAAACTTTTAACAGAATGTAGAGTTTATAAACATTTAGATGCACCAGCAAAATCAACTTAAACCAACTGTTAAGAACCTTTGAAACCTCCCACCAACAAAGTCTACGCGCATTTCTCCAGCAGGCAATGAATTAGTCAGACAACTTAAGGCAATTGCATCCATAACACAAATAACAGCATTTTCTACTATTTTTACCATTATTGTAAAAAATAATTAAATAACTACGTTCTACAACGGTCTTTTATTGGAGACAGCAATCGTTTATACATTCAGCAAGGAACAGAGTCAACCTACTTCACAGAGAAGACAGGAGAATACGATCAATGGCACAAAGCATTTATCATTACAAATTCAGCAGTAAGGTGAAAGGTAATTAATCAATGGACCATTAAAATGATTCAAAGGTCTACGCAAAGGGACAGTGTAAAGGAAGTGGGCACTACGATATGTCACGTTCTCTTTGAGGGCAATCTTCAAAGTTGGTTGTTTCTCCTCATAGTGAGTGTGGTTTAAGTGACAAGATGTTGGAGCTATCTGTTTATATCCATTTTAAGGACAGGTGTTTTTTGTGTTTTTATGAGTAATAAACTTGAAACTACTGATATAAATTCTGGATAAGCATAATGTTTTACCATCCTTTGATCTCTCTAATTATGAGTTGTTCCTTAAGATTCATCAGTTACCAACAAATAAAATACTATACTTACTAAATTAAGATTATCCCTGAGATTAGGTTACAAAAATTTCAGTGTATTGGGTATATCCAAGAACTGAGAAATACAACTAAATAAAGTTAAGAGGTGCAGTATCCGACAGTTGGTATTCAAACGCAGATTTTTTGGTATTGCACTAGCGACGCTCCTAAGACAGAAGGGTGTTCCACAGCACGGGACATCTTGCGGCGCCCTCCCACTTGATTTATCCGACCGCCGGCCGCCGCAAACTAGGCGCCTCTCGTATTTATTGCCAGAATAACCCTATTAATTCTGCCGGAGACCGACTTTGAACTTCGGATGTAGCGCCCTGCGTCCTAATCCTTGCACTGTGGGCAGTTACGACCCCGCCATAATGACGCGAGGGTTAACTTGAATTGTTTTATTGTGTCCGCGGCGGAGGGTTAGAGCAAGGGGTGTCGTAGTTTATTGGCGGACGATGTGTAATTCCTTAGATCTTGGTAAATACTAATCTGACTTAAGCAAGTTCCATGTGGGATGGAAAGATAAGTTGATGGAGGTGGTTTGTCAGTTGAATACGAGGGAAGAGATTTGATATCGCAAACAGAATAGATACTGCATTAAGATAACAACCAAATCAATGAGAAGGCTTGTTCAACGTCTCCAATCATATTGAAGATGTTGCTTGATAAATGTGTGATGTGAAAAGTCAAGTATTAAAAGGTGAAAATGTAGTTACTAAAAAAATACATATATGTGGTAAAACAGGTGGCTTTCAACAAAACATGGTCGGGTTATAATAATTGTTGATAATCAACCTAGTTACTTAGTAACTCAAAACCCTTTACGTATAGTAAATGGCATTCAAGCCTCATTCAACTAAGGGCCATAGCACACGATATATGCAAATCACTGGAGTTCTATTCTTTCAAGCCTCGTGGGTAACATAACGCATGTAGAAATTAGGCAACGATAAATTAGTCGCCCCAACTTTTAGTGGCCTCAGGTGGGGCAAACCTCACATAAATTGTGACCTCTCGGCCTATTTCAATTGCTGATCAGTTGGGATAAGAAATTAGGAGTAATGCCGATGTGTTTTTGTTTGGGTTCGTGTATTGGTGATGTTGGCTTGTATCTGGTTTTATAAAGTCTTTTGGGGTAAGGGGTGTTGAGCTTGTAGAATTCGATTTCAGAGTTGATGATAATATAGATAAGCAAGGTGTGTTTTGTAATAAATGGTGAGGTTATTTGTTGGTAAATGTGTATTGGTGTGCCCATAAATCGATTACCAACATTTGATGAAATCTCAAAAGTCTAGAGCTGTTTTGGCTTCTGATGTTGATGAACCTAAAAAAAGTTAACTTCCAGCCATAAAATGTAATATCATTTGTCCACGTTGCTACTGGCATACGTTCAAAATATCTGCACACATTCGATTCAAAACGCGTTTACATTCAGCACAACACATCGCAATCCAATTAAAAAGTCAACGCTCCCAAAAAAAATCAATTTATTCATCCAAAATTCGTTTATTAACTTCCACATCAACCCCTTTTATATTCCAAATCGAGTTAGCTGCAGGTAAAATAAATCACCTCGGCTTTCGCTCCATTTCATAATTACAAACAGCTCCTATCTAAGCCGAAGTCTTTAATAGTCCACGTTTTAAACTGGACACGTCAGCGTTAAAGTTATAATTAACGGCTGTCCAAAATGTGCCCCGAGATAATTTGGGTTACAGGCTGCGCTAAAAACGTAGCGAAAATGCCAGAAACAATCGCCGTGGGGCTATGATTAAAAATGTATTTAAGAGCTCACGATTGAATTTGTGGTTTTCGTGTAAGCCTCTAAATTGTATTAGCAGACTGGTGCGACGTCTGCTTCACATAAGGAGTCCAAGTTTCCAGGTCTTGTTATAACATGCTCTCGAGTCGAACACGTTGAAAAAAGTTGAATTTTTAAATTATTTTACAGTCAATGACAATAACAAACAACGTATCCGTACCTATCGTTAAAAAGTTTTCAAAATCGGTTCAGTATATTCAAAAATTACCTTCTACAACATGACAGAAATCACGACATTACCTCATAATTTACTTATCATAACATCAGTTTTCTGGCAGTATATTTTATCTGCAACAACCAAGTTTCAAAACAGTGTTAGAAAAAATCGCCCAGGTAATATCTGCGGAGACTTATTACATGCCATCAAGAAGAAACTATGAATTATATCTATCGATCATGGCTTGATCCCAAATTGCAGTGTTCCTCAATAGGTTATTAGTTTTACTATTGGTGTAATCATTGATTATTATACAGTAAAAGTTATTTAGTTTCATAATATCATTGGGCTCACAACATATTGCTTTCAGGGTGCTGTTGGGGCTACCTCGACACTGCAGTGCGTCGGAGATGTTCGCAGAGTTGCGTGTGGATTGCTTTTTCACGACAATAGGTAAGCGATGTACATCTCTGGTGCGCAGGGTTCGGGGCAACCCTAACATCATTCTGAGAGTATTCGCAGAGAAGTTTGACTGTCGGTATATGAATCATTGTGATAGGATTCATATACTGACAAACAAACAACTGATGTGTCCCTCTTTAACTAACTAACAATATTTGTTAGCATAATAAATGTAATTTAATTTAATGAAATTTTGTAATTGCCTAATAATAATCTAGTTAATTGAAATAAATAATTAAATAATATTAGGTATAGTTTTCCTTAATCCGAAACTTGAAGAATTTCCCAATTCGAACCACTACAAACATACCTATTTAAAACTACACTGTCTCTCATACGGATTACGCCAGCTCCAGAATAAACGTACAAAAATATCCAGGAAACGAAAACATTTGTCACAAACTTTCAATCTCCAAGCTATGAGCGAGAATTTTTCCGTATACATTTCAGTGGTAGAAATTCCAATACGCAAGGGAGCAACTCAAAATTGGATCGGCCAGTCCTAATACCGGAGAATGGGTGGAAACTAGAATCGTACAAAGGAATTCTTTACGATGGGCCGTGCATACCTGACGGGCGTCGTGCCGTGTGAACTGACCTTAATGTCAGTTTATCGATGTTTTTATATGATACGATTTTTGTTGTAAAAAGTTTTATTCTCGAAGCTATAATTTCTGGATCGAAAAAATAAGTACGAAATATAATCCTACTTAACTTAAGTTATTGGAACGTAGTTCCTTATCGCGCGTTATCGAAAGGGGGCTAGACGGAAATTCTTATGAAAAAGTTGTCACGACACTTTTTTTGTTTTATATGATTAATGCTAGATGGCGCTGTGATCAAAATATTTTATTATTATTTTATTTAACTTAAAAAAATAAAATTTTATTACAATTCCCTCACTAATTAATCGAAAGGAACTTCGTTTCATCCGGGTGTCCCTTGACACCTCACAAGTTTTTTATAAATCTCATGAATCCTCTAAACCTTATACCTGTCAATAACAAAATGATTCCACAAAAAACAAAACCAGTTTTTAGTGCCAGCACAATATTACCAGCCAAATAAAAGTACAATTGCTACAGTTCACTCTTTATTTGCGAACATTAACAAAGCAATCAAGACCGAAACGAGAAAAAGATAAACGAGAAAAGTTAGAAAATTGTTGAAAAATAATTTAATCTGCTATCATAGTCCACGGTTGACTAAACAAGGGGGATTTGGGACAACTAATCCTGGGAATGTGTATCGTTACGCCCTCTGTCGTCACAAACTTCACTTTACTTTCTTTTCTTTAAATTTTATTTTAGTACTTGGGTGCGATTTAGACGGTACGATGACTATTGTTTGGACTTTAATTTAAGTTTCTCTATTTGAATGAACATTTGCAGGATTTGAGTTAATTATGTCTGTTTGTAAATAGAGTATTTTATTTGATGTGCAAGCTACTACGTTTGAATGGACAATGTTTCGTTAATTTGAATATTTGTTTATTTATTTAAAAGGAATTACAACTATTGTTGTTACAGTTCTGAATGATGTTATTTTTTTAGGCAATTATATCAAGAATATGTTTTTTAAATTTAGGTTATTGTGTAAAAGACACAGTCAATCTCTTGTGGTAATCTCTTGTGTGTGGTTAATCTCTTATACATGTAGTGGGATGCAAGTTGTTGGTTGTATTATTAAAGTTTATTATTTTTATATAACTAGCTGGCCCACACAACTTCGTCTGCGTCACATAAGGAAATTTTATCACCGTTTAAACCTTCCCTGGACTTCTACGAATATTTCAAGATTAAAATTAGCCAAATCGGTTCAGTCGTTCTCGACTTTTAGCAAGACTAACGAACAACAATTCATTTTTATATACAACAATAGTAAAGACGAATACCAAAAGCAAAATTAACAGTTGATAACAGACGATAAATCGCAACGACTTTTCCGACAATCGTATCGTAACTTGTAAAAGTCGTTTTAAATCCTCATTCACTGTGAATTAGGTCCGCGTTCATTTTATTTTTCCCGAAACTTTTCTATTGTTTGTTTTTAATTTTTAAACTTTGACGCGGAGAGCAAGTTTCTTATCTGTTTGATTCATTGGAAAAATTCTACCGGTTTTATCATGTATCTTAATGTTGTTAATTTTGTAGAAATTTTCTAAAATTTTACGTAAAAGTTTTTTATCACTTTATCAAGATTTCCTTTGTTTTATTTCGAAATTATGCGAATTTTATAAGGTATGCGGTAAGGATGGTTATTTCAGAATGCATGTACCTTTGTGGTAAGTAGAATCACATCCGAGTAAGTCACATTCTTGGTTAAGATAACAAAGTCTACGGAAATTATATGAATAGACCACAGAACTAAACCTTAATCACAAAAAATTACAAAACAAAAACAATAATCAGAACTAACAAAATTTTTACGTCTAAAAAATCAAAAGTCAATCCGAAAATCCAGAACCAACATTACTGAGAAAAACCGCCTCGTACCGACCTCGTTAGACGAATGTTTCTCATGTGTCAGACACCCCTGCCCCACCCCCCACAAGGAGGGAGGCGGTCTGTCGAACGCAGGCGATGCCTTCGTTAAATTCAAGATAAGAATTTCTGTGCGTCTGAAAATACCACTTTATTAGGAGTTGGCGAATTCAAAACGGTTTTCTGTAATGTATATTTTATTGACTATTTGTATGATGATTTTGGTAATCGAAAATTTATTATTTTTCATCGATTTCGATTGTGAATTGATACACTTATCACTCTATCAAAGACTTATCAAGGCATAATTGATTAATAAGCAATTCGAACGGTATTACTTTTCACATTAATGTTATGAGACTTAACACTATTTTAATAGACTTATCGATATATCATTAGTTATCAGGGACAATAATAATTAAAAATATTTATAGCATTCAAATTATTAAATAGAAAATATTTAATTTGCAAAAATCCCAACTTATCGCAGTATCACCAAATCGAATCGATAACAAATCGTAAACAAAATATATCGAGCAAACATTGATCACGGAGTTTGCTTAGCCATATAACAAACAAACAAACGTAGAATAAACACGTACAGAGGCATTCTTCGAATCGTTGAGAAGTATACAGTTTGTAAGGAAAGGACACGGATCTCATCTGCTTATTCAATGCTTTTATTATCCTAAAACAGCGTAGTACGAATTCAAATTGTCGACGTTAACCCTCTCAATCTGCTGTGTAGGGTGCCCATTTGAATTGTATAGAATTTGGAGCTGTTCTGTGAAATAAGTTTTTTTGCAAGATAGATGAACGAGCTTACCTTACCTCTGCAATGCCAGGGCAATGAGGAGCCGTTATCGTATACCGACCTTCTTATACAGGACTTTTCTTAAACCTCGTTTAAAGAAGGACATGTGCACCGGGAACGCGTAAATGGAATCTTGCCTTAAGTATTGGCTAGTGTAGCTATTGGCATGACGCGATGCGAAGGAAAAGAATGCGATAGTGCGTAACGCGTCGTGCAACCCTGCATATTTCAGTGCTGGGTGCTGACCTTAACTGTGTTCAAATATCAATATAATACTTTTCTGAGACCTGTTGTTGATCCTAAGTTGATCTGTTTTATAAAGTTGGTGTCTCAAATAACTTTGAAACTGTAATATGTCAAATGTCAATAGATATAAGTGTTCTTTCTTGAATGTTTAAACTTGTTATGAAATTCAAGGGTACTTCGTATTTGGAATAACTCCTATTTTTAGAAATTTAGATGTCTCTTCGAATTATTCAGACTAGTTTGAAAGTTAAATATATTAGGTACTCACTGTAAGAGCAAATGACATCATACTCATGGTCATATTATACAGGGTGGATTTGTAACTTTGGACAATCTGACGTGGGGTGAATGACCTGTCGAAATACAACTTAGCACTATTTTTATTTTTTGGATCGGTTAAACTTTTTTTCTGACATCGTTGCGGACTTCCATACTATGATGATTTTTTTATCCTATTCCTAAAATAAAAGTGATTCTAAATTTATTTCGACAGGTCATTCACCCCACGTCAGATTGTCCAAAGTTACAGATCCACCCTGTATGAATTGTCCAGCTTAAAGTTATGGTGACTCTACTTTTCGTATATAGAGATACCCGTACGTTTATTTCACTCAATAATCAGGGGACTTCGGAATAATAGCCTCAGGGCTGTCACTGTAACGACCAAATTAGGAGGATACCTGAACTCTACATCGCTCTTACAATGTAGAGTTCATTTATTACTGAACTCGTTGTATGCAAGTTGACTCTACCCTGGATTTATTATGTAGGCAAATTGAAGATGTATTAGATATTTATTTATAAAGGGAAATTAAAAAAGAATGATATCGTAATCCGATTTTGTTGACAAGGAAAAACAGAATACTACACTCCAAACAATATTATTTAATCTGTCTAAAAAAGAAAACCGCAAATTGAACAGAGCTGAAACTTTTCAACGATATAGAAATTCCTGCTTCTTCTACTAAGGAGTTCTCTAAGCCTTTTTTTTTATTGCCTTGTAGGCAGACGAGCTAACGGGCCAGCTGATCGTAAGTGGTTACCGTTGCTCATGGACCTCTGCCATGTCAGCGGACACTGCGGGGCCGCTACCCACAGCCTACCTTTTAAGGACTTTCTTTAAGCCTCGTTTGAAGAAGGACAAGTCATAAAAACAAAAAGTCTAACAAACAGTAGGAGCCTAACAAAAAGTAGTTCTTAATACACTTAACAAAAAAGTAATTGATCTACTTTTGTCGTATGAAAACAATACGCTCAAAATACGTTTCCAAAAAAAAAACTTATTAAAATTTCATAAACAAAATGACAACGAATTGAGTGAACAAAAAAAAGCTTCCTCGGAATAAATTAAAGCTACAAGAGGAAAAGCTCGCTATAATTATTCACAATTAAAACTCGTTTCTGTTATAATTAATGATTTAACTGTTATTCTCAATGATGGCGCCTGTACTACATTCGAGGACAAGGACGGTTTTTTGTCTCACAATTTTGAGCAAAAAATGTTAAACCATTACTATTTTTGTGGTACACAAATTGAGATTTATGAGTCAAAATGAGAGCATAAACCAACTCATAAGTTATTAGACAGAAATAAGTGAGATCTAGTGTATTTTCTTTTATCAAACTTGTGCTCAAATTGACAAATAAAAACGACTCGAATATTAGTCTCATTTTTTGTGTGAAAATTTCAAAACAATGAGAAAATGAGGACTTAAAAGGAATCCGAGAGGAATCGAGTTCTACACGCATTTCGCCACTTCTAACAATTTACTCTAAATCAGACGATCCAAAATCTCTAGATTCCTAATTTCCTTCAAGTCCCGATTCGAATATCGAATACTGTAGACAAAGGCACTTCCGGACGTCGCAGACACCGGATGTAGGCACTATCGCCCCCTATCGGCGGAGCGTCATATCGGAAAATGCATCTTTGTATGCGACGCGAAGATTAACTTTGTCACATTACTTAAAGTATGAGGGTTGAAAGGGTTCCGAAAACATATAGATTAGATTGATATTAAAATAGGTTTTTTTGAAATAAAACTTTTGAAATACTAGCTTTTATGATCCTGGATAGCAAGTAAAACGTGCCCAAACACGACAGATCTAACTTGTTTAACGCAAGAGTTCCCATGACCTTTTGAATCCATCGTCATATCAGCGCCATTTTGTCTTATTATTGCACTGTGACGTGATGTACATCAGCGTGCAAAATGTCAGCTCAATCAAAACCATTACAAAAAAGTAACTGTATAGTTGAAATAGATGGTCCAAAACAACAAATTCCAATTTTGAATCAGACTATGTTAATATTTTTAGTTCAAGATGTGTGTTCAATGTTTTTTGATCCAACTTCATATGTCGTGTCGTCATGTCACATCCAACATTATTTTAGGGTAATAACAGCTTTATAAAACTATTGGAACGAAGTTCCTTATCGCGCGTTGTGAAAGAGGGCTAGACGGAAAAAAATCTTACGAAAAGTTGTCATGACACTTTTTATGTTTTAGATGATTATCGCTAGATGGCGCTGTGATCAAAATCTTTTAAAACACATTCCTTATCGCGCGTTACGTTAGGAAAAAAAAATATAAGATATCTTTTAATCGAAAGGAACTTCGTTCTATTCGGGTGTCCCATGACACATCTCAAGTTTTTTTATTACTATACTAACCACACTCAATTTTCAGTTTTTTTTTGCCAATTCTGAATCGATTGCCTCAAATCAAGCTAGTTAAATGTTTATTTAAATATTCAGTACATAAAAAGCCGACGTTCGGTCCAGTTAAGTGCTCACTAACGATATACTTTCGACCCCGTGCATTAACCAATTTACACCCCCGATTTGAAACTCGCCCCCAGGGTTATAAATTTCACGTAACAGACGAACCACTTCCGGTCGGTACCTGCTTTTAAAATGGGGTGGGTTTTCGCGGGATCGTTGTTTATTTGAGAAAATACACGTCTAGGTTCGGGGGTGGTTTTGTGCGTATTAATAAATGGACCGCAATGTTAAGGAATGAAATAAGTAAGCTGAGTTTTTTCGGTAAGTTCTTCTACTAATGTTATTATTGGAAGGGGGAAAATTATTACAAAAAAACTTGAGAGGTGTCAAGGGACACCCGGATGGAACGAAGTTCCTTTCGATTAATTAGTGAGGGAATTGTAATAAAATTTTATTTTTTTAAGTTAAATAAAATATTTTGATCAGAGCACAATCTAGCATTAATCATAGAAAAAAAAAAAAGGAATTATTTTAAAAGATTTTAATCACAGCGCCATCTAGCGATAATCATCTAAAACAAAAAAGTGTCGTGACAACTTTTTCATAAGAATTTCGCTCCAATTGCTTTTGGAAAACAATAATGTAGGTCTTTCACAAAGAGGTAAATGTCTTCATTCTTAATTCAGATAATGATGGTAATTATGTGTCGACAACAATTGAAAGGTTAGGTTAGATAAAATTTTCACCTTAAAAATATTGAAAATACGAAATATTTAAAAAATATATAGTTTTAATACGCGACGAAAAGTTCTCAACATCGTACTAATTTAACCTCACACATAAAGTTTAAATTAAAAGATAACTAGAGATTAATTGGTGACGTGACAAACCTCTATAATTCATTTACAATTGACTTGGTAATGGTCGATGGACACTTGTTAAAGTTTTGTTGGAACGCCCCAAGAGATTGGTGATAGGGACAGACTAATTTTACTAGTTTAGGGCTGACAGTAACCAGTTGCCATCTCATACGTTGTAATCAAAATTAAGTAGGTATGTGTAATGATAAGTTTCCTTTTTTTTTGACGTGACAACGTCTTATAAATTGGTTTGCCGGGTGACATTTCAAGAAACTGCGTTACGCTCCGCTCACGTTATGCGCTCACAATGAGAGCGAGTGAGAGGCACGCGTGCCTTTCACTTTTTATGTCTGTCTCTCTCGCTCTTAGGCGGGCTAACCATGCCCGAGTCGTTGTCACGTAAAACTTTCGCCCGTATACTGACTTTACAGGCAACCAATTTTTTGTTGGAGGAAATCACCGGATGTGGGAGTTGAACCGCTCACACTCAGCGTCCGAACCCCGGCTGAGGCCAGAACCCAGCACGGGGTTATGAGGGACGGCGCGACGCGTTACGCCCACGGCACTCTTTCCCGTTGCGCCGCCCCCTCTAATGATAAGTGACATTTTTTTTTAGTGGATAATTTTGACACATTTTTTAAGTTTTAGTTTTAATAACGATAAGATTGTATTTAATTAATTCATGGAGTTAATATCAGAATGAGAATATAAAACTAAATAATCAGTTCCATTTTTTATAAATTGTAAGATATATTGAAGGTACGTCAATCTTTCAAATTAAAATTCCATTTAAAATATTACAGTATGATCAAAGTGAAATATTAGATTTTTTTTCTAAATCCTTAAGAATTTATTAATGTCTATCAAAATTAAAATTCCACTTAAACTAAAAGTTTAAGTAAAAAACTCAATTCTACGAATGACATTTTTAATTGCATTTAAAGAAATTGCTTATGATTTTTAAAAGTAAATTTACTTACGTAGTTTTTCGTAGAATTTCTCTAAATTGATGCTTACCTGTAAAATAAAGGAAAAATATTAACTTAAAAATTAGAAAATGGTTAATCTAGATTTAATGGTGTGTGTAGAAGTGTGTTACTAATATTTTTTCGGCATTTGCCCACCTCTCCCTCCCACCACTGCAACTCCCGTGTAGCTAGGATCTACAGCAGCGTCTTAATAATATGTTAAAAAAGGAATGCCTGAGGATCGACATAGTAAAGACATAAAAATGAGACGAGCCAACGAGCCCCTGATGGTAATTACCGTCGCTCACGGACCTCTGCAATGTTAAGAGACGCTAACGAGTCGCTACACTTTAGGGATCTTCCTTAAACCTGATTTGAAAAAGGATAAGCTCCCGCAGTGTCTCCTGACATTGCAGAGGTCCATCAGCGACGGTAGCCACTCAGACTCGTTGGCTCGTCAATATAAAATTCAACGCATCCAAGTGTAAACACTAGAGTATCAATATACTAAATATATGAAATCTAATATGGCGTGAGATGGTTTAACGAGTGTTCACGGTGGATAGTTGACTTGTGTTGGTTAGTGATTGCATTAGAGTGACCGGTAGGAGAAAGCGATATTATTATTTAATAGTTCTATATCACTAGAAGGTGATATAGTATCTTTCTATTTAATTGATTAGTATAGTATTTTTCGTCATTGTTTAACTAGCGTGCAGTTTATACCAGTAAGTGGAATAACACTCTGCATGATATTGTAAATGTTAAAATTTAGATTTTAAAGTGTATATTCTGTTGGTGTAACATTAAATAAATAAATAAATAGTTATTCGAGATATTTTCCCGAACCAAATTCGGTTTGTTATTTAAGTCAAGTGGCAGTTGCCAAAACTTCACGACTGAAGTTAGTCCTAAAAGATGTCTTGTTTATTTTTTTTTATTCTCGCCTACATATTATTTATTTATTTATTGAAGGATCACTAACAAGAGTACACTAATAATACACACTTATAGTATAAATCAATTATGTTATGAGTGTTATAATATTATATTTTTGCTTAAAATTTAATGGCTACTGCATAGTTTAAATAATTACTTAGTAAGATACTTAAATAAGGTTATGATTGGGAACAAACTCCAAAAGTCACAGTTGCACCACCTAGTGATATCTGACAAACAGAAGAATCTTTAGATCATTTTAATTGTAAGACAGTCGTAAACTAAAACAAAGTTCATCGAACTATGACTCTAAGAAACCAACCCTCTTGCTGCACCCTTATTTTATTAACGAAATTATCGAAAAAAATAATCCGTTGTTAGTTCAATAGAAATTGATTCGAAGCAACGGCGGGGTTGATTACCTTTCAAGACGACACAGCATAGTTATAGTACAGAAGTCAAACATACAGCTTGCACATACCTAACAATGTTTTATAGACTGGAGAAAAACAAATAGTAAAGTGAGAATCATGAATTATAGAGTGAAGTCACTTATGAACTGTGGCGACTACTCGTAATAGCGCGCGAGATCCTGAATCGCGGTATTGACATTTGCAAAGTTCGGCGCATATATGCAACATCTGAAATCTACTACAGTGGGCTTCTGATCGGGCATACACTACCTCGCCCGGTCGGAGATCTCCCTATTTGACTTCTGTTAGGTTTTAGTTTTCTGTAAGGGATCAAATATTTATTAATAAGTTTTAATAAGTTCTATGAACTTGAGGTTGTTGTTTTGGGGGAATCGAAGATGATATGATATTATAGGAATTGTTTAATGGTAAGTTACCCATGAATGATGTTTATTAAGTAGGTGCAGATTGTTACAGTCTAGCTACAAAATACTGCTTTAATGAAATGAAATGAAATACTTTATTTTCAACATTGATGACGTACTCACTCTTGTTGACTTCAAAGTTAAAAGCTACCACCAGTTCGGACACAAAAAATAATAATTATAGTCACCGTCCTGAGAAGAACTGGCAAGAAACTCGGCGGGCATGTCTTTTTTTGTATAATAAACATTTTTTTTGTTTTTTTAAGTATTTGAACAATATTTTACAATTTTACATTAAATATACAAAAAAAAACGATTATGAAATGACCTTGTCGAGCAACTCCTTCCCACTATAATAGTCTGAAAATAAAAATTTAGAATGATAAATAGAGATTTTCGTAAATTAAGTAATTAGAGTAAGTGAATTTACTTTTTTATTCCAAATTGCGAGTCAGCAGACTAAATTCTACTTTTCTGTCTGACTTTCATAGTATGAAACGGTTTTTTTTCTAATATGCGATAAGTCAACAGGAATCCGACGGGAATCGGTGTACACAGAAGCTGCGCCGTTCGAAAATCAAATTGGAGTTGTCTTCCACATACCCACATAGCTCGATTCTAGTTCATTTGATTAGCAGAACGCAACGTTCGACAATCAGTCGTCTCCAGATTCATGTCAACACTCGCGTTCGGGTGCAATTATCTAATTACGCCAAACACGACGCGCCAAATATGCTTGGCAAATATGGTTGGCAAATGTTGGCGCTTCGTCACAAGGATTACTCCGTTGACTTAATTCGTTCAAGTTCCTAAGATTGTTTATGTTTGTAAACATGTGTTTTGAACAAAGGAGTTATAATGCAAATTTTCTTGGTTCTATTCAGTAATTTGGTTCAAGTTGTTTGTATAATTTCGGTTGTGGAATATGGCCACTTTGGGTTTCTAACATTCGTACGTTTGAAAAAAGATAATAGCAAACGGCCCACTTGATTGAGAGCGGTTTCATTTGTCCATATATCTCCTCAATGCAAAGTGAAAACTAAGTATGTATACATAATATAGCCTAGTATGAGATCAAAGCCAACCAATACAGATAAGGCAGCTGGGATTAGTAAAAGCAAACTTAGACACCTTCTGGGTCTAACGGGGCACTTCGCTACCAGAGAGCACCTATGCAGGTTACAGTTAGCAACAAGCTCAGTCTGCAGATTCTGTGAAGAAGACACAGAATCAATGCATCACATTCTATGTGCATGCGATGGCCTAGCTAGGGTAAGAATGAACACATTGGGTGACGGCTACCCGGACCAATGCGTGTATAGGTCCTTGGTGCCAAAAACAATTACTGAATTAATGCAATCACTTTTTGAAACCGAGGAATAAAGGCGGGGTCATGATACAAAAGATCCGATTGGGTCGAAGTGTCAGGTGATGGCAAGCACCAATAAAGATAGATAGATGAGTTCAAAGGTTCATGAACGAATCACTTTCACGAAAAATCCAACATATTCTTCCAGCAAATAAACATAAAATCAAGTTGTACACACGCCTATCATTATGTTGTCGGCTCCATGATGCTGACAGGTCAATCTCGCGAGTGAACACTTCGAGAAAGTAAAACGTTTAGTTTCGCTACACTTGCTGAGAACTTCTCACGTTTATTTCAGTATAAAACGTCGCACATTTTAAAGTATTTTCGTAAATTTTGAGCCAAAAAGATTTAAGCTTTAAGAACTTGAATTTTTCGACGTGAATGTTTAAATACACAGTTTTTGTTGTCAATATTGAATCACCAATCCCAAACAACGCCTGTATGAGTAGAAGAACTAGCAAAACAAAAGCCTGTTTTTTTATAGTAGCATCCTTTACAAACACAAATTACAAAAAATCTTGAGAGGTGTCATGGGACACCCGAATAGAACGAAGTTCCTTTCGATTAAAAGATACCTTATAAAAATTATTTCCTTTCGTAACGCGCGATAAGGAACATGTTTTAAAAAAATTTGATCACAGCGCCATCTAGCGATAATCATCTAAAATAAAAAAAATGTCGTGACAACTTTTCGTAAGATTTTTTTCCGTCTAGTCCCCTTTCGATAACGCGCGATAAGGAAATTCGTTCCAATAATAGTTAGCTTCAATTACAGCTTTTATTTAGCTTTTATTATTATTATTTAACACAGGCTGGGACAAAAACATCATTCCGGTTTATTGCAGTCATTTATGTTGTCATTTACTGTGTATGCATAAAGGATTTTTTTTTTAATTTGAACATATGTTATACTATCATTGAGCTCATAATCGTATGGTATTTTGTCTATGATAGAGCCACTCATTATATGAGTTACATTAATGTTTTCTACCTGGAAATTCTTGTCATTCATGCTATGATTCAGAAATATCAGCTTTACGCCCTGAACGGCACCGTCTTAAATTTATTGAATGTACTTACGACGTTATCTTTATTTAGCTTAAATTGAGAGAGAGAGTATAATTATGTAGCAATTATAACATTGTATTAATTATAAATATGTGAAATGATTTTGAAAATTCTCCTTCAAAAATTGCTCATTTCAACAAGCAATTAAAATTCACTATTAATGCAATTACGTAATGCTGAGTTAAACAACAAAGTTATACAAATGTATCCTTTGTAAATTAACACTTCACAGAGCAGGTGCAAATATTTCTGAGCGTCTCAGCAAATTACAGGGGAGTATTATAGGGGTGCAAGAATTACAACGTTGCAATATTTGAAATTATATGAATTCGTGGGGTAAATTGAATAAAGTGACGGCGTTTAATGACCTGTTTTGAAGTTCAGTCTGATAATATGAGGGTATTGACCACCTTGAGTCTTGGAGGAGGTTGTTCAGTGAAAATTTTTGTAAACTTACTCAGACACTCGCGGTTTTCTATAATACTTTCATGCATTTTCAACGGGTTCTTACCACGATATTTAATTAATTGAGTTGTCTCGATATTTACACGTTTTTGCAAACGTCATGATCACGAGAAGACTGGATACTGAGGGTCGATTTAAGAGCAAACAAATCTGTCTACCCTCTTTCTCATTCGCTTTTTTGGGTAGTACCACTGGAACCCGAACTCACATCACATTAAATATCGTGGTAAGAACCCGTTGAAAATGCATGAAAATTTTTGTAGCTGATTTAATATGTCACGTTGATTTTCGCATGGTATCCGGCTGTGAAATAAACTCCTTTCTTCGGTGTTTCGTGAGCATTATGACTTGTCCTTCTTCAAAGCTTAAAGAGAAACTTCGAGAGTTCGTTGTCAGTAGCAGTCTCGTCAGTTTCATTGGAGATTGCAGAGGTTCTTGGCGGTAACATCTTACGAATACGTGGCTCATTGGTTTATCTGCTTGCAAGGTAATAAGTATGCATGTGCAGTTTAAACCTATACGTACATCTTTGCACATACTATGTTATGACTTGTCTTTCAAACGAGGCTTGAAGAGAGTCCTTAAGGAAAGACCGTAGGTAGCGGCCTCCAATGTCTTCTGGCAATGGAGAGGTCTATGAACGACGGTAACCGCTTGCGATCAGGTGGGCCGTTAGCTCGTCTGCCTACAAGGCAATAAAAAAAACATACTAGGCAATAAACAGAAGAAATTCAAACTTTTCACAATTAAATCATCTTGTCTATAAGACAATGCCCTGCCATGTCACACTCACCTATTTTAAACTATGACTGTTAACCATTAAGTGTTAGATTCTGTCCCACGGCCATACTTTCGCCTATGACTTTCATTTGAAGTGCAATTATGAGTAGACTTGTAGACACGATGTCTGAGATGCGCAAATTGTTGTCACGACTCTGTTTCGCCTCACGAACGGGTCTGAGCGATTGTGTATCGGACTTAATGGTGTTTGAACTTGAGAAAATGAAGTATTATTGGTTCTTCGCATATCACAATACACCATGACGTTCATGTCGTTGTTTAACTGAAAATTCTGAACTCTATAACGATAACAAAGTCTATTGACACTCAATGTAAACTAATCAATGTAACAAAAGTATGTAATTTTTTTTTAAACTTAATACCGACCAATAATAACGCGCGAGATCCTGAATCGCGGTTACGACATTTGCAGAAATCTTCGCATATATTCGACATCTAGTTGTGGGTGCAGATGATATTAGGCCAAAGGGAGATCTCCGACCGGGTGAGGTAGTGTATGCCCGGTCAGGCCGAAGCCCACCGTAGTCGATTTCAGATGTCGTTTATATGCGAAGATTTCTGCACATTTCGTTACCGCGATTCAGGATCTCGCGTGTTATTATTGTTCGCCACAGTTTAATTCTAAACATTTTTTAAAATATATTATCCGTCATCATTTAAAACTTTATAAAAGAAAAATACTTTATGTGGAAATCGAACAGCACTAAAATATCCCAGCATGAAATTATGCTGGGTGGAACAACGCGTTACTACAACTTTACCATCGCACCACTCCCGACAGACATTATACAGTTTTCCCGTCGCTCATGGACTCCTGTAATATATAGGGATATAAAATTCCCCCATATTATAGTCCAATAAATAAATAAATAATTGACCAGTAAACCCTAAGTCCTTATTATAAGTAGAAGCGGTTCAGCAAGGTTACAGATCCCAGTTAAGATTGCACATTCTCAAGCTTTGTTCTTCTCCAATACTCCATTGTCTCATAGTAGGTATTATCTTAATAGCTATTGTTGATCGAGACCGTCTTTTTGTTTAGACCCTCTTATTCAGTTAATTGTTTAATTTATATTATTTATTGTAACAATACGTTTCCTGGATATTTAAGTGTTTAAATGTTTTGTGTTATTATTTTGGAAATCAGTTGTTTGTTGTTTGTCTTTTTAAATACATAACAAACACAGTTAAGTATCGATGTTTCCCGAACGCTATGATATGTCCTCTTTCAATCGGGATTTGAAGAAAGTTCTTCAACGTAGATCATAGGTTGTAGAGATCTATGAGTGACGGTAACCTCTTACGATCAGGTGGTCCATTCGTCTGCCTACATGACAAAAAAATGGTACACCTTACACAAAATTGTAATATAAACTAGTTCATTCAAAATTAGTATCATTCTAGTGATACAACCCATCTTGAATCATGCGTTAATGTAATCTAAATAGATATATCCCACCCACGTCCTTACCAAATCATTTCGTATCAGGAACAGCACTAAAATATTTCCGATAATAAATAAAGAGAACAAAAACTAATCTAAGTCGTTGGTCGTAAAGATAACGGGTCCCTCTCTGGAGACTTCACGATTCGACCGTAGAAAAAATACTGTACAGAGCTTATTTCTATGTCAAAGTATAAAGAAAACGTCTTAAATTAAGTAAAAAGTATGTATTCAACATGAATCAGACTACGTCTTAAAAAAAAAACTTGAGAGGAGTCAAGGGACACCCGGATGGAACGAAGTCCCTTTCAATTATTTTTTTTTAAGTTATAACTTAAAGTAAACTTAAGTATTATAACTTAAATAAAATATTTTAATCACAGCGCCATCTAGCATTAATAATATAAAACAAAATAAGGAATTGTTTTAAAAGATTATAATCACAGCGCCATCTAGCGATAATCATCTAAAACAAAAAAAGTGTCGTGACAACTTTTTCATAAGAATATCGAAAGGGGGCTAGACGGAAAAAAATCTTATTTTTGTTTTAGATAATTATAGCTAGATGGCGCTGTGATCAAAATCTTTTGAAACATGTTCCTTATCGCGCGTTACGAAAGGAAATATTTTTTATAAGATATCTTTTAATCGAAAGGAACTTCGTTCTATTCGGGTGTCCCATGACACCTCTCAATTTTTTTTGATTATTGCTTTGTAGCTTACCTTATGGTAATCTACTGTCGCTCTTAAACCTCTATAATATTTACAGCATTAACTATACGCCCATATTGTAAATTAAAAAAAATAAAGGTAATTGACTTCTGTATACCAATTATTTTGTGATTCTATTCTAGAGATGAATCCACTTCGTATTCGAGATTGGCAATCTTAATCAGGATTGGATATTAACATGTATAAAGAATACATGATATACATGGGGTAGTATGAGGTCATTGTTGATTAAAATATTTTGCCAATAGGAACCATTATGACTATAGTCAATCGTGACGTCATTCGTTTAGAGTTGCGTTTTCAAAGATGGCGAATTACAATAGCTTATTTTTTTAACGAAATTGTATTATTAGTTGCAATACTTAAATTTACATTTTCTAATTTAATACTTTATTGTACACTACAGAAAAACAAGTCATATTAGAAATTGAGCACAAAAGGAGAGCTTAAATTAAGCTATTAAGAGTTTTCTTACAGCTAGGTTTGCTGCAGAGAATGCAGTATGTTGTTTTATACATTAAAAATTATCTAAAACTATGTAGTAGTTTGATTATTTGGTATTGTATTCTTCCTAATTTGTGTATCGCATATAGTCGCAGATTAAGTAAATAGATTTCTTTTGTTTCTACACATACTAATCTAATAAATAAAAGTTACAAGATAAAAACATCTATAAGTCAAAGAACATAAGGTCAAAGTTCGGCTAACAGCTTTATTTATTAAGAACCCTTGTCGCAAGTTATCAGATGCCCTTAACTTACGGTACTTGAGCTAACTTATTAAGTATCAAATTAACAGTTCTGTAGCGTTCATTTATAACGACTATTTTAATTTAAATTAAGTGTTAGGTAATTTGCTATTATGAGCTTTAAATGCTTGGTGTTTAGGTTCAGTTTTTAATGATCTAGTGAAGTGTTTCAAGACATCATCATACAACGAAGCTTCACGAGGTTTGTCACTATATATGCTGAAATCTATAAAACTATGCAACCGATTTTGATATGTTTTTTTAATAGATTTATGGGAAACAAAAAATGTCAACAAAAGATAAGAAAATTTACAAAAACTGCGCAAAATTCTTCGAAAATCTTCTTATATATAAAAATGAATTGCTGTTCGTTAGTCTCGCTAAAACTCGGGAACAACTGAACCTTATTTTATTCTTGAAATATTCGTAGAAGTCCAAGGAAGTTTTAAACGGTGAGAAAATTTCCTTATGTGACAGAGACGAAGTTGTGTGGGCCAGCTAGTTATAAATAAAAGTCTTTGATAAAATACCAAAAACAAAATTTTAAATTCAAAGAAAACTTACATTTCAATTTCCAATAAAAATATCAGTTCTAAAACCCTTAAAAATAACAATACTTTTCATCTAAGATCTCTTAATCTTTATTTCTACCTTCAAAGAATTCTTCTGACAAAGAGGGTATATGTCTCCCAATTTGCATGGTAGACGCAAATAAATTTAAAATATTACCCCTAGGAGCCTATTTTATATGTCAGGGGTTGTATACGATCAATCTTTAGTACTGTTTAATTTGTAATTTAAGGGTTGGTTGGGGTTTTAAGGAAAATCAATTTGTTCTTTGATTGTATTTAACTAGATTTAAAAATCACTATCACTGCAAAGTATGAAATAAAATCATCAATAAAAAATCTTGAGAGGTGTCAAGGGACACCCGGATGGAACGAAGTACCTTTCGATTAATTAGTGAGGGAATTGTAATAAAATTGTATTTTTTTTAATTAATATAACTTAAAAAAAAATTATCACAGCGCCATCTAGCATTAATCAAATAAGACAAAATAAGGATTTTTTTTTTAAAGATTTTAATCACAGCGCCATCTAGCGATAATCATCTAAAACAAAAAAGTGTCGTGACAACTTTTTCATAAGAATTTCCGTCTAGCCCCCTTTCGATAACGCGCGATAAGGAACAGACGAAGTAACACAAGTCCCAATCATCCAATCGGTTTACACTGACAGAAACTATAAGTAACATATAAGTCGGTAACATTCAATATACATTTATATAATTGAAAGTTGTGGTGGCCGAGTGGTCGAAGCGCTTCCTTCCGAACGGGAGATCGCGGGTTCAAATCTGGCCGGCTTGTACCTCTAAATGTGAAAAAAGATTTATGTGCAATTTTTCAGAACACCACTGGCTAAAAACGGTGAAGGAAAACATCGTGAGGAAACCTGGATGTCGGAAAAGGATTCTAAAAATCCTTTGGCAAGCGTGGTGTACTATGCCAAATCCCTCTTCTGAGGAGACCTGAGCCCAACAGTGGGCAGTTATGGGTTGGTACAGGAAAAGGTACTCAACTTTATTTTCGTAGTAAGTTCTCTGAAAATTTTAAATACACTATAATTAATGATTAGAATAATAACATATTTTGTATGTGCATCAAATGATAGCTTATCAATATATGAGTCAATGTCCTCCCACACAAAAACCTACATACGAATAAAACTATTAAAATTAGACAAAAATATATTCCATTGTGTTCGTCAAATATAACAGTAATGGGATAAGACCCAATTATCTTAAGAAGTATTATCTTTTGTAAAAATAATCTTCGTAAATATAGGGATAAAGTTACGAGATCGAAACAGATCTTAGGAGATATCGAATAAGTAAATGGAGTTAAAATAATCCTTTTATGAATGTGAAATATAGAAAAAGAACTTATAATTCTCTATATAAACTGATTTTATTTTTGAATCTTTTGAATTTCTTATTTTTATAAACATAAAAGCGGTTATTGTGACTAAACTATGATAGTTAGATATATGCTGCCGCGGACTTTTTTGTTTGTCTTACTAAGACCTAAAAACCTGTAGTACATCATTTTGTTCTACTGTCAATAGTTTTTGCAGCGTACGCATAAATATTTTTGAAAATAAAATAGCCTATAACCTTCTTCGATAAATGGACTTTCCAACAGTGAAAGAATTTTTGAAATCGGACTAGTAGTTCCTGAGATTAGCGCGTTCAAACAAACAAACAAACTTTTCAGCTTTATAATATTAGATTTCACATAATTATTCAGCTCGTATTCTTACCACGATATTTTCAAATAAAAGATACGTTTCGCTTAACTTTGACTACAAACAAAGTCGACTTTTATTTACGGCGAGGGAGGCTATCCCTAAAATCAGAAATCAAATAAAATTGTACATTCTCGTCTCGTAGAGGGGTGACATCTGAAGAAGCGAAGATACTGGTTAATAAGTTTTTTTGTATAGGTAAATGATGGGAAGTAGAAGCAACCTTTTTTTTTCCAGTTGGAGGAAATCACCGGGTATGTGGGAGTTGAATCGCACTAAAACCTCCAACCGCTCACATTTAGCGTCCGGACCCCGGCTGAGGCCAGAACCCAGCACGGGGTTTGGAGGGACGGCGCGACGCATTACGCGCTCGGCACTCTTACCGGTCGCTCCGTCCCCAGTAGAAACGATTAGTATGTACGTACTACAGTCTTTTACTTGATTCCAAAAAATAAGTTTCTCAATTCGACCGCATACCAACACTTTTCTTTTGTTTGTTGGCGGATTACTTCGTTGTTTATGAACCGATTTTGATGATAATTTTTTGTTGGAAAAAAGGTATGGCTAAAGTGTTGAGCGCAGTAAAACTACAAGCGTATTTTAGTATGCTCGGTGTACTTTTCTAACAATCGACATAAATTTATTTTATACTACGCTTTAAGACTTAAAATTATTATTTTTTACTTAAAAAACTCCCAGGCAGACAATTTCGAAGATGGGAAGACGATACAAAGGCAATAGCAGGAAAGACATGGACTAGGCGAACGCTAAACCGAGCAGAGTGGAAAGAGATGGAGGAGGCCTTTGCCAAAGCTGGGCAAACAGATGAAGTTGTCAGTGCCAACGACTCATCATAGTCACTCATTTGAATTTTTGTAAATACTTTGTCTGAATAAAGGCGTATATTACTATTTCACTTACATTATTAGTAAACGGGTTCTTACCACGATTATTTTTAATTGAGAGGTCCCGATATTTCAGCACTGTTTCAAGCGCCATGATCACGGGAAGACTGAAGAACTGCGGGTAGGTCATTTAAGAGCAAACAAATCTGTCTACCCTCTTTCTCGTTCGTTTGCCGGTACCATCTATTATCCATCCATCCATCCGGTAATATCGGGACCTCTCAATTAAAAATAATCGTGGTAAGAACCCGTTTAGTAATAATTTAAGTGATGTAGATAACCGCGAGTGTTTAAAGAAATTTATTATATTACTATCACTTAAAAAACTCAAGTTTCATTTACGAAAACAACCACACATTTAATTTATTCGAACAGTTTCGGTTTCCTTGCAAAGTTCCCCCTACTATTAAAAGCAGAGCAATTTCGCCAAGATCCGCTGATTTCGCTTACCTCAGCGCTAAGATTATTTTAATAGAATTCAAAACGATTTTTTTTATGTTCCACACAGCAGTTTCTCGAGGGGTGTGAAATTGTATTTCTTTGAAAATTTGTTTAGGGATTATGAGTATAATTATAATTGGTATTTTTGGATATGAGGAGTTGTCTAATTCAATTTTTGTTACGTTTAGTGAAATAGTAATTTTAGTAACCTTTTTTTAACTTGCACTGGATGTAGCTATATAAGTTCGTTAGCTTGAGAATTAAATTTAAAATTTCAACAATCCATATAACATTTCCTATTGTTTTAGTTATATTTTATTATTCTTTTGTCGTTTTGTTTTACTACTAAGTTTTAAATATGTCTGCATATTTTTTTTTTATTGATTATTCTATAATATATTTGTATTTAATCTATGTTGTTATAAAAAAATGTCATGTATACGTATAATAGGCATTCATATAAGAACAGTTATTATGTAATTCATATATGTAAGTCTTTTATGTCTGCTGTTGGTGTACCTATATAAATAAATTTGGGCAACTTCCCGGTTCCCGATTGAGCTAACACATCGTGTGACACTACAATGATATGGAGTCACAAGGTTGCTATTGTAACTACTATACTAAAAAGATAGACTTATTATGTTTGGACTCTTATTACTTGTCTTAGCTAACACTATTTCTACATATCTTAAGTTTGTTAACTTATAACTAGCGATAATCATCTAAAACAAAAATAAGGAACGAGTTTTAAAATATTTTGATCACAGCGCCATCTAGTGATAATCATCTAAAACAAAAAAAGTATCGTGACAACAAAAAAAGTGTCGTGACAACTTTTCGTAAGATTTTTTCCGTCTAGCCCCCTTTCACAACGCGCGATAAGGAACTTCGTTCCAAAAACATGTACAATCTTTTAGCGTTAAACAACATAATATCTAACGGATTAAACTAGCTTCATTGTAAACAGTAGCGTTTGTTATAATTCAATTTAGCAATGAATGCCTAGAGCCGGTATTACGGAGCAGGATCCCATAACGTCAGCCATGATTTTATCTTAAGGTGCAACCGGCTACTGACGAGTTTGCGCCTACCGCACCACATTGAACTGAAGATGGAGTGGAGTCGAATTTGTATTTACTAGATGATCCGTATAACTTGGTCTTAGACAAAAAAAAAGGTAGTACAAAAATAAAAATAGCCTAAGTTAGTCTTTATTATATCAGCTACCTGCCAGTAAAAGTTTCGTGATAATCGGTCCAGCCATTTCAGAGATTAGACGTAACAAACATATACTACAAAGATTTTAGAAAACTATTTTTGGATGTACATCACATAAAAATCTCTGAGATTATCACTGTTCGTCTATTATATTATGCATGAATTATTGCAAGAATATATATGACGGGGTGATAACAAGGGAAACCAACCTATTCACCGTGCGGGTAGTTAGAAGTGGAGACTTGCTATAAATACAGGCGCTGGCCGCTGTTATTTTTCATTTGTGTTTGAGTTGTCGAGGCGAACGGACCCTTGATGTAAAAGTAATAAACTGTTAAAACTCGTTATTTTGAAGTTTTTGTTTAAAAGTATTGATCATCAAGTGTTCAAGTGGACATTGTGATGTCGCCTAACAAAACAAAACGAAGATCAACTAATTACAACGTCATTACACCTCAACACACTATTTACGCCGTTATATATTTAAGCCATTTAAAAAAAATCTAGCCTCTTTTCGCATCCAAAGAGCTATCGTACATATTTTTAGTAGCTTTATGTCTATACGTTTTTGAACTTACTGACTAGACTAATATCGTGATTACAAATAACATACTCAACTAAAATAGGTATGAGATCAAACACAGCTCCACGGCTTTTCAGGTTGGCTGTAAGCTGGCCAATCAATATAGTGGGTGCAATTATGTTAATGCACTGCCCGGCGCGCGGGTAGACGCAATTGTAAATGTAAACGGCAGTGTATAGCTCTGCGAAGCTATGATAGCCTGGTACTTTGGACTGATGGAGCCGTTACCGGTCATCTATTACCGCCATTAAAGGGTTTGGGGAAAACGAATATGTTGGCTGTTTTATGGAGATAATAATAGTATAGAGGTATGGCTCTTTCGAGTTATGATATACTGGTAGTTTTTTGCTGATAATTTTGATCACTTTCACTATCGATTTTTGGTATAGCTACCGCATGGTTTATTGTAAGTGAAATGGCTCTTTGAAGTTATGGTCGCCTGGTACTTTTAAAAGTTTAGTAATGATTTTTAACTACTTGATTTTTCGTATTCGCATGTATTGTATGTAATGCTTAACTTTGAAACAACTAATTATTATTTTTTTATTGCAAGATAGATAAATGAGCCTACGGTCCACCCGATGGTAAGCGGTCACCATCGCTCATGAACCTCTGCAATGCCAGGGCAAAGAGGGGCCGTTATCTATCACCTACCGATACAGGACTTTTCTTAAACCTCGTTTAAAGAGGGACATGTCAAAGAGCTCCACGAACACCGCGAACGGGAGTCCAATCGGAATGGTACCTACGGGGCAAAAATGATCTTCTGAACCGAACTGTGTAATTAAATCTTAGTTTAAAAGATTAATTTCAAATATTCCAAATCAAAAAAAACAACTTTAGAGATACATCAACATTATCAATACTTTTAAATAGGTCACCACTCCAGTTTCTCCACCAGAGAATTTTATAAATAATTTCTAGTTACGAGTGACAACAGGAAATTGGACTTCAAACACAAAAAGGATACTTCGATTAAAATCCTGATTTCCCTTTAATTAAATAAAAAAAAATCGGTAGTCAACTGCACGACTCTAATTAAAACTGCGGAGTTTTCCAACGAAAGTCAAAGTTGAAAACTAATTCGAAATCCTTCGGGCTGATGAAATGGAAAAACTACGCTTTAGAAATACTAATCTGTCTCTTAAATAGAAAAGTTAAGGTTTTAATCTAAAATAACTGTTTGAAGTGTGTGATATTCACCGAGGTTTTATAAACAATTTCAATAATAAAGTTTATTTGTACTGTATTGTAACAACCCATTACTACCCACTGCTGAGCTCAGGTCTCCTCCGAAGAGGGGTTAGGAGTCCACCACGCTTGCCTAATGCGGATTGGGGACTTCACATATCTTCAAAGGATTTTTAGAACCCTTTTCCGACATGCAGGTTTCCTCACGATGTTTTCCTTCGCCGTTTTTCGCCAGTGGTGTTGTGAAAAATTGCACATAAATCTTTTTCATATTAAAATTTAGAGGTACAAGCCGGCCGGTTTTGAACCCGCGACCTCCCGTACGGAAGGCAAGCGCTTCAACCACAGTTTATACCATATTACTGGATATTCGTGTAAAATTTTAGTTCATTTGGAGACCAATAAGTCGAATACAACTCACAAAATTCCACCCCAACCTAAATAGTTAAGTACAGTAGAATCCGTTTATAATGACTCCGCTTACATTGACCAACCATTTATTATGACGTAATTAAAGAATAAAGAATAAATATGTTTATTGTGAGTTAAATCCATAATACATTTGACAGAAAACTTATACTAAATATACATAGGATTCAACTTACAGATGTGCCTGAAAAAGTTACCAATGATCCTCACACTAGGCAAAGCCTGTATCGTGAGGACCACGCTAAATGAAGTGTTACATAGTGGAAGCTGGGCACAGTTAATCACTAGCAGAGTGATAAAACTTAATACTACTTACTATTTAAGGAAAACAAAATGAAGGAAAAAATAAAAACAAAGTATACAGTAAATCACAACGAAGTATGATTTTCATGAAAAATTGTAAAAAAATCGGATATAATGTTCTTCTTCAAACGAGGCTTGAGGAGGGTCCTTAAAGTTAGGTCGTAGATAGCGACCCCTCAATGTCCTCTGACATTGCAGAGGTTCATGAGCGACGGTAACCACTTACGATCAGGTGGCCCGTTGGCTCGTCTGCCTACATGGCAATAAAAAAAAGAAAAAATATAAGTGACATGTCCCTTACTATGACCTTCAAGCTATGAACGTTTCTCTTTCTAAAAGTCGAAGTACACTTATTCTTGCCCCAAACTATACATAGTTACATCCAGTACAAGTTTAATTAAATCTTATTCAGACACTCGCGGTTTTCTATAATACTTTCATGCATTTTCAACGTAGTCTTCTCGTGATCATGACGTTTGCAACAACGTTGAAATATCGAGACAACTCAATTAATTAAATATCGCGGTAAGAACCCGTTGATAATGCATGAAAGTATTTTAATTAAGGCTTTTAAAAAGGAGAATTATCCTCCCAAAAGCAACTGGACCCATTAATCTCGATTTAGCCACAATCAAATTTCTCGTCAAGAATCTCTTTATATAAAACTTTTGGTACATAACAGTTCTAAAACTGGTTGATTACAAAGACGTTTAACTTCCTAACAGAGCGTCAATGAGTTAAAGTTTAACCAATTAGCGAAGCCAAAGGCTGGCTATTTGTATTTATCATGTTTAATATTAATTAAAAAGTTTAACTCTTTTGACGGGGTTTATTACGGATATTTTATGGTTGGTTACGTTTTTCTTGTAGTGGTTAAACAGCTACGTAAAAACAGAAAAATTGCTCTGTTATTTTTTAAAATATATAAAGCTGAAGAGTTTGTTTGTTTGAACGCGTTAATCGCAGATATCGCTGAACTGGTCCGATTTAAAAAATTGTTTCACTGTTGGATAGTCCACTTATTGAGGAAGGTTTTAGGCAAATGATATGCAATGTAAATTCTATTATTGTGCTAACTTTGAATCTATGCAATACGCGTATCGGTTTTTTTTACTTTTTTGATATCATTTGTGACATATTTAATTTAACCCTATTGATACATGAATATACAGGGTGTTAAAATCCGATGAAACAGTATTTTCACAGCAAATAGTATACTTGATGTAGAAGCCATCCACCAAGTCTGGGTTTTCTAGGCATAATATATCATAAGTTATAACTAATCAAAACTACGTGTTAATTTTCTATTAGTAGGAGTTTATTATAGTACGGAACTCTAAAATTGCGATCGGATGCGCCTGTGTGCGTGAAAATGGCATATAGATATAGCACGCTACATGTAGGTCAGGGTAGGGTTGTCAAAATTAATACAAAATAATAATTTTTCAACTTTGTATGGGAAAATAAAGTCATTATCTCCGTTTCAAAAGTATGTGTATATGATTTGAAATGTGATATAGATTAAGCCCTTAAAGTATTGTTTCACCGGGCAACAACACCCTGTATAAGTCGTGGTGGCCGAGTTGTCGAAGCGCGTCCTTCTGAACGGGAGGTCGCGGGTTCAAATCCGGCTGGCTTGTACCTCTAAATCTAAAAATGTGAAAAAGATTTAAGTGCAATTTTTTAAAACACCACTGGCTAAAAACGGTGAAGGAAAACATCGTGAGGAAAACTGCATGTCGGAAAAGGGTTCTAAAAATCCTTTGAAGATATGTGAAGTCCCCAATCCGCACTGGGCAAGCGTGGTGGACTATGCCTAATCCCTCTTCTGAGGAGACCTGAGCCCAACAGTGGGCAGTAATGGGTTGGTACAGGATAAATGAATGTGTATATCTGTTATTACTTACATAGGCGACTTGGATCTAATATTTAATATTACGTACCTGAAAAAACAGAAAAATTTATTAATAAACATATCACTAATCAGATCAAAATAAACATCGACAATGTATGTATTTTATCGGTTCCACAAATATTTATACAAAACTTCTTTCAAATACATTAAGCCCACGAAAAAATACATTTCTACTAATACAAACAACAAATATGTAATCGCTAAGATATTCAAATCTTCAATAATCTCGAACAGATTAACAAATTGAGTAACCTATAAACTCATTCCACCACATCACAAGGAAAAACCATCGCTAAAACCCCTCAATAAAGCACATTTTCGCCATTCACTAAATCACACATACTACCTTATATTTCAAACAATCAAGACAAACTTTTTTACGCAAACTTATTAACTGAATGTAAATTTGTTCAGTTCTGAATGTTGGCACCGCTGTTCTCATGTTCGCCAACCGACATCGCTAAATAATTGAGCAGCTGACGTCCAGTACTTGGTAAACATTGTTTGGTACTGTGTCAATGTCAAAAATTACAAGTGCTAGAATAAAGATTTAAACATCGTGAGGAAACCTGCATATTGGAAAAGGATTTTAAAAATCCTTTGAAGATATGTGTACCCAATCCGCATTGAGCAATCGTGGTGGACTATCCCTAACCCCTCTGAGGAGACCTGAACCCAGGAAAGTCAAAGTCAAATCATTTATTTCAAATTATATGTGGACACACATACATTTTGAATGTCAAATCAAATCAAGAGTTCTACCACCAGTTCGCTAAAATTACGCCTCCGTCCTGAAAAGAACCAGCGCAAGAACCAGAGCAGTGAGCAGTGATGGGTTGTTACAGTACTGGTCCAGTTTCGTTTCGTCGTCCAAATTCGTTTCTGCTACTATATGGCTTTGAAATGTGCTCTTGTCTTCAGTATTCCACGAGTACTATACTTATTTCAAGGAATTTGCTCAAGAATGTACGTATTTTAAAGTCTCAGGTGTAACATAAACTAATTTACTTATCGAGGACTAAAAAAGTGATAAATGTTCCAAAAATTTCGTGAAAAATCAAAATCTTTATCATCTAAGACAACTTTGTTATTAGTCTCAAGTACAAAGTACTAAATTTCACAAGAACGGTACAAACTAGGTGCTTGAAATTTACACCGATAGCTAGGGCCAATAGCGGAGAAAACTTGTAAAAATTTGAAGTTTCTAAGTTAGCGTTATTATGGGCATTTTTCTCGGGTCATAAAAGCGTAGGGTACTTCAAGATAACCTAGAATACTGAAATTTGGCACGAAGTCGAGTCATTCTTCACGAAAAAAATTGTATTGCCAGCTTTTATTCTTTATTTTTGCAAAAGTACTTGTAAACTATATGGAACCACCTTACTATATGGTAAGTCCTTACTATATGGAACCACCGCGGTCATCCACGGTCCGTTTCAGGAACACTTTTTTGCCACGCACCATCCGGCTATGGAATGAGCTCCCCTCTTCGGTATTCCCAGAGCGCTATGACTTGTCCTTCTTCAAACGAGGTTTGAGGAGGGTCCTTAAAGATAGGTCGTAGGTAGCGACCCCTCAATGTCCCCTGAATTACAGAGGTTCTCTCTTCGAGATGATTCCTTCATCTCCTTTTTACCATCGCACCACACGCCGCAGGGGCAAGGTTCACCACCTTTACTTGGAACCGCTGCGCTCTTCTACAGTTCGGTTCAGAAGATCATTTTTGCCCCGTACCATTCCGATTTGGAATGGACTCCCGTCCGCGGTGTTCCCGGAGCGCTATGACATGTCCCTCTTTAAACGAGGTTTAAGAAAAGTCCTGTATGGGTAGGCGGTAGATAACGGCCTCTCTTTGCCCTGGCATTGCAGAGGTTCATGAGCGACGGTAACCGCTTACCATCAGGTGGGCCGTATGCTCGTTTATCTACCTTGCAATAAAAAAAAAAAAAAAAAAAAAGGTTCATGGGCGACGGTAACCACTTACGATCAGGTGGCCCGTTGGCTCGTCTGCCTACATGGCAATAAAAAAAAATAATGTTACTATACCCTACTTTAAAAAAAATATATTCTATCTCATTCAATCATAACATAACACCCTCTTTATCTTTTGTCAAAAATGTTACCAGTGCAAAAGAATTAAAGCCATTAAAAAATAGAACAGCAAAAAGTACGAAGTCTATATTCAATTTGTACAATGTTCTAAATTCAAATAAAGCGCGCCATCATTCCATCTTAAATTTAAAAAAATATTTACATAAACAGGTCTAAATATGACACTTATTAAACCTTGTGTATTTAAAGTTACAAATAAATATTCCTAATACTGTCGCCCACTTTATACAGGGTAATTTCCTAGTGAGGGTACATATTGAAGGTCATGGTAGCTGATGGTTATATACGACCAGTAAAAAAAATATTACCAAAGAAAATGGCTTTAATGCCTTAGTTATCGCAACTTAAAAATACCTAAAATTCTTGCAAAATGATGGTTTTTCGACAGCTGATGGGTGTGGCGGAGGTGTGGGGTGCGCGAGATCACTAGAGGCCATTAGTCAAAACTCTTTAAGCCGAAATTGTTTATGTTTGAGGTAGTTTTGTCGAATTAAGATTAAAAAAAAAACAAAAATTGTAATTTTACCTATTTTTTGTAATATTCCGTATTAGAACAGAGTACTCATCACCCTCCTGCAATATGTACCCTCTTCAAAAAATCACCCTTTATACTTGTATATTCTAGAAACTTCGATAACTTCGCTTGTACTTTACATGTACCTATAGATATTCTATATTCGCTACAGCTGAAAGGGTAACATATTCTAAAAACAGGTAAAATTTGAAAACTTTGAATAAAACATGACGGTTAGACGAACGAAAAATTACACACTGGATGGACGCTAAAACAACAGGATGTTTGAGTTTTATTGCTTTGACAATAAGGTTCAAAATCGACTCGATATTTTCAGCACCATGTTTGGTTTACAAAAGTTTTTTCGACAGATAAATAATGCAATAGTATTTTCTGTTAAAAGGAAAAATATGTTAATATGTTTTTATAGTATGGTTACAACTAATACTTTGATCGGGATGTTTGGTTAGAATGTACATAGGGGTCTAAAGGACCCATGTGATAAATTAGCAAAGTTTATTTTTGGCCGACTTCCAAAAGGAGGATTATCAATTCTATAGCTTTTTTCACAAACAAGCCAAAATAAACTCTATTCACTAGTTCGACAGCAACAATAAAAAAAATTGCATTATAAGACAGTAAAACGAGCAAACAGCCATCTCTGATGTCAAGTGGATTTACTCGTGGATTTTAGCAGTGTAAGACCATAAACAAATACTTTTTAAACTTTTTGAACCACGTTTTAAGAGAGACAAATTAGTGCTCTGAAAAAAATGTCTAAAAAAGTATCTATATCACACTAATCTTTTCAACCTTTCTCAATCTTTCAATAAGATTTTGCATATAAATATGAATTTAATTTAATTAATTTGATTTCAGAGCTTTTTATTTTGTAATGTTTAATTTAATTAATGTTATTTTATTTTTGAAATATGTACTTTATTTTGGCTATTTTGGAGC
Organism: Trilocha varians; assembly: GCA_030269945.2. NCBI lineage: Eukaryota > Metazoa > Arthropoda > Insecta > Lepidoptera > Bombycidae > Trilocha > Trilocha varians. The sequence continues at coordinate 12,183,223 of AP028265.1, forward strand.
ACATTAATTAATTAATTATATTGAATGCTGTAAACATCTGTAATGGGTATACATATTACTAATTATTTTGTGATATGTTAATAATGATTGTTTAATATGTCATACTGTTGATGTTTCTTAAATAAATAAATTTTCTAATCAATAAATGCTACAATTAAATAACATGAAAAAATCTATTTGCCAAATCCTTTACAAAATATAATTCTCTATAAAATCCTAGACGTAACAATATACCATAATCTAATATACTAAATCTTTAATACAATTACGGTATCCCTTCATAATATATATTTTTTCAATAAATATTCTTATATTAGAGAAATCCTTTCATTTCGGGTATTCAATAAAGTCTTCTAAAATGTGGGTAATTTCATAAATGTGCTGTTCGGGTATCTTTTCGGATATGAGAATGTTAATATAAATATGTAACTATTATAATAGATGCTGATAGTGCCTTCGAGGTTTTGTCATTTTTCGATGTAATTTTATACTAATAACTAGCTGACTCGCGCAACTTCGTCTGCGCTGAAAAAAAAAAATTAGGGGTGGACTACCCCTAACATTTAGGGGATGAAAAATAGATGTTGGCCGATTCTCATAGGTACCGGATAAGCACAAAAAATTTCATCAAAATCGGTCGAGCCGTTTCGGAGGAGTTCAAGTTCGAACACCGTGACACGACAATTTTATATATTAGATATTTGGTTTATTGTATGGTAGAAACGACCTATCTTATAGTATGACAGTTGTCACCAATTTTTAGATAGCGAGACTCATTAGCGTTCACAAGTCGGCCTTTTTTTTCAGTTGGAGGAAATCACCGGATCCCGTGAAACACCATTGATGTCAAAAACAGTTAAAATCACTACAAATCACTGTAATACTATATTAAAAGTATGAATTATCCATCAACTACAGGCATAGCGTAAGTGCATTGTCAGACACACACATGTGGGGTGTGGTTATGGAACTTTAACATCAGGAATGTTTGTACGACGAAACTAAACAAGCCATATTTTATTATATTGATATTACTAGGTACCGAGTTCTCTCTGTTCACATTTAATTGTTGTTACTCTATACAAGTAAAAGTGAATGTTCTGAAATCCTAATAAAAAAATCAAAGCAGAAAATTGGTTGCCTGTAAAGTCGGTATACGGGCGAAAGTTTTACGTGACAACGACTCCGACTCGGGCATGGTTAGCCCGCCTAAGAGCGAGAGAGACAGACATAAAAAGTGACGCGGCACGCGTGCCTCTCACTCGCTCTCATTGTGAGCGCATAACGTGAACGGAGCGTAACGCAGTTTCTTGAAGTGTCACCCGGCAAACCAATTTACAAGACGTTGTCACGTCAAAAGGATTCTAATCCTAAAACATTCATATAGAAAGTATGCAGAAGTCTATGAGCAATGGTAACCGCTTTCGATCAGATGGCCCGTTAGCTCTTCTGCCTACAAGGTAATAAAAAAGCCCATTACATAGTAGGTATTTGAAACAGCAATCATAATCACTCTGAAATGATTCCAAATAATTCTGTAAACGCAGAAATATCTAGAAATTTGAAAAATACACAAGCAAACGCGTTTTAATCTTGTTCCTTCATAGTCTCAACGTTTCTTTTCATAGAAAAGTTGCGAGATTAACTTAATTTTTGGTATGAAACTGAAAAATACGTTGAAAGTTGAGTGAAGAGTTCGTAATGGAATTCCTGTGAATTGAAACAGACAGTCGTGTATGAATTATGTAAAGGATTTTGTTTCAGCAAATGTTTTCGAGAAGTTTTTTTATGTTGTGTTATTATATGAGGTAGTTTCTGTACAATTATAGAGGAAAACATATAAGTAGAAAGTAAAGAAACTTTTTTTTCAATTAAGTTAGGTTATATTATTGTTAATTAAACATATTGACTTGTCCTAATAAGCAACTAAGCTGGTAAATAGGCAAAGTTTTTTTTCCTAGAATTTGATTTGTATCAGTTGAAAATTGCATTGATTTAAGTTTTAATTCAAAATTTATCAGTCTAGCATCGCAAGGTTATTTCATTGAAAAATATTTTATTAACACTGAATGTATTCAAACTAGGCCGACTTGTGAGTGCGACGGGAAAGAGTGCCGAGCGCTGGGTTCTGAGTGTGAACGGTTGGAGGTTTTAGTGTGGTTCAACCCCCACATACCCCACCCGCGAGGCGAGTGGGGATCCGGTGATTTTCTCCAACTAAAAAAAAACATGTAATCGGGGGTTTTGTATGCATTGGCCATCATTGAAACTATGTGAAACACTATTTGACAGTTGAACTAAGTTATTAGGAACACCTAAAGTCTTAGATCACCAAAATAATAATTAAATGACCTCTTCCTCTATCTGATACGCAGAATGACAAGCTTCTATTTCGTCTACATCCTTGAGATTTCTCTAAAAATGTCGACCTCATACCTCAAAGCTCTCAGCAGTCTTGGGACCTCATCAACTATGCACAAAGTGGACTAACTTCATCCTTGTTTGGAGCGCAGAAAACTCGGGTAATATGATCAGAAAGTGGCTCCCGATAAAAGTTCGATCCGCGCCGCATAATTCACTTGGCTTTGCTTGTTATTTATTCAGAGGAAGATACAATTTAATTAGTTTTACATTTTTAACTAGCTGTCGTTATCTTGGATACACTTTGGGGTGTAGTATTTGTGATGAGAAAATGTAGGAATGTACTAAAGAGGCGATGAAAACTAAAGTTTAAATAAGACACTGTGATTTTTCACGACAAACCAAACAAGATGCAGCATATTGCCGATTTCAAGTTTGGATGATCTTAACTGTAGATAGATAGGTTTTGGTACACTCGTTATCATTGAGAAAAGTTAAGAAAAATGCTAGATTTGTTTACCGACTTGTTAGAATTACTGCACACCTCTGGGTTTAGATTTCCTCAGTAGAGAAATTAGGTGTAGTCCTCGACGTTTGCTCAATGCGTTTTAGAGGTTTTTATTTTTTCTTAATAGTAGGTTCCCCCACGAAGCTTTCAATTGTATTTTGATAAATTACATGTAAATATTTTTTCAAATTAAGATTCAGAGGGCAGTTCGAACCCGCAATCTCTCAGGAAAGCCAAGGACAATGCACACTTAGCTTGTAGCTAAAAAGCTCTGCTAAGACACTAAAACTCACATAATGATGAGCAGTTCCAAACACTAAATCTGCGTGGCATATAATTCTCAAAACCAAAAGGCATCAATCAATTATCATAAACCCTTTAAAATAATTCCATTTTATTTTCCCCTTTACCCCAAATTATGAGGAAACTTTAAACAAACACAGCACATTTGATTTCAATTCAGCTTTTACGGAACAATTAACATCTGAACTCTAAAGAATAATTACAAAGGCACGTTTTCCCAATTTAGCTCGATAATAAAATACATTTTGTAAATTTATAACAAGTTTCTGAACTCGATATTTCAGCCTTTAATTAACTCATCAATACACGTTTTCTTTGAAAACACCATCATCGGAGTTTTGAATCTCAAGATATTCCGCGAACAGGTTGTAAATACCTACTTGGGTTGTGGTTCAAGTTATAAGGTATATTTAAGAATTGAATAAGCTGTGGAGTTTTTTTAATAAACTTATTCAGACACTCGCGGTTTTCTATAATAATTTCATTCATTTTCAACGGGTTCTAGTGGTAGTTCCAGTGGTACTACCCAAAAGCGAACGAGAAAGAGGGTAGACAGATTTGTTTGCTCTTAAATCGACCCGCAGTATCCAGTCTTCTCGTGATCATGACGTTTGCAACAACGTTGAAATATCGAGACAACTCAATTAATTAAATATCGTGGTAAGAACCCGTTGTAAATGCTTGTATTTTTTTTCGTTATTGTATTTTTAAAGACATGTACTTAAACTACGTTTTAAGTCTTTTTATCACAAACCTCTGCACTATCAAAACTTTTATTTTCTTGATATTGTGTTTTTTATATGACCTTTGTAGACTGACATGCATTTCTCGTTTCCAAGTGCCGCTTGGGGTGAAAAGGGCGAGGACACGAATTTTTTTTAATTGATACTCTAACCTTTTTTTATTTGCAAGATAGACAAATGAACTAACGTCTCATCTGATAAGCATAAGCATCCCGTTGCTCATGAAAATTTGCAATATCTGGGTATCTTTGAAATGTCATAAAATAATGTATAAATATACATCGGAATTGCGTGCCTATTACCATGCAATATGTTAAACCGTTTATCATACATCCCGTTTAAAATGTTATTCCTGATCGCTATATCTTCCATCTTAGACAGTTTCTCTCCGTTCCCAGCGGTGCTTACTGGAGATCCCCCGCCTTATCAGGGGCCCGCAGGCATGAGGCCGCTCGTATTTTTGTTAACAACTTCTTTTCACGAATTTTCAGAGCCAGACTACAATACAAGTTGAAATCTATTTTGGCAAGAGGCCTTGTACGAGGAAACTATTGTGTAGTTGATCGAAATGCGTTTGATAGCTTGAGGAAGTCGAGTAGATTTTACTATAGGTTTTAGAATTTTACAGTAAGTTGTTAGTATTGTTAAACCTGTAGGTTTTTTTTATTGCCGTGTAGGCAGACGAGCCAACGGTCCACCTGATAGGAAGTGGTAACCTCTACAATGTCAGAGGAAATTGAGGGGTCGCTACCTACGACCTAACTTTAAGGACCCTCTTCAAGCCTCGTTTGAAGAAGGACAAGTCATAGCGCTCAGGGAATACCGAGGAGGGGAGCTCATTCCATAGCCGGATGGTGCGTGGCAAAAAAGTGTTCCTGAAACGAACCGTGGATGACCGCGGTGGTTCCATATAGTAGGGATGAACTCCACATCTCTTGAAATATAAGTTCTATAACAACACTTCCTACATAAATAAGGTTCCTGATGTGATACCGGTATCATTTGCAGTGCATACGATCTTTCTGGTCTTTTATCACTGCAAATATATCAAATATTTGACATCCAGTGTAAGTTTTGTTAAACGTTTCGAACTTAAACGAGTGAAAACGATCGAGTAACATTTTAGAGGTACCTTTTCCTGAATCTTTTTACGAAAAGAGGCCAACATCCTACCAGGAAGTAGATACTGTTGTGGCGACCAATAATCCTGAATCGCGGTTACGACATTTGCAGAAATCTTCGCATATACAGGACATCTGAAATCTACTACAGTGGGCTTCGGCCTGACCGGGCATACACTACCTCGCCCGGTCGGAGATCTCCCTTTGGTCTAATACCATCTTTACCCACACTGTTGCTCATGGATATCTGCAGTTTCAGAGGATACTACAGTCGCTACCTACAAACTACTCTTAAGAACTTCCGCCTCAAAAACACGAAAAACATTTATTCCTTATTCTCATATTTTAGATACTTTCCTACCATACCCACGATCGTATTTATATCGAACTAAGGCTCCGTTTTTCTTTATTTCAGCTGTTTGACTCACAAAGCCCCTTTTGTTCACAGGAGTCCTAAACTAACAATATGTGAAATGTCTCTTATGGGTGGATTTATGCTTAGGTGAGGGTACTGATTTGTTAGTCGGGAATAGTCGTTAGGAGCGGGAATTGCACTTAAATATCACAAGTATTATAGATCATAAGTAGAGAAGGTATTTTGTTAGGATTCAGTTATAAATAGATCCTTTATTTGAATTGATGGTTTTTTATGAAATGCTTTAAACTTCAGATTATTTTTTATTATTTGGAAACGACCGTCTATTAATCGTGTGTAAAGAACGCCTTTAGGATTTGTAGTGTTATTTAAAGTGTGCTTGCTGAGTTTCTTGCCAGTTCTAAGGACGATTAAAATATTATTTTTCCAAAACTGTTTTTAACGTTGCAAGAATGATTAATTTATCAATGTTGCAAGTAAAAGTAAATTTCCTTCACAGTAAAGTCAAACAACTAAACGGTCTATCTGTCCGTACTTTGCCATCAAATATAAAGTTTTCCTCTTCACCTGTTTCTAAGTTACACCTACTTACGTCTCAGTACATCCCCAAATTAATAGAAAAAGTTCGAGTACGCTAAACGATGTATGGCACTCGAAAAATTCTGACCCCCTCAAGGAAAAGGGCATGCATGTTGGTAAAACTTCTTCAGAGTTTGGTCAAGCGAAAATGCACCTTATCTTTATAGAGATAACGCAGAGTGCTTAATAAGAAAAGTTTGGAAGTAAAAAGAAATTCGGGAGTACTTTTTGTTCAGTCATTGTGATGTCCGCTGGGCATTTCGCAATTATGTTACTATAAATATGTGGAGATAAACGCGGTTAACATGTGTGAAATCGGCTTTTATGAGGTGTTTGAAGAATTGTGATAGTTCTCTTATTTGGACAATCTTTGCTTTCATCTCAATACTCTGATATTATAAGTTCCAGGAGTGATGAGCACAATATTACAATCAGCTGGGCAATCGGTTCGTCTATCTTATTTCTTCTTCTGTTCTCTTCTCTGATCTGCCGTCATCAATGCCCTGATTTCCTTATCATGGAACCATTTTTTTATCATTTTTTTTATAAAAAAACATTAAAATCGGTTCCTAAACAACTTACACAAAATTAGACAAATAAAAACATCCCGATCTAAAAGTAACAGCTGTATAAAATCCAAAAGAACCACGTTGTATATAGACAATGGCGCTACATCTGCTATCGACAGCGAGACGTACAGACAAGGTGTCTCAGCCCCTATATTTTCATTTAACTTAGAAAATTGCTCGCCCGCCATCTTGGAAAATTGCAAGACGATCGAATCCTAGGTGGGAATTGCGTTTTTTGATGGATTTTTTTCGGAAATTGACTTCGAGAGTTATGGTAGAAATTGACTTTTGGTATTAAGGGAAGGGTGAATTTAGAAGGTTTGTTTTTGACCGAGTTCTTAAGAGGAGGTTATCACGTTGACTTTTTTTTTAAATGTAGTTTACTGATAGTGCTGTCCTGTGATCGTCTTGTGTTGTCACTCTGTTGTAGATCAAGCACACCGAACAGTATTTTAGCTACTAATCAAGCAATACCGTGTACGCTCCTCCATAACTTGACACTGGCGAATCGTCAATGGACGGGAGCCATAAATAAAAGAAGAAGAAGTAGTTTACTGACACGATGTATTTAATTTATGTAAAAACAGCGATAAATAAGCACCTAATACTTATTCTTGTTTTTATCTTAGTTTTTGCTTAATTAGCAAACTTTCTACAATCTAAATTTCGTAACTTCTACAACATTAATATAATCCTACCTATTCGTATTATAGAAGAAATTCAATTTCAAGAAACAAAACTGTACTGTACTGTAACAACCCATTACTGCCCACTGCTGAGCTCAGGTCTCCTCCGAAGAGGGATTAGGCATTGTCCACCACGCTTGTCTAATGCGGATTGGGGACTTCACATATCTTCAAAGGATTTTTAGAACCCTTTTCCGATATGCAGGTTTTCTCACGATGTTTTCCTTCACCGTTTTTAGCCAGTGGTGTTGTGAAAAATTGCACATAAATCTTTTTCATATTAAGATTAAGAGGTACAAGCCGGCCGGTTTTGAACCCGCGACCTCCCGTACGGAAGGCAAGCGCTTCAACCACTCGGCCATCACGAAAAAAAAATCAAAAAGAAACAAAACAACATCTACCAAATCTTAATATCCCAAACCAAAACTCTACTAAAACAAGTAAATCTTAATAAAGGGATTTAAACCGAATATAATGTTTAAACCTCAATAAACAAAGGTTAAATAAACATTGTTTACAACATTTATATCGAATTACATTTACAACATTCAAACATAAAAATATAACGCTAATGGTCTTTTGATTATGTGAACGGTATCGCCCCAGGAAATGCGCATTATCGTAAACATTTCCACATAAAATATATTAATTTTATTAATAAAATATAGGTCGTTGTGTATTAGATTTAATAGACATAGTTATTTAATACGAGGATTAAGGAAATTCCTTAAAATAGCGGTGTTTCCTGCAAGAGATTCATGAGTGATAGTAAATACTGTCTAGATAGCAATAAAGGAAAGAAGAACATGATATTGTTTGTATTTTAAAATGATTGTTTGTATTTTGGGTATATATTATGAATAAAAGTAAATTACTATACTATTTTATATGTTAATTTAAGTAGTATATTTATGTGTATAGATATCTTTATTAGTGATGTGCCGGATCTCTAAAAATGTATATCCGCGGATACGGATCTGAACACGGATATTTAGTGTCAAGATCCGCGGATACGGATACGGATACGGATCTTTATTTTCTTATTCGATTAGTAGATCTCAAAGTGATTTTATAGCTTTCTACTGTATTGATTCATAATTATAAAAAAAGAGGTTTACGTTTTAGTTTCTTTTTTCATTGACATAAAAGTGACCATGATGTTATATATAGCTTGCTATAATATTCCCGTAATTGTATGAAAAAGTAGATTTCAATTTCAGTTTTTTTTGTCATAAAATGACGTTAAAGCTTGATATAATATTGATCTCATTAAAATTATATAAGAAAAAAATACTTATATTTTAGTCATTTCATTATCATAAAAGTGATGTTAACTTGCCAAATATTCGATTTAATTAAATAAAAATAGTCTGAATGTATAGTTCTGGAATTTATTAGTTTTTTTTTTTTTTCTTCTTTTTTTGGACTTCGCATCTTTTACTAAGCACGGCTTGCCAATGTCAGGTTGTACAGGTATCAACATATTTGAAAAATATTGCGGTAATATTGAGAAAATATTTCAGATTGGAAGTTATAGTTTTATGTTATTGACGTTAATAAAGTATGCAAGCGTAGATACGACATTTTTAGTTGGTAGAGTTAGTAGGAATTTTATATTATGCAATTGAACCGGTGAACAAACATGGCCTAATCTCATTCTTATAGTAATACTAGTCGCCCTTTTATTAAAGTTTCTAAACTTGAAGAACCATGGGATATGTTCTACATTTGGTTGTATCTTGGAATATTTATATTTAAATGTTTCCCATTCTTTGGTCCAGTCGTAAAAGAGAGATTGTTTTGTAACCGCTAGAATATCAGAACTAATATTATAATTGTAAGTACTGTCACCATGGGAGGTGGCAATTTTCGCCAAACAATCTGCCCGTTCGTTACCCATAATACCCGAGTGAGCAGGGATCCATACCATTGTAACTGATTAGTTTTTTTAATTCTACCTAATGACCTGAAAAGATCCGTAAAATATCCGCTCGAAAAGTAACGGACACAGATACGGATACGGATTTCTTTTTTACCTCGGATATCCGCGGATACGGATACGGATACGGATATCCGGAACATCACTAATCTTTATATATAAGTAAATATCTAATATGTATTTTTTAAATTTACTCAGATTTTTGGAGATGCACCTACCTTCTGCTTTTTTTTTTATTTCTGCACCACCTTTGGTTGACTGGAAGAGAATGCCTTAGGCATTAAGTCCGCCATTGTACTTTCCATTGTGCATAAAGTATTATAAATAAAAATAAATATTGCTATTTGTCACATACAGACGAGTACTATCAGAAATGTCCCAAAATGATTTAATTCTCTGATCTCATAAAGCATCCACAGGAGCATTAAACGAACCAGAAAGTTGATTATTATCATCATGTTTTTAAAAGTATATCTCCAAGTAAAAGTTTTCCTTCAAAATCCCAAAGATTTGTCATTTACGAACTGACAACAAAACATAAAGAAATTTTAATTCAGAGATCCATAAAGGTATAAAGTCCAAGATGATTACGATCCCATTTCGGCCTTTGAGTCCGAAAGATTTACATAAAAAGAAACTTTCGGCTTACGAAATTATGATTCAATTAGTATTAAAGGATTGGTTTCTGAAAGGGCGTACTTTTTCGGGTCTGCCGAGTCGGCTGAATCGGACCTCCTTTGTGCCTTCAAGCAGACTAAGGACCTTGTGGATCTGTCGTCTTGGCATATTGGTACAAATTACAAGCGGATTTTGGGCTAAGTAATAATGGATTTTTGGAAGCTCTGTTTATTTGTTGTTCTTTTCTTTGTAGTTTAGCAAGTTGATGATGAAAGGAATTACCTTAACCACTTCCCACCTACTATAACATGTCCCTCTTCAAACGAGGATTAAGAAAAGTCGTGTATAAGTAGGTGATAGGTAACGGCATTCATTGCCTTGACATTGTAGAGGTTCACGAGGCAACTTACACTCAGTTTGGCCGTAAGCTCATTTATCTGTCAAAAAATAAACAAACCTTTTCTTCTTCAGTTCTCTTCATTAATAAACCTCTTTCTTCTATTTTCATATTAATCACTTTTTTACCTTAGTGTATGAATATAACGCTAATGATTCCAAATCGCTCATCGTGTAACTTGTACTGGTCATATCGTCCGTCGCAAAAGCCTCCAGTTCATTACGCATTACAAAGATTTCCTTCTCGTTTCGGTAAAATTTTTACGCTCAATGTACCGTAAGAATATCGTCTTTGTCAGCCTTTAGTATTGCCCGCCTTTGTGATACACTTTTAATCGTTATTGAGAAAGCGATATTGAGAATAGATAAACGCCTTCAAAGATGGTAATGTGCTCCCGCAACGCTTTGATTAACATTACCGTCCTTAGGGAGGCAGCATCAGGATAATTATTTTTGCGTAATCTCGCGGAAGGAGATGAAAGAAGGCATTAAGAGGACATATTTTAGTTTATTTGGTAAGAGGTGGTTATAGTGATATTGATAATACTGGCTAGTTTTTCAGACTGTTTGGCTTGATTGTTGCGTATTGATGTTTTGTTTGGCAATGGTTAATATCAGCTTTTATAATGTTCAGTTTGAGGCATTTGGAGTCTCATTGATGTCCAAATAATAATCATAGTAGAAAACAAAATTAAATCTATAATAACATACTAAACTTTTACAAATATCATGATGTACAAAGACCCAGAAAACTAACTCAATTTAGCAGCCCCTCAGAAGAATCAGGCAAGTGGAAACACTTAATTTTGTCTTCCGACTAAGCTGTTAGTCCGTCAAAGAATTTACCCGGGAACGCGAAGCTGCCTACTAATTCCACATATTTGTTAGACAGCCTTCGAGATGGTCGGATTAAGTGACGAATTATTTTTTTACTGTCTCTCGTCACAGCACCACGATTATTCCGCTCCGCTCCGTAACTTCAAGATATTCGTCTTGAGGATTAAGGGGGGACTACCCCGAACGAAATTTCACGGTATTCCCTTGATGGATGAATACGGAAACCTTAATTCCGCGATTTCGGGGTGTAAAATAGTGAATGAGACGAGAGCCTCGCAACGCTAATGACGTCATATTCTTGACGTCGCTTTTTTCGGGATTCCGTCTACACACGACGAAGGCAAATTTAATCGCGATGGTGACGAGGCCATTTTTTAAACGTATCATCCCATTTTAATTTTGCTTTGGTGTAAAAATTTTACATCAAGATATTGCGGAGAAATGTCTTGTAATGAATTTTTTGACGCTTCTTCGGCGAGTGTGTACATAGGTATGTAATCAATGTAGAATATTCTGGGGCTATTTTAGTGAGGGGTATATAAACTTATTTTGGATTGTAGCACCAGCCACCAATCCCACTATTAAAGTTATTTAAAGAATCAAATTTATTCAAGCACATCCCGAATCTCTCGTGCCACCAATAAAAGTGCGACAAATCGTAAAATTAGGTCCCGGACGAACGTGTTAAACAATTTGATATGGCATTAAAGCGACGTTCTTATGTCGCTACATTTCGGCACGGGTGACGGTTTTAATTGTAGCCTCTATACCACTGCAGTAGGGTTGTCAAGTTGGATATTTTTGGATTAAATGCGGTTTAGAGAAGCAGTAAGTTAGGTTATTATAATAAGAATAGAAACTTGTAAATTTGTTTCAATAACATCATTGTTTATAACAGAGCTTGTGATAGGATTTAGTAAAGTCATTATCTGATTAACCGTATATTTCAAATTAGCTGCTTTAGTATCGCATAATTATTTTCCTGTGAAATTATAATTACTACATCTGTCTATACTTTAATAAAGATATTTTAAATGTCTAAATCTAATTAAGTTTCGACAACCCTAGTTTCACTTGCAGCCTATTCCACTCGTGACGGGTCGCCGAACGATAGATGGATTCCTTCTCTGGATCTCAAATCTTTTGTCTTTTTTTCTCGCAAGTATAACGTATCGTTTAGAGCGAGACAGCACGAGCTCAATGATAATGGAAGCCGGAAATTCGTCAACGTGTATGGGCGCGCTTCATTAAATTTTATGTATGTTTGTTTAATGAATGAATTCCCTTTTTAAAGATCCATATGGTGCCATGCTGGGTTATAGTCGTCCACTGTTCACTCGAGTTTGACAAGGAGATGAATCTTCGTCAGTTGTGAAGCGAGAAATGTAATTTTAATTTATTTTGTCTGGTAGGATCTTTAATGACATTTGGTGGTTCGATAATAAAATATGTGAAGATGATTAAAATGTCACATAATTAAAGAAGTAACATATTTTACGAAATGAAATTTAAGATAAAACAAAATAGAAACTATAATGGGACAAACACATACTATTAAATCAGACGACAGAAATGTCGAGGTAATAATTTTAAATCTAAAGCCAATTCAAACTCAACAACTAGTTAGATCCAAACAAACGAAAACCGAGCATCGTTTATTATAATTCAATTAACGCAACAAACCTTTACAATCCGGCCCTCAAACAAACTAAACATCGACAAAATTAAACCCGAAAATTTTCCAAAACGGGGCTCTGAATAAATTTCCGCACCGCAAGAGGTCACCGAGACCAGGAAACATACTAAACGACAAATAAAAGCTGATAGTTTAAATTTGGGCGTAAACTGTGTAAACAAACGCAACGAGCCCAGAATTTACGCAAAGTTGGGATTCAAAGTGAAACATTGGAATAGGAGCTTGTAATTTGTTGGAGCAACTTGTAATTGACATAACGTTGCCGGTTGGGATAACTGGCCACGTAGGGGACACTATCAACAGTCATAGTTGGAAGGGTTAAGAACCTTAATATTTCAATCCGAGATTTGACATGTGCGTGTCACATAATGAAGTTGTTGACGAATAAATTTTGTTGTGGTGCGGTGTGAATCTTTAAGGAAACACACAGCATTGTTTAACTCAACTTTCCCCCTATTGAAATAAGTCGGTGCAATGTTTTTTTCTCTCAATTCATAAGTTTTCTGTCACGCCACAAATTTTCATATCATATTTCACACAATCCATTCATCTCTTCTTATGTTTTCTTCGACTTACATCCAATTTCCGCTAGTATGATTTTCATCTCTCCTCAAACCATGATGTTTTGGAGGATACCGTATTATTGTTAGGCCAAAAGACAAACACTGTAGCGTATTCTTGGATATCAAGAACCAATAACCTAGCTTGGTCTAAATCTTCAATATGGTACCAAAACACTATGGTATATCGATCAACAAATTTCGACCAGTGTTCTAATTAAATAATTGGGCATAGTCTTACTGCTTGTTATTCTTTTAAAAGTAATTACAAAATTAGGTTAGTTTTGTTACGAAACAAAATTTGGTTCATAATTATTTAATGTTTTGTTTACTTTAGTTGTTGTATGTTTTATTTTTATATCCATCCATAATGGTTTTGGTAATGTTGCCTTTAATCATTGTTCAATCCATATTGAACATACGAAACTTTACATATTTTATTTGTATTTAAACTTTTTAGTTTTCGCGATGAATCTGTCTCGCGCTATGGAAAACTAAATTCAAATTTAATTCTATTTCAAATTTCACTTTTCTTTCTATCCATGTAGAGATTAGTCGCATTTTTATTGTATTCCATAAATACAATAAATAAATTAATTATTATGCTGTGGTTTCAATAATAACCCAACAATCATTATTCTTCTTTTATTTTTATTCTTATTTTACATTTAAATTAATTCAGTTAAAATGGAATAAAGTATATCAAAAACACTGCAGTGAGCTTGGGTGGAGCCACAACGAATTCCAATTAAACTGTTCAATGAGACTGGTACGATTATAGAATTTTATTGAAGGCAAATTAAATGCTAGTGGATTTTCTAGTCGTTCGCATGGAGAGCTATGGAATCCATTAGGGTAGTACTGGGGTCTGTCACTGATCCTTTGGGATTAGTGATATATACATACTAGATAGGACAAACTATAGACAAATATATAAAATTAATAGGTGATCGTTAGTCTCGCTAAAACTCGCAGAACCAATTTGGCAGTCTAGGGAAGATTTATACGGTAAGAAAGTTTAAGTAAACACTTTTATTCGAACGAAGTTCCTTATCGCGCGTTATCGAAAGGGGGCTAGACGGAAAAAAATCTTACGAAAAGTTGTCACGAAACTTTTTTAGTTGTCACGACACTTTTGTTTTAGATGATTATCGCTAGATGGCGCTGTGATCAAAAGAAGTTGTGAGTGTTCATGAAGTCTTCTTAGATTTGGTTGTTTGATGAGTACTTATTTAAAGTTATAGCATCTATCCAAGATCTATTATAATAATCACGTCAAAATTGGTAAGACAAGCCCATGCTTTTGAACAAATATCGATACATAGCTTTCCATAATCTCTTTGAAGCCTTTCAAAAACAGTTTAAATTCTCTTCCAGTTTTGGTTTGGATCTTTGTGCACCAGAAGTGCGCTGTAATGCGATTCCACAGCAATCACATGGTTCATTTTGCATTCCGTCGAACGCTCTCGTCCTAGCCAGTGTTGGGAAGGTAAAAGCCGAGCAAATTGTAAAGCTTTTTGACCTAAATATCAATCGTTTGCCAATACGAGTCTTATTAATTAAGGGTTGTGGTTATATTCTGGAGATATGGTGTGTGAGTGTATATGTATTTTTTTGGGTTTTGGTTGAAATATTGGGACTGGTTTAGGAATGATTTCAAAGTCTTTCTGTTTTACTAGAGTAAAAAATAGTATTTCATATGATGACATATATGGATACTTTTTTAAACCAAGCATTCGAAGACTAAGACATAGACAAAGACATTCTTTATTTGTGAAGAAAAAAAAAAGAAACATACAAAGATACAAAAAAATAATAATATGTAATAATAATACACAAAAAATAAGAGACAATTGCGAGTAATTTCTCTTTCACCACAAATCAGCTGTGACTCAGCATAATGCTGAACATTGACACATACCACCAGGACAAATGCCAATATCCAGCACTGGTTTTCAGTCCTGCTGGCACTACACTAGTTTATATTTTACTTATCCCAACTTCTAATTTCCAAAATTTAAGAGGTATAATAAAATATACTGCTCCCTAATAAAAAAAACCGAAGCGGCTTTGTAAACAAACAAATTACGAGAAACATGAAGCTATACACAAAGTGTCGTATAACAACAAAACGGGCCGAAACATCGGATGGAAATTACAGGGACGATTGACAACAGGAGCTTCGGGGGAGCTTAATGCTGATGTGATTTTAAACTTGTTAATATTAGGGCTTCGCGGGGTTTTCGAGAGCAGTAAGTAATGTCGGGAAGAGTATTTCAAACTCAAATTACATATCGTTTGGTGTTTTGATTTTTGATGAAAATTCTTTAAGTAATAATCTTCTTTTGTCATTCTTGAGGCTGTGTGAAGAGAGTTAAGTAAAGTTACATTTATAACTGGTACTTGTACTTTCTCATCTAGAAGTACAGTAGAATCGCCAATATACTCCTTACTTACTCTTGTGAGTTTAATTTCTTATTATAATGCTTTCTAAAAACCCTAGTGCAGATATCAACCACTTATCTGAGAGATGGTCTTGGACATAAACATTTCTGTATTAGCTTCGGGGACGGAGCGACGGGAAAGAGTGCCGATGGCGTAACGCATCGCGCCGTCCCTCCAAACCCAGTTCTGGCCTCAGCCGGGGTTCGGACGCTGAGTGTGAGCGGTTGGAGGTTTTAGTGCGGTTCAACTCCCACATACCCCGCCCGCCCCGCGGGTGTTTTCTTCCAACTGAAAAAAAAAAACCTCTAAATCATTAGCTACTTACCGTTCTGCACGAGAAGAGTCGAGTCTCTCGCAAGAGGCAGCTCCGAATCCGTCAGGGTTGCGTCCGATGCGTTATCGGAGGCCGAAGTTGGCGTGGTGGGAGCTGTCGGGGAATCAGAGAGACCGCGGCTTCGGGTGCGGTGCCGACCACTGTCGCTACTGGAACCGCTGCCCGAGCCGTACGGGTGCAGTCGGCCCAGGCCTGGAAATAAAAATAAAGGTTAGGAATTTTGATTTAAATTTCAAATGTGTCAGAATTTTTTTTAGAATGTGGGACTATGAGTGACTAGTTCGTGCGAAGACATGATTTAATAAGTGTAGCGAGCAAAACATTTTGCGCAATGGCGCACTTTGGAAGAGGCCTATGTCAAGCAGTAGACGATTATGATGATAATGAGTTAAAGGGATAATGAGTGAAAGAATTAACGATGATAAACTTAAAGGATCAAATTGAAAGTTGAAAGTAGTAACTAGTAATGCTTATGTCTAATTGTGTATAAGAAAGAGCTTAGCTGTACTGTTTTATGTTTTATATAAATGCAAAGCCTGCTGAGCTTCGTAAATGCACGAATAAATTTATCAAAATAATATTAATTATCATAAATAAAACTTTATTGTAAGTAATGTTTAGCTTTCATATTTTCAACTTTATTTTCTTAACTACACATTCAACATATTTTCATAGAAATTTCTAAAAATCCTTGTAACGAAGCATTTGTTTGCTTAATAGAATGTTAATCTTAATAAAATATACAAGCAGAATAGAAAGCAAACGAAAACAAAAGTATATTTAATATTCAAAGAAAAATCTAAACAAACAATTCCCGAGAAAAAAATATATTTCATACCGTCCCTAAAAGAATAGTTCCAATAAATTATTGATAGAAAAATGTATTCACAATTTGAGATTCGGTCAACACAATCGCTACACAAAACCCCAAAGATCAACGAACCATCCCTAAAACGTCACGAAAACAAATAAAAGCGAAAAAAGGTAATATGAATCCGCAAAAAGGTATTTTAAACATTAAAATGTATGTATGTACTTCATAATTCATTTAATTGCATCTTTGAAGTGGCAATGGGCAGGACACATTGTGCGAAGAACGGATGGCCGGTGGGGCCGAAAAGTTCTGGAGTGGCGGCCACGAACCGGTAGGCGCAATGTTGGTAGACCCCCCACAAGATGGACCGACGATCTGGTCAAGATTGCGGGAGGTCACTGGATGCAGATGGCGCAGGACCGGTCGATGTGGCGAAGTTTGGGGGAGGCCTATGTCCAGCAGTGGACGTCTATAGGCTGATGATGATGATGATGATGATGATGTACTTCAGTCATTGAGGAATAACAAAGGGAATAGAAGCCACATAAAGATGAGAAGGAAAGGGCAGACGTAATTAGTAATGATAAGGCTTCACATGACAAAGAACACAATGCGGATTCTTGCGATGATCTCGATGAGAATTGGGAAATGAATTTGTTCGGGTAGAAATGAGAGGTGAGCCAGTTCATTATCTCTTCGAATTCTAATATAGCTCTTAGGTTTTCAAATATATTCTTTCTGAAAGACGTGTGGGTAGATCATTATACTTAATTGTGGTACTCTTTGTCTTTTTAATTTTGTTACGCTAATTCGTCGCCTCAGTGCTTGTTTGGCCAATCTGACATTCTTTACGAAAGTGACTTTTTAATGCAGTATCATAAAGAATAAAATTTCCATCCGACTGGTAAAATATTTTTTTTAAAATATTCAATTCTAGAACAATAAAAATCTCATTTAATTTTTTTTCTCAACACGGAACTTAACGAAAATTCCGTGCTTGTTTGCTGTCTCCTGTAAAATTTGCTCGAGTGCAGATTGGCCAAACAAGCACTGAGGCGACGAATTGTTATCAATTTTGTGATAGTAAGAATTTACGAATAGTATAGTATGGTAAAGTAATATACAGGCGTAGCCTCGTTAAAGTTTGGTGAATTAATTAAGTAAAAATACTTTTTACATCTTGTTATCATAGCATTTTAGTGTTAGTTTTGTACGTATTTTATCCTATAATTTTTAACATTGTGAATTGCGCTCTTTATTTTTATATAGGTACCGAAGGGAAATTTGAAAATTATAATACTCAAAATTATTGTACTAACGTGATCAAGATTCAGCTATAAAAGCTATGTGTATATACCAAACTCATTTTCTAATCAGTATAGATGGCAGAAATACTATATGCTATTAAAACTAAAAATAAATCAAGAAGGTAAAATACAAGTACCTACAGTTTAAAGTCATTCCATAGAAAACCAGAGCCAAGATTTCCAGAAAATCTTTTAATACGAAACGTAAGCGTATGGAATCATTAAAGGGAAAAGCGAAAGAAATAAAACGAATGAAGGAAGTGCTCTTGGGAAAACTGAAAGAAAACTTTTTAATTCAACACAAACATCTCGAGAGGCTGAACTCAAAGGAGTTGAGAAAAAAAATTTGTAACTACGTACCTCATTACCGGAGTTCATAATTATTAGAATAATCTGTTTAAAGCCTATGAAGAGGATTTAATGGTATAAGAGGGTTTCTAAATAAAATATTGACTTTTTTACGATTTAAAACGCATATGACATACTCGTCAGTTTTTTTTTTAAAGCTGATTTATGGTGTATTACGGCAATTTACTTTCGCATTTCTTGCACAGAATTTAATGGTCACATTAGACTTTAAAAATGGCAATTTTTATCGCAAATGTACTATTCTCGATTGTTAAACTGTTTACTTTGTACAAAATTACTATTATTCTTGTTGCTATGTGGTGTTACAATGAAGAATTTTCTATCTATCTCTCTATTCTCTGTGTAAAAATCACAGCGAACGATTTAAGTTCATCAAGAACTTAATTTCGAATCAAGCCAAAAGAAAATGAAACGAAACATTTTTACGAAGAAAAGGATAAAATTACTGAGAAACAATACGTTCATTAGAGGCAAGACTTCAAACAATTTCTCTCTGGACAGAGGAACGAAACAACTTTGATGTAGAAATCATAATAATTTAAGAGGGTTGTCAAATTGTGAGACAGCAACATTGAATACAAAAAAACAAACAAAAGGGTACAGTTGTTCAAGATTTGGACAGATGGGATACGCAATTTAATTTAATTCAAAAAAACTTGAGAGGTGTCAAGGGACACCCGGATGGAACGAAGTTCCTTTCGATTAAAAGATATCTAATATTTTTTTTTCTTTAAATTTTTTTTACGCGCGATAAAGAACGTGTTTTAAAAGATTTTGATCACAGCGCCATCTAGCGATAATCATCTAAAACAAAACAGTGTCGTAACAAATTTTCGTAAGAATTTTTTCAGTGTAGCCCCCTTTCACAACGCGCGATAAGGAACTTCGTTCATTCAAGAAGTAAGATCTTGTGTTACAAATAAATTTAATAAACTGACTTCAATCTCAGAATTTCTCAAATAAATACAGGAGACAAGAGTAAAAAACAAATCACTTCGATTTACAAAATTCAACGCACAGAAGAAATTGCTACAAAAACACCCATTTTTTTGTTAAATATGATAAACGTCAAACGTCTCTTATAATAAAAGAGGTAAAAATTACCTTAACAAAAATAATAAACGTCTTTCCCGAGTCAACAATCACTTTAGTCTACAATCAAGAACAGAAACACTAGACACTATCACAAACGTCCTTCATTTATTCTGAATTTAAACTATTCCACGAAACCACCGTCCGCGGTTCGTCCTAAAACACAAATGAATTAAAAATAATGTCTGTTTCCTCTCAGCCTGATAAGAGCGATGATAGAAGCCGCAGGACATCCTGGTGATAATGAATGACCGGTCAATTTTAACAGCTTCATTAGTTGAAATGTTACACAACAAATTAGCGTGAATCACTGGATTAGGAGTCGGTTAATCCCTCTGCAATATATATAACTTTTGTTATCGCTATTCAGAAAAAATCCAATTATACATGTGTTATATTCAAACAATATATTATACATACATGTTGTATCTGTATCTGTATAGCCGTGGTGGCCGAGTGCTTGAAGCGCTTACCTTCCGTATGGGAGGTCGCGGGTTCAAAACCGGCCGGCCTGTACCTCTAAATCTTAATATTAAAAAAAAACGATTTATTTGCAATTTTTCACAACACCACTGGCTAAAAACGGTGAACGAAAACATCGTGAGGAAACCTGCATATCGGAAAAGGGTTCTAAAAATCCTTTGAAGATATGTGAAGTCCCCAATCCGCATTAGGAAAGCGTGGTGGACTATGCCTAACTCCTCTTCGAAGGAGACCTGAGCTCAGCAGTGGGCAGTAATGGGTTGTTACAGTATCTGTAATATAAGTTATTTCTAACTCCAACTATTTTCGTTGAAAGAAACAACTATCAGTATGGCTTTGAGCAAGTGACCTGAATCAGCAAAAGTAAATAACGATGGAAATTCTTTTGCGGCTCTATTTATCTCAATAATCTCATCCCAAACAAGCGGCAACTTTGTACCGAATTCGAATTACAATAGAAAAATTCAATAGGACAGAACAGCGAGCTCATAAATATACAATTGGCATGTTGCTTACTCTTTGAAATCACGTAGCGAGTGTGGGACAGGCCCCTGAAGTATTCGACAGAGAAAAAAAAACACGCAAGTATAAATAAAGCCAACGAAATCCGTTTTCCGCACGTATTGTCATTCGTTAACAGAACTATGTACAAGACAAAATTTGAAGATCCCTGGATAATAGAAGAATAGCTGGGTGGCATAGACCATGGTAGAGTGGACGATCGAGTGATTTGAATATTGCAAATTCGCATAAACGAACCGATAAACCTTTACCAGAGGGAACAACTGTCACTTTGGTTAACAATAAAAATCATGTGTCCTATGATTACGGGGACAAAGCATCGATTGAAATAATTGGCTCTTGAGGTAGTAAAATCAGTAATCAGTGAGTTGAGTGCGCTTGTTGATGGACAGTTGTTTTATTCATAAGCACAGCAACGTGCACTTAAAAATATTCCAACAACATTGCGATTTTAAATTTAGAAACAGTTTTAAGGATTAAAAGTATTCAAGTATGAAACGAATTTCAGAGGACTTTGAGGAGGAGGCAATTTTGGATTATTTAATACACGGTGAAACTTATTTGATATCGTTGCTTTCAATCAAGAAAATTAGAATTAAGCAATAAATATTTAATTCACGCAATCACTGTTTATTTTAACATGTCGCTTTATATATTAAGCTTGATATCTTTGTCCTTGATCTATAAATATATTTTGCAATAGCGCTTAATCTTTATTAAAATATTCGCGGCAGGCATGAAATCGTGTACCTATTTCTGATTCGTATTTTGCAATTCAAATATATTTTTTATTTATTTCACGCATAAACACATTTGCTTTTCCATATGTAAATCAATATGAATACGAAAAGACCCCACTTCATATATAATATTCTAAACACGGTGCCCCGCGTTAAGGCAAACGCAGAAATTTGTCACATGAGCGATGGTTCACCTACGTGTTCCGTCGTCCAAATCCCAAATATAATCCTTAACTGTACAAATAAAAAACACCTTTATTACTTTAAAGCGAAAAGCTTAAATCCGGTGACGGAAGAATCGCGAAATTCATATTTTATTCGCGAGCGGACGTGGATTATCTTTGCACGAATTTATATCTTAGCACTGTAATCGAAAGCACCCTTTGGATTGAGACCTCCGCCGGTCGGATCCCGGACACATAGTTACGCAGAGTGATACTGTATGATTTTATGCCGGCAAAAGTAAAGAAGGTTGACAAATAGGTCGGGCGTGCCGATGTTCAGTTTTATTAAAATTAAAACGTCTACCCGTGACGGTCATAAAAAGCGGTTAAGCACAGAATCGCTCGCGTAAAACATTTGAATTTACAACCAAAACGAGGCGGATTTGAACGTTTTTATCATCGTTGCGTTACTTTATTGCAAGTCCGTTTCAACGATATCAGGAATAATCTTTAATATTACACAATATTTTGCTGTTTATTTATCGCCAGTACGTTAAAAATAGCTGCTGTAATCGATGTAGATCCAGATAAATTCGAGGAAAAAGAAGAAAACATTTACGAAAGCGAAAATTTTTGGAAAAACAAAGCTTGCGATAAATCAGGCGAGGCTGAACGTAACTGCGAAGTCGAAGGGTCCGTCCACAGTCGTAACTCACCTCCACGTTCGATTTTACTGGCAATTTATACGCCATGAACTGTAGTTGTCAAACGCTGACGTTTGCATATCTGACGAATAAAATGATAGACACACGAGAGAGGCTTGAGACGAGTACTTGACGATTGTAGTCACGTAACGCACGCGAGACACGACTGAGGCGCAATCTTCGAAGAAAGAATTACATTTACTCAAAGCATGAGAAAATCTCGAGTAATTCAATGCATACAGGCAATAAAATCTACTGAAAATGACAAATGCTTTGACATATTCACGTGAGGATATTCTATTTGACTATGCAACTTAAATCTGAAGAGGAAGATTTTGGTAAAAAGGTTTCTTTGTAAAGTAAAGTACTCTCTAACATCTCAAGGGTATAATTTTGTGAGTAAAATTTAATACAATTATAGTAATTACTTTGCTGTATCAAAAAATAATAACTGATTGGGCTGAACAACAAAAGATTGAGATTCGATACCAATTTATTAGTTAGAAATAAAACACCCTCAAGTGTACAGTGGTCTTGTAACAATATAATTTCGTTCGATGACGTACCAGATTCCCAAAGGCACAATCGACCACAAATAAAGGAACACCCGATCGCTGATTGCGAATCAACTAAAACTTAGATCCGAAAATCTCTGTATAGAGTGTTTGTTTTTGATTTTTGTCTAACGAGACAATGGGGAAATGATGAGCACGATGCTGTACATTGCCTTTGGGACTTCACCCCTCGCTGACACTACCACCCTCCGATGAACTACCAAACAAATATCCACTGTAGGGTTTGGAGAGAAGATTTAAAATGTAATCGTGTTGTTTTGGATTAAGTCCGTTTTGGAGGTGAGTCGGTCGCATATGGCGTCAAACAGGCTACGGTGAGTGACGGCACGCCACTCGAGGGACCGGGATTGGCCTCCAGTGCTACACGGGACATTCACTATGTCGCCGGACACTGATTTTTGAAATACGTAACGCCAGGTGCGTTCAGTCATTTTGATATTCGCTTTATCGATGGTATTTTTGGACGTATGTTTGTTTTGACCTTTTGTGTGTATTGATACACTTATGGAATTGATTTCAAACTTGCGTAATGTTCGATATTAATAATCAAAGCAATCGTGTTTACCATTATAGATATTAATACGTCTATTAACCAGTTATTGAACGCTAATAAAATAAAACAGTGTTTCACTGACGATTACCGAGCGTTTAGCCACTTTATAATGATATCATCTAAATAGATCATGCTCCCGCAAATGGAACATCAGTCAGCATGTTAATTGATTAGACGATAGGCAATAATCGAAAACTGATGGGTTCGGCTTAATACACCGCTAATTAGATGGCGGGCTTGTTTACCTTTGTAGTAGATCAAAGCGGTATTTGACGGTAATCTGCGGGTATGTGGAAGACGAAGTTTTGACGGTAGGGATGGGTACCGGCTGTGGTACAAGAATAATGAGATAGAGGTTACGTGAAAAGGTAATGAACATTTTGCAATAAAATTACATGTAGCAGTTAGTGGTTTATGTAAGTATACATTTTCAGCGTCGGGGAATTATATAGCTACATAATTTTGTTACATTTCATGATTTATTCGGTTTAGAGCAATTGTAATCCGTTCTTGAGAACTTATTTCCCGGTGTTTCCCGAGCGCTATGACTTGTCCTTCTTCAAACGAGGCTTAAAGAAAGTCCTTAAAAGGTAGGCCGTAGGTAGCGGCCTCGCAGTGTCCGCTGATTGCAGAGGTCTATGAGCAACGGTGACCCCTTACGATCAGGTGGCCCGTTAGCTCGTCTGCCTACAAGGCAATAATAAACTATGAAAATATTCAATGTTCACTAGATTCTCATTTTAAGGCTTGTCAAAGTATAATTTCGGTTTTAAATAGATTCCAACAGTGTTTCATTTACATAACATAAACAGTGTTACAAGATTGACACATTTCATAAATAATTCCACGTCACTAGAGCTTCGCGAACCGAACTTAAAGTTGGTGATTTATTTACAGCTTTTCGTATTGATCGTGTATGACGCGAGAAGCTCGAACCCGGATTCAGGTCAAGTGGATAGGATTCACTCGCTTGTTTGTTTTACAAGTGTAAATTATTTTGTGCCTTAGACTCACACTTGAGATTTCGACGTTTGTTTAGATGTTTCTGAAGTTACTTTGTTTTCTGAGTTTGATTCGTGTAATGTTGACGTATCTGGTGATATCAAAGGTGATATTGGAGTTTTGGTACAGGGATATGGTGATACACAGGAGTATTATGAGGTTGAGGATCATAGATAATGACAATAGAAATGGAGTAATAAAAATTATGAATACACCGTTAATACTATATCAATACTAGAATAAGTTATAAACTTATTCAGACACTCGCGGTTTTCTATAATACTTTCATGCATTTTCAACGGGTTCTTACCACGATATTTGATCTTGATCTTGTCGATTTTGTAGATACAGTGAGTGTGGTGTGTCGAGAAGTGAGTTCGAGTTCCAGTGGTACGACCCATAGGCGAACGAGAAAGAGGGTAGACAGATTTGTTTGCTCGTAAATCGACCCGCAGTATCCAGTCTTCTCGTGATCATGATTTTTACAACAACGTTGAAATATCGAGACAACTCAATTAATTAAATATCGTGGAATAAGTTATTATATATTAATAAGTATATATAGGAATAAGTTATTAAATTATAAATATCAATGAAGATACAACCAATTGAGTATATTTATAAAAGTAATGAGAATATAATAAGCTCCCTTATGAAATTATTTACCGCAACGAATGTTCTGGGAATTTTGTATTTCGTGCAGTGCTATGCCAAATGTTATATGGAAAAATTAAGGACAAGTCGATCAATGAGAAATATTTGGGTCAATTAACAGGAAGTCATTACTTCCCAAAGAGCTGTAATAAAGAATATTTATATTGAAATATAGCAGATATGAAGAAAATACTGAATAGACACAAGTTTTTGTGATAAAGTAATGTTGTATTCGAATATAATGGATTATACAGGGTGATTTCCTAGTGAGGGTATATATTGAAGGAAGCTGATGCAAAATGATGTTTTTTCGACAGCTGATGGGTGTGGCGGAGGTGTGGGGTGCGCGAGATCACTAGAGGTCGTTAGTCAACACTCTTTAAGCCGAAATTGTTTATGTTTGAGGAAGTTTTGTCGAATTCAGATTTTAAAAAAAATTAATTTTACCTATTTTTTGTAATATTCCGTATTAGAACAGAGTACTCATCACCCTCCTGCAATATGTACCCTCTCTAAAAAATCACCCTGTATATGTAATCGTATGGTAATATATTATATTGTTATAGAAGTATACAACTATTGTCAAAGTTATATTAAGTATTTTGTCAAATTCTTTCCAATTATTAGTTTAGATTATCTCATTCTAACATAATCAAGCCCCATTTGAGAAATATTAATAAATGCCACAAACCGAATCGTTTCCCATTAAGTGTAACTTAATATTTCTTCAAATTAATATCGGAGCTACAATTTAAGGCATGCTATTGTATTGCATGGTAACTGAAGACCGGAGGTAAATAATTGAAGTAATTCTGAGGTCGTATTGGGTCAATTAATCATTTGATTCTCCGGTCGAAGTTATTGGACTTTATATTGTAATTTGGTCCTTTGGATTCTTGTATTAGGTATATTGGGATTGGCCTTTTTGTATAGGATTTTATTAGGCTCAAATGTAGTTTATTTGCTATCTTTTTTGCCACGCACCATCCGGCTATGGAATGAGCTCCCCTCCTCGGTATTCCCTGAGCGCTATGACTTGTTCTTCTTCAAACGAGGCTTGAGGAGGGTCCTTAAAGTTAGGTCGTAGGTAGCGACCCCTCAGTGTCCCCTGACATTGCAGAGGTTCATGAGCGACGGTAACCACTTCCTCTCAGGTGGGCCGTTGGCTCGTCTGCCTACATGTCAATTAAAAAAAATATCTTAGTTTAAGTTTAACTGTTATAAAACGAATACATTTACTAAATAATTTAACTAAAACTAAATATAACTTAGTAGAAGAAATGGTAAGATCCTTTCTTAACTAAAGTTAGCAAATATTAGTTCGGGGCAAGGTTCACCACCTTCACTTGGAACCGCTGCGCTCTTCCACAGTTCGGTTCAGAAGATAATTTTTGCCATTCCGATTTGGAATGGACTCTCGTCCGCGGTGTTCCCGGAGCGCTATGACATGTCCCTCTTTAAATGAGGTTTAAGAAAAGTCCTGTATGGGTAGGTGATAGATAACGACCCCTCATTGCCCTGGCATTGCAGAGGTTCATGAGCGACGGTGACCGCTTACCGGTGGGCCGTAGGCTCGTTTATCTATTTCGCAATAAAAAAAAACTCCACTTAAATATTTCATATATGAAAACTGCACTCCTCTTAATACAACATTAAATCCATTTTCATTCATGAACAACACAACTGAACACCTAGTCATAAAAGAATATTCCACAAACCAAATGTGGTCTTTATGATATAGTGTTTAAGGTTGTCTTTCGTTTGACATTAATGGAATATACATCTCTTTCACTAGAGACTGTAGGTGAATTTAACAATGTTCAATGAATGACTCATTGAGACGTAATGATCACTTTATATTAATGACAAAGTTGGGTAAAATTGTTTGAAACGTTCAGATAATCATTCTGTTCGACTTTTGTGCACACCTGGCTGGAATATACTGAGTTTTTAATTACTTGGGCCTTTTACTGTAACAACCGATTACTGCTCTTTGCTGAACTCTGGTCTATTTGGAAGAGGAATCAGGCATGGTCTACCATGCTTGCGCAATGCGGTTCGGGGACTTCAGATATCTTCCAAGGGTTTCCTCACGATGTTTTCTTTTACCGTTGGGCTTTTTACCTTTTGCCTAAATAGTGATTGTATTGTTTTAGTGATATACTCATCGCAGACAAGTAGACTTGTCTACTCAAACTCATGATCCCCAGAGAGCATTGTCTCTCTGGAGATCAGTATCTCAAAGTGTGTACGTTGGTCGACGCTGTGGATTCTGGTTGCACAAGAGTTACTGAGGCAGTGATAAGTGAGCAGATACTCGTGTATATTTCTTTAGATTCTAATTTCTGGCTGATTAAAACAGGAACTCTAACAAATGAAGAGAAAGTGGCTACAGTTCATCGTATTAAAGCTCCTAATAGCTTAAAGCTTTCTAAACAAACAATAGCAATCAAAAACAAAACAAGCCTTAATGCCCTTTTACTGCCCAATTTTGTATCATAAAAATTAAATTTTATTTACGGCCACCCCATCAATACTGGAGTCGAAGAAAAACCCATAAAATAATGTAGGGACATTCCACATCCGCTGGTATCACATAAAAACTGATAACTTACGAGGACCACCATAAAAAGCAGGGTAAGTCAGGATCCGGAGCACGGGAAAAAGCGCCCAGTCATGGGATTATATCGATGAAATTTATCGATAGGTTGAGATTAGTGCTGAGATGCCCTAAGTGCTGATATGGGCTGTATATGAGTAAATATTATGTCGATGGCCCTTGGGGACACGGTACGTGTGCGTAACGACTTGATAAAAGAATGTGTTTTCGTGCAAGGTGGATAGATGTTCTTAGATACTTTGAGACTTTTTCTACTATCGAAAAGGATTATGTTTGGAGAAACTAGATAATTTTGAAGAGTCATATTTGATGATTTCAGTATGTATAATCAACGGAATGGTAAAATGTTTGTCTACAATAATATTCCGCAGTAGCTACAAAACTAAAAATAGTAAAAACCGTAGGAGAAATTGATAATCGAATCATAAAACCATTTCGATGGTTTACTGTAACAGAATTTGAAACGCTATATCAAAAAGCTATATTTTCGACGCTCCAGCAAATGCAGTCACAATTCTCGATGCACACAATACAGTGGGCAATATAACGAAATTTATCGACATTTGTAGTGCGAACAACAATAATATCGATAGCAAAAACACATAATTCAAGCACTATTGATATGACCACAGGGTGGGCAACGTATGCGGCAGTAATGCAGGAATAGTGCTAAGGAAAAATAAACACATCTATTTTACATAACCAATTTGTGTTGAGATATCAGGTAGTGTTATGATGCGGTTGGGTAGTGCAAGGTGGGAGGTCAGTGTGGAATGGACGATGACCGGTGTGGGAGTCGCAGCACACGTTCAACGCCTTTTATTTCTGTATAATTTAATGGATCGTCAAATTTCTGTATGTTTTCCATTTTTTAGTTTATAAATACGAAATTATTTAATTTTATTTTCTATGATTGAAAATTAGCCTCACTATTATTGAACTCTGAGTGAGTTTACATTTAATACGTCTCCTAAGAAATTAGCAAAAAGAAAATTTAACCATTCAATTAGTTTAAGCGAAATAAAACGCTTTGCATTATGTTCTTTTCACTATCTTTACATAATCATAACTAACATTGTTAAAATTAAGTATGCCAGAGTTGTGCTAAAATAACCTTAAAATAGTTTTTGATCCTTCGAGCCAGATTTAAAATAGCGACCTAATAAATGAAGGAACTGAAGTCATTCCGGCACACGGCGCTACCGAAAATTCCCGACAGATTAAAAATTCTAAATTCAACACGTCCCGAACGAATCTAAAAATATGGAGAGTGCAGAGACTCGAAAGCATCGTAAAAAACCTTTGTTTCACACTAAACAATAAACCGTATCGTGAGTGAGGACATTTCGAACGCACTAAACTTATCTTTATGTCTCTATTTAGTTTTAAAAATACGTACCATATGCGCATCGACACTCGAGACAATGACAAGTTTTAATTTATTTTATTGATGTCGAAACTTAACGTAAACCAAATTAGATCTTATGGTCCGTACTATTTTTCATAGTCCATCTAGATCCCTTTTTATTAAAGCACACGACGACGAAAAATTTACTAAATTTAATAGGATTTTGGATTACTTGACAATGGCACCAAGGGTAATCCAAAACACTAAAATAGATAATCCCCAAGCTAATTATACCTATAAAACATTATGATAGCATCCATCTTGAATAAACGCTGATTTAAGTCATCAAGAAACCCATTCTGCCCTCGTAGGTATATGTAAATCTGTCATCGTCCCAATAAAGATGGCGTCGCGTTATTCAGCGAACATGACGCGTTCAAGAGTAGGTAATATAACTTGGATGGGTCCCCAGCCGGCAGTTACAGCGGTGCCATCGTCTCAACCTGGCATTTTGATAAGGACGAAGTATTTTTATTGCTTCGACGCTCTGTTGCAGTGCCCCTTTGTTTATGGCACGTTGTGTTTAACGAAACAATGCTGAATTAATCTTGTATGATATTATCGTAGGAGGAACGTAACATGGTTCTTGGTTTCCTAATATGGTTTTGTGTGTGTGATATCTGGTATTATTGATGTTAAGAATTGACATATTTGATATACCACAATTACCATTCAGACACTCGTATAGAGTAAACTTAATATCAAAAAAATAAAACCCAAAAGATATATAGGAGAATTTTCAGAACATTAAACTTGAACTATCCGTTTAACCAAAGTGTTTAATCAGACAGATCCGTTTCCCACGATTGGAAAAATTCCAAGAACCAAACACGAAAAAAACCAATTGACTCCGCATATTTCCGACAGCGAAAAGCTTTCCCCTTTAATACTTTTATTCCCAACATTTTTTTCTATCTCATCAGCTAAGTAGCCGAGTAATAACCAGTGGAAGTTCCTTTTCGATTCCTAATGCAAATCTTCCATAAATTGTCAATGAAAATCTTGCTCAACCCGGACAGTGTTCATTAGTCCGTGACAATTTATAGTGTAAGTTTTTGGATGAGAAAAGTTGGTAATCCGCGCTACCTCCCCTTTGGGCTCTAACGCTATCAATTGAGACGCCCTGTTATCTGGCACCGATTTATTTTCGTGTCAACGTGGATTTTTCTGGAATTGGTTGTAAGTTCTCGTGAAATCCCTTTTTGTGAAGGGATTAATGCGATTTTACTGGGGCAAGCTGGATCGTGTTGTTTTTCGATGTTTTTCTGGATTCTACGTATCAGAGAAACTTGTAGTGTGAGTTGTTGACTAGAATTCTTGACTTCCTACTTACCTGATTTGTAACTACTGTTTATTTGTTGAAACTTTTTTCACGGAATCTATTATTTGAGAGGCACTGGATTATGGACCTATTAATTCTAGTCCCTGGACTCAGATGCCTAAAATATCATACAGTTCTCGGAATTAAAGAGTAAAAGATAAAATATTGATAAGACTTCCGTATTTTCTTACAAGAATTGAGTTGTTGATCATAACATCATTATCAACCTAAAATAGATCACATTAAACTTTTACTCTGAATAAAATTTTATCCTCAACACTAAATAAAACGAAACACACCAAATTACTTTAAGGTCCCTGAAGTGACTTACACAATGGAGGAAAATTCTAGAAACGAAACAATTTTCAAAAGAGAATGAACTTTAAAATGAGGTGGTTAAGGACTCGATTGCTTTGCGCATCGTGTAGCAAGATAATCTTGTTGGAAAGTCATTTTTGACCAATTTCCTTTCGTATTGAAAATATTTTATAAAATGGTCCGGCCTCTATGTAGGCTTTGTTTATTTTCTGTGAGCTGGACGTAGGGAAAGCCTGTTACAGCTACTTTGCGCTTGAAATTCTATTTGGCTATCTAATGTAAAAGCGCCTCGAAGGTTCTTTCGTGAATGACTTTGCTCTATTTTCTTTGGTCCTTTTAAGATTTGTTCAATACTTGGTACTGGTGATTTTAGTTACTGGTATGAAATTTAATGGAAAAAAAATTGTAGTAGCTTAAACATTAGGACTTTGGCTTGCACGGAAACTTTTATTGTGTAGCAAAGTGACAGAATAACTTTTCTCTCTTTTGACAGAAATAAAGCCTTACACAATTCGTTATTAAGTTAAGTTGTTTTGAACGAGTGCGGAAATAAGTGTCAAATATTTCAGTATGGAAAAATAAAGTTGAGAATGATAGCGCAGGTATTGTTAAAAAAACTGGGAACTAACCAACATTGGCGTTTGTCTAGTCTGCCATCTATAATTAAGAACGTGGATAATCTTCAATGTGTTTGGTTTTGTGTTCATATCATTTAAATAGTTAGACATGATTGTAAATCGTATGACAAACCAGGAACTGATTCTTAATTCAAGGTTGCCTTTGCACTGAACGAATCGTAGTCAATGTGAATTGTGATTCGTAGTGTTATCCCTAACACAAGCGCGATCAATTGTGCGATTTTTACTTTAAATTGGCTGTCTGGTAGCGAGAACTCCAAAAAAAAAAAACGTCGTGTTGCCCAAGTAGTTGAAGCGCTTACCTACTTAGCTATTGGCTAAAAACAGTGAAGGAAAACAACGAGGACACCTTAATATTGGAAAAGGATACTATAGTATTACCTACTGATACTAAAAATCCTTTGAAGATACGTGAAGTCCTCAATCTACATTGGGCAAGGTGGTGGATCAACGAAATCTCACTTCTAAGGTGCTCTGAAACATCAGTAGGCAGTAATGATTTACAGTATAGCTCTGATTATTGCAGAATCATAGAGAATGATCCTGTCGATGATTCAATTCGTTCTTGTTACGGAACGGATCGCATTCAGTGTGTGAAGGCCATTAGCACTGGTATTGTTTATTATCGAACGGATGAAACCGCAGTCGAACGCACCGTGCACCGCCCAACCGCAATTGTAACTCGATCTGCCGTCGATATCGATATAATTACTATTTGACTATCAGAGCGTATTTAGTGATTTTGGGTATGGGTTTTTGATAGAAAATAGTACCTTCAAACATTATCGCTACTAAATATTAAGTGTTTTATAATGTCTTAAAGAGTCAAATCTAAAGCGACAGAGAATGTTTCACATATGTAATTCCAAATAGTAAAAGACTATAGATTTTTTATTTTAGTAGTGTGGGTACAGTGGACTTATGGGCAAAAGGAGATCTCCGACCGGGCGAGGTAGTGTATGCCCGGTCAGGCCGAAGTCCACTGTAGTAGATTTCATGAAGAAGAATGTTGCAAATGTTGTAACCGCGATTCAGGATCTCGCGCGTTATTATTGGTCGCCACAGTAGCGTTTAGTGGGAGCCTATACGCTCTTATCATGTATCTATTGGTAGACAAAAGTGTCTTTACTTTATACATTGTTAATGTCCATTTCTAGAACCAGGGATTTTCAAAAGCGATCAGACACTCCATGCTTATTAGAGCTTACCCAATGTGTTGGAGAATCACATAAGAAAAGTATTGTTTCTTTGAGTATTAATATTTTCTAATTACTTTTTCATTATTTAACTAAAATCATAGAATCGAGAAACGAAATAGAATGTTCAACACAGAATAATTTACACTCAGAAGGTCCTTGTGGAAGAGAAACTTGAAGCCATAATCAAACTTCGTCTTGAAGATCAACTACTTAAGTTTTGTCTTTGATTAAACGTGACAAAGAGTTCTTGATTAAAACATCTTTGATGTTGGAAGCTTGTCGTTACTCTTACGACGTCTTTGATATCTTATATTGTATGTTTATAATTTAAATTGTCTTGAAAATTAAACAGTTCTTGCTGCATTAGTGATGTGACATCGTAATTGTAGAGATTCTAGATTATCAGCGCGGTCATTTAGGAACTCTTTTTTGCCACTTTTTTGGTATTTCCAGAGGGCTATGACTTGTCCTTCTTCAAACGAGGCTTAAGGAAATTCCTAATGGTTGGTCATAGGTCAGCTTATTCCCTGACATTGCATAGGTCCATGAGCGACGGTAACGCTCAGGTTGCCCGTTTGCTCGACTACATATCTATAAAACAAAAGCACAGTTCACAAACTATGATAAGGTTAGTTGTAGTAATCTCAAAGATCCCTAATAATTTGTATATAATACCCAGTAAAGTTTCAATGCATGAACTGAAAACTAGCGGACACAATAGCACGATTTACATATTCTCGCAAAACCACTAAATTACATAGGATTTTTCTGGGCCCGAATTATGAGGACCATATTTTTTTGAGGTGAACCAAATGGATATATTACCTACCTTTGGAGCGAGGGTAAAGCATAATTATATATTTTATGTAACTCTCCCCCCTTTTATTAGTGTTTTACGGTTTTTAGAGTTAAAGCGCTGAAACGCTTAACGTATGCGCTTGTAAATTTTGGTTACATCCGCTTTAAGCTGCCAGCGTTGTTTATGGTCGAATTTTTGCGGAACAATAGGGAGTTTATTTAGTGCTAGATTTAGTGATGAGATGTTGGTGTTTTGAAGATTTTTAGGTG
Organism: Trilocha varians; assembly: GCA_030269945.2. NCBI lineage: Eukaryota > Metazoa > Arthropoda > Insecta > Lepidoptera > Bombycidae > Trilocha > Trilocha varians. The sequence goes on from AP028265.1 coordinate 12,216,845, forward strand.
CTGTTGCTGTTTCTAATCTATACTAAATGTCGTGACGGTAATGTCATTGTAATTAAACTTTATTGTAATTAATTTCTTAAACGAGGTTTAAGAAAAGTCCTGTATCGGTAGGCGATAGATAACAGCATCTCATTGCCCTGGCATTGCAGAGGTTCATGAGTGACGGCGATCGCTCACCATCAGGTGGGCCGTAGGCTCGTTTATTTATCACGCAATAAAAAAAAAATCTTTGGATCTACGATCTTTGGTCTTAGGCTATGTATTTATTAACTCCAACATTAAATATTACTTTTTGTACACGAAGTTTCTAGAATCAGCGAGTATATAATAATTGTCGTTTCATTTCTTTTTTATTTGGACATCACAAAAGCCAGGTGTAGGTATTCAGTGTTATTGCGAGAAGCTGTGAAAAAACGTGGTTATTTCAAAAGTACCTTAAGCATCAGATCATCTCCCGAACGAGATTAGTTTGAGCTGAAAAAAACAAAAAAAAAGTTTTAAAATGAATGAAATTACTAAACCAAAGTTGTCTTGAAGTAGGTACATGGATTACTATATTTTTTTTATTGCAAGACTAGCTGGCCCGTCTGCGTCACAAAAAAAAATCCTGGTTATTTTCTCACCGTCTAAACCTTCCCTGGACTACGACAAACATTTTAAAACCAAAATCAGCTCAATTGGCCCAGCCGTTCTCGAATTTTAATCAGACTAACGAACAACAATTCATTTTTATTTATATAGTTAGATAAACGAGCCTACGACCCACCTGATGGTAGGCGGTTTGAAGGTAATTTACTTAAGTATCTTATTGTACTTCAAAAAAAGTAGGTTGTCTAAGCCCTTATAATATAATGTGTTATAATATTATCAAGAAAAAACACTTGGTTAAAGTTAGCTTGAGTAGAGCCAAATTAACAATTATTAACGAATAAAACCAAAACTGAAAATAGTGTTTTTTTTTTGTGTGTATAATAGCGCGCGAAATCCTGAATCGCGGTTACAACATTTGCAAAAATCTTCGCATATATATGACATCTGAAATCTACTACAGTGGGCTTCGGCCTGACCGGACATACACTACCTCACCCGGTCGGAGATCTCCCTTTGGCCATAAGTCCACTGTACATTGTGCTATTTTAATAAAGTATTAAAGTAGTAATAAAAACCGAACAAATATCTAGTCACATTTGACGTACATGAAGGAAATAAAATTATATTTCCAATATAACGCAATGACACATGATCTAACAAAATAATTGTGTCAGCACAGTAAACCACATATAATCACAAGGTTACGTGCAGAACAATGTGCTATTGAGTAATTCGACAACAGCTCCCATTATGGCCCATTGACCACTCAGAGGTCACGACTGTAATTACGTATGTACATTGTAATGCTCCTTATATGGGGCTCTGTCGTGAAGTTTTTTTGATGTCGCAATTTTGTGGTTTTGTCAACTGGCTCCTAAAAGCAGATATGATACTATACTGTAACAACTGCAACTGCTGGGCTCAGCTTTAGTAGAGGGACCAGGGTATTTTTTTATTGCCTAGTAGACAGACGAGATACCGGGCCACCTGATCGTAAGCGGCTACCGTCGCTCATGGACCTCTGCATTGTGAGAAGACAATAGTAGTCCTCTTAACGACTTTTTTCTGACTGATTTTTTAAATAAATTAATAATTATATTTTTTTGTAATGTGGTTTTTTAACGTCTTATAATTTATTACAATGTGTCTAAGTTTAGATATTGTTGTACCTTACAAATTTATTTTCATTTAAAAAAAAAAACATTAAATTAAAAAAGACATGCTCGCTGAGTTTCTTGCGCCGGTTCTTCTCAGGACGGAGGCGTAATTTTAGCGAACTGGTGGTAGAACTTTTGATTTTATTTCTGACATTCAAAATGTATGTGTGTCCACATCTAATTTGAAATAAATGATTTGAATTTGACTTTCATTTGGGAACAGCAGTACAAGTTTTACACCAATTGATTTAGTTTTATAACATCAACAAGTTTTATAATATGATATATCACTTATATTGAAAATAAACTATTTAATAACAACTCTTCGCCTACCATTATTTCACAATACTTTAAGACAATACAATTATAATTCCGATAGCATTTTGCATTGGTCATAAACCCTTCAATTTTAACTCATTTACATTGACGTCTATAAACACATGAGTCACACACACAAGGATAAATACTAATAAAAATACATATGTTGTCATACAGAATATTAATCACTAGTTTCTGCCCGCGACGTCGTTTTGTAAAAGCTATAAATCAATAATTTATTTTAAAGAAACATTTAAATACAAGCTTTAAGATGAACGTTACGTGTCAGTAGCGTGCTAGCCAAGACAAGTAAGGGGACGGCGAGACGGCAAAGAGTGCCGAGCGCGTAACGCGTCGCGCCGTCCCTCCAAACCCCGTGCTGGGTTCTGGCCTCAGCCGGGGTTCGGACGCTGAGTGTGAGCGGTTGGAGGTTTTAGTGCGGTTCAACTCCCACATACCCCGATCCGGTGGTTTCCTCGAACTGAAAAAAAAAAAGTCAAGACAAGTAAAATGAGCCCAAACACGACAGGTCTATCTTATTGAGTACAGGAATTCTTATGACCTTCCGAAGCCATTATCAGATCAGCGCCATTTTATCACATTATTGCATTGTCACGATATACATCAACGTGAAAAATGTCAGCTCAATCATAAACCGGGTAGTTTGTCAAATTTAGCTTGGTAGATTCCACTCGAACTTACATAGTTACGTCCAGTGCAAGTTAAAAATTGTAAAAAACCAACAATTATGTAATTCGACTTGAAGCCTGAAAATTCTCTTTCTTATATTTCGTGTGTAAACATACCGATACCCTAGTTCATATTGCTAAATTTCCACTCTAGATATTGAAATTGTTTGATATACGACAAATGGGGATACCACATCGTCCACAACAAAATTAGACAGTTGGGAACACTTCGCAAAATTCAATAAACAGAGTGAATACCGAAATTTCCTTAACGCGATGAAACCGTCCTGCAATCGTATGCAACATGAGACGGAAGATACGCAAACACTATAGTTAGAAAGGGACAGAAGATATGCGGAACACGAACGGAATGCTAAATGCGAGATGGACTCAGTTTTCTGGATTTAAGGTGTTGAGGCCAAACTTTGGTCAAATACAATTTAGCACTTAGTCTAATATAGTTTAGAGTTGTATTGCTGTGTTTGTTAGTGATTCGTGACGCCATTTTGAAAGTTTCATTGGAAATTTGAATTTGGTTTTGGAATGAATTTTTACAATGCATTTTTTTGCGTATATCGCCGTTGATGTTTTGAAATAAGATAAAGTGATCAAAGGCCTTTTAGCTTATTTTTTTCATTTTAATATACACTACAATCAGAAGTATAACTCTGTAACAACCCATTACTGCCCACTGCTGAGCTCAGGTCTCCTCCGAAGAGGGGTTAGGCATAGTCCACCACGCTTGCCTATTGCGGATTGGGGACTTCACATATCTTCAAAAGATTTTTAGAACCCTTTTCCGATATGCAGGTTTCCTCACGATGTTTTCCTTCACCGTTTTTAGCCAGTGGTGTTGTGAAAAATTGCACATAAATATTTTTCATATTAAGATTTAGAGGTACAAGCCGGCCGGTTTTGAACCGACCTCCCGTACGGAAGGCAAGCGCTTCAACCACTCGGCCACCACGACTTAACTAGAAGTATAACTCAATATTAAGTAATTAAGAACATTGACATAAAATCTTGTACATAAATCTCAAAAAAGCCTTCATCTTTTTGTTCAAACTAATATAAAAGTTTACTAACAAGAGTAAAAAACCATGAAATGAATTCAACAAGTCTGTTTTTAGTTCACTCATTATCTTTACAACTTCGAGTTTTTCTTTGAAACTAATCAAAGTAACTTCGACTGCAGTTTTGTTTGTTTTATCTTGATTCACAATTAAATTATTCATTCAATTTGTTAAAACGAATTGGCAATTTCTATAGGTACTAAAAATATATTTATTACTAGCTAGCAACTTCGTCTGCGTCGAAAAAAAATAATAATATTGGAACGAAGTTCCTTATCGCGCGTTATCAAAAAGGGGCTAGACGGAAAAAAATCTTACGAAAAGTTGTCACGATACTTTTATGGCTCAAAAATCAAAATCTTTTAAAACACGTTCCTTATCGCGCGTTACGTTAGGAAAAAAAAATTAAAAGAAATCTTTTAATCGAAAGGAACGCTATTCGGGTGTCCCATGACATTTAATTACAATTGTCGAAGTTTTCCTTAAATTTATTATTATCTTTGTTTCTTATAAAGTTAATCAGATAATATCAAAAAATAAAGGAATGGGTTAGCAAAATTATCTAAAACTATTTTTGGGCAATTAAGAATTCCACTCTACATGGGTTTTTTTTGAGTTTTTGAAATCGCCGGATTAAGGATATGTGGGAGTTGTCCGAACCCCAACTAAGGCCAGGAGTTATGCAGGACGGCGTGACGCGTTACGGGCACTCTTTCCGATCACACCGCCCCCTCTCTATCTGATGTGGAATTTTAAGTTACTCCCGATTTTACTTATTCCATAGTATTTTCTTGTACAGAAATGGCATATCCTGAAAACTACATCGTATCATCCTATGAATCTATAATGAGACGGGGACACGGATGCTGCTGAATAAGTTATTAACATCCGCGTATATTCAATAAATCGGGATTACGTTCATTATTGAACCGATTTCATTAATTAAAAACACGCTTGATGGTTTGTTTAATTGATTAGAGATTAATGTTTGTTGGGGAAGTTTTTAATTATAAAAGAGATTAACATTTTGGAATATTCAGATCAAATAGGATAAGAATTTTAAGTACGGTAACAACCCATTACTGCTCACTGTTGGGCTCAGGTCTCCTCAGAAGAGGGATTAGGCATAGTCCACCTCGCTTGCCCAGTGCGGATTGGGGACTTCACATATCTTCAAAGGATTTTTAGAATCCTTTTCCGACATGCATGTTTCCTCACGATGTTTACCTTCACCGTTTTTAGACAGTGGTGTTGTGAAAAATTGCACATAAATCTTTTTCACATTTAGATTTAGAGGTACAAGCCGGCCGGATTTGAACCCGCGACCTCCCGTTCGGAAGGAAGCGCTTCCACCACTACCCCACCACGACTTCACTAGAATTTTAAGTACTTTTTTTCTATTAGTATAGAATATTAATCACCTTGTATATATTTATTATACTCTAAAATTGGTCTATTTTTGATATATATAAACCTAAAAATAAAGGTAAGACGGCGGAAAATTTATGTACAAAAAAATATTTATCATATTATACAAAGCTCAGCGTTCATGCTAGAAATTAATGATATATAAAAAAATATATAAAAAGCAATGTTCACTACTCACTTATATAACTATAACTGCAGTCATCCCCATTATGTTGCGACTCACCTGTGAACAAAATATATAATATTATATATTATACTTCATTATCATTATTATACTTATTGTAGTACAAGTATAAAAGACAAAGAGAATTTTCGAGACGATTATATATCTAAATTGTACATTTTATATTTTTACATTATATAAAATTTTATATTCATGCGTAGGATACAATAGGTATCTAGCAGAGTCATATTAGAATACTAGCTGACTCACGCATCTTCGTCTGCGTCACAAAGCCTTCCTCGATAAATGAACTGCCCAAAAATGAAAGATTTTTTGAAATCGAACTTGTAGTTTCGGAGCCTATTTGAGACAAACAAACAAACCTTTCCCCTTTGTAGTTTTAGTACAGATGTTTTAAAAATACTTTAAACAATCACATAATAATTTTCTTCTAAAACTAATAAACGTTTATTTGAAAACTAATTAAATAAGTCTTCAATTCAAATCAAATTAACGATTCCATAAATCAATTAGAATGATCATAACATTAATACAAAGCCAATCAAAAAAGTTAATGAATCATCATTCCAAATTTGAAACTTCAATCTGTCAAATTGTTCCTACAACAGAGAAAAATGAGCCTAATATTGTTACAAATAAAATTCAAAATCGTAAAAATACACTCAAATTGACAGCTATGACAGAGAAAAATGAGCCTAATTTTGCTACTAATAAAATTCAAATTCGTATACATTCAAGTTGACAGCTGAAAATGTAACGTCACGCGGCATTAGATACGAATATGGAACTCCTTAAAATGTCGTCACGGATGAAGCGTTCGGTGTTCGGTTCGTGAAATCGGTTCTTAAATTTGGAACACTTTTTCAAACGGTTTTGATTTTTAAATTTAGAACTGTTTAGTTTTCTAAATGTTCATTGTTTTTATGGTAGTGTTACGATACGTGAGCGACAACCGCGAACGCGTCCTGTCACCCCTACATAATCGGATGTCGAACGTGATTGGCGGGAGGTTTTAGTGCGGTTCGACACCCACATACCCCACTAGCGGGGCGAGTGGAAGTCCGGCGATTTCCTCCCGTCAAAAAAAAAAAAGTGTTACTATGGTATGAATTTCACCGGAGAAGGTTATCATTGATTGTATTTTGTTGTATTACATTTGTGGGTACCTACAGTGGACTTATGGCAAAGGGAGATCTCCGACCGGGCGAGGTAGTGTATGCCCGGTCAGGCCGAAGCCCACTGTAGTAGATTTCAGATGTCGTATATATGCGAAGATTCTTGCAAATGTCGTAACCGCGATTCAGGATCCCCATCACATTGTTTTGGGCGGTCCAATTTAACTAACTCTTGTGATATTTGTGATAGGTCGTGGTAATGGGGTTGCATCTTTATAAGTATCGATATTGTTATTTTTGGAGCTATTTAAAAATGTATCTAACAGACAAGATGTGATGATTTGCTGTGCGTGTTTGCGCATATTTATTTTCACAATGAACCAATTTTGATGAGTCATAAAACTATTATGAAATTTTAAGTTTTGTAAAAAATATATGTTATAGGTAGGTACTTCCTGCCTTTTTTTATCACAAAATATTTTTCATAACCTAAAAAGTATCACATATCAAAAAGCCGGGAAAATTCGTTGTAAAAGCGAGCTGTCTCTTATAATGACGTAACCGTATACTTTATGGAGCAACGGAATTTAATTTTGGAGCCCTTAATATTTTTGACCAAGCTGTCCCTCTGAGAGATAACGAAAAATATATAGCAAAAGCTGGTGTTGGTAATACGCTTGTTCGTTAATAAGTTCGGAACAAACCAATTTTGGTTCCCAGTTGATTGGATTTTTTTTGCAAGACTGATGAGCCTATTGCCAATCTGATGGAAAATGGTAACCGTCGCTCATAAGCCTCTCCATTGCCAGGGTATTGGTGATCATTACCCATAACCAAATATAGAGGACTTATCGTAAACCTCGTTTAAAGACATGTATGTCATAGCGCTCCGGGAACACCGAGGACGGGAGTCCATACCACATCGGAATGGTACGGGAAAAATAACAGAATGGCCGAAAAAGAACTTTAAAATACTTAAAAAATCTCAAGGTGTACGTAAAAGCGTAAGTTTTCAAATTCAGTCCTAGTTATTTTGTTAATTGTTTTAAAATTTGCCGCCATTGGTCAATTTGTATCTAAACATCGATGCAAAAAACATGTTAAAAATACGTCAAACATTAAGTTGGGGGCGACGTCAAGGATGCCGTAGTGAGTAACGCGTCGTGCCGTCCCTCATAACCCCGTGCTGGGTTCTGGCCTCAGCTGAGGTTCGGACGCTGATTGTGAGCGGTTGGAGGTTTTAATGCAGTTCAACTCCCACGAATCCGCCAATTTCCTCAAACTCAAAAAAAGGCTTTATTGCACAGACGTTCTTTAATGGTTTTCTTAAACCTATGTATGTATAGGTAGGTCTTGAACATGTTGGATTGTGTTGTACAACCACACATACAAACAGCGGCGTGTAGTTCATACAAGCAAATACGCACTGCATACCCTATCATTTCAAATTTGCTTAAAAATTGTAACAAAAAACGATTAAACGTTGTATATTTAATAAAAATACACTTTTCATTACTATTATTGGCACACATTTAGCGTAAAAGTTAAATTAAATTGATTATAGGACATAAATATGTGGAAAATTACTCAGATTTATATTTCTGCATACCCTGACTTAAATATGTATGCACGCCACTGCATACAAACGAGTTTAAAATTTTAAGATCCATTTTCCGCCATTGGTCAATCCGTATCAAAAATGGTTTAATACTTCAAAAATCTCTAGGTTAGGTACCTCTAGTTAAGTTACCACAAAAGGAGTCCTGGTAGTTCTTTATCGCGGCCCGTCACGTACGCATATTAGGTATATGGACCTTAAAGAGGTCGCTTGAGGTCACTTATGATGTCTCCACGAAGTTTTTTATTCCAAGAAGCTCGCGGGAGGGATATTTTACTGAGTAAAAATGACGATCATTTATTATCTTAAGTTCAGATCTGGTGTGTGATAGTTTGAAATGTCTTGTGATCATCTGCCGACATTCGTTATATTGTCAATATTTGGGATACTTTATATTATAGTATTGTCAATACAATCGAAAAGTGTGCAAATTTACATAACATTTTAAGTCATATTTTAGCAGCTTATAATCATGTAGTTGAACCGATTATGATGATCCTTTTTTCATCACAAAAATACCTCTAAAGTAGCCTAAATTACATGGTTGATCAAAAACGTGATGTGTGCCCAACTCTCTGAAATTATCAAATACCATACATCAAACGGGCACATTTCCGAAATTCTAAAAAATCTAAATTTAAAATCCTTTGTTAGCCTTTGACACAATTATCCCTTTCCCCAAAAAAAGATAAAACTAACATGGTCCTTTCATCGAAAGCGAACAATATGTGGATGTCGGTACTCTTGTATCAATGAGCCCGTATTCCGGACAAAGAGTATCCCACATGTGAAACTCGCTGAACGATTTTGACCCTTATAATGTAGAGTTAGAAATCGAATTGGCGTGTCGTGTGAAAATGGTTCTGATTTTGGGGACTACAGCTGTTTTAGATTGTTGGAACGTCACTGTTTAAATTGTGATTTAATTATTTTGGTGTTTCGTTTGATTTTGGTTATTAAATGTTTTAAGTTGAATTAATTATTTTGTTATTAATCATAATACTTTCAATGGATGGAATTACTTTTATTTTTTTATTTATGAGTTTTCTACAAAGAATACACTAAGTAAACATATTTATTATATAAGCAATAACAAAAAAAGAGTATGTGCATCTTTACTTACAGAAAACTACTGCATGCAAATTTAAACAATAAAATTTGAGGAATAGTGTTCCGAATATACAAAATTATAAATATTTAATAAGATCAAATTCATTTCATTAGGAACATTGTAATTTAAGATAAAATGGTACTAAAAATTCGGAAACAACAATTTACCAAGAATTAAAATTCAATACTTAAGACAGAAACTTTATTAAAAATTTATATTAATTATTTATAATACAATTTCCTTCTTTAAGGTTTTTTTTTAATATTCTTGAAAGGAAATACATTATACTAAAAAATTATGTTCTAATACAATATTACACACACCACAAAAAAAAAACAACTATAATAACATGAAAAAAATAATATATTCAGCCTAAGAAACCCGGTAGGCAGGCACGCCGGAAGTGACGGGGGTAGGCGGCGACGTAACTTCCGGTCGCGACTGCAGCGCCGCCCCGCGTCTAATCATGGAACGTTACATGGCTGACGTTTAATTAACTATCAAAAGAGGGTAGTTCTGAATATTGAGGAAAAATATGGAAAATGTTACAAGATTTCGTAGAGAAGTAAGATTACTTTTTGCTGGAGTTTTAGTTCTATTCTCATTCAATAGATCTGCAATTTATTCAGCGGTAATTTGAAATTTACCAAAGAACATTTTTACACAGAACACAACTTTTTAACATTCCTAAAGTAACGCGCGATAAGGAACGTATTTTAAAAGATTTTGATCACAGCGCCATCTAGCGATAATCATCTAAAACAAAAATAAGGAACGTGTTTTAAAAGATTTTGATCACAGCGCCATCTAGCGATAATCATCGAAAACAAAAAAAGTGTCGTGACAACTTTTCGTAAGAAGTATTTCCGTCTAGCCCCCTTTCATAACGCGCAATAAAGAACTTCGTTCCAATAAGTTTTTTTCATGACAAAACGGAAAACATAGTTTTTTCTTACATCCTAAATCTAGATCAACATCCACTTCAACCGTCCAATTCCACTTAACCACAAAATCAAACTAAAGGCATTTGTTTTATTTACTTTTCTCTTATATTGGTAATTGCGGTAGACACTAGAATGCATTTTTCTGGTTAAATTTGTGTATTTTATTCCATTATAAAAGTTTACGCACGGATGAGTCAGAGAGCGCCCTGAATAACATTATAATACTGTCTGTGGTTAAGGCACAGAATATCTATAGATAAAAATAGATACTTGTTTGTTTGTATTATCTAATATATAAAATTCTCGTCTATCTAATATATAAAATTCTCGTGTCACGGTGTTCGAACTTGAACTCCTCCGAAACGGCTTGACCGATTTTGTTGAAATTTTTTGTGCTTATCCGGTATCTATGAGAATCGGCCAACATCTATTTTCCATCCCCCTTAATGTTAGGGGTAGTCCACCCTTATTTTTTTTTTTTTTTTTTCGACGCAGACGAAGTTGCGTGGGGCAGCTAGTCACTACATAGTTTAAAGTCGCTGCATGAAATGAAATGAAAATAATTTATTAACGGAAAGTTTACATGCGCTTTATCATTATCGGCACCCGCACTAGGACATGCCTGTATCGCGGGTGATCTGTTATTTTTACAATCATTCGTTAAACCAAATATGGGACGCCAACGTCATTCATAGTAAAACTTAACATGATATTCGTAAAGTTACATATAAACCTGAGATGCAATAATTTGTGTAAGTGTGTGTGTGTGCATGTGTGTGTGTGTGTGTGAGTGAATACTTATGTAGCTGAGTGTGTCACAATGCTTTGTAGGTGTACATAGTGATAATATGGAATAGCTGAAATAAATTTTAACATGGTGTGAAATCTTTTAATTAAATTTGAATTCCCGATTTCTAATTGAGCTAAAATATTGCACGTAGATGTGACTCGTGACAATGCAATGATATGGTAACATGGAGCTGAACTGATGATGGAGTCATAAAAATTCCTGTAGGTACTAAATAAGATTGGCCCATCGTGTTTGGGCTTTTGTCTTAACTACTTAAAAACTTACATTTCAAAAAACTTGAGAGGTATCAAGGGACACCCGAATAGAACGAAGTTCCTTTCCATTAAAAGATATCTTATATATTTTTTCCCTAGCGTAATGCGCGATATGGAACGTGTTTTAAAAGATATTGATCACAGCGCCATCTAGCGATAATCATCTAAAACAAAAAAGCCCCCTCTAACCCCCTTTCGATAACGCGCGATAAAGAACTTCGTTCCAAAAAAAATACCTATTTTTAATTGTGAGGAAAATTTATATTAATCAAAAATTCCCAACTCTCATTCAACAATAAATAATTACAACATGAAAAGTAACCGTCAAATGTTATTTCGTTTTACTTACATTAGTTTAACTACGTTAGCAAACAGTCCTAAACTAACAATAAGTTGAACCGAAATCCTAGGACCGCGGGCAAGCCAAATAAATCCGTTTTAAATCCAGTCATAATTAAAACAACGTGTTGTCGAAGCGCGTATTAAACTGGGCCGCAACGCATCGGTATTCTTGATCCGACTTTTATTGTATAAATAAAAGCAATGATATGCTAGATTCCCCGAGCGCTATGACTTGTTCTTTGTGGCGACTAATAATAGCGCGCGAAATCCTGAATCGCGGTTACGACATTTGCAGAAATCTTCGCATATATACGACATCTGTAATCTACTACAGTGGGCTTCGGCCTGACCACCATACACTACCTCGCCTGCAAGGAGATCTCCCTTTAGCCATAAGTCCACTGTAGGTACCCACATTCTTCTTCAAAAGAGGCTTAAGGTTAGTTAAAAGTTAGGTCGTAGGTAGCGGCCCTTCAGTGTCCTCTGACATTACGGAGATCCGTGAACTTGAACATGCACTAATACATCAGATCAGAAAATATTCCTGTGAACAAAACTAAGATTACTTGGTAAACTTTTCTCGCCTCATTAAAAATCTTCACCACAACCAATAACAACAATTCCAACCAAAGATTTCCCAATAACTCGAAAGTGAAACAACAAACAGAAAACAAAGCGAATGCGGTAACAAAGTAATCAGAATCGCGCGAAAAACCAAAGCACGAATCAAAGGCGAATAATTACAAAGTGTAATGAAGAACTCGAGAGATCGCCTCGACACGCTTCTAAAACACAACCGCAACCGCGGCACAACCTTAAGAATGAACCTCGGAAAGATTCTACTCGGAAAGTTTTCGAATTCTAGTCAATTTTGCTTACCCTGTTTGTAAAACAGTGGTAGTCATTTTTGCGTTCTCACCCTTACCAGTGATAGAAAACTATGCCCATCTTGAAAATCCTCAACTAACTGATGTATGCTTTTAGAAAACATATATTGAACTTAACAACTTCGTTTCTATAAAATGGATCGCATCGTTAGTTAATTTTGCGTTCAAATCAACGATGCGTTCCAAGATCGCATAGCCAGAACGTTACAGACCTTAACACCAAACTTCGACTTTCCTTCGTCTAATTAACCGCTTTGGTAACATTCAGTTTCCTTTCAAAAGCTGAAAAGATCCTTTACATAATATAGTCTATGGTATTCACGTCGTGATTACCGCGGCTACATTCGTTATTTTTGTGTAGGCAACCGTGTGTAACTTACTAAAGCCATTCCGGCAAGCGAAAATCGACCTTAAGTGTATAGAGATAAAGTTAGTGGCGTTAAATTTAAGTTTGTACGGAGCTAAAGCACTAAATTTGCACTGGATATTTCATACGATTCTCGACCTTATTGCTTAGAGTTTTTGCTGCGTTCGGTCATGCGAATGTGCTGTGTATGGCGCCTTTATGCTTGTGGCAGTTCTGTTTTGATTAAGTGAAAGGTGATATGCATGTGTGATAGGTTTTTTTGTTCATGTATCGGCTTTAATTGGCACTTAGGCGTAGCCTTTGCAGTTTTGGCTTTCGGATGTGGGTTCGATTTGGCAAATGTAGGTAAATGCTTTCGTTATAAAAATATTTTTTGGAGTATATTATTTTTATTATGACTAGACCTATAGTTATTATGACTCATATATTTTTTTTATTTTTTATTTCCATGTAGGCAGTATCCAACAAATAAATAAATATTCGCATCCGTAACGCAAGATTCCACCCAAACTTACATAGTTACATCCAGTGCAACTTAATATAAAGCTTTCATGCATTTTCAACGAGAAGACTTCTCGTGATCATGACGTTTGCAACAATGTTGAAATATCGAGACAACTCAATTAATTAAATATCGTGGTAAGAATCCGTTGAAAATGCATGAAAGTATTATAGAAAACCGCGAGTGTCTGAATAAGTTTAAAACATAAAACTTGTAAAAATCGACTGTAAATATACTTGTTTACAAACACGGTTGCCATGGCAACGTTTATATACATCTTATCGTTAAAGAGATGAGTTGCAAAGACTATTTGTCATAGTTTCGCCGCAATGCAGTTTCGTATTGCGACAAAGAGCAGTTCTGATACATTGGTTTATGTAGAGTATTGTAGAGCCTCCGTTTAAAGGCCATAGAGTTCGCGGAATATCGTTAATTTAAAATTGATATGAATTGATATGAGAAGTCGTGGTGGCCGAGTGGTCGCTCGGGAGATCGCGGGTTCAAATCCGGCCTCTAAATCTAAATGTGGAAAAGATTTATTTAAAATTTTTCACAACACCACTGGCTAAAAACGGTGAAGGAAAACATCGAGAGGAAACCTGCATGTCGGAAAAGGGCTCTAAGAATCCTTTGAAGAAATGTGAAGTCCCCAATCCGCACTGGGCAAGCGTGGTGGAGTATGCCACCTTCTTCCGAGGAGACCTGAGCCCAACAGTGATATGTGTCTAACTTTGATTCGATAGTTAAGACACAGGATAGGCTCAGTGTGAGAGCCATTACCAATGCATTTTATAACATAAATATCTGCGTTAGTTTAAACACATACCTCACTTCCTCATATTTTGTGATACATTGTGGTTCTTTGTAAGAGGGTTAAATATTTTTTTTCTTTTTACATTGTAACGTAATAAAGTTGAAATGGTAATTGTAATTAAAAAAAAAGGAAAATGAAAAACAACTTATTATAGCTTGTACGTATTGCATGGTATTAATTAAATTAATTATTTGAAATAATGATGAATATATAAATTAGAGTAAGTAGTTTTAGTGGCCCCAACGAAACGTGTTAGGCCTTCAACGTACTAACGACTGTCCTACAACCTTCAATTTATGCTTCAAGAACAATTAACAATAAATTATATGGAACAAGCATTTTCAAGCATTTCATGACTATTGAGAAATTAAATTTATAATTTAAATACATTTTTTCAAAGAATACTTTTCAAATCCTGGATACTACTTTTCAAGTAGAGTAAAACGATAAGTATATCTTTAGTACAGAGTTCTTATGACTTATAGTACAAGAGTCCCTTTCGACACATCATCAGAAAAACGTATCTTTGCTAAATTTTAGTCCATCAAATTCAAATCACAGAAAACTCCCGTAGGTAGGTGACAGTTCCTTACCTGCCCTTGCCCTCTTTGCCTTGGTATAGAAGAGACTCAGTAAGGAACAGTAACCATTTACCATTGACTCGTTTTTATCATCCAAAAAAAACCTCAATACAAATACTAAAAATATCAAGTAAATGTATTAACATTTTTGTACCTAAATGTTAGTCTTAAATCAAGTCTAAGTACAGCAAGTACTACCGACATTATGACCTTCATAAAACACTAGGCTTACGTTACGATGTACGTAAATCTTTTGATAACAAAAACCATTTCTTGAATAGAATTATAAATAAAGAAACACTGGTAATTTTCGTCTTGATATTGCAGTAAATGAGCGACGGTAGCGACTTACAATTAGGTGCGCAGTTTATCAGTCATGCAATAATAAAGTTCTTGGTATAGTGTCGTAAAAGTACACTTTTCTGCGCTAAAATCGCTAATTGAATTCGCACTTTGTGACGCAGACGAAAGGTCAGCTAGTTTAAGAACTAAATCACATGACTAGAAGTTAGATCATATGCCTATATTTATTACTAGCTTTTGCCCGCGACTTCGTTCGTGTGGACTTCAGGTTCGTCCCGTATTATCTAAAATTATAGCCTATGTGTTATTCTAATGTATAAGCTATATTGTGGTAAAGTTTCATTCAAATCAATTCAGTAGTTTTTACGTGAAAGAGTAACAAACATCCATACATCCATCCATACCTACAAACTTTCGCCTTTATAATATACAGGGTGTTATGATCCGATGAAACAATACTTTAAGGGCTTAATCTATTTCACATTTGAAATCATATACACATACTTTTGAAACGGAGACGATCACTTTATTTTCCCATACAAAGTTGAAAAATTATTATTTTGTATTATTTTTGACAACCCTACCCTGACCTACATTTAGCGTACTACATCTGTATTCACACACACAAGCGCATCCGATCGTAGCGCAATATTTACAAGTGACACTCAAGGTCATCGCACTCAGCGACGTTAAAATCTTACCTACCTATCGATTCATAGTAAGTGGAAAATAAAACAGAAACAGAAATTATAACAATTTATTAAAATTTTACAAAAAAGTAGATTGCCTACTAACATTTAACCTACAGATTTATGTAAAAGTATGTACCGTATTATCGAGATATTAAGTCCGTCGATTGTTTCGATGTTCGCGTTTAAATTTTCAGTACTCATAATGATAGTTTATGCCATTTATTCAGAGGCCCCCAATTTCAGTCAGTTGATGAAGAAATTATGAATGGTCAAACAAACGTTATGGAAAGTTTATTGTTACACTGTCACTTATGAAACGAATTTTAGCACTACACAGATAGGTTTGTAAAGCACATTTTAGCACTACACAGTTCCGAAAACACGTATAAGAAGGAAGTCTTCGTTGTTCGGAAGGCGGTCTACCGACGACGTATCGTTGTCGGTAAAGTTCGCGTCCGCCGTGGTAGCTTCCATCTGCAGCTCCAACACTTAAAAGCGTGTCGTAATACTCGGCATTCAAGTATGGTGATGACATATTTTTAGAATTGAAAATTACAGGGCAGGAATAAAATTATCCTGAACTACTTTGGACGAAATGCAAGAGTTTACTGACTGATTTTTGTTGAATTTTAGTTTTAACTTGTACTGCAAACTTCGTAAGGTGCAATTTTAGAGTTCCGTACTCTAATAACCCCTACTAATAGAAAATGAATTCGCGTGGCTAACGAATAATATTGTTAACTGACAATTGTATTCACATCTTACATATGAAAATCTAATAGGTACTGTAGGTACATGATTTAGTGTACTAAAGTGTGTAGTAAAGTACTTTATTTGTTGTAAAAATTTTAGGGTGGGTGATATGCACTCAATTTTTTCGTCGAGCGTTAATCGAACCCCATAATATCATCGATTGACGAAAATGATTTGTTTTAATTTCACTCATTCCAATTTATAAAAATAAAACAAAAAAATACGACGGAACCATTCAAATTTGTTTGCCGATATTTATTTATTTATGGGCGGATACCATTTCACATTGACCCTAATAATTAACCAATCATAGAAAATCGGCATTTTACAAAAATATAATCTTTCCAATGAGGAGATAGCGCTTCGTTTTAATGTCTTTTGTTTAGCCGAAATTTCCTTTGACGGAACCGACTCAGTCCACGTGGACTTGGAGTCGGAGAATCAAAATAGGCATAGAATAAACACATACAGATGTGTCGGTAGTATTCAAAAAATATTATGTATTATTATTAACAAATTTTCGTAATTTCAGAACATGCTCATACAATTTAAAAACTAATTTCTTGTTTTAAATAGTTGGAATTGTGATGTCTTCTCCAAAATAACGAGTTCTGTTGAATTGAATACCTTTAAAATAAATCGTTGTGTTGTTCGTTGAGACAAAAATTTGTAGATTTGTCTTTAAGTCCCTAACAATGTTATACCGAATAGTTCTTTTTTTAATTAAATAATATGACCATGCCGATATTTTGTAATAACGTAGAAAAAAAACAATAAACTTTGGGCGGTAGTAAGATAAACACTTATCATCAGGTGGGTGAAGACTAGTATGCTTACCTTGCAAAAAAAATGTATCCTGTTTAGAATGTGATTTTTGTCCCGTGTATTATTACAATATTCTATGATACAGGAGGTGACTAGCCGGCTTAAGTCTTTAGTCGTTGGTGTAGGTCAGTACGGTAGGGTTGATCACGCGCCAATCCACACGGAGTTTTGATTAGTTATAACTTATGATATATTATGCCTAGAAAACCCAAAGTTGGTGGATGGCTTCTACATCAAGTATACTATTTGCTGTGAAAATATTGTTTCATCGGATTATAACACCCTGTATATTAGATATTAGATAAAGATAAATAAAAAATTTCCTCTGATTTTCCCAAATAGGTAACACACAACAAATTTTGCTCTACAAAATCAGCAAAAACTCAACAATTTCTAACTGGACATTACCTGCAGTAACTGTAGTTATTTCGGCAGCGCCACCTATCAAAGAGTTACGAGCAATAAAAGTTTATGGTGCTAATTTGAAAAGGTCCGGCAATACTTGACATTCGCGACATGTTACAAAATGTAGTCGTATTATAGAATAAGGTAAGGTACAGTTACACATGCTAGTTAGTAGCATGCTTTTTAGTATGCTTTATTAGCACACGTACCACTAAGTAGCAATTGCTCAAAAGTAGCATGCTTTCGTGCTATTAACTAGCATGTGAAACAGTATCTGTATATTAAAAACTATCTGTATATTTAAACGAAATAATGATTTTAGAACATTTTACTGAGAGGATAATTTTATTTTATTTTTGAAAAGAAACACAACTTCTTTCATGGAAAGTTCTGGATAAATACGAACGTATTAGTGACAATAAAAGGCAACAATAAATCTGTCACTCTTACTCATACAAAAAAAAATGGTTCAAATCTTCTATCGCCTTTAACCATTTTAGTATATTTTCGGTTAACTAACATTACAAAAATCTCCATACATATTCAATGAAGGAACATAGGAAATGTGATGTAATGCGATAAAACTGAAACTGAGTTACGAATAAGTTAACATGTAGCTTAAAGCTATTAATATTGTATAGCATACACAGAATATTTGCAATTCAGAAGTCAAGTTACATATTACTTGTCACACACAAAACCAGCTTTTACAGTTACTGGAACAGTGTCGATATTAAAAATAAAATTAATTTGGACTTCTGTTAAAAATGTTCTGTGTCATATTTTCCGGGCGGATGTGTCGTAGCATTTAGTGCGTGCTACGTGGCTACGCCGTAGGCTATGCTACGACGTAGACGAAAAAGTAGTATTTCATGTAATAGTTTTAGGCACATTATATTTTAAGGCAACTAAAAGCTTTTTTATATTCTGACTTCGTTATCGTAGTTATTTATTTATTCGTGTTATCATAAATAGCTATTGGTTGATATTTTCTTTGTAATATACATAACGGCATAAATAATGCGTTCGGGTGTAATGACGTTATAAATAGTCGATCTTCGTTTGGTTTCGTCAGGAATGACGTCACAATATCCACTTGAACACTTCATGAACAATACTATTGAACAATAACTTCAAAATAACGAGTTTTAACAGTTTATTACTTTTACATCAAGGGTCCGTTCGCCTCGACAATTCAAACACGAATGAATAATAACAGCGCCTGTATTTATAGCAAGTGTCTACTTCCAAATACCCGCACTGTGAATAGGTTGGCTTCCCTTGTTATCACCTCGACATACATAATTTAACGTCATCGGGAATAATTTAAATCGTACCTATTCTCATATCAAACACAGATTTACTTATTTTAGAAGTTGTAGATGTTAAAAAAAACGATTAAAAAAGCCAATGACAGTCATTTTCCAGCTGCTGCTATTTGTAATATCAACTTTTTATTATTTCGACGTTGATTTTTGGGACACCCTGTACATTGCAGTAATTCACACATATTCGCATTATTTCTTTCTTTCTCCACCTCCATGTCCACTCATTTCTATCCTGACATACATTATCAGCCACACCACAAACCATCATATCATCCTTCATACAACCATACCATCTGTTCCTTGCTGGATGTGTGGATCTGGATAGTCGCTGGCTCCAATAAAAAGACCGTCGTAGAACGTACAGGTTTAATGTAGAAAATTACGTACAATAAAATAGTTAGCGAAATTAGCAAAAAATATAGTGCGAATGAATGTTTGCGTTTCAACGATGCAATTGAGTGGAGTGACGAGCTTGTTGGCGGGGATGCGCTTGAACTTCGTTGGTGGGAGTTTTTAGAGATCCTTAACACCATATTTTCTTCGACCACTCCCCCCTAAATTATCTCTACCACAAATTCTACCACCAAAAACTTATCAAGCACCCATAAAACAATTCAAAACTTAATCTCTCACCCCTTAAATTAACCAGTACAAATGTCAAAACATTTTGACCCTAAATTTAGACTAATCAGTCAAAATGCGGTTTTTGTCTGAACCCACTAATCTAGTTGGAGTTATCTTAATGTTTTGTGAAGCCCGAAGCCATTTGGTTAGTAGTACAATTTGTCATACTAATATTTTTTGGCGTGGATTAATTGGGGATTGCTATAATGTTTTTTTGGGAAATCTGTGAATGTTTATTTATAATATAATAAGTTTGTAGGGAACGCGATTGCATGGTTGCACTTTTGATACAAGCAGTAATATATTATATAAGTGCAGTGCGTAGCGCGACTCCCCAGTCGTTTCGTAATGAGCATAGCGTACACTCGCGTTCACACATTATTATAATCATATTCATTATTGTATATTGTAAAGAGTGACAATAAGTAATGATCACTAGAATCAGTTGTTCATTTTAAGTCAATAGTATCTACTAATTAGATACACAAGTAATATATAAAGGGATACTCTCTCCGCTATTAAGAGATACCATAAAAGTTTGTTACTTGATTAAATATATTTTTCAAGAGAAAAACACTGCAGTAAATACGTACTGCACTGATCAATTAATTATTTTTTTAGAAACAATGCATGGAATAAACTTTGAATTATGATCAATTTGTTATACTTCTTGATAAAAAAAACTTATGTGTAATTTTTCACAACACCACTGGCTAAAAACGGTGAAGGAAAACATCGTGAGGAAACCTGCATGTCGAAAAAGGATTCTAAAAATCCTTTGACCTTTTTCAATTTAAATTAAAAAAAAAAAATGAAAAATATCTCAACTTCAAAAAATCACTAGTAAACCGTAAACCAGCAAGCCCTAAAACTCAAAAGGGTTTTTCGTATGATCGCGTTATCAGCACCGGCCGTTGTTTTAATTGCTTTATAAATAACTGCCCTTACCCTTCGTTGCGAGTTATGACCTTAAGGGCGGATCTGCGTATGGAATTATTGATTGGTCGTTTTGTGTATGAACTGGAAATTAACGGGACAAACGGACAGACAAAAACGTGTCATTTTATATGAAGTTAGTGGAGTAATCTTTAATCTATATTCTTGAATGTGTTAATTAATAATTTTGTAGATTAAGTATTGGTGGAACTAAAAAGTAAAAAAAAACTTGAGAGGTGACCGTCTAGCGATAATAATCTAAAACAAAAAAAGTGTCGTGACAACTTTTCGTATTTTTTTTTTCCGTCTAGCCCCCTTTCGATAACGCGCGATAAGGAACTTCGTTCCAAAAATAAAAATAAAGTGTGGATACTACTCTAAAATTGTTTTCGTTATTGTCGAACTAATAGCAACAGACTAAAACTGACTTAACTTTATTTTAAAACACTCGTCGACACTTAGAACAATTAATTTAACATCAATGTTAAATTCTTAATTAATCTAAAATCCATTACTTCCACGTTTCTGTTTGACCACAGCCAACAGTTTAGCTCGGGGAACTCTTACTTCAATTTTATACTCTTAAACTGAGTTTTTTCTACTGTTTAACTTTGTAATAGCACTTTAAAATATTATTTCTGGATTACCTTAGTTTTCATATTAAAATTGCTTTTTAACTGAGTGGTATTGTTGCCTTGCTTGGCAATATGACACACCTAGTTTAGTGGTAACATGAACTTTAGTGATGTTTCATAGTAAAAGGTCGGTAGTTTTAGGTCAGGAAACTCAGGAAAGCTAGCATATTAAAACAATATAACATTATTTCATTTCGAATTTGGATGCGAGTGGTATCAAAAGATGATCATCACAAATAATTCTAATCCTACGCTAAGACAATCGCGTCAATACTTGCAGTCCGCACAAAATACAATATTATTGACAAAAAAATTACACCCTCAAATATAAAAAACCCACACTACAAAATACAAATAAAGACATCACTAATAAATATGACAGAACTGTCAAAAAACTACATATCTTCCCTTCGTTCATTTTATTGCCGCACAATAATTCAGTACATACAATAGACATAATGTATAGACAACATATTCCTCTCTGCACCCCATTTTAATGGCATAGTTTTTGATTAATGACTTCAGTACGGAGATATGGCAATTTTGAATGAAAAGAATAGTTATACAGAAAGAAAATTTGATACAAATCATGAGTTAGAGACGAATGTGAGCGAGTGTTTAATGTTTTAGTAATGAACTTATTCAGACACTCGCGGTTTTCTATAATACTTTCATACATTTTCAACGGGTTCTAATCTTCTGAACATCGTTACATACCAAGGATGGTTAAAGAAGCTATCGAGATTTCAAGACATAGCACTTTTAACAGGGGTGACGGCTTTAGATTATCGTGTGGTGTGTCGTGATGTGAGTTCGAGTTCCAGTGGTACTACCCAAAAGCGAACGAGAAAGAACCCGTAGACAGATTTGTTTGCTCTTAAATCGACCCGCAGTATCCAGTCTTCTCGTGATCATGACGTTTGCAACAACGTTGAAATATCGAGACAACTCAATTAATTAAATATCGTGGTAAGAACCCGTTAAAAATGTATGAAAGTATAGTTTTTGTAATGGATAAAATTCTTGATGCCGTGTAGAAGAAAAGTGCTAGACAAGACAAGTAAAACAAACCCATGCATAGTTCTATCTTGTTTAATACAGAATTTCCTGTCAAATCCATCATCAGATCATGCTTTTGTCATGCGATAAATACGCGCAAAATTTCAGCTCAACGGGGAAGTTGGTTAAATTTAACTGAAAAAAAATCCTCCTAAACTTACATAGGTATTGTAAGAAACGTTGTCAGTGCAAAAGAAACATAAAAACAATCAATTAAAACGATAAAAAATAAAAGTTGAGAAAAAATATGACGAAATCTGTATTTGTCAATGTTCACTAATTCGAAATTTAAAAAAGAGCGCTAACATTATATCGTACATTTAAAAAAGGATTTTACAAAAGAGGTTTTAATCAATTTTAATAAAACTATTTATAAGTGGCGCTTTAGTTACATTCAGTCGCCTACAGGTACATTGTTATTTGTTACATCCAGTGCAAGTAACATAAAAGCTTTAAGCGTAAGTGTCAACGATATCTATCATATCAGTTTTATTTCTGTTTAGTTAATTTTCTGTGGTGCAGTCCCCTACGCATCAAGATCCTGGATGCTGGGTACGTTAAAATGCATGAATAATTATATTTTATGATTTATAGGATGTTATGTTGTTTGATTAATCATGTTCAGGAGATATTTTGAGTGATTTTCTATTGACAATAGGTAATGGATTCTGTTTTGAATATTAATGGTTTTTATGTTAACTTTGACACCATTTAGGTATGTGTTTTTTTTTTAATTAAAATGCATTTTTACTTAAAATCGTTACTCGTTCTTTTAGTCTGTTGAAGTTCTGTTGTTCAATGGTTTATAGTTCTTTTGGAAAATAATAGCAATTTTTAATTTAAAAAAACTTGAGAGGTGTCTAGGGACACTCGGATGGAACGAAGTTCCTTTCGCTTAATTAGTGAGGGCTCGAGAGAGAGACAGATGTTTTAAACTAACTAATTATTATAACTTAAAAAAATAAAATTTTTAACACAGTGCCATCTAGCATTAATCATATAAAACAAAATAAGGAATTGTTTTAAAAGATTTTAATCACAGCGCCATCTAGCGATAATCATCTAAAACAAAAAAAGTGTCGTGACAACTTTTTCATAAGAATTTCCGTCTAGCCCACTTTCGATAACGCGCGATAAGGAACTTCGTTCCAATTATTTGAATATTTTACGACATAAAAGAACATTTAATTTTAAAATGCATTTGAACATGTAAGAGAAGGAAAAGAAGGTTTTGGATAAAAAATTATAATATCTATTTACAAACTTTAAAAGTAAAAATCTTATAAAAGGTATCTTCTTATATATAAAAATGAATCGCAAAATGTGTTGGTAAGCGCATAACTCAACAACGCCTGGACCAATTTGGCCAAATCTTTTTTTAAAATGTTCGTTGAAGGATGGTTTTTACGGCGAGAAAAAATCGAATAGTTGCCGGGAAAAATGAAAAAAAACAGGTCATAGGGTTCACGCAGACGACGTCGCGGGCAGCAGCTAGTTTCAAATAAAAATATTCAGTAAAACTTATAACTTTCGAGTGAAAAAGGTGAGATGAAATAAAAAATATATTTAAAATCAAAATGCTTTGTGAAATTCTTCAAAATACTTTTTCAATAAGATTCACAAGATTTTTAGGCTATATCATTTTGAATATCAATTTCTTTCACACAAAAATCGTTTTCAAATTCTTTCTGCGAAAACTCACGATAATTGAATCTCACAAAACTTTGATAAACGGCTTTTATATCAATAAAATACATTTTTATTGTTATTGATGACTTACAGACATAATTATATATAAGTATTTGCTGTACTGAATCAAATTTACGTTTAAATAAGAATGGTATGATTGATATCTTTTGTATAATGAGGTTATCACGTCTTTTGTGTAGAGAAATATAAAAAATAGCATGTATTTTTATCTCATTCATAAATTCATAGGCATGCATATATAAATACCAATTGAACAACTTAAAAAGGTAACAGTTAAATTTATTAATTGGTTGAATTTATGTTTTTAATGCTTTCATGGGCCGTGTGGTGCCGGCCTAGAATAGCACCACCCCACCTTGTCCCGTGGGTGTCGTAGAAGGCGACTAATTCAACCAAGGGACACTCCGGAGAGTGGGCAGCAGCGCTCTCTGAGTATAATAACATCATACTGCGATCGCCAACCCGCATGCCAAGCGTGGCGATTATGGCAAAACCCCCCATGAATACGGCCGAAAAGAATTGGCCCCCAGTCCCCGGCGGCCCCACTGTGCTTGGTTATGGTAGCGACCAAGCCAACAGTGGGGCAGGGGGTGCTAAGAATCCCCGGGTGCGATCCGGCTACCATAAACAACGAAAACTGCACCTGGCAACACTGAACACGCGTACACTGCGAACAGACGAGAGAATTGCGGAATTAGAGGAAGAGTTGAGCCGGTTGCGCTGGGACATAGTAGGATTATCTGAAGTCCGAAGAGAGGGGGAGGACTCGATGATCCTGCGGTCCGGTAACCTGCTTTACTTCCGGGAGGGCGAACAACTGTCCCAAGGTGGTGTCGGGTTTATCGTCCACAAGTCCCTTGTGAACAACATTGTGAAGATCGAGAGTGTGTCGGCAAGGGTAGCATGCCTTATACTCAGAATAACAAAGCGTTATTCGTTGAAGGTCATACAGGTTTATGCTCCAACCTCGGCACACTCCGACGATGAGGTGGAGGCTATGTATGAGGACATATCCAGAGCCATGCATAGCTGCAAATCTCACTTCACCGTTGTCATGGGGGACTTCAACGCCAAGCTGGGCAAACGTTCTGAGGGAGAGCTGCGAGTGGGGCAATTTGGAGTCGGGTGTCGGAATCACAGAGGAAACTTACTGGCGGGTTTTCTGGAGAAGGAGGCTTTATACATGATGAACTCCTTCTTCAGAAAACGAGACCACAGGAAGTGGACCTGGATGAGACCCGACGGTGCGACCAAAAACGAGATAGACTTCATCATGTCGACAAAAAGGCAAATATTCAGCGATGTCTCTGTGATCAATGCCATTAAGTTTGGAAGCGATCACCGAATGGTAAGAGGCACGCTGAATCTCAAGATCAAGCTTGAGAGATCCCGGCTGATGAAGTCTACGCTCCGACCAGCACAAGCCCACATTCAAAACCCCGAGAGCTTTCAGCTCGAACTCCAGAACCGCTTTAATAGCCTGGCCGGCACAGTGGACGAGTACAATGACGGTTTTGTGGAAGCTGTCCAAGCGGTAGGGTCTAAGTTCTTCAAGGCCCACCGTACAAACAGAACCAGAAGACTGTCGGACTCTACCCTGAGGCTTATGGAACAACGCCGTGAAATGACTCTGCAATCCTCAGATGATGCCATTAAACATCGACACCTCAATAGACAAATCTCTAAATCTTTAAAACGAGACCTGCGCCGATTCAATACCAAGCGTATTGAAGAAGCCATAGAGCGAAACAAAGGCACCAAAGTATTCGCGAGAGATTTGTCTATTGGGCAGAGTCGTTTGGCAAAACTGAGGACCATTGATGGCAGAGTTGTTTCATCGGGTTCTGAGCTTCTGGGTGAGATCGAGAGGTTCTATGGACAGTTGTACACATCTACTCGACAACCCGTGACAAATCTGGCAAAAGACCCAAGAGCCAAACTTACCCGACACTACACCGAAGACATCCCGGACGTCAGCTTGTACGAGATTAGGATGGCCCTCAAACAGCTCAAAGACAACAAGGCGCCGGGTGATGACGGTATCACGGCTGAGCTTCTGAAAGCGGGAGGGAAACCTGTCCTCAAGGCTCTTCAGAGGCTTTTCGATACCGTCATACTCGAAGGAAAAACGCCACGGGCATGGACTAGGGGTTTGGTCGCACTGTTCTTTAAGAAGGGTGATAATACCCTTCTGAAGAATTATCGACCCATTACGCTCCTGAGCCATGTCTATAAGTTGTTTTCGAGGGTCATCACGAATCGTCTCTCACGCAGGCTAGACGACTTCCAGCCTCCCGAACAAGCCGGTTTCCGAAAAGGCTATAGTACCGTAGACCACATACATACGCTGCGACAAGTTATACAGAAAACCGAGGAGTATAACTTGCCTCTGTGCTTGGCGTTTGTGGACTACGAGAAAGCCTTTGATTCGGTCGAAACATGGGCTGTATTGCAGTCCCTTCAGCGGTGCCAGGTCGACTACCGGTATATCGAAGTGTTGAAGTTCCTGTATGAAAACGCCACTATGTCAGTCCAACTCCAAGGCCAGGCTTCGAAACCAATACCTCTAGAGCGCGGCGTGAGACAGGGTGATGTCATATCACCAAAACTGTTCTCCGCTGCCCTGGAGGATGTCTTCAAGGTTCTGGATTGGAAAGGGCTAGGCATCAACATAAATGGCGAGTACATAACTCACCTTCGATTCGCCGACGATGTAGTGATCATGGCTGAAACCGCGGAGGAACTCTCTGCAATGCTCAATGATCTCAGCAGAGTTTCCTTGGAAGTAGGTCTAAAAATGAACATGGACAAGACGAAACTTATGTCAAATGTCCATGTCGTACCTTCTCCAATAACTATCGGAGACTCTGTGCTTGAAGTTGTTGACGAGTACGTATACCTGGGACAAACTGTCCGATTAGGTAAGTCCAACTTCGATGCAGAGATCAAGCGACGAATCCAACTCGGTTGGGCAGCGTTCGGGAAGCTTCGGAAAGTTTTCTCGTCCACAATACCGCAGTGTCTCAAGACGAAAGTCTTTGACCAGTGTGTGTTGCCAGTGATGACCTACGGATCAGAGACTTGGCCGCTTACGATGGGTCTTATCAGACGACTCAGAGTCACTCAAAGAGCAATGGAAAGGGGGGTGTCTCTCTGCGTGATCAAATCAGAAATGAGGAGATCCGCAGAAGGACTAAAGTAACCGACATAGCCCAAAGAATTGCATCTTTGAAGTGGCAATGGGCAGGACACATTGTGCGAAGAACAGATGGCCGTTGGGGCCGAAAAGTTCTAGAGTGGCGGCCAAGAACCGGTAAGCGCAACGTTGGTAGACCCCCCACGAGATGGACCGACGATCTGGTCAAGATCGCGGGAGGTCACTGGATGCAGACGGCGCAGGACCGGTCGTTATGGCGAGGTTTGGGGGAGGCCTATGTCCAGCAGTGGACGTCTATAGGCTGATGATGATGATGATGATGATGATGCTTTCATGCATTTTCAACGGGTTCTTACCACGATATTTAATTAATTGAGTTGTCTCGATATTTCAACGTTGTTGCAAACGTCATGATCACGAGAAGACTGGATACTGCGGGTCGATTTAAGAGCAAACAAATCTATCTACCCTCTTTCTCGTTCGCTTTTGGGTAGTACCACTGGAACTCGAACCGCGAGTGTCTGAATAAGTTTATGTTTTTAATGTTACATAGATAAGACGAGTGTACGGTGGGCCGTACACTATCATGTCATATTGCCATCACTTTGGTGATAATGCGTCTCTCTAATGTCATAGTATTAGGGGACATTGTTCAGAGTTCATTACTGGCATGGCCCAGTTTGCAAGACTATTGTTAAATCTACTTTAAAGTTTTAATAAGAGACTTACTTTTCACTACAGTACCAGTGAACGAAGATAACCAAACACAATAAAATCTCGTCATAAACTTTGAAAAACAATAATTCAAAAATGTTTAAAGTCAAACATAATTTCCACTAGTCGAGTCGAAACCGTAACTTCAAACTACAAACGATTTTCAAATCTATTACACACAAACAAGAACTATATTCCCGCAATCTTATTTCTATTTTCCTTTGAAAACTTTTATATTCAACGATTCATAACGGTCATTTGGTTCCCTTGCGCCGACATAAGGTCGGGAGACGTCAGGGAAATGGTACGTTTTGACACAGAATAATACAAACAGAAGTAAAACATATTTATGGTCATGTTATTGAAGGAGTTTATCTAGAATTTTGTAATTACCCAATAATAATATGATCTATAATTGACTGAAATAAATAAATAGCTTACTAACTGATTTGCGAAGTTTTCCTGTAACGCAAATAGAGGTTTTTTTAGTTTTATATAATTTTAATTGAGTTATACCTAGTAGTTATTTGATGTTAATCACAAATAATGTAGCTTCCTTTTAATTAAAAAATATTTTCGAAATTGGTTCACTACATACAATACAAAGGTAACTTACTCCTTACAGAGTAAGAGTTCATAGTCTATGCTAGTTCAGTACCAACGGCGTACTGCGTAACGTATCGTGTCACCCCGCGTAAGTCTGTACCTACTCGGTTTTGACCTCAACCGGAGTCCGTACGGTGAGTGTGGGCAGTTCGAGTAATAGCTATTTTTACTGCGCTAACTCACTTTGTAAAATGTTAATTTCTTTTAAAAACCTGTACTTTAAAGCTCTTTACTTTTAAGTTAACCTTAAGTTAGTGTCATAGTCATACTTAACTTCTCACACGCAAGTTTTCTGTCTTCGATAGAATTTCTGTGGCGCAGTCGAATTCAGAGGAATAAAATTTAACCGAAATTGAATCGGCCGGCATCGGCAGACCGTAAAATTGGTCGGCACGGTCACTGTACGGTGTCCTGTGTATACCCGACTTGTGCTACGTATATGGTAACCATTGATGTTAAAGCTATCGGAAAGTGATGTCGTAGTTATTGGTTGGGTTAGTTGATTTGGGCAAAATGAAAAATAATATATTCCTAACGTTAACTATACCTACTCATGAACAGGATATGCAACTATTCCTAACTTCCCTCCCTTCCCTACTGGAAAAACTGTAGTCCTTATGGTAGGTAGTCATAAACATTCACAGGTTTATCTGTACAGTTATGCTTGTCAGGTATAGTTGAGCTAAATAGTATGATATACCTACCTGCATAGTTTTGTAACAGACTCGCTCCTGGGAACACTACCGTGTAAGCCAATATTACGAAAAATATCGAGTACGAGTAAGTACCAAAAACGAGAAGAGCGTTACAAAATACTTGTTATTATTAATTCAAGAAGAAGTAATGTGTGCTGTGCTAATAAGCCACCTGATTGTAAGTGTTTACCGTCGCTCATTCACCTCTGCAATATCAGGAGAAACTGTCTTGCAACCTACGATCTACCTTTAAAGACTCCTGAAACCTATGTATCTTAATCTTAAATGTATATTAGTTTCAAATATCCCCAATATTGCCTTAACCACATAAATGAAACAGGCCTAAATCCAAGACGTCTTCCACATCGAAGCGTACATGTCCTCGTCATAATACACGTAGTCTCAGAACTTTGATTAGTTTTCATTTTAGGTATATTCCGTCAAACGAAGCAATTTAGATTATACATCGCTGTTTGGTAACATGTATCGATATTAATATTATGAAGGTTATTAAATGAATATTAATAGTAGTATAAAAATATTAATTTATTCTATTTTACATCAAAATTAATTATCGACAGTCTCATAATCTTCAAATAGTCTATTCTTCCTAGAGATAAAGTAACGTTTACGCATGCTAGCAATTGATCATATAGCATGCTTTAATGCTAGTAAATAACACATACATATACATTCTGAAGCACATACCTAATCACAAACAACACAGACCAGAAACCACCAAGACCCCGAACATCGCCCCCCCGTTCGAAATAGTTCCTTTCACAAACACCATTCAATGGTCATCGTTAATTCCGGGGTGGGATTCTATAGGCAGAAGGGAAAATAAGGAAACATCTATTTACAAATCTAAATGCAGTTGATGAGAAATCGGAATTAAATGGGTGGAGTACAGGGGAGAGGTTAATTTATTGACTTTTATACGAGGTACAGTAAATGGTGCGTATTGTGTGAAAAGAAAATCGTGTGGGAGTTCAGTCTCGATATTTTCTTTTATTGAAATGTTTGTGAAAGAGTTTCATTTTGGATTTACTGAGATTAATGAGACTTTTCAAGTATAAAACGAAGTGGAAGTTATTAATCTTTATTTACTTTGAATGGTGAAAAATGTGTTCTCAAGTATGGAAAACAATTTTATACAAAATCATTTGAATTGAAAGAGTAATGTGTCTGTTAATAAATAAGGTATGTTTGGAATTCAATTCATTCTGAAACTGTTTTCGATTGTAATAGTACCTACTATGATAGTACCCGCTAGTATCATTAATTTTATTTCAATACTTACCACTTTCTATCAAGATATATGAACCTACAGTTCTAAAAGTGTTAGAACATAGAGTCTCTTAAAATTAAATTCCTCAAAACCTTTAAACTTAAAACTAAATACATTCAAACAATTAGTGATAAATATATGATAAATGAATAACACGACATCTTATTCTGACACTACTGATATCTTTAGTTGGTACACATTTTAAAGCTCAAACTATACCGCCCATAACTAGGTAACCCATCACGGGTACCTAGTTATACCTATTTACCTACCTAATATAGACTTTAATACACTCCAAAAGCACTCAACATTAGTCATGACCATAACTCAAAGATTTTTATTAAATGGTAGGCAATTTACACAATTGTACATACAGTAGAATCGTTTAAACGAGCAAAAAATATGCAGTTGACAAACTTCTCTAAAGCATTAGTGAATCACAAATAAAAATCCCCTTAATAATATCAAAAGTACACAAAATCAGTCAACAGTCAGCAGTAAACGCAAGAGACAAAAAAACTAAAATCGTGTACATGATACAACTTTATCTCTCAATCATTATCCAGACACAAAATAATCACCAGACAGAAGTAAACTATTGTACAAAATGCACTTTATTTATTCAATTATTTTATTTTATTTATTCCTTCGCGAAAACAATTTAGTATAAATTTAGTATTTTAATTTTTAAGTTTAAATTTTATTTTTCTTACATTTTAAGTTTTGTTTATTTCTAACTTTCTCTTTTTCATGTAACACAACAAGTTCATTATTTTAAGCATCTGTACGTGCATATTTAGAGGAACAATCTAGTCTTCCTATTATTGTATGCTTGTTATTTTATTGTTTATATGATTGTTACTTGTTTTGCATGTCTAATAAAGAAAATAAAATAAAATTATACACATCTAACTTAAATAAAAAGCCTTGCGAGTCGTCAAGTGGCCGTTAGGTCGTCTTAAAAAAAGAGAATTAGAACTTAAATGGGTTTTATAAGAAGGAAACATGGTATAGGCCTCCTCAAGATTCTTTCATGGATCGTAGTCATTGTGGCTACTTACCATCCATTTTTATGGTGCTACAGAAACCAAATACCCGTTGGCTCGTCTGTCTATATGACAATAAAAAATAGGTTCAAGGAATAAGTTTCTGCAAATTTACATTAGAAGTCCTGTATCGGTAGGCGATAGATAACAGCCCCTCATTGCCCTGGCATTGCAGAGGTTCATGAGCGACGGTGACCGCTTACCATCAGGTGGGCCGTAGACTCGTTTATCTATCAGGTAATAACAAAAATAAAATAAAAAAAAGTCTTGTTAACCGATTCAAGTTTCTTGTTTTAAGAATTATTTCTGTAAAGCAAATTATTATATGGCGCAGGTATGACCAGAAAAAACGCATTGTTGGTTTTGAGACATTTTTTGTAACTTCCTTGAGATACTATTTAGAATGAAGATTATCTCAAAATGCGTGATGTTGTTAGGAGCATCAAAGATTATTTGGGGCAAAAAATCTGTCAATAGATAGAACTTTTTTATTGAATCAAAAGGGTCGGCATTTTTTTAACGTCGCTTATCACCGTTACAATTTTTTTGCTTTTTTTAGTATTGTTGTTTTTTTATGTGCCGGAAATAATGTCTGTTCGTGTATTTATTTAATTACTCTTTGTTATCTCATGTTTGAGTTACCTAAACTTTTTGTGCAATTTTTAACTACTTTAAAGTTTATACAATAAAGTATTGAATAAAGTTTCTTTTATTTTATTTATGTTTTGTGTTTTTCCTTTTTATGTAGTGTTTAAGTGTGTGCTGAATTAAAGTATTTTCTTTCTTTCTTTCTTTAATTCTAATAGAAAACTATAACCGATTAAATGAAACTAACGTTTTGAAAGAAGCATAAAATCTATGCAAATTTTATAAAGTTAAAGAGTTATTTTGCTTGAACGCGCTAATTACAGGAACGGACACGCTGGTCCAACTTGAAAAAAGATGTAAGTGTCAAATAGGACTTAATTTATCGAGACTAAGTAATAATTAACTAAAAACTTTTAAATAACTAATTAAAAGATTCTTCTTTTAAGCGTCATGACGTAAAACTATGTCCGATCATTTAAATTGCATCACGTAACACATCCTTGTCCCAAACTAACATCAAACATAGATGTAACAATTTTTTTATTGCCATGTAGGCAGACTAGCCAACCGGCCACCTGATCGTAAGTGGTTACCGTCGCTCATGAACCTCTACAATGTCAGGGGACATTGAGGGGTCGCTACCTACGACCTAACTTTAAGGACCCTCCTCAAGCCTCATCAATAAATATCATCAATTAAACTAAATATAAACGACAAAATCTTATTCCATTTAATGTCTCTCAGTCCTTAATAAAGCTAGACTTAAGCTGGTAGCTGTTACCTAAAATTAGCTTAAAAACTACGCGGCAACCGGGTAAGCCTTTCACGGGAAAGTGATAGTGGCGTGAGCTTTTAAGCTAAAATTATTAAGCTCAACTTGCACCGTATATGGACCTAAAGCTCTGACATAACACCTTTCAAGTTATCTTTGGTGTCACCGCAGAATAAGTAGGGGCGTAAGTGAGATATACGTTTATTAGGATGGATTTTGCAGATATACTAATCAAATATACCTAACAGGTGTAACTGTGCAGCATGTATTAAGCATCATTAATGGCATTACAAAATTGGTGTAACTACACAATTGTGAACTGCAACAAAATGGTTCGATTACTTATGCCAATGTGGCAGTAGTCGAACTTGATTATGCCGTCATGTTAGTTCTAAAACTTGTTTTCTTTACATCTAATATATATATATACATCTCGTGTCTCAATGTTTGTCCGCGATGGACTCCTAAACTACTTAACGGATTTTAAATTAAATTGGTACACCGTGATCGGTTTGGTCCAACTTGAGAGATAGGGTAGCTTAGATCAAGGTCTGATGATGGATCTGGAAGGCGGCCACAGGAACTCCGTCAATAAGCAAGATAACCTCATCGTGTTTAATGCTCGTGCTCTAATGAAGCGTCCTGATGAGTACTATTGAAAAATTCCCGAGAACAATTCCTATGCGACGCAGACGAAGTTGCGCGGGGCAGCTAGTTTTATTTTTTATTATAGTTTCAAATTTTACGAAGATAATAATTATTTTTCTTTAAATTAATATAGCACTGAATAAAGGTTCATAAAAATTTCGTATTCTGAAAAAATGATCTCTAAAACGGTACTCAAAGAAGGTAATGATTCCCCTTACCATCAGGTGGGCCGTCGGCTCGTTTTTTCTTGCAATAAAAAAAATCCAGGCATATACCACAGCTACGCCATTTACTGAAATTTGAGTAGATATTGCCGTAAATCGGAACAAAAAACGAACAACCTTTTCACACTGTTTCCAATAAACAGAACAGAATGTATTTGTTTACAAAGATATTTTATTTAAGTCGATACTGTCTGCGGGTAGGAAATTATTATTTCATTCGAATCGTCGACTCCAGCTATCCCCCGTTGATGTGTTACTTATACATATTTATGCGGCTCGGTCGTGCTCTTCGAGGTATCTTGAGATTATTTTTTTAGGATCAGGAGGTGTAATGATCAGTTTTTGCAGTTATATATTTTTTTTGCTATTTAGCGATGGATTTTGTAATAAATTTTATTCAAGTGTTTTAGGATATTTTTGCTAGCTGTAGATAAACTGAACCATCAACTTTGTCTATGTTTCAAAGAAAGGCAGTTATACCAAATTTTTCATTTAAAATTATATTATTTCATGTTAAATAGCCTTAGATGACAGTCGATTCAGTAGATTCAAAGATTACTGCCAAAAACCTCAAAAACGTCATGACAATACCTCTTTGTAATATTATCATAGATATAA
The DNA here is from genome assembly GCA_030269945.2 of Trilocha varians. NCBI lineage: Eukaryota > Metazoa > Arthropoda > Insecta > Lepidoptera > Bombycidae > Trilocha > Trilocha varians. Next base: position 12,251,260 of record AP028265.1, read on the forward strand.
TAAGGCTTATCTACATTAATACAGCACCTAGCACCATTACAATTCACTTATTTAATTCTAAAGACCAACTTAAAATCACTTCAAAAACTAAAGAAAACGTAAGACCAACTCAGAAACCTCGTAATAAACAAATTCTTTCCGTAAATCGACTGCTTTCTCAATAATGCGGGTATTATTGAAAAATTCTTCGAATAGAATCGAAGGCCTTTCGAATACTTCAACATTCCGTTCGAGAACAAAAAACGAGTAAATTTAAATATTAAGTAATGAACGGAACAAATAAATGGATCGCTTTCAAAACTCCCTGGGTCTTAAGGCGCAGAATCACAGAGAAAAACTACAGAAGGCAAAGTCTTTTTTAGTAGGGTAATTCGCTAGACTTCCCGCTCCGTAGGTGGGAATCTAACCGCTTATGATCAGGTGCACCGTAGGCTCGTTTATCTATATTGCAGTAAAAAAGTTTAGCTGAGGCCAGAACCCACCTGATATCACTCATATATTCGTACCCCTGTATTTTCAGAGACCGCGTACCTCCTAACATTGAGTAAGGTAAGGAGATCATATCATTTTCATCATCATTAAAGATGATGATTCTCAGCTACAAGAATTAATTCCAGTGCTCGTTTCCCTTACAGCTGGTCGTTCTGAACTACGCTTCCTTTGACGTGACTACCACTCCAGCACCTTCACGCACCATACACAATCAGTACTGTACTGTAACAACCCATTACTGCCCACTGCTGAGCTCAGGTCTCCTCCGAAGAGGGGTTAGGCATAGTCCACCACGCTTGCCTAATGCGGATTGGGGACTTCACATATCTTCAAAGGATTTTTAGAACATTTTCCGATATGCAGGTTTCCTCACGATGTTTTCCTTTACCGTTTCAGCACAATCAGTGCTGCGTGCTTTGTGGTTACTACTTCAACTTACAGAACGAATTATAAGTAGTAAATGATGACTTGTTTCAAACTCTACTTCTGTAAGTATTCTGTGTCAAGGATTTAACGACTCTCATCGTGGGATCGCGAACTCTAATAAAAAGATCATAAAAACAGTATTAGAGAAGTTCTGGTTCCAAAAGAGGAGAAACGTGTTTTGGAAAATTCTTGACTGCTTAACGTTAGGTATATTGTTATTGCGAATTTCGTAATTAGAACAGATTTTGGAGTTTAAAATCATAAAAAATATCTATTTTATTTAGATGAAAGTTTGCCAAATTCATACAGCATCAGACGTGTTCTATGTACACAAGCAGTAATACAACATAGGTGATTTTGATGTGAGATCATTTGAAAACACCTATTCGAAAGTCACTTTCAGCAGAACAATTTTTTGGAAGATTCATTTTAAATAGAGTTTTCTTTTAGATGCACTTTAATCCCAATATTATAAAAAAAACTTGAGAGGTGTCATGGGACACCCAAATAGAACGAAGTTCCTTTCGATTAAAACATATCTTATATTTTTTTTCCTAACGTAACTCGCGATAAATAACTTGTTTTAAAAGATTTTGATCACAGCCCCATCTAGCGATAATCATCTAAAACAAAAAAAGTGTCGTGACAACTTTTCGTAAGAATTTTTTCCGTCTTTCACAACCGAACTTCGTTCCAACAAGCCGTAAAAAGAAATAAATTGATACCCAATATAATCTAACCACATATGTCTATTTATGTGTTTATTCACATTGTTGTGATTCACGAACATGTTAATTTATAGCTTGTTTACCGTTAACAAACGAGTGTCACATTATGTTGTAACTCGTACGTAATGTGTTGTTATGTTGTAAAAATGTTGTATCTTTTTTATTGACGTGTTTGATAAAAGTTCTGTTCACGATTGGTCCCAGTGTTCTGGTATTGTGGAGGTGTATGGGCGATAGCATTTAACATCAGATGGGCTTTGTATCATTAGAAAAGTGGTTAAGATTTGCGTATTTTTGGAACGAAGTTCCTTATCGCGCGTTATCGAAAGGGGGCTAGACGAAAATTCTTATGAAAAAGTTGTCACAACACTTTTTTGTTTTAGATGACTATCGCGAGATGGCGCTGTGATCAAAATATTTTATTTGAGTTATAATAATTAGTTTAAAATGTCTGTCTCTCTCTCTCTTATAGAAAGAGAAAAACTAAATAATCTACTCTAAACTAAATATTATAATTTAAAAAATTAAATTTTATTACAATTCCCTCACTAATTAATCGAAAGGAACTTCGGTCCATCCGGGTGTCCCTTGACACCTCTCAAGTTTTTTTGTTTGAAAAGGCACACCTTGTATTAAAAGGTACACCATTTGAATACATAACCATTTCTAAGAAGTAATAATATTTTTATTTTTTTATTTATTTATATACGATAAACTTAAGACAAAAAAATAATTAAAAGCATTTTTAGAAATTTCCGTTTCTAGTTTTGGTTAAACACAATGAACTCTTACACTAAACAATTTAAAACAAAATTTATTACCAAATTAGATATTTAACCTAAAAACCGAAGACAAAACATTTTTTAAAACAGTAGTCGTTGTTCTTACAGAAAAAAAAAATGATGCATTGTAAGTGAAGAATAGTCACAAATCCTATACTAATACAATACAGAGTGATTTGTTAATGATTGCACATTTAAGGAGGGTAATGAGTACTCTGTTCTAAAACAGAATATAAAAAAAAAATAGGCAAAATTAGAAAAAAATAACTTGAGATGTCATGGGACACCCGAATAGAACGAAGTTTCTTTCGATTAAAAGATATCTTTTAATTTTCCTAACGTAACGCGCGATAAGGAACGTGTTTTAAAAGATTTTTATCACAGCGCCACCTAGCGATAATCATCTAAAACAAAAAAGTTTCGTGACAACTTTTCGTAAGATTTTTTCCATCTACCCCCCTTTCACAACGCGCGATAAGGAACTTCGTTCCAAAAGTAGTATCTAAAAAATCTAAATCCGATAAAACTATCCCAAACAAAAACAATTCCGAACAACAGTGTTGACTAACAACCTCAAGTGATGTCGCACACACCTCCGCCACAACCATCAGCTGTCGAACAACAATCGTTTTGCAAGAATTTAAGATATTTTTAAGTTGCGATTACCGAGACTTTATACCACACAAGCGGACCCACTGACTGACTGACAATGTCGTCTGCGTCACTTTTAATTAAAAGGTAACCAATATTCTTTGTCAGGGTCTAAATTGATTGTCTTTGCCAAATTTCATCAAAATCGGTTGAGACGTTTAAGCGGGAAAGACTAACAGACAGAGTTACTTTCACGTTTATAATATTAGTAAGGATTAATAATATACCTAGTAGTTACTCAAGTAACTAAAACAAAACACACAGTTTAAAAAAAAATCACCCACATTTTTCCTTCACGAAAACTGAAATAACATTTAGTGTTAACAAATATGCAACAATCAAACAATACTAAAAAACATGCACGTGCTAAATAAGAAAAAAACTAAAAAACGATTTCCCGAAAATGGGCCGATTTAACTTTTTCAATTAAACGAATACGAAACGCAGACACAAGATGAATTTTGTGCAGAAGAAAATCTTTAGGCAAAATTTATTTATCGAACTCACCCTTCATTCCGATGTATTTTTCAACACGTAAAATTTCTCTATTCAATTTTATGTCTAAAGCCTTTTAAATAAGGCACAAAATACACACGAAATATCTAGTCGTTTCGATCGAGTATGTTTCAGAAACATCTGTATTTTTTTTTTGCCTTGTAGGCAGACGAGCCACCTGATAGTAAGTGGTTACCGTCGCTCATGGACCTCTGCAATGTCAGGGGACACTGAGGGGTCGCTACCTACGACCTAACTTTAAGGACCCTCCTCAAGCCTCGTTTGAAGAAGGACAAGTCATAGTATTGTACTGTAACAACCCATTACTGTTTATTGCTGGACTCAGGTCTCCTCAGTAGTTCAGACCTTTTGTAATGTGGGTGACTTCTTGGATATGCAGTTTTGACCACGAGTTTATGTTTTTATTGTGGTTTTGTGGCAAACAATTTTTCAAAAAACGTTCTGTAGATCCTAACATTTAGACTACAGGCCCATGAAGAAAAATTATGGGTCATTTGAACCACCAGGTGACCTATCTAAAACCGTATAAAATCAAATGACTAAATATACCCCGGTAATTGTCGGAAAATTAAAAAAAAAATCCGACTTTGTGGCCCAACATTTTTGTACGGCATCTGTATCATACTATTTAAATACTGCTTCTAATCCATTATTCCTCAACGCCGTACAGAAATCATGCGACAAGGGGAAAAAACGATGGTTGCAATCCCCTGAATGCTCACCTGCACTCAGTTGGACAGCTTACAAGTGACGGCATAGTGCTGAATCTTATTATTTTATGCTAGAATTTCGTTTTAGATAGGTCACCTGGTGGTTCAAATAACCCATAATTTTTCTTCATGGGCCTGTAGTCTAATTTAGGTACATCTGTGTAGTCAAATGTTTCTATGTCCCGGGTTCTGACCCAGATCCGGAGACCGGCTGGAAGCGGTCCGAACCGGATCAGACGCGACCCTGCGCCGTAATGAATACGTTTTGTCTATGGTGTGAAGATGCGAGTCCTATACGATTCCCTTTTGTTTCTTCGTATTGTTCGAAAGTTAATTATCAAGTCATTGCATGTATTAGCGCGTTTCTGCGTCCATAGAATTATTGGAACGAAGTTCCTTATCACGCGTTATCGAAAGACGGAAATACTTATGAAAAAGTTGTTCGACACTTTTTTGTTTTAGATGATTTTCGCTAGATGGCGCTGTGATTAAAATCTTTTAAAACAATTCCTTATTTTGTTTTATATGATTAATGCTAGATGGCGCTGTGATCAAAATATTTTATTTAAAAAACAAAATTTTATTTTTATTCCCTCACTAATTAATCAAAAGGAACTTCGTTCCATCCGGGTGTCCCTTGACACCTCTCAAGTTTTTATATCTGGAATCAACATCATGAATAACAGAATGAAGGCAACTTTAACTACACGACATTCTGATACAACATCATGTCATCATCATCAATACAGATAATGTAAGATCGTAAAATATCTTGATTTTAAATATCATTTAATGATGATGACATAAAAAACTACTTCGAGTTTCCGTAAAAACTACGTTATTTTGGTTCTCAATACGTTTACACCAACAATGCATACAAAAAGGTATATGTTGACAAAATATCACAGACATTTCGATCTAAGAAGGTTGGGGTCGTTTCCGGAACCTTTTTTTATGGTCCGATAACAAAATTTGTTGGTACTTAGGTAAATGTTGTACCATTTTGGCAAATAATGACCTCTGACATTGCAGAGGTCCGTGAATAACGTGACCACTTATAATCAGGTGGCTCGTCAACGTGGCAATAATAAAGTCTAAACGATACATTTTCGAAATTATAATGATGAACCGATTTTAATGATTCTTTTTTTAAATGTGGTGCCATCTTGAGTAGTTATTAGAATAAGTGCTGTATTTGAAAAATATTTGTCGATTTAAAAATGTTAATTTTTATCTAAACCAATAAAATAAATAAAGTTTTTATTCAATTTCTTTATCGAACTTGATTTATTGTTTAGAAAATTCGACTCCGGTGGGAAATCAAAAATTTGTGTATTTACTTTAAATTCAATTTCTTTATTTATTCAACAATAGTTGCTCTTGGTTCATACGTACAACGGTTTAATAAAATCTAAAATTCAGTAATACTATCATCGGTATCTCTTCAAGGTGAATTTTACGTAAAATTTTTGCTATTACAAAAAAAAATCCACCAACTTCTTAAACAAAAGACCTCTTAAGCACCAACATACTAAAACTGCATTAACTAACTTATTTCGAAGATAACGACCTTGTCCCAATTAAGCTTGCAATCCACAGTAAGTTGACACGCCAACTGACCAAGCCACGAGCCGAAGTTGCCCGAACATTCCCGAGCGCGAGCCGAAGCTTCCCGATCAATACCCGGGCGAGCCGCGCTTGGCGTCAATTCCGGGGCCAAAAGTCACGCGTTCTGGATAGCCGTCGATTTCGGACCGTGCCCGATTGAGTACGTGCCGTGTTACTGGCAACGGGTAACGAGCCCTAATGTCGAATTTGAATTCGATTTGGAACGTTTCATTTTTGAATGTTTTTTTTTTTTTTTATTTATGAATGCTTTGAAATTCCAAAATTCAAATTAAAGTTAAAGTTTATTTTTGAATTTTTCATTCGTTGAAACGAAAAACATTAAATTCGATCGAGGCTTAAAAAGATATTCAAAGGTAGGTCGTAGGTGAGCGATGGTAATGGCTTACGATCAGGTGGTAGCCCGAAAAAAAAAATCGTAATTAAATTACAATTCTGAATTTAAATTTTCTTGTATTTGTCCAAAAAACACATGAAACAATTACGTAATACAAACTTCCGAAAACAAAATACAAATAAAATACATTCACAAGTACCCATTAAGAGTCGTGTTGATATGTTTACAGTGTTGTACGTAAACATCGAGCAATGTAAGACGAGATAAAATCTTGGTTCCATTCGATAAAATAGGTCACAAATGCTGGCACGTAACTGGTAGAATATAAAAGAGACATTCGAAAATAGAAAATATTTTCATCTTTGTAAAATTTCTTCACATTCTTTTTCTGTTGAATAATTTTGGACAAAATAAAAATCACACTATTTTAAAAATTGTACAAACCAACTATGCGGAACTGAAAATCTAATATTTTCAAAATATATTTTAAATACCCATTTATGAACACAAAATACGCAACATCATGAACTTTTATGAAAATGAACGTTGACTTCGATATTTGAATTCATTCAATGAAAATCCAATTGAATTCAGAATTCAATATAATAACACCAACAAATAACATCCGCAATTCAAAACATTTGATTCAAATATAGAACGATCTGATTATTTCAAATCGTTTCACCGATAAATTCCAATTATTTCCACAACAATTTAATTCATTTCGTGTTTTATTTACGTTTTAATTTAATTCAATTTAAATTTTACTGTGTATAAGGAATTCCATTTTTTAATTTTGTTTATTTTATGATTGTTTTCTTCGTTTTTTTTTTATTTTAAAGGCATTGACTACAAGTTGTAATACCTATAACAAGTACTAGAGATACACCACAACTTTATCGATTAAACTTCGAATTCATTAGTTACCAAAGAGTTCTAATCCCGTCGAGAATGTTCTTATTACAGTATAACGAAGGCAATTGTAGCATACAGTCATGGGAAGTAGGTCAGGGTCGGTATAAAAACAGAAGAAACCCGCGGCGAGAAACCATGCGAATTACAGCGTTGCCGCGGGCCTTAAAATGGCGGGAAATAGGGATCAACACGAAAAATAACGTGACAGATAATGATGCTGTTGCTATGGTGATATGATATCCAAATGAGGTTCAAGAAAATTGGTATGTAGGCACAGTATCTAAGTGCGTAGGTAAGGTTTGCTGTGTGTAGGGGAGGTGCGACGGGAAATTGTGCCGAGAGCGTAACGCGTCACGTCGTCCCTCATAACCCCGTGCTGGGTTCTGGCCTCAGTCGGGGTTCGTACGCTGAGTGTGAGCGGTTGGAGGTTTTAGTGCGGTTCAACTCCCACATACCCGGTGATTTCCTCAAACTAAAAAAATAAAAAAGGTGCTGTGTCATGGCATTGCATAGATCCATGGGTTACGGTAACCTCGTATTAATGACTATTTATTAATGGCTAAGGAATGTCTGTGGTTCCAATTCAACCAACTTGTTCCATAAATAAATGAATATAACTTAAGATTTATGAGAGATGTAGGTATTACTAAATTATTATTACTAAGAACAGTAAAGGAAAACATTTGAGGAAACCTGCATACTGGAGAAAGATTTAAAACCCTTTGCAAATAGGTTAAGTCCCAATCCGCATTGGGTAAACGTGGTACTACTTCTGAGGAGACCTGAGCCCAGCAGTGGACAGTAAGTTCTTACACTACATTAACTTGCCTTAAACTATATTAATATGAAATAAGTTTAGTAAAAGTAACAGTTAAGTTAAAACATAACTTATAATCCTTCATCGTCTAAGTTACGTTAAGTACAGTAATAAAACAACTTAAAGTATCAAATTTACTGGTTCTAAGTTACTTAAGCTGTGTTAGTGACGATTAGTTTGTTTTGTGTAATTATAGTTATTTTGACCGACCCCAAAAATGAAGAGGTAATCAAAATAAAATACAAGTTTTTTCTGTGTGATCCAGTTAGGATAAATTTCTTTAAACACTCGCGGTTATCTACATCACTTACACTATTACTAAACGGGATCGTACCACGATTATTTTTAATTGAGCGGTCCCGATATTTCAGCACTGTTACAAGCGCCATGATCACGGAAAGACTGAGTAACTGCGGGTTGGTTATTTAACAGCAGACAACTCTGTCTACCCTTTTTCTCGTTCGTTTGCCGGTACCACTGGAACTCGAACTCACAGTATCAGTCTTTCCGTGATCATGGCGCTTGCAACAGTGCTGAAATATCGGGACCGCTCAATAAAAAATAATCGTGGTAAGAACCAGTTAGGATAGTTTATAATTTTTGTGTAGCAGTTTAAAATGTAAATTAAAAAATTTCGAGATTTAAATTAAGTAGAAATATAAACCATTAAGAAAATACTTTATTTTTGAACTGGACAAAGTTCGTTAATATAGTTGTAGAAAAAAAATATTTTAGAACAAGTGCCGCCACTTCACTTTACTTTAAATAATGTCTAAAGTTAAAACTAGTTTATCTGGAACATAAATTACACACCGCAGTAAATTTTAATTATAACGGACATTTCAGTAACAAAAACTTTAAACTATGGTCTAAACAATTTAAAGCATAAAATTTGTAGAACTTTTTTCAGTTATATTAAAAAAAACATTTGGCTTATCACATGATTGCCCAAACCAAATCAAATAATTTTTATTTTTTATTCAATTTCAAGTTTAGAATACCAAAATTCACAGCATTTATTTTCATTACCAAACAGCATTCATTTTTCAAATTCCGAAAACAAAATGAATTCAAACGTCAGTTCTTCGCAGACGAACAACGGAAAGTTGATCATTAAAAATTAACAACCAATCATTTACGATTTTAGACCTTATTACTAGTTGTTTTAAGTCGTTTTTCATTTGTCCGTGTTTTCCCTTCAGTATTACCGTCCGATTTTTTTCTCGGTACGATTTAGTGCGCTCTTGGGAATGTCCGAGATCGCAGTATCAACTTTCACGTTGGCCTGTTTACGGTGAAGTCTCGAGGGCGACGTAAATGCACACTGCAGTCGGGAGCGGTCGAGATTTTCAGATCTTTTTGAATTTCGAGGCGTAGAATTATTTAGTGAGTTTTTTTGAAGGTTAGATTCACGTTGTAGTGTTTGTTACAAATTAGGTGACCGATTTTGATGATTTTTTTTTCATGCTTGTAGAACTCAACTTTTGTAATTAAATAAAATGTAAAATATAATAAATAATAATAATCCTTCTTTTTTAAAGTTAGTAAACATATCCTTAAGGGTGAAGATTAGACGGAGTTTTAGTATTTTACAAATTGCGTGAATCGATTACGATGATTTCTTAAAATTCATGCTTTGATGGTAGTTGATAAGGATAATCATTTGACTTTTGTAATTAAACAAAATATATTAGTATTAACCCTCCTGTAGGCGACTGAATCAGTTTTATTTATTTTATATATTTAAAATGTACAGAACAGACGACGATGGCGCCCTCTGTAAATAGTTTTAATATTTTTTTATTAAAACCTCTTTGTAATCTCTTTTTAAAATTAAGAAGGAATGTTGGCGCGCTTTATCAAATATCGAATTGTGTGTAAAAATTAGTTGTGATTGCGTCATACTTTTCTTCCTCTTAAGTTTTATTTTCATTAAATGATTGTTTTTATGTTCTTCCTCCTATTTTAAAGTTAGTAAAAGATGAGTTGAACAGGCATCCACTTAAATAGAACACACTATAAAAACCATTAATCTATATAAGTTAACTAAGTTCAAGTTTCAAGTTAGCTAACCGCGCGTTATGCACTCGGTTAAGTGAGACTCGTAACTTGATACCGCACTTGAGTGTAGGTTAAAGTTGTTTCTAAGCTTCATTGTGACGTCATACTAAGTTATAATTATAATATGATATTATTGTTAAGAACTAAACACAACAGCTTATAATAAAATTTTATGACAAAAATTAAATCTATCCACTTCCATTTTTCAAGCTTAGCACAAAAACTAAGTCGGATCTTTATCAAATTATTTGAAATGTGATCCAAAGTATGTGCTTTTTAACAAAATAAGGTTCATCAAAATCGGTTCATACAGAAAAGAAATACATGCAAAAACGCAAAGTAAACCGTGACATCTTGTCCGTCAAAATTTAACATATTTAAAACACAGATCCAGTATTTGCTCGATCTTAAAAAAAATAAAAAAACAAAGAATAAAAAACCAGACGTACCTTTTTTTAGATATCTGTTAAAAATAGAATCGAATCAAATAATTTTAAAAAGTCTTTGGAACATACAAAAAAAATTAAATTTGAATTTAGAATCATTAAAATATAAAGCTGCGTTCAGACAAGCGAAAACTCGTATTTCATTCAGACAGAACAATTCAGTGTGAGCAAATTGAAGTGAAATATTTTTAATCTGTTCAATTTTGTTTTTTTTTTTACCTGTTTAAGCGTAAGTTTTTTACACTATATGATAGGTGAACGAGTTCTTATTGATAATTTATTATTGGAGTAACTTTACCTACTAGTTAACGAGATGATTTATCTTCTAGGTAGCTGAAATTACTAAAGAAGAGCTGATCTGGTGATGGATTTGGCAAGTATCTATAAGAACTAGTGTACTAAACTGTATGATATGCATCGAGTTTGAACTTGTTTTACTTGGCTAGCTTTTAACCGCTACATGTTTTTAGGATCTTAAAAGCTTATAAAGCTTTTTGTACTTTTAATTTATATCTTAACACAACTGAAAGCCCCCAACAATATTATACCAGAATGGGTCCTGTTATTGTCGTTAACTGCAACTTGCGTAAGAAACAAATTGATAGCCATTAGTGCATCTCACTTACGGCTCGATTGATCGTCGAAACAGACAGTAACCGTTTATTTTAATTGCTTCATATATTACACTCGCTCTTAAACTGTTCTGATGAAATCATGAGAATCGTTAGACTGAAAGTGATATTTGAAGTAGTTTTGTTTCAATTATATTGTAATAGCTTACGCTAAAATGACTGAGATATAATCAATATTAAAGTTAAATTTGAGATTTATAACTTTGGATTCGTGTCCAGGGGAATAGTAACTCGCTACTTTACGGCCATAATAAACACATATTATTATAACACAAATAATGTGGCGGATAGTTCCTAAAAAAAATGTTGAGAAGAAGTAGGTGTATAAAATTTACATTATCCGCAGAAAACCATTGCTCGTCAGGCAAAATCAATAAAGTTACAACCAGAATCCAGCTTCATAAAACTTACTGCAATTTGTAAAACACGTGAAACTAAATTGTCAAACAACGAAATGTCGAACAAACCGGCCACCGAGCCTCGGGCAGGGCTCGCCGTATCGCTTCCCACGCCCGTCCCATCCACGGTAACACGCGAAAATACATGATTTTTTTCATTTCAAAACAGCACCACGATAAGGTAGGACAGATGCTCGTATTATGTCGCGCCTCGAGCGTTTTCCGCCTGTAAAATGTGCCTCGATTTCGGTCTAAATTACGCTGGACCAATCTTTATGTGGGTCATGTTTTTGCTATAAATTAATCATTCGTGTTGGCTTACGATCGCAGTGCAAACGATTTTTAAATTGTGAAATATTGGTTCGTATCAGCTACTTTTTATGCTACTTTTTTTAACATCGACAGTTTTATTTTACACTATTTGGGCCAGCGCAATTTTGTCTGCGTCACTTCGCAGACGTCACAGACAGACAGACAGAGTTACTTTCACATTTATAATATTAGTAGAGATTTGAATAATGACAAACAGTCGATAACAGTTCTCACTTAAAAAGCTTTCTAAAACATTGACATTTTAATTTACTAAAACACAAATTAGCATAAAAATCAACGTAAGCCCGAACCACTCTATTTCGACCAAAACCAATAAACAGTTAAAAGGAGTAATTACTTATTCCGTATCTTGAGTTAATCCTTCTATTTCGGGGCAGCCGCGTGACACGTGACATTTTAAACTCGTCACGTTGACAGCCTAAATCCAATGAGTTTATTGTCTCATTTGACAGATGTGTAGCTGTGTCTTTTTGGGATATGATTGTGGTGAAGATCTTGTACTCTATTTTCTTTTGTTTTTCTAAGGACTTCTTTTTATGGACGATAAACGATCACACTTATTGTGTTAACGCGAATATTCGTACGTAAGTGTAGATGAGGCTTTAAAATGTTTTATTTATTTTTTGATTTCTGCTGTCACTCTACTACAAAAAAAACTTAAGATAGCCGCCGCACTGTCAGGGTTAGCTAAATTATTTTTCTGAACACATGATCAAAATTCGACAATACTCGTAAGCTAATAGACACAGCTTAAACACTATTTTTTTTACAATTAAAAATAAATAATACCCGCCGCACCGACAGGGTTAACTAAAGTACTTCCCTGTACCCTGACTGCACCATTAGTCTTGATCAACATCCGACAATAGTTCAAATCCCAGTCGATTTAATATCGGAATGCGGAGTCTTGTGACGTCGACTTAAGTGGATGTTTCAATAACGTGACCTATATCGCAGTGGTCGGGTTAAAAATATTTGTTTTTTCTTGCTTATCCTATTGATCGGACAAGTAAGAAAAATCAAACGTGATACCAAGAAACTACTGATGAGAAATTAAAAAAAAAACAAAATCGGTTCAATCATAAATATAACATTGCTTATACCTACTTATTTTAATGGTATCTTAAATTCTAAAGTGACTACAAACCTTTACATTATGTATTACCATCAGTACCGTTAAAGTCATCTTTAAATCTTTTAAAAAGAGAACAACTATCTCACGAAGACAATAAGAAAATAATCCGTAACGAACAAAAAGAACATTCAAAATTCAAATCCTTCAAAGAACATTCAAATCCATCAATGAGCATTCAAATAATTTTAAGCGCGAAAACGTGGTCAACATCTGCTCGACCGATGACAATCCGGCCGATTTAAAAAATACTCTCTCATTTATCAACTGACCATATTAGGAATCTTTACATTTGGTTGCATAATACTTACACAAGGGACATCACGTCTTAAAAGAAATTGATATTGTCAACCTTAATGTGACGCAATAGTGTTTATATTCCAATGCAGTTTTTGCTAAATTATGTCACACGAAATACAGCTTTATGAAACAGCCTTAAGTATCATTTTCGATCGTAATTAATTCTTATTCATAGAGTTCATTTTTGCATGACAATTTAAAATTTTCACGTTCATTGCTAAATGTTTTCGAATTAAAAAAATCCTCGATGTAATTGTATTGTTATGGAAATATGGACTGTAATGGTAAAGAAATTAAGTTCATATTTGTAAACATTTTAATAGCGAATCCATAAATAATCGTGACGGCAATGTAACCTTTATTCCAATTGAGTAAAAGGCCATTATGGCATATTTATTATTTTTGTTGTTAATTTAAAAGGGCTGGACAATAATAATTATTTTTATTCGAAATTCGAAAGTTAAATCCTTATTTGGACTATCTTTTGACTCCTGGTTGTTGCGATATTGATGTACGACTTTGTTTACAAGCTTTATATTAACTTGGACTTGATGTAACTATGTAAATTCGAGTGGAATCTTGCAAGCTAAATTTGACAAACTTCCCGGTTTCCAATTGAACTGAAATTTTGCGCGCAGATGTATATCGCGTGACAATGTAATAGCATGACGACAAATTGGCGCTGATCTGATGATGGATACTGAAGATGGTCACTCCTTCCTCTTGTGCTAAACAAGATAGACCCGTCATTTTTGGGCTCGTTTCACTTGTATCAGCTTGTATTTTTTTGATTTAATAAGTTTTTTTCAAAAGCATACCTATATTTATTACTTTTCACGCAAACTAAAGTTATGACTCCTTTTGAAAGTCGGTCAAAAAGCCACATAAAGTACAATATAGACGGTTTAAAAACATCGGGCTGTCACAAACGAGCGGTTTCAATTTGTGACAAAAACCCGTTGATTGATGTCCCCCATCGTTTTATCTCTAAAGATTTTGAAGGGACGCGTGGGGTCAGCGCGATCTCTCACTCACGGACATAAATCAACGTGGACAAATGAAATCGACACGTACAATATTTGAATAAAGAATCGTTATCAACATTTATGTGCAAAAAAAGGACATTTAAAAATGGAACGTGGTTTTATGCTTTTATAAGTGTCCTGAAGTATTAAATTGATTATTTTATTTAAATGTACTTATTTTTGATTGCTTAACCCTTTGTATGCTTTTGAACTATAGTTCAATAAATAAATAATCAAAATTACATAAAATATTATTCAAATCATAATCGTTCAAATCGTAATCATTTTGAGGAGACATTTTAATAAAATAAACAAAATTCTAAAAAAAGTATTTTAAATTGAAATTATTTTTTATGATACCTTTATTTGTAATTTTAATGTTCCATTTACAAATATAAGGTTTGAGTAGAGATGTACTAACTCGAATCTTTTGTTGTACCAATATACTAAGATATTACTTGAAACCTAGTACTTTACCTAGTACCATTCGAAGAATGTACCATATGTAGGTAAAGTATTCTGTACACGTGATATCCACGTTTAATTTGAAATAATGATTCGACTTTGTTAAAATGGAAGTGCTTTTCAAAAATACGTTTTAAATTCAATAGAGTTTCGTTTGTTCGTAATAAAAAAAAAAATATCACATCTATTTGAGACGCACATGTGACAGCAGACATGCCACATGTCAATTTACTAATGGAGTAGAAAAATGAAAACAACTGTATCCGCGGAGCTCGTATAACATTAACAAATTCTGAAATAATTCTTTAGATTCCGTTTCAAATATTCATATTTTTGTAAGCAATATTTTGTGTAATCTTTATAATTTTAAAATTATGTTGTCAATGCATTGAACTATAAAAGAGGTATTTAGTTGTAAAATCACAATTAGATGAACAATTCACTTATTGATGAGCCAATTTTAGATAATACTTTCATGCATTTTTAACGGGTTCTTACCACGATATTTAATTAATTGAGTTGTCTCGATATTGGTAAGAACCCGTTAAAAATGCATGAAAGTATTATAGAAAACCGCGAGTGTCTGAATAAGTTTATAATTTTAGATAGTTTAACTTTAATCTGATTATAAACTTTTACTGATTAGAGTTACTTATTAATATACTAATACTAGCTGACTCGCGCAACTTCGTCTGCTCCGAAAAAAAAAATTAGGGGTGGACTACCCCTAACATTTAGGGGATGAAAAATAGATGTTGGCCGATTCTCATAGGTACCGGATAAGCACAAAAAATTTCATCAAAATCGGTCGAGCCGTTTCGGAGGAGTTCAAGTTCGAACACCGTGACACGACAATTTTATATATTAGACTAGGATAAGCTTTAAACTATAATCATCAATAACAATAAGTACATTCGTTATTAAAACTAAATAACCTAAATATGAAAATTAGGTCAATGAAATATTTACCTTTAGTTAAACAATCCTATTTTAACTGTAAATCAATATTTGATGTCCCATCACTATCCCGGTATCGATAATACTCGGCCTCTGTTAATTTCCGTTCATTCGAAATTCGGTTTTTGAATGTAATTATAAATTTGAATTTGGAACTACGTAATTCTGAGTTTTAATTTTCTTTTTAGGAAATTTTATTGGAAATTGTAATTTTTTTTTAGTTTTTTAAATTTTGTTTTAAATATATTTTTTTTACATTTATTATTTACTGCAGTAAAGTTAAGAAAAAGAAGTATCCTACTCCTACCAGATAATATTTTATGTTCCAAATTTGAACGTTTGTGACACTTTTATGCAAAAATTACTAAATACCTACATTTTTTATATAGTTTTTAGGGGTGTGCGAATATCGTTCGAATCGAATCGAATCGAATATCAATATTCGATTCGAAATTCGAATCGAATAATTCGAATTTTCGAATTATTCGAAATTCCACGAATATTCGAAAAATTTCGAATAATTCGAAAAGTTTCGAATATTCGTCGAATTTCGAATAGTATCGAATTTGACTACGACGATGCATCGGAAATAGCACAAGTGTTGGAGCATGTTTTAATAGCAATTTACTGTTCCTGATAATTTATGTACAGCCTAGTAAATTTTACTATTTTTGTAATTGGGCATAACACGAGTGTGACCCTTTGCATGAAAATGAAAAAAAGAGAAGAACGAAGATACTGTTCGAAATTTTGAATTGTTCGAAACTTTTCGAACTATTCGTAACCTTTCGAACTATTCGAAATTTTTCGAATATTCGACGCATTTCGAATAGTTCGAAGATTCGAATTGTTCGATTCGAGTTTCGAATCGAATATTCGTATTCGATTCGGAACGAATAATTCGTGAGTTCGAATTATTCGCACACCCCTAATAGTTTTAGCTTACACATCATAATAACACTTTCAGAGCTACATTTCGAACTAAAAGTGACAATTAATGAATTTAATTGCATTAGTTCCGCTGTTCAATAAGAGATGGCGCTACTAGTATGATATTTCAATAGGAAGTCGCATCGGATTTTTTTTTAATAATCTTCTCAAAAAAACTTTGATACTTCTAGAAACCTCTTTTAAACAGTTTTAATTTTTAAATCTACTGAACTGGTTTTGACAATTCTCTCGAACTTCTTTCTTACTTAAAGGAATCTAAGTTGTTTGGAAGTGTTATAAGATAAAATTAAAATAAAACATTCCTCTATTTGCGGTGCAAAGTTGCTAAAAATACTAAACATGAACAAAATCATGATATAATCCATTAAATCATAATCCTATCATTTCCATACGTTTACATATTCACAGGTGATTAAAAACATGTCGTTAGCGAAGTTAATTAAATTAATTATGACACGCAAATATCTTCATATGACACCATTACATTATTTATCATACAATTGTTTTTGTTATTTTGGTTTTGTGAACTGATTTTGATTATTGCTTTTAGCTTTTTTCATAATGATAGTAGAAATAGGTATTGATAGCTTCGATTTTATTATTTTACTTGATTATTCAGACAGTGTGTTACGTCATACCGACTAGTATAAAAACCGTTGTGTAGCGGACTTGGGATCAGTTGTCCGTTGTCGCTCGTACGGAAAGGACCTCTGTGTCCTTATATTTCTTGTTTTTAATTAAGTCCACTTCTGATTCCTAAAAGTATAGTTTTCTTTGTTGTAAGATAGATAAAAGATGCTTATAGCAGACTTGATGGTAAGCGGTTACCAATGCTTGAACCTCTGCAATGCCAGGGCAATGAGAGGCCGTTATCTATCACCTCTACCACCACCAACCAACCTAAGGGCTCCACAGTGGGACTATACGCGTTGTGCTATTTATCATGTTTTACAAGCTTTAAATATAAACTTGCACTGGACGTAGCTATGTAATTTCGGGTGGAATTTTTCGAGTTAAATTTGCCAAACTTCCCGGTTTCCGATTGAGCTGAAATTTACCGGGGTCTACCAACATTACGCTTACCGGTTCGTGGCCGCCACTCCAGAACTTTTCGGCCCCATCGGCCATCCGTTCTTCGCATAATGTGTCCTGCCCATTGCCACTTCAAAGATGCATTTCTTTGGGCTATGTCGGTTACTTTAGTCCTTCTGCGGAGAAACACCCAGCATAGCCCTTTCCATTGCTCTTTGAGTGACACATGTATATCACGTGACAATGCAATAATATGGTACCTAATCCGATAATTAAATCATTACAATCAACCAAATCTTCAATAATTTCAAAGTACCTACTCAAGTTTAAAACAACACGACCCTCACATCCGTAGTTTCTATGCATATATGAATACGTTATGTATTTTTCAATTTTCCACTACACTACACAACATGAATGATATATGTCATTACCATATCATGTTTTTAATGATTGATAGCAATGATATCATTATAGACTTCACTATTACTCGGGTATTTTGCCCACCTCTCACTCCCACTGTAACTCCTGTGTAGCCAGGATCCACAGCGGCGACCATCGTAATTACTCTGAGCAGTGAAGCCCAGGAAAACCCGAGGGAAAGCTAACTTGTCTTGGGCCCCGCAACGAATTTAATCAGAAGATAATAGAAGGAGTAGGAAAACATGAGTTTCGACTTCTCGCAAAGCGGGAGACAATAAAATAAGATTGAAAAAGCATTACGCCAGAATTGAGAAAAGCACCACGGACATTGATTTTATTAAATTGAATGGACCATTGAATTCACTATTACGTGTGATACAGTAGTTTTATTACAGAAATGAAAACGACTGCCTTTCATTGATCCAAACTTTTATGTTAAAAATTTACATTTTTAAACACCGATTCCAAAGTAGGTTCTTGTTCATTTTTTAATTAAACGAAACCCCATGACGCCCTTTCATTTGACACCAGAATCATTCAAATCGGTCCACCCAAACTAACGTTATGAAGGAAAAAAATAGAGATGAATTGAGTATCTCCTCTTTTAGGAAGTCGATCGAAAACCTTGATGATTTCTCTTTTTGTTGGAAATGTCATCAAATCTCATTTAGGTATGAGTATGAATTTGCTTTTAGCTATGCTTAAAAAATGGTAGAATTCAGTCCAATAAATGATAAAGAATGTCTTAGAGCGTAACGCGTCGTACCGCCCCGCGTATCCTCATTCTGGCATCAGCAGTTCACCTCTTTCACACCTTCTCTAAGACCTCTATACTCCCTTAGTAAATCAGTTAATTAAATTCCTGTTTACCCAAATTGCGAAATCTAATGTCTGTTAGTACCACGTGTTGTGAATTAGGGCACACATCAATCACATATTATTGTGTTATACACATGTGGGGGTTACATGTGTGCTCTATTTCATAAAGTAACACCATTTTTGCTTGTATAAAACAATTGAAACATGCAAAAGTATTTCTTAAGGTAGGCAAGCGCAGTGTGGGACGACCAGCTGCAAGGTGGACGGATGATTGTTAAGATCGCAGGAACACGCTGGATGCAGGCCGCTACCAACCGGTCGCATTGGAAATCCTTGGGGGAGACCTATGTCCAGCAGTGGACGTCTACAGGCTGATAATGATGATGATGAAGGTACCTAAATAGGTATATTGGGTATTGTCAATACTTTTTGCTTTTCCGTATGTATTTTTGAACTGATTTTCACTGATCTTTTACTTAACTCATACTGTACTGTAACAACCCATTACTGCCCACTGCTGAGCTCAGGTCTCCTCCGAAGAGGGGTTAGGTATAGTCTACCACGCTTGCCTAATGCCGATTGAGGAGTTCACATTTATTCGACTCATTTAGTAATAGACTTTTTTCTCAAAGCCTTTGAGAATCTAGCTAGTTCCAAATATAAATTAACGACTAAAATAAAACACAGGAAACCGCTTATTAATCAATTTAGTAAACTGTATGAAAATAGACGAAACCATTACGACTGTCGCAGAATAGTCGCAGCTAAATATATCTGAAACCACAATAGTGGAAACGAGGGAATATGTTACATATACAATTTAGGAATTAACATACTGAATTAATAGCTTTGAAAGCAGTGAATGTATTTAAGAAAACTTTTTAAATACAAGCTTTTAAGATCCTGGATATCATGTAGTAGTATAGAGTTAAGACAAATACGATAAGTCTACCTTGTTCAGCACCTACAAGAGTTCCTATAGAACTTTTTTGTTATTGGAACGAAGTTCCTTATCGCGCGTTATCGAAAGGGGGCTAGACGGAAATTCTTATGAAAAAGTTGTCACGACACTTTTTTTGTTTTAGATGATTATCGCTAGATGGCGCTGTGATTAAAATGTTTTAAAACAAACCCTTATTTTCTTTTATGAGAGAGAGAGACAGACGTTTTAAATTAACTAATAATGATAAATTAAAAAAATTAAATTTTATTACAATTTCCTCACTAATTAATCGAAAGGAACTTCGTTCCATCCGGGTGTCCCTTGATACCTCTTAAGTTTTATTAATTGGTAGAGACTACCTTAAATAATGTACGATATTTTTCTTTGACATACATTAAATTGGAGCAGCAAAGAAAAAACTGAGATTAGAAGTTGGAAAAAGGGTTTTACCAATAAAATTCAACATAACATTTAACCTAAATAAGTAGTGTAGTGAACTTAGAATTCTCAATACCAAAATAAAAAACTTGAGAGGTCACGGGACATCCGGATAGAACGAAGTTCCTTTCGATTAAAACATATCTCATAAAAATTATTTCCTTTCGTAACGCGCGATCAGGAACGTGTTTTAAAATATTTTGATCACAGCGCCATCTAGCATTAATCATATAAAACAAAATGATGAATTGTTTTAAAAGATTTTGATCACAGCGCCATCTAGCATTAATCATATAAAACAAAATAAATTGTTTTAAAAGAATTTGCGCGATAAGGAAAGGAGTAGCAAAAAAAAAATACAAAATCCCAACAACTCAAGTTCAATTTGTAAAATTAAACGACTGTTGTAAAAAAGACAACATCATGTTGTTTACTATCTATTACTGGTTTTATTAGTCATCGTAAAACGATTCTTGAATCGAACCGTCGGTGTGTGACGAATTGTCCTTGATTACATCGGGACGTGGTTTAACATGTTACAGGTCAATCTATTGGAAATTCTTTGTTTTATAAGCAATATCCTGTTTTTAATAGTATTGTTATAGGAATCGTGTGGGAATGAGAACTACGTATGTCTATATGTTATTAAATTTTAAGTTTTTAATCAAAAAAACTTTAAGGAACTCTTGTACTAAACAAGATAGACCCGTCATACTTTACTTTTCTACTGCTACATGATATTCAGGATCATAAAAACTTGTATTTAACCACTCAACTGGGATCGGCAACCAATTTGGTTTGTTTACTTTTGCCAAGTCTGTGGCAGGAATCAAAATTGAGCACAGTTCTAAGACTTGTTTTGTTTATATTTTTTAATCGTCTCATATTTTACGGAGATGATATATTTTCGCTGAAAATGTAATACAGCGTCATTTAGTAATAAAGATTTACAAAAATATAAGGTTTAATTAAAAATAAAAATTAAAATTATTGGAATAAAATGTTTTTAAAAAGGGGCTCAAACACGGTATTGATTCAGAACGAAGTTCCCAGTTTCGCCATCTAGCGAATAGTGACGTTCCCAGTTGAATGGTTATATAACATATTCCCTCGATTCCACTATTGTGGTTTCAGATGTATTTAGCTGCGACTATTCTGCTGTCTTAATGCTCTTGTCTATTTTAATACAGTTTACTAATTTGACTAACAATCGATTTCCTGTGTTTTATTTTGGCAGTTTATTTATGATTTGACCATTAAAGTAAATTTTTTGAATCTATTTCTTTGGTGGGGTTTGATGTTCTAGATTATTGAATTTTTCTAGTCACTCCCTTTAGAAGTGCGAAGTGTCAGTATTCGGTATCAACCCATTATTATCCACTGCTGGGCTCAGGTCTCCTCAGAAGAGGGGTTAGGCATAGTCCACCACGCTTGCCTAGTGCGGATTGGGAGTTCACATATCTTCAAAGGATTTTCAGAAATGTCAGTATTAGTTATAATATTCCTCTCAGTCTCACGACAGGTGGTCCAACCAAGGCAATTAGGGTTCCCTGTTTTCGTTGCTGATGACATTGTGTTTTCTGGGAAGTTTCGTGTTTGTACAACACACGTGGGTCCGCCATCTTTGAATGCATGTGTCTCCGGCTTAAATTAACCGGAAACAGAGGGGTTCAGTTAAAATTCGGTGCAGGTCGACTGAGTGTCTTGGTGTGGGCCTATCCCACTCTATCCTTTGCTAGACGTTCTGATTTTTAAGTAACTTTTACAAGCTTTATTTACTTGCACTGGATGTAACTATGTAAGTCGGGTGGTGGCAAGCTAAATTTGACAAACTTCCCGGTTTTCAATTGAGATGTCATTTTGCACGCAGATGTATATCGGATAATGCAATAATCTGATAAAATGGCGCTGATCTGATGATGGAATCAGAAGGTCGTCATAGGAACTCTTGTGCTAAACAAGATAGACCGTCGTGTTTGGGCTCATTTTACTTGTATTTAAAAAAACCTTTCAAATATATTTTTACCATTAAGAAATGTTTTTGAAATGGCTTTTTTTTTAAATCGAGTTTTGAATTTTATATTTTGTAGATAGATAGTTATTATGTAATGGAGATAAAAGGGATTACTTTGAACAACATAACTTACTATTATCATTCAGTTTACGTAAACTACGACAAACAAGACAAATAATTATTTTTCAATATTGTAAAAACACATAAAAGTAATCATTACTTATCGTAATCACGATATACTATTACAAAAGCTTATAATCAATTTTAATAGTTATAACTGTAATTTTAACTTACAATTAAAACACAAATTGAATGAAACTGGGCGTTCGATATTACTTTGTATTTAAACATAGTATTCGTAGGTAATAATTAACTTTTATAGATAAGACCACCCACTGTTATATTGTTTTAAAGTTTAACTGTACATTGACTATTAGAGATTTACTTTGATTTGACTTGTCCTTGAAATGTTTGAAAAGTTTATACGGTAAGTGGCGGTGTTCCCTGACATTGCAGGCGTCCATGAGCGACAATAGACACTAACTATCAGTTGGGCTGTATGCTAGTTTACGAGACAAAAAAATAATCGTGGTGACAATCATGAAGTCTATTTCAATCACGGAATCGACTCGCTTTCGACAATTTTTCGAATGTCCACTAATGAGACAATTACTTTCGTAGTTTCCCGTACCTACATTAATGTTTTGATAGTTCAAATCGGAAACATATCGTCGCCTCAGTGCTTGTTTGGCCAATCTGCACTCGAGCAAATTTTACAGGAGACAGCAAACAAGCACGGAATTTTCGTTAAGTGCCGTGTTGAGAAAAAAATTGAAATGAGATTTTTATTGTTTTAGAATTGAATATTTTAAAAATTATTTTACCAGTCGTGTAAAAACTCATTTTCGTAAAAATGTCAGATTGGCCAAACAAGCACTGAGGCAACGATATTTCAACTTTGCACTTTTTTTAGGCATTGAAGACAAGAACATGAAATTCCACGTGACTAAACCACAATACCAATTTAAGGCGCAGCCAATATTCTGACTTTTTTTAAATTAAAGTTTTTATTAAGGTAACTTTTCCATTACATTACTAATTTTAAATTCGTATAGATTGCATAATACCTACAAAAACTATGTTCAACTCAATTCCAAACTAACCTCATCAGTAGCTTGACGACGTAACGTAAACAAAATGACGGTGCACTATAACCCGACCAAAAAAAAGAGTTAAATTATAACATAATACAAAACGGGTCCAATCGTTTTATAATGGGAGTATTGGAGATCACGGGTGGTCTTTGAGACATGTTTACTATATTTGACTGTATTTGCCATGTCCATTGATATATGTTTTATAAACACGAAGGTGTAGGTTGATAGGACAGTACTTTTTTGGAGTCTTTTGGTGTGGAAAATTATTTGAATGATTTTTTTTGTGTTTTAAACATTGTTTCTTTATTTCCATTCCTGTGAGTGATATTCTATCTACGTGACATTGGCAGAGTCATCTGCAAGGAAAGAACTCGGGCCAGAAAAAAAAAAAACATTGTTTAAATAATTAGGTACAGACTCATTAGATAATGAATCTAGTTTCAAAACTCAAAATGAACAAAAAAATTGGTTTTTACTTTACTTTAATAGCCTACTGATGAAATATCCGTTTTAAAAGCGATTTATTCAACAAAAATAAAATTTCGTCAAGTTTTACATTATTAGTAGAAAAAAAACTTATTTCTTGTTATATAAATACTTGAAGGTCATTCCGTGATCTTTAGTCATTTGTTTATTTCAGTTGCATTGTAAATAGGGAAAACCGTAACACACTGTTAATTAATGATTAATTTTAAGTAATACTTGACATAGGTTTGTAGATAATAATATTAAAAGTATTGAATTCCGTAATAACCTATAAGTTTCAATAATGATTTTTTTTTAACAATTTCATCCTTAGAGTTTGACGGAAATTCTTTATATTAAAGGTATTTCGAGGTATTCTTTTCTTTTCTTTAACGAATTTTTACACCGAAAATAAAGTATCAGTTTCTAAGCGTATAACACGGAATTTTTCTTATTTTAATGATGTTTAGTTGGTTCCATTTTTACCAGAAAATTAAATACATAATAACAACTACCTATTATAATCTCTAACTTTTATATCGTAAGGATTCTCAGTTCTAAGTAGGTACCTACTTCATCCCACAAATAAAATAAAAAACAATCGAATGATTTTAAAATATTATGACACGCATCGTAATCATTTATGGTTAATTTAAAAGAATGATTTCTCAACAAATTGTATCTGATTTCGGTTCGCCCTTCGCTCCTAATTGACGAATCATTACCAATTTATCTCAGAGTCATTCATATGTTATCTTGTATTAAATAGGACATGGGACTTCTTATTTTTTAAAGAAGATTATATTATTTTGCTTTGAGTCGTTTTATTGTTGTGTGATTGGCTGACTGGTGGTAACTAACATATTGCAAAACGTGTTTTTTAATTTGTAATTATTTTATTGACATAGTTTTCTATTAGTAAAAGGATTTTCGAAATCGTTTCACAAATATAATTAATATTAGGCTTATATTAAAGTTATTGTACAAAACTATGAAAATTCAAATAATTTCATTTTTATTATTCCGAAATAGTTTTAGTAATGACGTTACATGCAAATCTTAAAATCCTTATTATGCTTTTAAAGTATTGCGTGTTATCGTAATTATGTACCTTTTTAATTTTATGGATTTTAATTTTACAGTTTTATCATATTTTTACAACGAAGAGCACTAAATTTTTATTCAAAATCGTCTCTCGAGGTTCTTAAAATCCCTAATCTATAAGCTGTTGATAAATCCAAAGTGAACTTATACAACTGGGATTATCAACAAGCTTATAATAAATTAGCGAAGGAATCCGTTTATAAATAACAAATGAGCTAAAGAATACATGCTAATCGAATAAATAGCAAAAAGTCACAAATTTATCCCAAAAAGAAAAGAATTGGTAAAAAACCCAATTTAACTCACTAAGCATGTTACTAGAAGTTACTACTTAAGTTGATAGATATCGTGATTCTAACTTTACGCTAAGTTTATCTTTAACACTATTTTTATATTACTTTAGACTACGTGACTAAGTAAAACCCACTTTACAAGAACTTAGTTTTAAAATAATTTATAAAATTCTACTTTATGAACAACTCAAACAACGAACTAGTAAAATAATTCTATAACTACTTTAATTTATATATTTTTATAAAACCTATGTAATGTTCTAAAACAGGAAAGCTTGAAGTGCAAGTGTCGCAAAGTCCAAATTACTAAGTGCAAAATAATAAATTTACTTGCTAAGATTAATCGGAACACGATATTTTACTACAATAAAACACTGTTTATTTTAAAAATTACCTCATTAATTCCCATTCACTAACAACGACACCATAAAATCCACTTTACGAAAATTCAACTCGAAAAGTAGAATCACGAAAAAATCTAAACTAAATCAAACTCACATTCACAAAAGTCAACGTAAATTTTACTTAACTACTATCGAAATATCCAACCGAACATTCCCTTTTACGAATATCACTTCGAAAATCAAAATCACCGAAGTCAAATTATTTAGTAAACATTTACCTATAATAATACACTATTCTCTATTCCGAGTTTAATCAAGCAAAACATTTGTTGAACGAAACATTTCACTTATAAAAATCAGAACTTACAATACTTAGACTTACCATTCTGTAAGTGTATCGAAATACATTCAATTTTTAATTTTCCTTGTATTTTCAGGTAAAAACCGTTAATTAAATGTGTTGTTAATGAGATATTGTAAGTATAGAATGTCGAAATAATTCATTTTAAGGAGATTTTAAGTCATAACTTGTGATGTCAAGAAACACTTCCTAAATTTTGCGATGCGTTCTAAAAGCTTTCAAAAGCTCGATGATGTAATTTACTACGATTTTGTTAACTGCCTTTAAAATCGTGAGCGGTATTCTGACATAAGTATAAAAATTCTAAGTTCCGATTGCACTTCGAATCTACACTTAGAAAATTTCACCGAAATCTTTAGTCTTGGCGAAACTGAAGTCAACTCGTTAATATCAAGAATCACGTTCTAGGAACACAGCCTACCCCTAAGCCACGGAATTAACAATTTACAGGGATACCCGTTTCAGGACTTACAATAAAAAAATCAAACACTCACGTTGATCGAAGAAGCAGCGTTCCAGACCATTCATAACGTAGCGTACAACCTCATAATGCACATCAACTACACAATTAAAAAAATACCATCCCGAATGCACTTCACAAGTGACGTCACACTGAAAACAAATCACAGCGAATTAACACGAAATGTCCGCGGCGTACGGTTCCTGTTAACACGTGCTGCCCGTTCGGCGGTCGGCGCGCGACTGAATTGCGCGGCGCAACGACCGTGGGGCGGGGGAGGGGGTGCGTGCGTTCGGAATCCGCTTCCCACGTGCTGTATGACCGTCTCTTTCTCGGGACGGGTTAAAAACGCGTAAGTGCCCGCGGACGCATCGATACAACGCTTGTTTATATGCACTGTGGCTAATAATAACAAGCGAATGACGCCGAGAGCTTAGCGTTTGTTGTCGTTTTCAAGTTTGCATTGCTGCGCGTGCTTGACGCGGAGACGTGATATCCGGTTCTTAATTCAATTAAATTTAACGCTGGTTTTAATCGGATTAATTTTGTTCGAGTTTTTACGATGATTGTATCTAAAGTGTTTTGATTAGTTTCGAATGTTTTACGGTATTTTTTCGTTCAATTAAGCTTTACGTTAGGAAGTTTAAAACATGTTTACTTTAAAGCAGGTTTTTGTATCAACGATTGACTATACCTAAAATCTTATTATAGACTTTCACATCAAAATTACTAGAAAAAATAGTAAATTAAAAACAAAATACCGAAAAACTCTATCGTCAAAATCCGGTATAAATACCGATAAAAGTCGTCTATTTCGGTGGTCGTTCGACATTACGTTATCGTTCTGTCACTCAGCGATATGACTTTACCACTTTTTAGTCGCTAGGATACTCGTAAACCGAATGATGAAAGATTTTACAGAACGAATGCCACCCGGGCTAAGACATTTAAGTGATTTTGTCTCTCCTTGGTGTTTCTTGAGAAAGGTCTTTGTAACCAGTTAAAGTAAGATTTGTAAGTAAATTAAAGTCTTAATTATACTAAAAAATAAAATTAACAATACATAAGACATATTTACAATGGACTGTGGTTTCTTGATTACCAACCAATAAAGATTCATCAGATATTTTTTGATGCTTAGGTTTACTGTGTAAATAGCTTTCTTTTGTATTCTGATCCCAGAAGTGTTTGGAACACTGAGAATACAAAATAAGGTAAAGTTTGAAGAGGGGCGGCGCGACGGGAAAGAGTGCCGATGGCGTAACGAGTCGCGTCGTCCCTCATAACCCCGTGCTGGGTTCTGGCCTCCGCCGAGGTTCGGACGCTGAGTGTGAGCGGTTGGAGGTTTTAGTGCAGTTCAACTCCCACATACCCAGTGATTTCACCAAGTAAAAAAAAGAAAAGTTTGGAGAGGTGGGTTCAAGAAAATAATACTAAACAAGGGATACTAAGGAAATCAAATACACCCTTGTATGACGATGTTCAAACTTACAAAAAATAAAGCTTTTTATACAGTAGACTAACAACTGTACCAACCCATTACTGCCTACTGTTGGGCTCTGGTCTCCTCAGAAGAGGGATTAGGCATAGTCCACCACACTTGCACAGTGCGGATTGGGACTTCACATATCTTCAAAGAATTTATAGAACCCTTTTCCGACATGCAGGTTTCCTCACAATGTTTTCCTTCACCGTTTTTAGCCAGTGGTGTTATGAAAAATTGCACATAAATCTTTTTCACATTTAGATTTAGAGGTACAGGCCGGATTTGAACCCGCGACCTCCCGTTCGGACACCACGATTATAATCTAACAACTACTGTATAAAACACTTGGAAATAGAACACCTTCGTATAAAACTTGATATCTACACCGCGATTTTAAATAGACTACTATTTATAGTTTCCACACATTTATAGTTTTCATAACCTTGATAAAACGTTCAAACGCTGAGTGTTACAGTTCGCAGAAGTCCCTAATAAATGTGTTGCTCAGTTTCCCTATCGTTGTGAAATCTTTGTACAGAAATATCGAGATAAATTTTAATACTACCACGTTAAATGCTATTTATATTTCATAAACCTTTAAATGGTTTTTTGTGAATAACTAGTGGATCAAAACAGTAATTCCTCATGTTCAGTCCCACTATCAAGTTTCATTTAAATCCGTTCAGTAGTCCATGAGCGAGCGACCTGTACTGTACTGTACTGTAGCAACCCATTACTGCCCACTGCTGAGCTCAGGTCTCCTCCGAAGAGGGGTTAGGCATAGTCCACCACGCTTGCCTAATGCGGATTGGGGACTTCACATATCTTCAAAGAATTTTTAGAATCCTTTTCCACACGTTCACACTGAATCCACATGTTCAGTCCCACTATCAAGTTTCATTTAAATCTGTTCAGTAGTCCATGAGAGATGGTAACAACCACTTATGATTAAGTGACCCGTCGGCTCACCTGCATACATGACAATAGAATATGACCAAAAGATGCCATTCAAATTTAACTTTCTCTCAAGTTTGGATTCCGATAACTTTATGTGCGTTTTGTCAAATTTTACACCAGAACGAAGAAAATGAAGCGAATTTATGGGATCCGAGTCAACGCGATTGTGAATAATCCTGATATGCAGTATACATAAGAAAAGGACTACATAATAATAAATTATTTTAATTAGTTAAGTATAATAATAAGTTATTATTTGCTACTAAAAAACCAGACTTAATATCTTTACTCAAAATAACCGACAATTTTAGTAAAGCTATTGGAATGGAGTTTGGAGTAGATAAATGTGCGGTCATAGATATACAGAGAGGTAAAGTTGTAAACTCGGAGAGTTTGCAACTTAGCCAGAGTGAGGTGCTTAGATCTCTGTCTGAGTCGGAAACCTACAAATACCTTGGAATGTTCGAAGCTTTGAGTATCGTCGATGCAGATATGAAACAATCGGTGAGGGATCGGTTCTTCGGCCGCCTGATAAAGGTTTTGAAAAGCCTCTTGTCTGGCGGAAACAAAATCCGAGCCTTCAATGGTTGGGTCATGCCTGTACTGACGTACTCCTTTGGCATTCTAAAGTGGACGCAATCAGAACTGGATGCCCTGGATAGAAAAGTTCGGCGACTGCTGACGGCATACAGGATGCACCATCCACGCTCATCTGTTATGAGGCTGTATATACC
This sequence comes from Trilocha varians, assembly GCA_030269945.2. NCBI lineage: Eukaryota > Metazoa > Arthropoda > Insecta > Lepidoptera > Bombycidae > Trilocha > Trilocha varians. The sequence continues at coordinate 12,280,990 of AP028265.1, forward strand.
TCGGAAGTGTGGGGGTCGTGGCATGTTAAATGCCAAGGATCTGCACAACCGAGAGATATACAACCTTCGGGAATATTTCCTAAAGGTGAATGTGGGTATGTACCGTGATGTAGCAGCAGTCGATAAAGGACTCACTCCGCTATCCTTAGCGAACGGGAATTGGCGAGCGCCGAAGGTGATGAGTGTGGCGGATCGCACGGACGTATGGAAGAGCAAGGAACTACACGGTCGATTCTACCGGGCCCTTACGGGTCCCGATGTAGATCAGTTAGCCTCCGTGGCCTGGCTACGATACAGTAACCTCTTCGGAGAGACTGAAGGTTTTGTCTTAGCAATTATGGACGAAGTTATCATGACGAACAACTACCGTAAATATATTCTAAAGGATGGGACGGTCGACATTTGTCGGGCATGTCACCGTCCGGGAGAGTCTATTAGACATATCGTTTCCGGTTGTTCCCGTCTTGCTAACGGCGAGTACTTGCACAGGCATAACCAAGTAGCTAAGATCATTCATCAGCAACTTGCTCTGAAATACGACCTTGTTGAAGCCGCCGTACCTTATTACCAGTATTGGCCTCAGCCGGTTCTCGATAATGGTCATATAACTCTCTACTGGGACCGATCTATTATCACTGACAGGACTATTGCTGCCAATAAGCCTGACATAGTGATAATAGATCGGGATGCGCATCGGGCGGTGCTGATCGATGTCACCATTCCACATGACGAGAACCTTGTGAAGGCAGAAAAAGAAAAACTGCTAAAATATTTGGACCTGGCCCACGAGGTGACCGACATGTGGCGTGTTGAATCGACCATCATTGTTCCGATCGTTGTATCTGTGCACGGTCTAATAGCGAAAAGCTTCGACCGACATCTAGAGAAGCTTTCGCTCCCCGGCTGGGTAAAGGGCTTGATTCAGAAGGCGGTCGTTCTTGACACGGCGCGTATTGTGAGGAGGTTCCTCTCTCTTGAGCCCTGACCACTGATGGCTTGGGTCGTAGACCTCGTCTTCAGTGGGTCTCTGTTTTTTATATTGTATTTTTAAATTTATTTCCTTTGTTAATTTTTTTAAAAATATAATGTAAAAAATAAGTGTAAATAAATATATAGACAGTAATTATTTTAAAGAAAACTTTTTAAATATAAGCTTTTAAGATCTTAGATATCATGTATATATATATGCAGTAGAGTGCTAGCTAAGAGAAGTACAACGAGCCCAAACAGGTCTATCTTGTTTAGCACAAGATGTCCTATGACCACCGTTCGAATCCATCATCAAATAAACGCCATTTTGTCATATTATTGCATTGTCACGCGATATACATCCGCGTGCATATTATTAGCTCAATCGGAAACCGGGAAGTTTGTCAAATTCAGCTTGCAAGATTCCACTCGACTATATAGTTACATCCAGTGCAAGTTAATACAAAGCTTGTAAAAAGCCGTTAGCTTTAGTTAAATTTCTTCTGCACAATATCCTAATCTCACGAGAAGCAAACAAAAACAAATGAGACATGTTATATGCATTTCTCTTCGCTCTATTTCTGTTTGTGGGGCATTAACCGAATCAAAGATGTGACGTCACCCCACGCTAACAAATAGGATTCCCTTAGCGTGACACTCAATTAAAAACATTCGTAGGGACGGAATAGTGGTATTTATACCGACATTTTTAAATACCGGAGATCATTATGTTGTGGTTTTCGGTATTAATACCGTGATATGAAGGATAGTGGTATTTATACCGACATTTTTAAATACTGGAGATCATTATGTTGTGGTATTAATACCGTGATATGAAAAATAGTGGTATTTATACCGACATTTTTCTGTATACCTAAAATCAATGTGTTAAAAGTTTGGTATTAATACCGAAATTTTGCAGCAGATATACTGAAGATAGTTGTGCATTTTTGGGTTATGTTTAGTCTATTCCAATTGGCTATTGCTCTAATTCTATTGCTGATAAATTTGGTAATACGTAAAAAACTGTATAGTGTTATTCAAGTTAAAAAGTTCCCAATTTGACAATCTTCATGATATTTTATAGCACAACTAACTACATTTACTATACACATTTACTTTAAGTAGGAACTCACATCCACAAACTTTTATTTAAAATGAAATTTAAAATTTCACCATCAACATAAAATAGGTATTTATACCGGCAAATGAACCCCAACTCTACAAACTTCGCTGCGCCCATTAGAATTCCTTGCTCGAGTGTAAAATGCATTACAGTTAAGAATAATCCAATACTCAAACAGCACATCGGCATCCGAAGGGTTAAACTCAGTTCAGTTAATGATCTATAAATTATTATACTTATTATAGGGTTAAATTTGACCGACTTGAAAACAAGGAACTCTAAATTCAGAGTTATTTAACCGACTTTTAAAATAGGAGTAATTGGATTCGAAGGTATTTTTGTTTGTCGCGTTACTTTTGGACCGATTCGTATGGTCGTTTTTTGCGTGTACCTGTACCAACCCATTACTGCCCACTGTTGGGCTCACGTCTCCTCAGAAGAGGGATTAGGCATAGTCCACCACGCTTGCCCTGTGCGGATTGGGGACTTCACATATCTTCAAAGGATTCTTAGAATCCTTTTCCGACATGCAGGTTTCCTCACGATGTTGCGTGTAACGCTATGTAATCTTTAAAGATAAAGCCGGTGGTTTTCGTAATGGAATAAAAGAAATTGATCTGACTACTAGACAATCTATGAAATGAAATATTTATTTAACTAAATTTAGGACATACAATATTAAGCAAGGACCCCTGCACTATCTCTATACCTGCATTATACCTAGTCTAGTTTCTCTCTAGTCTAGTTTTAGAAACAATTCTTTGAAATAAAACAGTCGTTTTTATTTTTTGTAAAACCTCAGCTTACATTTTACTAAATAAACTTGAGTAATATACCTAATATGAAAATTACAAACTTTTTTATGAAATATAATGTATAAACAAATATAATTAAAATTAATTTGTTATGTTAAAAATAATAACAAAATTAGCGTCACGAATCTCTTCAAACGAGCTTCAAAATTTTAAATTAACATTTTCGTATAAAAACTCAACTTTCAAGCAAGATGAAATTAGTATAAAGTTTACTTATATGAATATTTAGTATACAAACAGCTGTCTTTGATTAAAAAACATTATTTTGTTAATATTTAGGCAAAATGGTATATTTTTAATATATTTTTTAATTTAAAATATAATTGAAATTGAGATTATCTATAAAGTAAATAAAATTAAGTGTATGTGTATATGTATGAACAACTTCGTCTGCGTTACAAAATGACGATTTAGTCAATGTTTGTGACAACGATTAAAGTGTATGTGTAAGAGTTTTCTGTATTAGAGGAAATCGCTGGATTACAGATATATGGGAGTTGAACCGCACTAAAATCTCCAAGTCACACACTCCGCTCACATTTAGTGTCCGAACCGGAGCTGAGGCCAGAACCATCAAGGGGCTATGCGGGACAGCACGACTCGTTACATGGCGTCATATCAAATCTCATCTTCATGTATATTTCATGACTTTTTATGTTTTAGTATTTACTTATATCAGACCATACAATTAATCCACATTTAGTTACCAAACACTAAAGCATTTCTTAAACTATTACTAAACGGGTTCTTACCACGATTATTTTTATTTGAGAGGTCCCGATATTTCAGCACTGTTTCAAGCGCCATGATCACGGGAAGACTGAGGGACTGCGGGTAGGTCATTTAAGAGCAGACAAATCTGTCTACCCTCTTTCTCGTTCGTTTGCCGGTACCACTGGAACTCGAACTCGACATACCACACTGACAGTATCGGCTGCCGTCTCAAAACTAGATTTTTTGGCTTTATTTTCGTCAGTCTTCCCGTGATCATGACGCTTGAAACAGTGCTGAAGTATCGGGACCTCTCAAATAAAAATAATCGTGGTAAGAACCCGTTTAGTAATAGTTTAAGTGATGTAGATAAATCTACTAAAGCATTTTCCCATAAAACCATTACACGTTGAAATAAATGAAGACACAGATCCAAGTGACAACGTCAAATGTATCACTACCCCTACCCTAAGCATTAGTGCAGTAAACTTGACAATAACTTAATTTTAAGCTATGAAGGGTGGGTCCTAAGGGACTACAATAGTCGAGTCCTACCTTCAACATAATTATAGGGAATCGATAATGTGTGTAGAGTTTCGATGTATGATAATATAATATGTAGAAGATTAATGCATATGTAGCTTCCATACATGTAAATTATCAAACGAGTATTAGAATATTATGAATTTTATATCATACTATTGGGCTTCGGCAACTTCGTCTACGTCACTTTCAATTAAAAGGTAACCTATGTTATTTCTCAAGGTCCATAGATTGTTCGTGCCAAATTTCATCAAAATCGGTTTTCTGGTTTAAGCGGGAAAGCGTAACAGACAGACAGAGTTACTTTCGTATTGATCGATTTTTGTTACAAAATGAATACGAGCGTCTTCCATTTTTCAAGAATAACACAAAAACTACAAGTTTGATCTTTGTCAAATTTATATAACATTATATCCAAAGTGTCCGCTTTCTAATAAGAAAAGATGAATCCAAATCGGTTTATCGAAATAAAATAATTTTCATAAACCTTGTTTAAGAAGGATTAAGAGGAACATCGAGAATGGGCGTTCATTCCAAATCGTTAAAAAATTGGTTGCCTGTAAAGTCGGTATACGGGCGAAAGTTTTACGTGACAACGACTCGGGCATGGTTAGCCCGCCTAAGAGCGAGAGAGACAGATATAAAAAGTGAAAGGCACGCGTGCCTCTCACTCGCTCTCATTGTGAGCGCATAACGTGAGCGGAGCGTAACGCAGTTTCTTGAAGTGTCACCCGGCAAACCAATTTATAAGACGTTGTCACGTCAAAATGACGTTTATTGTTTATGAACTGTTTGGAACCAGGTGCCAAGTATAAAATAATATTATAAGAGTATAGAACAGTCAGTAGATTACTTATTCTAACAAATACTTCCTATTTGCTGCTCAATGTACCATGTAAGAAGCAATATGTCGTAACCGTCCTGTGACAGTGAACCGTAAATAAATAAATGACATGTTAATCATTACTATTATTGTAGTACTCTTGTTGTTTTTAGACCGACGTCCAAAAACGAGGAGGTTATCAATTCGTGTGTTTTCTATAGCCGTTTTTGATGATTCTTTTTCTGTTTGAAAGCGGACATAGAGCGATAGTTTTGACTATTAATGGAAAATGAAACTTGGTCGTTTAAAATTTTGTGAAGCTATTATAAATATGAGTAGGTCTAAGAGAGTAATCGTTGGATGTACTGAACCGATTTAGGTGATTTTTTTTATTAATAGAAACTTTTTTTTTTTTTTTCAGTTGGAGGAAATCACCGGATCCCCCGTATGTGGTAGTTGAACCGCTCTAAAACCTCCAACCGCTCACACTCAGCGTCCGAACCCCGGCTGAGGCCAGAACCCAGCACGGGGTTTGGAGGGACGGCGCGACGCGTTACGCGCTCGGTGCTCTTTCCCGTCCCGGTAGCCGCCGGCGAATACGGCCACCCTACGTTGTTTGTGTGTGCCTTAGTGGGCATTTTTTGCCAAAGTTGCGCGATTCAGCTATTGTAGGTACTAGGTATACAATTGCCAAAAATGTTATTTCTATCAACCTCAACAAAACTCCCAACTCAATAAACATTCTTATCAAGGCCAAACAAGATTTCTATTTATCTAAATAACTGTTAATTAAAGTTCTCTTCCATCTTTAGGAGAATTGCCCCAACTAATACCAAGACCGCATCATTGCTAAACAAAATAAATGACCCGTTCGATCTCATTCATCTGACTAATTTGGAGTGTTGCCAGACTCGAGAGGGAATGAATGACATTAGTGTACCAAGATTCACTATGACTTGGATAATTAAATATTGGGTTGCCAGTAATGAAAATTAGTTGTCAAGAAATAGCACTACATGTAGTAAATTATAACAATAAAAACTTGAGAGGTGACATGGGACACCTGAATAGAACGAAGTTCCTTTCGATTAAAAGATATCTTATATTTTTTTTCCTAACGTAACGCGCGATAAGGAACGTGTTTTAAAAGATCTTGATCACAGCGCCATCTAGCGATAATCATCTAAAACAAAAAAGTGTCCTGACAACTTCTCGTAAGAATTTTTTCCGTCTAGCCCTCTTTCACAACGCGCGATAAGGAACTTCGTTCTAAAATCAACTAAATTGTTCCAGGCGTTGTTGCGTTATGTGACTATGTGTCTACCAACACATTTTGCAATTCATTTTTATATTGGTACTCAAAAAGTTTTCCAAAAATAAACAAACATAAGTCAAAACGTATTTTAGCTCTAAAATAGCCAGTCTAAAATTGTAATACGTAACAAAAAAACCAAAGGAAAGTTAGAGTTTGCTCCGCGAATTAGCAAGAGGGTAGTTCTGTGTCCTTTTTATGGTTCCAGCGACGTTTTTTATGTTTACCTTAGGGATGACGAAAATTTGTGAAATATTATATGGATTATGAAATAAATATTAGCTTTCAATATCGATGTGTAAACACCAAGGTTTCAAATATAGGTATATCTATATATTATTTTTGCATTTAATTTAACCAAGGCCATTTTAAAGTTTTTTTTTTTAAATCATCCATATGTACTGGTTTCCATTGTTATTATAACGGGTATCACTAGTACTATCACCAGTTTTCGTTTTCAGGAGTGGTTGTTTTACACCCTGTATAGTAATGACGAGTGTTTTGGAAAAGTAATGATTGTTATCGTATTTTTAATTTCACTTTAGGTAGCTCACCTTATGGTAAGAAATTATCGTCGCTCATGGACTCCTGAAATATCAGATGACACTATCGTCACCTGACCAACCGTAGAATTCTTCCTATATTGATATCGATTTATTTCAATGCCAAAAATAGATTTTAAAAACCACATTTCACCCAAAAATTCGGTAATCCTAATCCGCCCTATTGCAACATCTACACTTTTTACGTTACCTCATTTTAGATCGAGGCGCCACGCGGAGCGCACGTCACATGCAAATGTTGCACGGAAATATTTATAAGAAACGCTACGACTACATTTTATTCGTTTTACAGATTTTTATTATACATTTTCGACGTGGCGCTGACACAGAACTGATTGTATGCGATGGAAAATTTCAATCCTGTCTGTTGAAGATAAAATTTGTATATGTTTTGCGTTACCTTGCTTTTGGTGGCCCTCGAAGAATATGAACGTACCTGTGAACAATAAAATTGTAACTATAAAATATTGTTTCTTTAAATTAAGATAGTTATTGTACTGTACTGTACTGTACTGTACTGTAACAACCCATTACTGCCCACTGCTGAGCTCAGGTCTCCTCCGAAGAGGGGTTAGGCATAGTCCACCACGCTTGCCTAATGCGGATTGGGGACTACACATATCTTCCAAGGATTTTTAGAACCCTTTTCCGATATGCAGGTTTCCTCTCACGATGTTTTCCTTCACCGTTTTTAGCCAGTGGTGTTGTAAAAAATAAATAGATAGTTATTGAGTTTGCTTAAAATTGCAAAAAACATTATTCAGATTACTTATTTTCTATGTAATATTCAAATCGATGTAATTTTTGCTTGGTTATTTGATACTTTTTAAAGTAGTCAATGTGCAAAGATAAACAATAATTAATTTCAAACAACTTTAAATCACTAGCATAATAATATAGTGGCATTACTTATTTTTCGCCCTAATAATATAATTATTAATTAACAGCACAGAAACACTACTAATAATAAATAATACGGCTGATTGATCACGTCGAGTCGTCCATTCATTTGTCATTTCGACGCCATATTGTTTCTTACTATCACTACGGGAATAAAGCCGTACGTGCAAAATAATAAAGAAGATTTAATTGATTAATTCATTTTAATGATTTTTTTAGTGTCAAATAGACGAGATAACGAAGTCGTGGTGGCTACGTGGTCGAAGCGCGTCCTATCGAACGGGAGGTCGCGGGTTCAAATCCGGCTTGTACCTCTAAATCTAAATGTGAAAAAGATTTTTGTGCAATTTTTCACAACACCACTGGCTAAAAACGGTGAAGGAAAACATCGTGAGGAAACCTGGATGTCGGAAAAGGGTTCTAAAAATCCTTTGAAGATATGTGAAGTCCCCAATCCGCACTGGGCAAGCGTGGTGGACTATGCCTAATCCCTCTTCTGAGGAGACCTGAGCCCAACAGTGGGCAGTAATGGGTAATGGGTTGGTACAGACGAGGTAACAGACTACTTGATCGTAAGTAGTTACCGAATAATAAGTAGTAATTACTACTATTGTTATTTCTATGTGGTTTTATAATAAAGAATTCTCTATCTATCTATCCACCGAAGTTCTGCATGTGCCATTTCTATAAGGATTTCTGTATAATAAATTTTATTCCATTTAATTTTCAATGATTCGTACAGCGCTCAAAATACAATACTCGATAAAAGAGTGCAATAAATCAAATTTAAATTAGACTTTTATTTCCAGAGCATAAAAAGCTAAATATCTAGTAATGTATGAACGAGAAAAAAATCCCATAGAATCAGTTATTCCGCTCACTCCCATTAGACCATCGAAAGTTCTAGAATAACTTCGCCGAACTCCGAACTCATTAAAATTATCGCTTTACTTGTTTCCCGTATCTGGCGATTGTGAGGACCCAAACTGGGACCAGTTTGACCCAATTCTGTATCTTGAGGTACCGTCTTTCTTTCGGCGTAAAGTCTTTTGGAAGTTAATGAACTTGCTTTTGTTATAAAATGTGTAAAATCTGATGTTTTTATGACGATGTGTGTTGTATAAAAAGATTGTACAATTTGTTAGTTCTTTAAAAAAATGTAGAAGATATACAAGCGTAAAAATAGTAATAACTAACTATTATCAAAATAACAGACATCTCGTCTTTTACTGATAATATTCATCATCATCATCATTATCAGCCTGTAGACGTCCACTGCTGGACATAGGCCTCCCCAAGGATTTCCAATGCGACCGGTTGGTAGCGACCTGCATCCAGCGTGTTCCTGCGATCTTAACAAGATCATCCGTCACCTTGCAGCTGGTCGTCCCACACTGCGCTTGCCTTGACGCGGGCGCCACTCCAGAACTTTCGTACTGATTATATTACAAACTTTAATTAGACGATAGACTAAAATTAAAATTTCTAAATATTGTTGTACCCTTAGCACAAAAAACAATTACATTACAGACAAACAAGCCCACAGGCCACAAGTGATTATGGCTTAAGGACCTCAGAAATATCATTGATGTTAAAAAATACTTTCGTAACCAATCTACACATAACTAATTCATCTTCTGCACTAATAAAAAACGTTCTCAGAAACCCGTAATAATAAAAAAGCAATTTATTTACAAGCAAAGTACAAATTCAAAGATTTCCCGAAGTTGCGTACAACACAGCGACATATATATTAATGTATATTTTATGTAAGAAAACTTTGTCTAAGTTGTGTGCTGCAACGGGCTACCAACTTGTTATGTGAACTTAGTGTTTAAGCTTAAGCGGATTTGATAAGATAGTATTTCTATATCGCTAAACGATATTTGATATTTATTTTCTGTATGCATACGACTAAGGCCATCGAATGGTAAATGGTTACCGTCGCTTAAACTCAAGCGGATTTCATATCATGTTATATCGTCTATGGTTTGTTTTTTATTTTTAGTTGTCCAACCGCACACATTCCGGTTCAGGTCAGAACCTAGCACGGGGTTATGTGGGATGGCGCGACACGTTACACTACGGCACTCTTTTCTGTCGTGGTGCCCTCGAGAGGTTACTTACACTCAAACTTGAAAAGTTTTCAATGTTTAAACCGCGTATTAAATAGATACACACAATACAATGAAATATTTTATTTAAATCGCTCGCTCATGTAATAAAGAGTTCTTCTAAGAGGGTATTTCTTTTCAAAAGTAGAACACGCCCGACGAAACGTCTAACTAAAAACCTTTCCTTAAACTTGGTATTGACAACATGTTAGCAGTTTCCGTGATTCCTGTCCATGTGAAGAAAAACATTGGAGTATTTTGATATTTACACTAATATATAAAACGGACGAGTTTGAATCTCAACCGTTGCTTCGATTTGAAAAAATATTTTTGTTGTATAGTCCATTTATCGAGGAAGGCTCTATTATATTAAAAAAACAGCTATGACATGTCCCTGTTCATACGAGGCTTAAGAATAGGAGTGTAAAAGTAGATGATAGATAACGGCCCCTCATTGCCTTTGCATTGCAGAGGTTCATGGCGATTACCGCTTACTATCAGGTGGGTGGTAGCTCGTTTATCTATCTAGCATTAAATAAAATTAGGGATCTGTATTAAAAGTCCAATCGTTCTTCATTTAAAGAAGGAAAAGTCACGTCACAAATTAAAGCACATGTAAATTACAAAAAGAATCATTAAAATCGGTTCACTTACAATTATTATCCCAAAAAGCCACGTTAATTCAATCAGTTAAATACTCAAACTCATACACAAACAGACAATTACAGTGTTTAAGGCCCCATAAAGAATCTTCGTAAGTAGCTCGTGTTTATGTACGTTGTAAAAGTGTAAACACGCACTTACTACATTGTTCGGCTGGGCCGTTCTTAATTTGATGTAATGAGCTGAGGTGTGAGGGTAATGGCAGCGCTTGTTTTTTTATAGTTTAGAGGTCTTTAGTAACCTAGAGTAACGGTGTTTTGGTTACCGTCGCTCATGGACTGCAATGGTAGTGGCGACTGTTACCTATGACCTAGTCTTAAGGACTTCTTTCCGAGTGGTATGGCTTCTTCAAACGTGATTTATGTATTGTAGCAGTAGAAATTCGCTGGGGGATCATTTAGGCCTCGTTTAGTAGCAAAGTCCCTCTTCGGAGACCTGTTCTGAGCAGTGGGTAGTAATGGGTTGGTACAGTAGGTACAGTAGCAGCAAAGGTATAAATCAAATGATAGTTATGAAACTACCCTCAAAAACCAAAATTGTCACTATAAAGTCTAACAACAAATCATCATCATTATCAGCCTGTAGACGTCCACTGCTGGACATAGGTCTCCCCCAAGGGTTTCCAATGCGACCGGTTGGTAGCGGTCTACATCCAGCGTGTTCCCGCGATCTTAACAAGATCATCCGTCCACCTTGCAGCTGGTCGTCCCACACTGCGCTTGCCTTGACGCGGGCGCCACTCCAGAACCTTCGTGCTCCAACACAAAATAACAGTAAACTTTTATCATGCACCCTAAGCTTTTGACTACTTTAGACTATCAGCGAACAAGTAAGAACATTTGAAATAAAATAGGTCTATCTACAGCTTTTTAAAGTCGAAAGTCTTTATCCAACTTTACATAATGTTCATAAAAAGACGAGAAAGTTTTCCAGAGCTTTTGTAAGTCGTAATTTAGGTAGTTAGCCTAATGATATAAGTTGTTCTACTTGATAAGAATAGTTTTGGAATACATTGAAAGAGTCATTTATAAAGGAAAGAAGGAATACAGTCAATGAATTGTTGTGTATTCGAACATATTTCTAACCTTAATTTTAGAAATAAACAAACTCATCAAGAAGCATTCTAGATTTAGGAAACATCAGATTAAAAAAACCTATTCGCATTTTAGAAAACATCAGATAGCAATCTCTTGTATCTAAGTTACAGCTTGTATTCACGATTTTAGGCACACCTTGTATCTAAGAAATACTTTGCATTTGAGAAACACCTTTTTTTTTTTTTTTTTTTTTTCAGTTGGAGGAAATCACCGGTATGTGGGAGTTGAACCGCACTAAAACCTCCAACCGCTCACACTCAGCGTCCGAACCCCGGTTGAGGCCAGAACCCAGCACGGGGTTTGGAGGGACGGCGCGACGCGTTACGCCATCGGCATGCTTTCCCGTCGCTCCGTCCCAAAACACTATTATGGTTTGAGAAACTCTGTCTATAAAAAAAAATACATGAAAATTTCAAAAATATGTACTTACGATAACGAAATTGTTTTAAATTATCATTCATTAATATCACATTGTACTTACATCGTGTTTAAAAACAGAAAAATTACACTTTTAAAAATTCTCAAATAGTCTCCATTACACGACCCACGTTCTCACGATCGCAAGTGGCAAAAACAGTGCATCAGAAACGGAAACATCTTAATGATAATTAGAAAAAAAAATACTGTTACAAAAGACCCGTGCACCCACTGGCCATTTCAACTAAATATAGAACATAAAACTTGACTGCATTTACACTGTAGTGTAACATTAAAATGACTTCGAAGTTCTCTGTGGGGTTTTTCTTGAAATAAGTGATGGTGATGATTCTTGTAGTTGTTTAAATTTTAAACAGGGACGACCGTTTGTGAAATTTTTCTTTTTAAAACTTAAATTTAATTTACATGTTAGTTTCGTTCCAAATTCTAATATGCAGCATGTTTAGAATAATCGCAGCATGTATTTGTTATTATTATTTATCTAAAACGAACTCAATAGAACAAAAATATTAATATTATTATCTAAAGTACTATAGAACAAAAATAATATAGAATCAAATAATTTCTACTGAGCTGACAGTTTCTTTTCGACGTACGTAAATAAAAAAAATCATTTTTTTTTTGCATTAGCAGAAGAGCTAAGTCTGCGGATTACTTGATAAGTAGTCTGGTTACGTTGTCCACAGATCTCCACAATGCAATGCTAGGCAACGTGCCGTAACCTACCTCCTAATGTTTTGCCACCTGATCGTAAAAAAAAAGCGGTTGCCCTCGCTCATGGACCTCTCACACTGCGGGGCAGCTACCTACCGCATACCTTTAAGGACTTTCTTGAAGTCTCGTCTTTATATTACACTACGGTGTAACACGCAGTCTAAAACACTTTGAAACATCAAACGGCCCCGACAAAGACGCGATCGTCTTTCGGCCATCGATTACATCGTTTTTAAGACAGAGAATAAAGAGTTAAAATAATTGAAGTTCCAAAACAATAGGATTCCTTTGTATCGATTAATCGTAATGAATGAGGGCTCTGTATTGGTAACCACTTTCTAATATTAGTTGGTGATATTATAGTTTTTTTTTTAATAAAGACAGACGAGGCAACCACCTGATTATAGGTGGTTACCGTCTCTCATGGACCTCTGCAATGTCAGGGGACACTGACTGAAGTCGTCTTGGTTCTTCGTATCATCTGGTTTGGTCGTAAAAATTTTTTTGTGATCGATAAAGCTATTTTTTCAAAATTTTTTTTAGTTCTTCTCTCTCTTCTCTTTATATTCAGTGTATAGGTATCCTAGTAGTAGAAACAGTCTACTATAAAATTTATTAAATTCTCACTTATTTTTCAATTTATGACCTACGTATTTTTGAGCCATGTATTAAACGTACAAACGAAAAAGCATAAAACTTTAAAAATAGACTAAACTTCAGAATTTGAGCAGTTTATTTAGAGTCTTAAAGTTAGTAGGTAAAGGACTTTTTCCAACCAATAAATTTAACATTAAAAATACCATCCTTAACAAAACCCTACATAATTATCCAGTTCAAAACACTTACATTTAAAATATCAATTAAAAATACATAAAAGTTACATTTACAAATGGCGTCACAAAATGACTGATAAGACCGACCCCAACTTTGTTACGTCTGAAGCATCCCAAAATGTTAAAGATAAGATTGTGTTATTTTGAGCACGAGACAGTAGTTGTGTATGTGTACAATGTATGTGTTTGTGTGTAAAGGACATGCATTTTAATCTAATAATTTAGTAATTTTAGAGATAAATCGATTAATATTTGACAAAAACATCATTATTGATATTATTGGGTATGCATAGAGTATTTGTTTTAACGGAATGCACGCCACTATCACTGCATACTACATGCATAATAATTACTACATATTATTTTGTTTTGTAATCTTTTAAAGATTTTAGTTGTAATAAGTTAATTTGTTATGTTATGCAATGGGAATTTAATTACTTTTTCAGATCTTCATCATCATCATAAGACGGTAGACGGTCCACTGCTGCATAGGTCTCCCCCGAATTATGACACAACGACCTGCTCTGTTTTCTACCGGTTCGTGGCCGCCACTCCAGAACTTTGTCCATTTGTTCTACGCACAATGTAAGGCACATTCCATCCTGCCACTTCAAAAACGCAAATCTTCGGGCAGTATTTAATGCAAATAAATAACCTCTTGCCATCAGCTATCATTCACTAAAAAACTTACTAAATATTGTACCCTAATTTGCAATCTCTCTCCTACTTAAGTTAATTGGTAAATCTCATAGAATCAACGACGAAAATAAAATCAAATTACCGCGAAGGATTCTTCGAACGCAAACAAAAGCATATAAAGAGTAAGCAACAAAGAGAAAATATTAATAACTTACATGTAACGTACTTACATAATTACTACATACATTCACGTCAAATTTACAAACACATGACAACCTTATTCCGTTTACATAAGACATCATTTCGTTTGGCATAATTATGTAAATTTGGTGACGAATTTGGACCTTATTTTATGAGGGATAAGAGCGTGTTTTCTTAGTTAAATTGCTGTGGAAGGAACTCTAGTATGGGAGTTAATAATGAAAAGAATCCCAGGACCATTACTTCTGTTTAGGTGCGCCACAGTATATTTATAACAGAAGGTCAACTGAAGGATCTAATTTCCAGAAGTTTCGAAATGAGAAAAAACTATCATCCATAATCAAGGTGATTAGGATTAATTTAATTTTTTCTTTAGATTTAACTGTTCATCCAATACTAAAACATAATAATGTCATTTTGTTTTTAACCACATAAAAAAAACTTTTTAATTATATTACAGCTTAAGATACTTGAGTAGGTACAGTAGCGGTCTAAGAGAAAAAGCCTAGTTTTTCAGTCAAAGTACACAATAAAACTATGGTAGGCAAAAGCGTTATTACTTATTGGAACAAAGTTCCTTATCGCGCGTTGTGAAAGAGGGCTAGACGGAAAAATTCTTACGAAAAGTTGTCACGACACTTTTTTTGTTTATCGCTAGATGGCACTGTGATAAAAATCTTTTAAAAAACGTTCCTTATTTTTGTTTTAAATGATTATCGCTAGATGGCGCTGTGATCAAAATCTTTTAAAACACGTTACTTATCACGCGTTACGTTAGGTGACATGGGACACCCGAATAGAACAAAGTTCCTTTCGATTAAAAGATATCTTATAATTTTTTTTCCTAACGTAAAAAGTGTCGTGACAACTTTTCGTAAGATTTTTGTCCGTCTACCCCCCTTTCACAACGCGCGATAAGGAACTTCGTTCCAAAAGCAAGAGAAAAAGGTGTTGAAATGATTTTTTTTCTAATATTCTACTCCAATCCATCAATCTCTACTATTTCATTATGAAACTTGTACTTCTGTTTACCATACACTGTGTCCATAGCCCACACGTTCATTTTCGATACAGTATAAATTGATGCACCTATTTTGTGTTTAAGACGATCTTTCATATTGATTAATTGTTGTAGCTTGCATGTACTTTTGTTATCTGTACCGTATGTAGATGTAATGGAGTCGTGTACTGCTTTATACGGTTGTAACATGTTTTAAAAGATTTCAATAGATGTTTTTTTAGTTGGAGATAATCACCAGATCCAGGGGTATGTGGGAGTTAATATGTGGGAGAGAACCCAGCACGGGGTTACGCGGGACGGCACGACGCGTTACGCATTACGACACTCTTTCCCGTAGTGCCGCTCCCGGACGACGAACCGGCAACCAGCGTTTCGACTCTTACCCTACCTGTGAAGCCCGGCGTATTCATGTGTATTCCGGCGATTTCCTCTAGTCTAAAATCGAACTTATTTGGGTTCTAAGTGAGTTTTCAAATCGACTGTTAATTTTTGTGCATGTTACCACAGATCTTTTGCCTGAGTTAACCGATTTGGATGGCTCGTTTTTATATTATTGGTGGTATACCTATTTCATAAAACAACCATCAATTTTCGCAACGTTTCTTTGAACTCGTTTTTTTAAATATCTATTCCCTACCCTATTTACATTACTATAAGGTTCATTATACTTCGTTTCAAGAAAATGTTAACGATAACAATACTAAAAAATATAACACTCACCGTGATTCGTCCAAATTTACTGGTACATGCAAATGTGACCACTTAACATCACTCGACCTAGTTTACGCTGCAACTAAATTTACTATCGGTATTTCACGTTTTACTAATGAGAGTATGTAATTAGTAATAGCAGTACTTTCTTAAATTTAAATAGTTTTACCTACTGCTTACTGCTGGGCTCATGTCTCCTCCGAAGAGTGGTTAGGTAAAGTCCACCACGCTTGCCTAACTTCACATATCTTCGAAGGATTCTTTTTGAAACCTTTTTCGATATGCAGATTTCCTTCAGCATTGGTGTTATGAAAAATTGCATAAAAATCTTTTTAACATTAAGGTTTAGTGGTCATCACGGTCATTAATGTGGTTTTTTTTTTTTTTTTTATTATTGCCTGATTGATAAACGAGCCTACGGCCCACCTGATGGTAAGCGGTCACCGTCGCTCATGAACCTCTGCAAAGCCAGGGCAATGAGAGGCTGTTATCTATCGCCTACCGATACAGGACTTTTCTGGAGGAAATCACCGGATCCCCCCCGGGCTATGTGGGAGTTGAACCGCACTAAAACCTCCAACAGCTCACACTCAGCGTCCGAACCCCGGCTGAGGCCAGAACCCAGCACGGGGTAATGAGGGACGACGCGACGCGTTACGCCATCGGCACTCTTTCCCGTCGCGCCGTCTCCGTCATTAATGTTTAGTTATCATTTACGAAAATAACATGAAAATACTAAATAGTTTGTATAAAAATCGTAAAAATAACAGATGGACATGGCGATCGCCGGATGATCGTTATAGAAACGAAATAGACTTTATTTTAACCAATAAGAGCATAAGATTCCACGACTGTAGGGTCATAAACAGTCTCAATTTTAACACCAATCATAGAATGGTAAGAGCTAAACTTCAATTAAAAACAAATAGGAAAATCAGACCCTTTAAGTTGAAACATAATGGTTCTATGTTCACTGAGAATACGGAACCCTTCAAAGTCAATTTAAAAGATTTCATTGATAAGACAAAGACACTCAGTGTGCAAGGAAAATATGATAAATTCATAGCATTACTAAAGGCTCCTAGAAAAGACTTAGGAAATAAAAATAAAAAACTAGTTTGGTTAAGTAATGACAGTAGAGAAATTTTGAATGACAGAAGTAAACTAATTTCAATGCCTGCAAAATCAAAGGTAATCAGAAAGAATATATCAGACTTAAGTAAACGGATAAAGCACAGCATGAGGAGAGATCGCAAAAAATATAGATTAAATATATTAGAAAAATACATAAACAGTACTGGAGGTATTACAAAAGCCTCCAAAATCTTAAAAGGGAAGATAAATTGGATACCGAACCTTAAAGGTAAAGAAAATTGTAAGCCAAAAACAAAACGCCCAGAAATACTGTCGATTGCTACAAATTTTTTCAGAGATCTGTACGCAACGAAACATGTTAGCCGGACAACAGAGTTGACAGATGGAGAAGATGTTCCTATATTTTTGCCGACTGAAATAAATAAAGCCATAATAACCCAAAAGAAAGAAAAAACACCTGGAGCGGATGGCATAACAAATGAATTTCTTATTAAAAATAAAGAAGAACTCTTACCTATTATAACATACATATTTAACGAAGTACTTCACAGTGAGCAAATACCTGAACAGTGGACAACCTCCACCATAACATTACTACACAAGAAAGGAGATAAGAATAATATCAATAATTATAGACCAATTAGTATTATGTCAAATATCTATAAAATCTTTGCCAAGGTAGTTCTTAATAGATTGACCAAAAATTTAGATGAAAATCAACCAAGAGAGCAGGCTGGTTTCAGAAGCGGATACTCAACTCTCGATCACATCCATGTGATTAAGCAACTTTTCGAAAAAGCCAGAGAATTTAACATTAAATTTTATTCGTGTTTTGTTGATTACAGCAAAGCCTTTGTATCCCTGGAACATGATATAATATGGTTAGCACTTAGGAATCAAGGAGTTGAATATAAGTACATAAGAATTTTGAAGAACATCTATGATAACAGTCAAGCGAAAATTAAACTAGAGAAAGAAGGAGGGGAAATAAAAATAGAGAGAGGAGTGCGTCAGGGCGATCCCATCTCACCTAAAATCTTTACCGCTGTGTTAGAAGAAGTATTCCGGCAACTAAATTGGGATGATTACGGCCTGTCTATAAACGGTGAAAACTTAACAAACCTAAGATTTGCAGATGATTTAGTCATTATAGCACCTACGGCAGAGCAACTAAAAGTTATGCTGAACGACCTAGATAAAGAAAGCCGCAAAGTTGGACTAATGATGAATATGGAAAAAACCAAAATAATGACGAACGGAACAAACATACCTATAGACATGAATGGAACTGAAATTGAATATGTGGAAGAGTATATATACCTGGGCCAAATTATATCACCGAATGAATCTGGATCTAAAGAAATAGATAGAAGAATAGGGAATGCATGGAAACAGTACTGGAATTTTAAAGAAATTATGAAAAATAGAGACATCAACATAATAATCAAGCGAAAACTTTTTGATGCCTGTATACTACCAATTCTGACTTATGGTTGTCAGACCTGGGCACCAACAAAAGCTCACATAAAGAAGCTACAAACCTGTCAAGCCGCCATGGGGAGAAGTATGCTAGGTAAAAGATTGTCGGACCGAATAAGAACAACAATAACAAGAAAACAAACACAGCTAAGGGACGTTACAGTTACAGTGAAAAAATTAAAATGGAGATGGACAGGCCATCTTATCAGAGGAAAGGAAAAATGGGCGAAGAGTATAACACACTGGTTTGTTAGACATAACAAAAGAAAACGGGGAAGACCACCCAGACGCTGGGTGGATGAAATAAAAACCTTGGCTGGCAGTACGTGGACGAGAGTTGCTACTGACCGGCAACAATGGAGTCAGCTGGAGGAGGCCTTTGCCAGAAATGGCACACAGACTTTAGATTAAGTTTTATTTTTTGTTAGTAATATATGTTTGTAATCACTTCTTTGTCTGAATAAAGGCTATTTTATTTATTATTATTCCTGTATTCATTTATTCACACTTATTTTTTACATTATATTTTTAAAAAAAATTAACAAAGGAATAAAATTTAAAAATACAATATAAAAAATTATTATTATTATTGTCTCTGTATTCATTTATTTACACTTATTTTTTACATTATATTTTTAAAAAAAATAACAAAGGAATAAAATTT
Source organism: Trilocha varians (assembly GCA_030269945.2). Taxonomy (NCBI): domain Eukaryota; kingdom Metazoa; phylum Arthropoda; class Insecta; order Lepidoptera; family Bombycidae; genus Trilocha; species Trilocha varians. Next base: position 12,300,421 of record AP028265.1, read on the forward strand.
AAAAATACAATATAAAAAACAGAGGCCCACTGAAGACGAGGTCTACGACCCAAGCCATCAGTGGTCAGGGCTCAAAAGAGAGGAACCTCCTCACAATACGTGTCGTGTCAAGAACGACCGCCTTCTGAATCAAGCCCTTTACCCAGCTGGGGAGCGAAAGCTTCTCAAGATGACGGTCGAAGCTTTTCGCTATTAGACCGTGCACAGATACAACGATCGGAACAATGATGGTCGATTCAACACGCCACATGTCGGTCACCTCGTGGGCCAGGTCCAAATATTTTAGCTGTTTTTCTTTTTCTGCCTTCACAAGGTTCTCGTCATGCGGAATGGTGACATCGATCAGCACTGCCCGATGCGCGTCCCGATCTATTATCACTATGTCAGGTTTATTGGCAACAATAGTCCTGTCAGTGATAATAGATCGGTCCCAGTAGAGCGTTACATGACCATTATCGAGAACCGGCTGTGGCCAATACTGGTAATAAGGTACAGCGGCTTCAACAAGGTCGTATTTCAGAGCAAGTTGTTGGTGGATAATCTTAGCTACCTGGTTATGCCTGTGCAAGTACTCGCCGTTAGCAAGACGAGAACAACCGGAAACGATATGTCTAATAGACTCTCCCGGACGGTGACATGCCCGACAAATGTCGACCGTCCCATCCTTTAGAATATATTTACGGTAGTTGTTCGTCATGATATCTTCGTCCATAATTGCAAAGACAAAACCTTCAGTCTCTCCGAAGAGGTTACTGTACCGTAGCCAAGATACAGAGGCTAACTGATCTACATCGGGGCTCATAAGGGCCCGGTAGAACCGTCCGTGTAGTTCCTTGCTCTTCCATACGTCCGTGCGATCCGTCACACTCATTACCTTTAGCGTCCGCCAATTCTCGTTCGCTAAGGACAGCGGAGTGAGTCCCTTATCAACTGCTGCTACATTACGGTACATACCCACGCTTACCTTAAGGAAATATTCCCGAAGGTTGTTTACCTCTCGGTTGTGTAGGTCCTTGACATTTAACATGCCACGACCCCCACACTTCCGAGGAATATACAACCTCATAACAGATGAACGTGGGTGGTGCATCCTGTATGCCGTCAGCAGTCGCCGAACTTTTCTATCCAGGGCATCTAGTTCCGATTGCGTCCACTTTAGAATGCCAAAGGAGTACGTCAGTACAGGCATGACCCAACCATTGAAGGCTCGGATCTTGTTTCCGCCAGATAAGAGGCTTTTCAAAACCTTTACCAAGCGGCCGAAGAAACGATCCCTCACCGATTGTTTCATATCTGCATCGACTATACTCAAAGCTTCGAAAATTCCAAGGTATTTGTAAGTTTCCGACTCAGAAAGAGATCTGAGCACCTCACTTTGGCTAAGTTGCAAACTCTCAGAGTTTACAATTTTTCCTCTCTGTATATCTATGACCGCACACTTATCTACTCCGAATTCCATTCCAATAGCTTTACTAAAATTGTCGGTTATTTTGAGTAAAGTTATTAGGTCAGATTTTTTAGAAGCAAATAATTTGAGATCATCCATGTACAAGAGATGTGAAATGGGCTCACCCCCTCTCTTGAGTCGGTAGCCTAGCGTTGAATCTCCAAGCAACGTGCTTAGAGGATTAAGCGCCAGACAGAACCACAAAGGACTCAGACTGTCACCCTGGAAGATACCCCGCCTTATCCTTATCAAGCTCGGGGAGGCCGGGGATCCAATATGTCCTGGTTGACGAAGAAACGTAGACCACTGACCCATGCATGAGCTAAGAAAGGAGCGTAGAGTGGGATGTATTTTATACAGCTCTAAAACTCTCATTAGCCATGAATGGGGCACCGAATCATACGCTTTCCTATAGTCAATCCAAGCCATATGGACACCCTTTTTGCCTCGACGAACTTGTTGCGTAATAGCCATGTCAATGAGGAGCAAATCCTTTGTACCCCGAGACCCTATCTTACCCCCATTCTGAGAAGGTGACATTATGTCGTTTGCCGAGATATGTATTTGAATTTTGTTTCTCAGAATGGATGTAAGTAGCTTATAGATGGTGGGTAAGCATGTTATTGGTCTATAGTTTTTTGGGTCCGTTATTATTATTTATTATTATCATTTACGCAAGTTAAATGGAAATGTACAACAACTTTCGATATTCTAGTCTCTAAGTATTTTCATAATGAGAATTCACATATTGAATTTAAAATTTGTCGTTTTTGTATTTAACTCTTGTCATTTGACACCCATATTAAAAGTTCTGTGCATTTTTTTTGGAAACCTTCATTTTGTAGTGACGCCATTTTGTACCAATTTTCATAAAACATACATCGATAAACAAAAAGTGTTTTGGAAAAGGTAAATTTATTGATATCCAACCAAAAACAAAACAAAAACAAGTCTATCTCCGGTCATTGACCTCCCTCACGTATGGGTCTTTTGTTCTAAAACGTCTATTCAATGTTAAGTGATCGCAGTGGGTCAACATGCGTGTATGTGCTTGCACTGAATCACAAATTAACAGCGAACCACGATGTTTGGAATAACTTGTAATATTGAGTCATTATCAGAACTAATACGGTATTCTAAGAACTATGTATTTTTTGAACGAGGTTCCTTAACGCGCGTTATCGAAAGAGGGCTAGACGGAAAAAAAATCGTACGAAAAGTTGTCACGACACTTTTTTGTTTTAGATGATTATCGCTAGATGGCGCTGTGATCTGCTGCATTTTACTTCTCTTGGCTAGCACTCTACTGACACGTAACATTCAGGATCTTAAAAATTTGTATTAAAGTTTCTTCAAATAAATTATTTGAATCTCCTGGAAGTAACTTTAGAAAACAAAAAAACAATTTTTTATCTAAAAAGTCTTATCTCCCAACCTTTTCCACTAAGCAGGTTTCCTCACGATGTTGTTTTTTTGTGATAAATTGCACATAAAACTTGTGAACAAACAAGGGACTATTCATTTTAAAAAGATGATAACTATTTTCAAAGTAGCTTAAGTAAGTTGATTATAATATATCTTGCAGAGATTTTATAAAAGTAGATGACTTTATTATTTATGACGATGTTAATTAGGAACTAAAATCTAAACAAGTCATGTCGTTTTAAATTAAATTTGTGTTTCATGTTTATTATACAAAGAATGTTAACTTACACACAACATGATAAGTCGTAACATCAATAGCTATGGACAGTCAATATTACAAGCATTCTAATTACTAATATTGTACCGAAAATAAAGCAAAAAACTTCAAGCAAAACCGTCACAAGTCACTATTTAAAACAAGCAATTGTCGACTCTATCTCAATATGTTAGACTCTATTTTCATTTGAATGGTTTAGGAGCTTATTCTGTTTAAGTTTTAAGGATACAGAACCCGGTTCTAATTAGGAGGCTTGTTTTTAAAAGGCGTGGGAGGAATTGGAGCCTACGGGGATGCACTTGTATAGGTAAAGATAATTTATAGAAAGGATTTTGCTTTAACTGTTTCAAATGCCTTAGGTGTTGGTAAGTTATCGTTTACCACTCAAATGGAAACTAACCAAAATTGGCTGTCTAGTGGTGCCAACTTTGGTATTTAACAGCCACAGACGAGTGGTTAGACATCTGTGGAAGGAAGGAAAGTTTATCGCTAATTTGTAGCAGATATAATCTGATAGCATCTGGGAGTAGAAGTGCACGAAAATGTTTTATCACTTCTATCTTTTACCACCTTCCGAATCCATCATTAGATCAGTGCCATTTTGTCATATTATTGCATTGTCACGCGATATACATCTGCGCGCAATATGTCAGCTCAATCGGAAACCGGGAAGTTTCTGAATTTTACCATGCAAGATTCCACTCGAACTTATATAGTTACATTCAGTGCAAGTTAATATAAAGCTTGTATTTTTTAAACGTACTATTGGTAATAAAGTCAATCTAAATACATTCTACAGTAAACAGCAACTCCATCATTCGTACGATATATCAATGGAAATGATTCAACACGATGAGAATATCGATAAGGCTGTAACGAGCGCGCGCGCCGTCAATCTCTAGCTATCTGCCTTCATCGATAACATCTCGAAATGTCAGAATATCGATACAGAGAATCGATACGAGAGCTAAACAATTAGAAGCCATTAGAAAATCGATTCGACTATGTTACGTTACTTAAGGTTTTTTTACATTTACACCGTTATGTAATTTTACTATATCTAAAAAAAAAAAAAAACATTATTATTGAATTTATTTGAAATTCGCTGGCGAAACTTCTCCTGCGTCACTTTAAATTAAATGACCTAATAAATCCTTGAACTTCAACGAACATTAAAAAAAATAATTGCCAAAATTGGTCTAGGCATTGTTGATTTATGCGCTGAGCAACACATTTTGCAATAGATAGATTAGCCGGAATGGGTGCATGCAGTCCATCTATGAATTTCACAGATCGTAATAAATGCAACAAAATGTAGATACAATATACTTCATCAACTTTCTCCAAAATTCAATTCACTTTTTGTTCCACGTTAATCGCTAAAACTATTCTGTTATTAACTTAATCGTATGTAATTTCACTTCAAAACGAACACTTTTATTGTCTCCCATTAATTTTAACTGAAAGTGACACGCCTTCTTCACTACGGGTCAAGTCGAAGCGTCTGAATAGAGTCCAAAGGTTTCTGCATTCTTGGTTGAATTTTTTACACAAATGTATTTTAAATTACACCATTTTTTATTTTTCTATCGCTCTGTAGGTAGTTGAGTTTACAGCTCACTGGATGGTAAACGGTTATCGTCGCACATTACAGAAGGTAATGTCAGAGGACACTTCAGGGCACCTCTTCTCAAACCCCGCTTAGAGAATAAGTCATAGCAGTTTGTTCTTTAGTAAAATTAATTATTCTCAGCCTAAACACACTCAGAGTTCCTTTTAAAACTGAGCCAAATATGTTCCTACCAAATACCTACTTAAAATTATTTGCATTTAGAATTAAACGGATAGAAAAGCATCGATACGAATGTTTACTTGTGTAACAACCCATTACTGCCCACTGCTGGGCTTAGGTCTCTTCCGAAGAGGGGTTAAGCATTATCCACCACGCCTTTTTTTTTTTTTTTTTTTTCAGTTGGAGGAAATCACCGGATCCCCGCCCGCCCCGCGGGCGGGGTATGTGGGAGTTGAACCTCACTAAAACCTCCAACCGCTCACACTTAGCGTCCGAACCCCGGCTGAGGCCAGAACCCAGCACGGGGTTTTGTGGGACGGCGCGACGCGTAACGCTCTCGGCACACTTTTCCGTCACGCCGCCCCCGAAAAAGCCAACATCACGTGGTGTTCCCAGGCGGTCACCCATCCAAGTACTGACCACGCCCGACGTTGCTTGACTTCGGTGATCGGACAAGAACCGGCGTATTCAACGTGGTATGGACGTTGGCGTGGTATCCACCACGCCTGCCCAATGCGGTTTGGGGACTACACATACCTTCGAAGGAATTTTAGAATTACTTTTCTTTGTGCAGGTTTCCTCACCGTTTCTTTCATTGTTTTTTACTAATGTTACATTTCGGTGTAATGAAGGACAACTGGACTGTTATCGCTATGATCGAATCTCCGTACTGCACCGGTATTTTTAGTGCTGTAGTATAAATAAATTAATGAGTGTGTAGGGAACTTAGACAGGATTTTTAATATTTATGACTTTAGTTTCTGGCCTACTTCGATACATCTGGGACGTTTTCGATATAATTCAAAGGCTTTTTCAATTCTCAGGACTATAGTTGATACCAATTAATATCTACAATTAATCATTATTAAAATTTAAAACCCATTCGAAATACCTTGAAAAAAATAGTATTCATTACCATATCCCTTTAAAATAAAAAATAAAATAAAAAATCATTTATTGCCTGAATGTACTATGCTATGAATGTTACAATTACTTACTGCTAAGCCCAAGTATTCTTATGGCATAAGAATACACCAAGTGCTATAACTAGTATGACTTGACCTTCTTCTAACGAGGCGTGAAGAAAGTCCTTAAAGGTCGGTTGAAGGCTGGAGGTCCCCATATACATAACAGAGGTTCATGATCACATTAGATCAGGTGCCCTGATACATTCACATACTCAAAAATCTCAATCCGTTCCACAAAAACAAATGGGTCTATTACCAAAGTCATTTTTACAAAACACAGTCATATAATTGATCATGATTGTCATCTATTTGTACACAAACATCATAACAGTTTTGTAATATTAGATAATGACAGCCTTCACACCGATTAGAGCGTAAACGAACACACTGCAATTACAGCGTTTGAAAAAACTCTAATTCGATAAATGGAAGGCGTGTCTGTTTGTGGAACAGTCCCGTGAAACGTGAATGTCTGTGTGAGCTTGGAATGAATCATGCATCAATCTTTTAAATTTTTACAAACTCAGACATTGTTATGGTTTAACACGTTCACTGCGAAACATTCTTCAGTGTACTTTCAGCTGGTGCGTTAAGAGGTCATCTTGGCACATAGAAGACTTTCCTGCAGTGCGTCGTGTGGTCTGATTGACCCTCAATCGTTTCTGTTTTAATATGGGTTTATTCAGTACCTCATATAGTAATTTTAAAAAAATATATATGCAGGCCATAGACCAATGTATAAGCAATATATAACTGGCTACGTTTTTAATTCGCTCTTTGCGTTTGTCCTACAGAAGTGAAACAATTTATGAATTCGTTTTGACCTCACAACGCACTGAATATTAAAAAAACATAGTGATGGGAAACACCTAATTACTATTGAGTATCTAACAATAAAGGGGAATACCTAATTATTAAATTAATTTAATTAATTTTAAAATTTCATTAATTCCAAATAATTATTGAAATTTTCTTGAATCAGCATCTCAAAATGAAGTTTGGAGTGAATTTGTCTAGAACCTGGAAACAACACAAATATATATGGTAGAGTTAGATGGGAAAAGCTTGAAGATTGTTAAGTGTAATCAAAACATTTACAATACATCAGATCACAATCTGTTTGTTAATTTTTATTATTCTAGAAATTGAAAACTTGCTTGTGTTCGTCATTGAAATATGGCAAACATAAATATTTTTGACATTGTTTGCAGAGAGTAGGCACTTTTTTCCTTGCTTCAATACTAGAAAGATTAGATTAGATTTAATTTGGTCCACTCACAGCAACACGTCGTCACAGGTAAATGCGCAGCACATCACTAAAGTCACAGAATGGCGCCCGCGCATCATCTAGTGCGGGTGTGGGGTGCAGGGAGTGCTAGGTCATATTGACCTCACACCGCACCAGATTTAATTATTTTCACTTCAGTGCGGGTGAGGTCAATTTGGTTCACGAGTTTTAAAAAATGCTGAGTTGTTCACGTTCAAGTGACTACAACAACGTTATATTTATCTCTTTCCTACGACAGCAACACACAAAGTTATGCCTTCCGCACCAGGGGAGTAAACGCTATTTTGCGGTGCGCACAGTAGCTATGGGTCAATATGACCACACAACGCAGTGAACGTGTTAAAAATTATTTACGCATTCTCCTGGTTATAAAATCGGTTTTCAAAAATCAACAGTAACTTGCCTAAACCATGAAAGTTTGACACTAACCTGTCACTGATCTGGGTAATGATCGGATGGCCATTGGGGCCAAAAAGTTCTGGAGTGGCGGCCACGAACCGGTAGACGCAATGTTGGTAGATCCCCCACAAGATGGACCGACGATCTGGTCAAGATTGCGGGAGGTCACTGGATGCAGATGGCGCAGGACCGGTCATGTGGCGAAGTTTGGGGGAGGTCTATGTCCAGCAGTGGACGTCTATAGGCTGATGATGATCTGGGTAACCCATCGAAGTTTTTGCCACTATGTCATAAGCCAAAAGAAACTCGTCTATAGATGTCAAATGCCGCCAGTTGGCGCAACTGTGCCGTACGCCTGAGGTTTGTTCAGAATCACCTTGCTTGAGCATATTTAAAAGCTTTTATTTAACACTGGATGTACTTATATGAGTGCAGTTTTCAATTTTCTATTGAGCTGCAATTTGGCACGCAGATGTATATCTTACAATGCAATAATATACTACCGTGAAGCTTATCTCACATCTAAAGGAAGCCATATAAACTTCTGTATTAAAATAGTTCCATCCTTTTTTTTTCGGGTATTGGCCCACTTCTCACTCCCACCACTGTAACTCCTGTGTAGCCAGGATCCACAGCGGCGACCATCGTAATGACTCTGAGCAGTGAAGCCCAGGAAAACCCGAGGGAAAGCTAACTTGTCTTGGACCCCGCAACGAATTTAATCAGAAGATGATAGAAGGAGTAGGAAAAACATGAGTTTCGACTTCCCTTCTCGCAAAAGCGGGAGACAATAAAATAACATTGAAAGATGCATTACGCCAGAATTGAGAAAAGCACCACGGACATTTTATTAAATTTATTGGACCTATGCGGTGAGCTGTTGTAGTTCCATCCTACTAAGGCTCGTTTTACTTCACTCTTCTACGTTTTTTTTTCTTTTTTTTTTTATTGCCATGTAGGCAGACGAGCCAACGGCCGTGGTAAGTGGTTACCGTCGCTCATGAACCTCTGCAATGTCAGGGGACATTGAGGGGTCGCTACCTACGACCTAACTTTAAGGAGAGGACTTTAACCTTAAGCCTCGTTTGAAGAAAGACAAGTCATAGCGCTCAGGGAATACCGAGGAGGGGAGTTCATTCCGTGATATCCAGGATCTTAAAAGCTTGTTTTAAAAAAGTTTCCGATCAAGTACGTTACTATCATACCATGCAAAATAATCTACATACCATTTCTCATCCAATTACAGTAACAATATAGTTTTATACTCGTGTATTGTCTGACTAATTAGATATGACACGCGTCTGATGGTATCGCTCGCGTGTCGATTGTAGTGCGATTGTCAGCTAGTTATAACGCTTACAAATCGCTTGTAACTTTGATTAACTGATGTGTTTTTACAAGCTTTATTAACTTGCACTGGATGTGTATGTAAGTTCGGATGGAATCTTGCTAAATTTGACAATTTTCCGGTTTCCGATTGAGCTGATATTTTGCACGTAGATGTATATCGCGTGACAATGCAATGATATGACAAAATGGCGCTGATGATGATGGAATCGGAACGTCATCATATCATTTATCAATCCGTCTAATTAAGTAGTAATCGGAATGAGGGTTGTCTTTTGTCCACTATGAAGAATTTACGAATATGGCGGGTAAGAGATCTCTACGTTGATCACCAAAGTTGGGGTATATGGCAGTCCAACCGCACTTAAACTTCCTACCATTCACACTTAGCTTTCGAACTTCGGCTGAGGCCAGAACCCAGCACGGTGTTATATTGAACGGCATGACGCATTAATGAAATGAAATGAAATTATTTATTCTCAACGTTAATGAAATTATCATGCTTGTTGATGTCAAAAGGCTACCACCAGTTCGGAATAAGAAAAGGCCACTGTCCTGAGAAGAACTGGCAAGAAACTCAGCGGGCATGTCTTTTTTTGTATTATTTTTCTGTTTTTTTTTTATCTTTTAAACTCAATATTACAATTTTTTGTTACATAGTACTGTACTCTTAACAGAACATGAATGTAAAATTTGTTGAATGAAGTAGTTCATATTACACCTTGCGCTCATCCAGCGTTCCGATACTGACACGGTGTAGCATGAATCATCATAATTACAGAATACCTGAAGCCCCGGATGGCCTCAATTTTGGCATGAAACGTAACGTCATTTAATTTAGTCCTAATTACTGACCGTACCGTCGCGGTGTACTGCCGATATTGTTCATGAGTTACTAAACTATATTTGGATGTGGTATTTATAAATTTAAATTTTATTATGTACTTCCAGCGAATAGATTGTTTTAAACCTTAGTTTGTGATCATAGTAGGTTAATAACAACGCGAGTAAGTAAAATTGTTGTGACGTAACTTTGGTTGACTGGAAGAGAATGCCTTAGGCATTAAGTCCGCCATTGTACTTTCCATTGTGCATAAAGTATAATAAATAAATAACTTGCATTTTTAAGTATATTTGAAAACTACAACGTTGTATGAAGTCCATAGATCAAGAAACAAAATCAACAATACTAGTGTGGTGGATTACATATGATCTCTTTGTGCAGAAAAAATGAGCACGCTGTTGATAGTAGTAACAAGTCAAAAAAGTACATAATATTGTTACGAGATGAGATTCGGGATAAGCAATAATACACGCTCTTAACATAAGGAACAAAAGTCCGGATTTTTTTCTAGAAACTTCTCGAACAGTCTTGAATCTTTTCGAACAGTCCTGAATGCTGTTCTACATGGTTCTCGAATAGTGTGAAAGGGTATCAAGGGGAGCTGTCTCTTATTTTCTAGAACATTCTTAAACAGTCTCAAGTGAGTGAGATAGCTCATAGCACTATATATCTCCATCTCACATAATTTTTAGAATATTCTTGTAACAGTTTTTACATTTTTATTTGCACATTTTTGCTGATCCAATCAAATTTACCACATCATATATTTCGTACGACATTGTGGTCAAACACAGCATTATTGAGTTGCGACACACTATCGGCTTAACCAAGTTAATTACAGGTTCGATTGATACAACCTGCCAGCCATCACTCATGAAGAGGGATGAGGAACTTTACTAGACCAAATATACAGGGTGGATCTGTAACTTTGTACAATCTGAGGTGGGGACCTGTTGAAATAAAACTTAGTATCACCTCCACCACCTCTACCACCAGGCAAACGCAGAAAGTCCGACACATATTCGAATTCCCAAAAACCGCTATGACATGTCCCTCTTTAAACGAGGTTAAAGAAAGTCATGTATAGTAGGCAATGGCTCCTCAATGCCCTTCCAGAGGCTGACATTCCAGAGGCTGAAGAGCGACAGTAACCACTTACCATCAGATTTGCCCATGTATCTGTCCTATAATAAATAAATTTAAGCGGATTTTTGATGTTTTCTATACGAAGGCCAATCCCAGTAGTAAACACTATTGGTCGAAACTATCAAAAATTTGCAAATCTCCAAATACAAATAGAGAGTGCTTCTACACTTTAAATCAAAGAGTCTTATAAATTTTCACCTTTAACAATAAAACCAATGAATTCAGTCCTAAAATTGCCTTTGATAAATTAAAGCACCAATTAAGACAATAAATTTGAAGTTAAATTATGCCAACATTTATTTTGACTTTGACCTTCGTCTGGGTGGAGTGTCCAATTAACGTTTAATAGAATCAAGCGCCAAATTGATAGTTCCTCAGGATTCCAAAAGTGTTTTTTTACTTAAAATAATGTGATGTAAAATTTAAGTTAAATTTCAGGACTCAAACTAACTACATTTTAAAAACTTATTCAGACACTCGCATTTTTCTATAATACTTTCATGCATTTTCAACGGGTTCTTACCACGATATTTCATTAATTGAGTTGTCTCGATATTTCAACGTTGTTGCAAACGTCATGATCACGAGAAGACTGGATACTGCGGGTCGATTTAAAAGCAAACACAGGTAAGCGACAGGCGGTTTTAGTGCGGTTCGAATCCCACATACCCTAACTGCGGAGTAGGTAATCACTTACGGCGATTTCTTCCTGTCTCAACACAAGGGGTTTCTTACTATCAACGATTTATTATCAATATTTTAGTCATCAGTATAATCAATGATACTATAGAGTTTGCAGGACAGACTATTCTTCCAAATAAAGCCATAAATAGGCAACATACTTAAACTTTATCCTCAATTCCATCTCAGTTCAAAGAAAGAAAATAAAGAGAGCACTCAAAAACAAAACAAAGACAGTTTATCTGACGAAACAACGTATTTCTCAATGAGCGGACAAAACTTTTAAGATTCCTCAGCGCAATATGGTCTGGGTGGTAATTCTGGAACGGCATGACGATTGTAAGATTTGTATCTTTAGGACACTTATAGCAATACAAGGTTGTTGTTGAATTAGGTTTCTCGAGAATTATCGGAAGGGATTCTTCAAGACTGCCTTATTTTTTTTTATTTAAATCAATTATAGATCATATTATTACTAGGCAATTACAAAATTTCATTAAATTAAATTACATTATGCTAACAAATATTATTAGTTAAAGAGGGACACATCAGTTGTTTGTTTGTCAGTATAATAATATGAATCCTATCACAATTATTCATATACCGACAGTCAAACCTCTCTGCGAATACTCTCAGAATGATGTTAGGTTTGTTACAATTGTTTGATACAAAGACATTGATAACCTTGATTAATATTAAAATCTTAACACATATTTTGTGTAAGCTTAAAACCAAAATAGTCGAATATAAAACAAGATAAATAACTGTTTAATTCGTGAGAAAGAATAATTCAAATTAAACTGTTAAGGTTTCTCGGTAATTATTATGAGGCAGTAATTGTAACTGTAACAACCCATTACTGCCCACTGCTGAGCTCAGGTCTCCTCCGAAGAGGGGTTAGGCATAGTCCACCACGCTTGCCTAGTGCGGATTGGGGACTTCACATACCTTCAAAGGATTTTTTTTTCTGATATGCAGGTCTCCTCACAATGTTTTCCTTCACCGTTTTATGAGGCAGCATTACAAATTAAATATAATTTTATAATTGTTTTCGGCATGAATTCATTCTTCAAATCGGCTTCAAATTTAAAAATTCAGAGCTGTTCAAAATATTTCTTACATATCCATCTTAAATCAGTTTTCTCAACATAAGATCATCAACCCGTCTCAAATTATTACACTATATATCCACAAAAAGTCTCCCTTCAACTCGATAAATTAAAGTTCTTGCAATGACTATGCCATTTTATAACTGTCCCTCTGTTTTAAACAAAGACTACATTGTTATAGAGGGAACAAAGTTCAATTATTAAGTGAAAGGGCTGTTCTGAGGGTGGAGAGGAATAAGTGGTCCTTCCAGCAGTTTTATTTTTACTTACTAACGCGATATGATCTTGGGTTCGAAATGAATACAATGGACACATCCGTGGGACTTTAATTTAGGTTTTTTTTGATGAGATAATTTCTTTTTTTATTGCCAAGAAGAGCCAAATTTTTTGAAAAAAAAAATCATGTTTGACATTTATGTATTGAAATACTAGAAAAGTTTGTTTATAAATAATGTAAGCCGTAGAGAGCTTATCACCATATGTTGGCTTTAGAGACACCCTGTATAGTCGCAATATAGATACACAAAGACTTGAGTCAATAAAACTTGAAAAGAGCCTCCAAATAAAGGCATCCCCGTCAAGTAAGATGCAATCACGACAAGAAAACCGCATTACACTTTTATAAAAATGACGCTATCAGTGCCCCCGTCCGTACAAGGTGTTGGGGGCCACAAATAATTTATTACTTACTCTCTCACGGCCGCAGACAACATAAGCCGGGAGAAAAATAAGCAAACTACCTACTTAAAAAGGCGTAGCGGTCTTAAACAATCATTTGCAAGCGAAAATACACCGTAAGTCAAATAGGTAAGGTCGATGAACAATCCACAACATTCCCCCCGCCTTGAAGGATAGTTTTCTGCGAAGGAGTATAAATTTTGAGTTGAGCGGTCTAGTCGCTTCGACCTTATTTAATTTAGTAATAAATTGCAATAATTGCGTTATTGTAGGAGGGGTTGTTAATCAAGCGTTGAAACACTAGATGAGTTGTTAAGAGGGACTTCAGAATTTATTTAACGAAGTTTATGTATTTTAGACTGGCAACATTGCTTAATGATAGTTTCTACTCATGATGTTTGATAATTCAAATTCTATTGCAGTTTTTTTCAAGATTATAGGCCCTTCATGAAAGGCTTCAACTCAGCACATGCTATGGTGGTGCATCACAGCGCTGATTTTCAGTTGAAGCCATAGGTTCACGAACGTCATTACGGCGCCAGTTGTCATGACTCATGACATAAAAGGTTGCAAAATTGCCAAAATGTTAACCCGTTCTCTCAGGATACATGGCTGCGATAATAGAGTGGGGTTAAACAATGGACGACTAAATATACGATCTTAATTATAGGACTGGATGTAGGCTGGGTTATGTTAATTCCGTTATGGCGTCGGCGCGTGGTTTTCTTGAGTCTTAAGTGAATTTCAAGTGTTCGGTACGGCCAAAAGTTTTGCATATTTATCTTATCCCTTTCGCTTTATAAACAAAGGTGACAGTTTAATGTGAGTTCGTCTAACAAATGTGTGGTTGGTTTGTTGCTTTTTAATTTATTTACGATCTTGGATGTTTTGTGTAACGACTTTTGAGTTTGTGATATTAATTTGTTGATGTAAATTGGTGGTTTAATTAGATTACTTGTGAGTTCAAATTGTCGGGACATCTTCCAGCTCTAATTATAAACTACGTGTAATTATGATATTTCATTCAAATATTAAACATATTCTTGCACATAGTCCGCACCGTAGTCAAGGTGCTTGCAACAGCGTCAAAATATAAGTCAATTAATAAAAATCTGTGACATAAATATGTGGTATTAATGTCTCATAAATATTCTATAGAATTATGGTTTTACATCAAAAACGGTTCAGTAGTTTTTTTGTGAAAGAGTAACAAATATTTATAAATCCGTTTATTTATTTATTTTGTAATCAAAAATTCAATTTTTGTTTAATGATATTATTTTTCTTAACTAATTTTATTTCTACCTCCAATCTTATTTTTCGCTTGATCTTCTGTACATATATTGTTCTCTACAAAGGTCACCGCATACTACGAAGCCCTATCTCGGATTTAAACTCCATTCACGCCCCCTTTGTAATTCGATTTATTTAATAGAAAGCAGAAGACTAAACACGGAAAAACAATCAACGAAAATCCTTTAATGACATTAATAAAGTTTGTCTATTGTGTCTGTACGTTGCGGTACGACCCGGGATTACAGAATGATAGCATACAGAAGTCAAGTTGGTAGTTCAATTTTAGTTCTGTCACAGTATTTTTCTGAGGACTATGATTTAGGCACAAGCCTGAAGAGTCGTTGGTTTAATGGTGTGCGATTGCATCTTTGAAGTGGCAATGGGCAGGACTTATTGTGCGAAGAACGGATGGCCGATGGGGCCGAAAAGTTCTGGAGTGGCGGCCACGAATCGGTAGGCGCAATGTTGGTAGACCCCCCACAAGATGGATCGACGATCTGGTCAAGATCGCGGGAGGTCACTGGATGCAGATGGCGCAGGACCGGTCGATGTGGCGAGGTTTGGGGGAGGCCTATGTCCAGCAGTGGACGTCTATAGGCTGATGATGATGATGATTGTGTTACGGTAAAGAATGTTGCAGTGCGAAATGCGTCTTGCCGTATCGCATAAAGCATTGATGGGTTCTGGTCTCGGCCTGGGTATGGAAGCTTAATGTGAGCTGTAGGAGATTTTAGTGTAGTTCGATTTCCAGTTCTTCTTCTTCAAGATCGTAGTGATGGCTCCGTAGTGTCACCTGACATTCATCGAAAAGTAACATAACCAATCACGATTTTATTGGAACGAAGTTCCTTATCGCGCGTTATCGAAAGGGGGCTAGACGGAATAAATTCTTACGAAAAGTTGTCACGACACTTTTTTGTTTTAGATGATTATCGCTAGATGGCGCTGTGATCAAAATCTTTTAAAACACGTTCTTTTTCGCGCGTTACGTTAGAAAAAAAAATATAAGATATGTTTTAATCGAAAGGAACTTCGTTCTATTCGGATGTCCCATGACACCTCTCAAGTTTATTTATTATTATTTTAGGCTTACTAAGTCATTTGTCCGACCATGTTTTTAAAAGTTAAATTTGTTATCGAGCTGGCTTGTTGATTCTTGACTTCTGTATTTAGTTTTCTGTGCTAAGACTTGCAGTAAAATGGCGGGCACATCGAGGGTGAACATACTAAGCCGTTACAGTTAAATTTATCGTTTTTAGATAAACTCTAATGGGGATTAGCGAAGGAGTTTATGTGTTAAAATGTTTAGTGAAAAGGATTTTGTTTCAAGTTAACTACCGTTGATTAATGCTCTAAGTAGTTGTAGGTTTCTTTTGGTGCAGTTTTATTTATCTTTTCTGTTTGTTATTTCGTATTTTTATTTACAAACTAGCTTCATCTGCGTCACAAAAAAAAATCCCTGGTATTTTATGAACCTTCCCTGGATTACGACAAACATTTTAATACCACAAAATCAGCTCAATCGGCACAGCCGTTCTCGAGTTTTAATCAGACTAACGAACAACAATTCATTTTTATTTATATAGACGTATTTCTTAATGTAATAGACTTAATTCAATACAGTTATGAACATGTGTATTGTTTAATATCCAAGTTTATGTTTTAAAAAGTTTTAGAATTGAGATATCTTTACAGATGGAATTGGACATAATGTTTATATTTTACTATTTAAATTTAAAAGTAGGTATATTATTATTTAGTAAATTTATAAGTTCTTACTTGAAGATCATATCAATTGATTTATTTGTTAGTTTAAAATGTTGATTTATATTATTTAAGTTCAAATTCAGATAAAATTTCAGATTTTGTAAAAAAAAATCATTGTCTACAAACATTTTTTCTCTATTTCATGATTTTTACTTCGAATAATTACTAAGTTGAATGCGCTTACACTAAAAATAGCCAAAGGGTAATGAAATAACATTAATAAGAATAGAATTTGAGAATAAAGACAGATGCCCTATGAAATAGTTCACGTCTCATTTCGCCCCAAGCCCTTTCCAAAAAGGCCCCAACTTTTACTAATATTCTCACTTGTATAAAATACTTTTAAATGAGCACGGAGAACGGTACATGTGGGTATAGATGATATAAGGCCAAAGGGAGATCTCCTTGCGGGCGAGGTAGTGTATGCCCGGTCAGGCCGAAGCCTACTGTAGTAGATTTCAGATGTCGTATATATGCGAAGATTTTTTGCAAATGTTGTAACCGCGATTGAGGATCTCGCGCGCTATTATTGGTCGCCACAGTACATTATATCTGAAAATAAGATTTATTATAAAAAAACGATATGAATTTTTCGAGAATAGCACAAAAAGTATTGGTCAGCACATTCCGAAAATTACATGTCGATTACGTCAAAAGAATTCATCTGTTTTGTAACAAAAAATGATTTATGAGAATCGGCTAATATACGCAGAGAAAATCGTCAAATTTAGTTCTAAAAAGCTGTTTTTAATATAGAGATAGCAAAGGAATGCGACGCGACGAGAAAGAGTGCCGATGGCGTAACGCGTCGCGTCGTCCCTCATAACCCCGTGCTTTGTTCTGGCCTCAGCCGGACGCTGAGTGTGAGTGGTTGGAGGTTTTAGTGCGGTTCAACTCCCACATACCCCACTCGCGGGGCGAGTGGAAGTCCGGCGATTTCCTTCCGTCACAAAAAAAAAGAATAAATATTTAATACTATTACTATCATACTGTTCTCTCTACATTGTCCACATAGAGCCCGAGGCACTACAAAACATTAAATTATGAATTATGAATATCAATGTTCGACAAGTAAACAGAACTCTACCAACTCTACGTAGAGCTCGTTACATGTAGAGACGAGCTTTGTCTAAGTTCTGAATAAATAGAGTTTATGAAGCTTTACAATTTGTTTTAGAATAACAATGCAATTTGTTTAGAAATAACTTTTATTTTTAAGCTTTTTACTGTTTTATGTTAAAGAAATATAATATTGCAGAATAAAGTTGCTTGCTTTCATTCTTTCTAAATTTAGAGATCTTTAAGAATTTTTTAGTTGAAAACTGGATTTTGTTATTGTATACTAAAAATAACTGAGAGCTATTTTTATGAAAATAATCTTAAAAATTTATATATTTACTATACAAAGTTGATTATTGTCTGTCTCTATTTATGCTTAAATATTCAAAAGTACACAATAGATTTTTATGTTCTTTTTATAGATTAACGCATTTAAGGAGTTTTTTAGTGTAATTTCCAAAATCAATGTATTTTTTTATTGCAAGGTAGATAAACGAGCATACGGCCCACCTGATATTAAGCGGTCACCGTCGCTCATGAACCTCTGCAATGCCAGGGCAAAGAGGGGCCGATATCTACCGCCTATCCATACAGGACTTTTCTTAACCCTCTTTTATGTGAAAAGATAAATAAAAGAGGTGAAACAAAAACACAGTTTTCTCCACTTACACCTCAAACGTTACTACTCCCTTTGTGACGCAAACGAAGTAAGAGACAACTTGTATTCCATTTAAAGTTTTCTCTGTATCAATTTATATCAAAATTCCACTTTACGCATGGCAATGGGCAGGACACATTGTGCAAAGGACTGATGGTCGATGGGGTCGAAAAGTTCTAGAATGGCGACCACGAACTGTTAGGCGATGATCTGGTCAGGATTGCAGGAAGTCATTATATGCAGACAGCGCAGGACCGATAGTTGTAGCGAAGTTTGGGGGAGGCCTATGTCCAGCAGTGGACGTCTATAGGCTGATGATGATGAATGTCACATTATAAACTTATTCAGACACTCGCGGTTTCTATAATACTTTCATGCATTTTCAACGGGTTCTTACTACGATATTTAATTAATTGAGTTGTTTAATTAATAAATTGATCAATTGAGCTTCAGATTATCGAGTATGTGGAATCCAGTGCTAAACACAACAGTCACTAAGGGTTCATGCTCAGAGAGTCTTGTAGATACAGTGAGTGTGGTGTGTCGTGATGTCAGTTCGAGTTCCAGTGGTACTACCCAAAAGCGAACGAGAAAGAGGGTAGACAGAATAAATCGACCCGCAGTATCCAGTCTTCTCGTGATCATGACGTTTGCAACAACGTTGAAACATCGAGACAACTCAATTAATTAAATATCGTGGTAAGAACCCGTTGAAAATGCATGAAAGAATGTCACATTGTTATTACTTCATTTATTAACCGATCTCAAAGAGAGGCGTTCAAAATCACTTTATCGATGCACAACACATTGATTCGTGTTGATACTTAGAAAGTTGTTCGGTCACGTCACATAGCCAGGAATCGTGCATCATTTTATGCTGTTTCGCATACTAATAGACTTACAATAGATGTATATTTTAATGGATTTGGCTTTTGGGTATTTATACTCGTCATTGTATGTTAAATATCATTGGATGGTGCAATTGATGTGCTTGGTAAGGGTAGTACACTTCCTTATTTGAGTTGTATGAAAATATATTTTTCCTAAAAAAAATAAGTATGAATTTTCAATTGAGTGGTTATTGGATGGATCAGGAAAAGAGGCTTAAAAAGAAATGGATTGTGGAGAAATATGAAAATTTGACGTGACTGAAGACTTTTGTCAGATTAGGAGTAAAGGGTGAGCAATTACTGTGTCTTCACATTTGAAGGTTGAGTTGACATTTGAATCGACCCACCTGATGTTAAGTGGTTCCTGCCATGAACCTCTTGAATATCAGAACATCACTAGCTATCCTGTATAATTTAAAATTATTCAAACCTCGCTTGAAGAAGGACAAGTCAAGAAATTTTTTTGTAAGAATGTTAAATGTTTTTAAGTCTCATAAACTAATTATTGAAATCAATTTATATATGTACTAGCTTTTTAAACACCCAAAAATTATCGCATCATCTCTCTTTATTTAATGAATACATACATTTTAAGTAACTTCTTAAAAAGTAGTATAGCTAATTTACGTTAAAAATAACATAATTTTAAATGCCACATCTAGTGACCACACATCTATGTAATTTTGAATAAATGTTACAACACTAGAGTATCGATTGTCGAGGCATTGTTCTTGTAACACGATAATCGATATATCGTTAGATCTCTGTAGGCGTCCTATCTCTACTTCCATCTCGCTCGCTCGGTTTGATCTTTCCTAATGTTAGAGCGAGATGGATTTATCAAGATCCCGTTTATCTGTAAATAAACTACATTTTTTATTCCGGTTTTGAAGCGTAGGTAAAGAGGATTATCGGTTTATTTGGATGGTATGTTTTGTGTATAGGAAAGGTCATAAAAATTAACCTATCTTTTATGAAGAAAGTCCTTAAGACAATCCGTAGGTAGCAGCCCCGTAGTGTCCTCTGACAGTGCAAAGGTCCATGAGGAATGGTAATAGCTTACGATCAGGTGGCTCATTAGCTCCTCTGCTTACAAGGCAATAAAAAAAGAAAGGAATTGAAATACTTTCATGCATTTTCAACGGGTTCTTACCGCGATATTTAATTGATTGAGTTGTCTCGATATTTCAACGTTGTTGCAAACGTCATGATCACGAGAAGACTGGATACTGCGGGTCGATTTAAGAGCAAACAAATCTGTCTACCCTCTTTCTCGTTCGCTTTTGGGTGGTACCACTGGAACTCGAACTCACATCACGACACACCACACTCACTGTATCTACAAGACTCTCTGAGCATGAATCCTTAGTGACTGTTGTGTTTAGCACTGAATAATTAAATATCGCGGTAAGAACCCGTTGAAAATGCATGAAAGTATTATAGAAAACCGCGAGTGTCTGAATAAGTAAGTAAGAAAAGACTAGCCCTTTAAAAGCATGTAAAAGTATCAACAAGTGTATACCCTTTTTTTTTAATTAGGTTAAAAACATGCATGTTTGCGCATGCACATATACTGAGCTGTGGCCCTATAGAAACATTTTTTTTATTTCTTTTGTATTATTTTTTCTTTATTTGACTGACCTAGTTCAAAAATGTTTAGCACCTTTGCTATTCATATCAATGAAATGTATTACAAAAAACAGTTAGGTTCATGCGAAATCCTTAGCTTCCTATATGGTAAGCAATTTGCTGACAAGAACTAGGTTTATAGCTTACCTTAACTGTTTTTGGTCCAATGTAAAATATTCCATGGAAAATTAGTTCTAATTCAAACGTGTAATCTTTCTAATGATCTACAAAAATCACTAGGTGTCATAAAATATGTGTATTCTGGTTCATTCATGTTCACGAATATTTTTTCATGTAATGTATACGCTTTACAATAAACGGTAGAATTTTTGAACTATTTCTGTAATACCAATTTTATGAAAATTGATTGCCTGTAAAGTCGGTATACGGGCGAAAGTTTTACGTGACAACGACTCGGGCATGGTTAGCCCGCCTAAGAGCGAGAGAGACAAACATAAAAAGTGACGCGGCACGCGTGCCTCTCACTCGCTCTCATTGTGAGCGCATAACGTGAGCGGAGCGTAATGCAGTTTCTTGAAGTGTCAACGGCAAACCATTTTATAAGACGTTGTCACGTCAAAAATGACGTCATTCGATTACGATAACCGACGCGTCCTGTAATAGACACACAGTTCAACTTATTTTGTTGAAATTTTAATAATTATGAGATGTAGATACTTTGATGTAGAAATTGATAACAATTTTAACTTATAACTACCTAAATGATTTAAAAATTAAACCATATGGTTATCACACGTAATATTTACACAATAAAAATTAATTAATCTACCATTTAAGGAATATTAATACACTTGCCTATCAAGATCATAACTTTTACTTTATACCTAGCTGTTCCTACAACTTCGCTTGTACGAAAAGAGTTTTTTGTGTAAAAAAAGATAACCTCAAGTTACATGCTATAAAACTAAAATCATTTATTTCAAAGATTTTTTGGACAAAACAAAACACTACTGACTACATGAATGTTCACGTTAAAATTGGTCAGAGATTACCCTGAATGCCCGGAAGAGACACAGATCTAAAATCAATCTTTGCATCCTATACCGGTTGTTCCACGGGTAGTGCTCTGAGGAATTATTTGAGATGATTCCAAAATCTCCCTTCATTACCGTACCACCCGGCTTCGAGGTGGAGTTCATTCTTACTATATGGAACTACCACGGTCATCCACGGTCCGTTTCAGGAACACTTTTTTGCCACGCACCATCCAGCTATAGAATGAGCTCCCCTCTTCGGTATTCCCAGAGCGCTATGACTTGTCCTTCAAACGAGGCTTGAGGAGAGTCCTTAAAGTTAGGTCGTAGGTAGCGACCCCTCAATGTCCTCAATGTCCTCATGAACCTCTGCAATGTCAGGGCAATGAGGGGCCGTTATCTATCACCTACCCATACAGGACTTTTCTCAAACGTCGTTTACAGAGGGACATGTCATAGCACACTAGGAAAACTAAGAGCTAATTAATATGACAAACAAACATTTTTTAATGTATAGCTATTGCATCACTGAAGGACCAAAGTCGGTTGTATGCGTAACTGGGTGCCATAAATGGCTCTGATTGGTGTTTTTAAGTGAAGACTTACCATGTATGGTGAGGGTGACATGTGGTCAAGGATTATGTAATTTGGTAAGAACTGACCTGCGCAACTTATTTATACGAGAGAGTAGTAATAATTAAAAAAAATGTAGCTGTTTTCTTTTTCAGTTGGAGTAAATCACTGGATCCCGGATTGAACCCCACTAAAACCTCCAAGGCGCAGTGGCGCCCACGTCATGGCAAGCGCAGTATGGGACGACCAGCTGCAAGGTGGATGGATGATCTTGTTAAGATCGCAGGAACACGCTGGATGCAGGCCGCTACCAACCGGTCGCATTGGAAATCTTTGGGGGAGGCCTATGTCCAGCAGTGGACGTCTACAGGCTGAGAATGATGATGAAAACCTCCAACCGCTCACACTCAGCGTCCGAACCCTGGCTGAGGCCAGAACCCGTTACGCTTTCGGCACTCTTTCCCGTCGCGTTCAAGACGAATATATGATCCATCTGATGGCATGAGAATGTATGTATGACGCAGACGAAGTTGCGGGTCAATTAGTTTATTATATTTTTTAATGTTTTTTTTTTTATTGTAATTTTGATTACCTATTTTTATTTATATCCCATTTTCGAATACTTATCAACCATCTTCAAATTACCATCGTTGAAAATTCACTCTGCACAGTTATTTTGATGGTTCCCAATAAAATTGTTTTTTTAAGTATTTATTCGAGTTTCTCTTCCCACGACCGAAATAACGTGATTTTTGTACAAGTTCGACTGCTTACGATTACAGATGAGTTTCCGAGAATCGCATTCGTCTGAAATGGATATTTTGTCGGTCATTCAATGCAAATTGCAATGAATTTAAGGTGCAGTTTTGATTGTTACGATTACCATATTTATTCTGATTTCTGTTTTAGCTATCGAAGTCTTTTCAAGTGTATTTGTGAATTTATTTAAAGTAAATAAATAGGTAATTTTATTGTTTTTAGTATAGGTTAATGTGGGATTTCAGTGGTATTAGTGGCCAATGGGAGATCTCCGACCGGGCGAGGTAGTGTATGCCCGGTCAGGCCGAAGCCCAATGTAGTAGATTTCAGATGTCGTATATATGCGAAGATTTCTGCAAATGTCGTAACCGCGATTCAGGATCTCGCGCGCTATTATTGGTCGCCACAGTTAATAAAACAACTATTGAAAGTAGGTACTTTTTTACTCATGAATTGATCAGCTTGAGAATAACAAATAAAATAAAAGTCGAGACTACTACATCAAAATAATACCTACAGTTTACTCATTCTAAATAAGAATTGTCTCATAAAAATGTCAAGCAATTCGCAAAGTCGTAAACGCAATCGCGTGCTTCGGAACTCTACTTTAATCTGACGCATCGGTGTTCGGCATGACATCTTATTCGAGACATTACATTCCGTGACAAGGTAATGCAATAATGATCGATATATTCGGGTTTTATAGTACAGGAGATGTACATGATTCACCTTCACCCATCAGATAAAAGTTCGTTTCAATTGGATTGCCTATAACAGACAGATTTGTTTATAGAAAAGTGTTAATATAAAAAAAAATGAAAATAGTTTTTTTTTCATAAAGTTATACTGGACTGTGAAAGGTTTGCCTTAGAAAATACATCAATTTATTTATTTCACCGACAATTTGAAAATAACGTGGTCATCGAAAAGATCAAATAAATACAATATTTAAAATGGTCTGAAACATATTAACAATTACTTTTTAACATAAAATTACATAAACCGTGCAACA
This sequence comes from Trilocha varians, assembly GCA_030269945.2. Taxonomy (NCBI): domain Eukaryota; kingdom Metazoa; phylum Arthropoda; class Insecta; order Lepidoptera; family Bombycidae; genus Trilocha; species Trilocha varians. The sequence goes on from AP028265.1 coordinate 12,324,460, forward strand.
TCTTATCTCAAAAAAGTTTAAAGTATATTTCTAAACATACCAAGTTTATGAAAAAAAAAAGTTTTTTTTTTGCCTCGTAAGCGGTTACTGTTGCTCATGGACCTTTGCAATATCAGCAGGCAGCAGACAGCGGCTACCTACGGCCTACCTTTAGGGACTTTCTTTAAGCTTCGTTTGAAGAAGGACAAGTCATAGCAAGGCAAATTATATTCAAAGTACTTACTGCATTGAAGTAATATGACTAATGTATGTATCTCTATTGTGGCGACCAATAATAACGCGCGAGATCCTCAATCGCGGTTACGACATTTGCAGAAATCTTCGCATTTATACGACATCTGAAATCTACTACAGTGGTTTTCGTCCTGACCGGGCATTCACTACCTCGCCCGCAAGGAGATCTTCCTTTGGACATAATACCACTGTAGGTACCCACATCTCTCATTTTTAACTCACACTGTTACTTTATCATTATGGACAGTAAAATCAGTTAAAATGTGTTCAGTTATGAGATAGGTGAAAGTCACTCATAGGCAGCTCTTGTACTATAATGCAATAATGTTAATACATTGAAGTTTTACCTACGTGACGAGATTCACAATTTTACGAGTTTTAACTTATTAATAATACATTACTTGGGTTCTTTCGGTAATATTTTAAAAACGTAATGTAGTATCTACCGTATGTTTTAATATTTATTAATTTATATTGGTATTATGTTTAACAAAATCTAAAAAGTACAGATACTCAATTTGTGAATCTATTGTGTGAATATGTGACATGTCCCTCTTTAAACGAGGTTTAAGAAAAGTCCTGTATCGGTAGGCGATAGATAACAGCCCCTCATTGCTCTGGCATTGCAGAGGTTCGTGAGCGACGGTGACTGTTTACCATCAGGTGCGCCGTAGGCTCGTTTATCTATCACGCAATAAAAAAATAAAAAAAAAACAAATTCGTAGTCAACAGTGTGACATTTTTTGATTATCCTGAGTGTTTCTTATTGAACTAAATTTCATGATTCTTGTTTTCAAAGATATTGAGTGATGAATTTGAGAAGTCAAAGAATGTTTAATACAAAAAAAATACCAAAACTAAATTTAAAATTGTAAGCCTCTTTTAAAATTGGTTAAAATAAAATCACTTAAACGGATTTTATGCCTATTATTAACACGGAGTTGGAAAGTTTTAACAATGACAAAATTTATGAGTTTACCGCAACACAATGAAGATGTACAAACAAACTATAATGTAAAGTATTGAGATAAGACGGACATGCATTTACGTGGGCCGGACCCGACATTGGATAATAGCTTTTTTTCTATGTCGCAGTTGAAGTTTGAAACCGGACATTTACATTTTTGACTGGATATATTTTTTTTTATTATTATATATAAACTTTTTGATATTTTTTGTATTAATATTTATTGTCTGAACAAGAAAATAAAATCTCCTCCATCATTTATTATAATTGGAGAACTTTAAGACAAGATCTAAATAGTTTTGGAATGAGTTAGCTCATGTTTTCTCAGTACTATTACTTGTCCTTCTATAAATGAGATTAAAGAAGTACTGTGTGGTTGTCGGTATGATATGGTCTACAAAAAGTCTATAGATACTTACCATCAGGAGTACCGAATATCTGTTAGGGCCATAAAACGCTTATCGAAAAACGAATTATTCTGGAAAGATTTTTTCTGCCAGATTACAGCGACATCTATTGGATTCAAATGTAGTTTATTTGCTTGTTGATGTCTAAGCTACACAACTGTAAAGTTTCATTTAAATCCATTCTGTAGGTTTTTCTTCAAAAAGTAAAAAAACAAACCATTGCAACAAACTCTTGTATTCATAGTATAAGTAGGATTCTAAAATTTCATTTTTACATATTTAAATTTTAATACAAATTTGGTCATTCAACAAATAGTCTAATATTAAAGTTGTGCCGTAACATTTGATATCGAGCATCGCGTGGGGCACCGGTGTCGTGACATTCTTTCTGTTTGTTTGTCTGTTCGTATGTTTGTTGCGTAGGACGAATCGATTTCTTTATTTCGGTCCAAGTCATAAGATATATGATAGAATCTTCTTAAAAATAAAATTTAGAGTATTTAAGGGCTTCATGTTTTTAAAGTAAGGCCCATATCTAGACAATATAATTAGTTACTCGGAATCTAGATTATTAATTGTTTCCTTAACTAAGAATAAATAATACATAGAATTATTACATCTGGAATCAACATCATGAACAACAGAATGAAGCCAATTTAAAGCGCACCGATCGCGCTCGCAATAAAAATTTGAAATCTAGTACCTACACCAAAAGTATTAGTAAAAACAACAGAAATGTAAAAATGATTTCTGTTTGAAATAAAATAAAAAATGATTATTGTTTAATTTGTTTTTTTGTTTTTGATCAGGTAGTCCGTTGGCTCGTCACCTTTAACTTATTGCTAACAGGTTAAACCCCAAATACTTCTCTTTCTTCATGACTATTATTACCGGTTTCTCGCTAGAATCTCCTAACTTACCCAATCGTAAAAACCGATAAGTAAGCGATCACAGATTCGACTGTTCTAATGGTGGTACACTTTTGTATCCTTGTAAGTGCGGGGGCGAGATGTCTTATATCGGGAATAACGGGAATCGTATTGTTTTATTATAAGGAGTACCTATAGCCTATACTTTAATTAATGTAACGATAAAAAAGCTATGAGATGAGCTATGTTTGGAAGTATTTGATGAAAACTTTCTTGTGACAATAACAGAATTATAAAAAAAACTAACTGACCCGCGCAACTTCGTGAAAAAAAATAGGGGTGGACTACCCCTAATATTTAGGGGGATGAAAAATAGATGTCGGATTCTAATTGATACCAGATAAGCACAAAAAATTTCATCAAAATCGGTCAAGCCGTTTCGGAGGAGTACCTATGACAACGAAAACTGTGAGACGAGAATTTTATATACAGGGTGTTAAAAACCGATGAAACAATACTTTCACAGCAAATAGTATACTTGATGTAGAAGCCATCCACCAAGTCTGGGTTTTCTAGGCATAATATATCATAAGTTATAACTAATCAAAACTAGTATTTATTTTCTATTAGTATGAGATTATTATAGTACGGAACTCTAAAATTGCGATCGGATGTGCCGGTGTGCGTGTAAATAGCATATAGATATAGCACGCTAAATGTAGGTCAGGGTAGGGTTGTTAAAAATAATACAAAATAATAATTTTTCAACTTTGTATGGGAAAATAAAGTGATCGTCTCCGTTTCAAAAGTATGTGTATATGATTTGAAATGTGAAATAGATTAAGCCCTTAAAGTATTGTTTCATCGGTTCATAACACCCTGTATTAGATAGTTATATTTTTAATATAGACTAGTTTTAGCCATCAATTTTAACCTAATTCTTCTCCGCGAAGTAAACCAAATTTGCACAAGTGTGTTGCAATATTAATTAAAAAACTATTTAAACTACTGTGGCGACCAATAATAGCGCGCGAGATCCTGGATTGCGGTTACGACATTTACAGAAATCTTCGCATATATACGACATCTGAAATCTACTACAGCGGGCTTCGGCCTGACCGCCATACACTACCTCGCTCGGTCGGAGATCTCCCTTTGGCCATAAGTCCATTGGAACCATAACTACAATAACCAAAAATTTTCATTGTTAAAAATAAAACATTCACAAACACACAAGCGAAAGACTTCTAAAATGCAACATAACTAACAGACTACTTCAAATTAATTTAACAAGACGAATAATTTTATAAGGAAAAGACACGTAAATACATCAAAAGAAGAGGCGAGAACTATTTCTCAGACACCATCTAAAGTTTAATTTAAGATTTGTTTTCACCCGTTACATCAAAAACAACTTTATTTTTAAACTTAAAAATTTTCTTTTGTGTCATCAGTTTGCGATTTGATATATTTTTCTTAAAGTCTCACAAACATACGATAAAATTAAGAGAATTTTACATAAACACTTATTCAGACACTCGCGGTTTTCTATAATACTTTCATGCATTTTCAACGGGTTCTTAGTAGAGAGTCTTGTAGATACAGTGAGTGTGGTGTGTCGTGATGTGAGTTCGAGTTCCAGTGGTACTACCCAAAAGCGAACGTGTGCAAGGGTAGACAGATTTGTTTGCTCTTAAATCGACCCGCAGTATCCAGTCTTCTCGTGATCATGACGTTTGCAACAACGTCGAAATATCGAGATAACTAAATTAATTAAATATCGTGGTAAGAACCCGTTGAAAGTGCATGAAAGAATTTAGATATTTTTGGAGTTAAATTTAATTTGTATCTTACTTTCGGAAATGAAAGTCTCTCATCTCACTCATAAAGGAAATCGAGAGGAATAGGTATGTCTCTGTGCTATTCTTGAAAAAAAAGGCCACTGTTCACTTTTTTGTAAAATATTACTTGTACACTTCAAATTATAGAAAGCAATATAAATATCTGCAATAATTCCGAGAACAGTTTCCTGTTTTCGCATTATCTCCACGTTTATTACTCGAAGGGTCAAAAGTTATCAATTTTAATGATTGTATTGGTTATTTTAGAGACTGAGTCACGAACAGAACAATGGTCTTGTGCCTTTGTCTGGAGACTGATAA